>CM039505.1:37469990-38069990 GCA_022432975.1 Begonia masoniana | reverse complement strand
AGTAAAAGTAAAAGTAAAAGTAAAAGTAAAAGTAAAAGTAAAAGTAAAAGTAAAAGTAAAAGTAAAAGTAAAAGTAAAAGTAAAAGTAAAAGTAAAAGTAAAAGTAAAAGTAAAAGTAAAAGTAAAAGTAAAAGTAAAAGTAAAAGTAAAAGTAAAAGTAAAAGAGGACGAAGCCATGAGATGACTAAGTCTTAAAAGTAAAAGTAAAAGTAAAAGTAAAAGTAAAAGTAAAAGTAAAAGTAAAAGTAAAAGTAAAAGTAAAAGTAAAAGTAAAAGTAAAAGTAAAAGTAAAAGTAAAAGTAAAAGTAAAAGTAAAAGTAAAAGTAAAAGTAAAAGTAAAAGTAAAAGTAAAAGTAAAAGTAAAAGTAAAAGTAAAAGTAAAAGTAAAAGTAAAAGTAAAAGTAAAAGTAAAAGTAAAAGTAAAAGTAAAAGTAAAAGTAAAAGTAAAAGTAAAAGTAAAAGTAAAAGTAAAAGTAAAAGTAAAAGTAAAAGTAAAAGTAAAAGTAAAAGTAAAAGTAAAAGTAAAAGTAAAAGTAAAAGTAAAAGTAAAAGTAAAAGTAAAAGTAAAAGTAAAAGTAAAAGTAAAAGTAAAAGTAAAAGTAAAAGTAAAAGTAAAAGTAAAAGTAAAAGTAAAAGTAAAAGTAAAAGTAAAAGTAAAAGTAAAAGTAAAAGTAAAAGTAAAAGTAAAAGTAAAAGTAAAAGTAAAAGTAAAAGTAAAAGTAAAAGTAAAAGTAAAAGTAAAAGTAAAAGTAAAAGTAAAAGTAAAAGTAAAAGTAAAAGTAAAAGTAAAAGTAAAAGTAAAAGTAAAAGTAAAAGTAAAAGTAAAAGTAAAAGTAAAAGTAAAAGTAAAAGTAAAAGTAAAAGTAAAAGTAAAAGTAAAAGTAAAAGTAAAAGTAAAAGTAAAAGTAAAAGTAAAAGTAAAAGTAAAAGTAAAAGTAAAAGAGGACGAAGCCATGAGATGACGAGACGAAGCCAGAGATGGCTAAGTCTTAAAAGAAGGTTGACTTTCAACCAGTATGTAACTGTTAACAAGATTCGGTAAAAGTAAAATTTTTACAACTTGTACGTATTTCTACTTACTGAAATTTCTCATAGTTTTTAACTTGTGATGTAGGTGAATTTTTATCTGATGAAGAACTAGCTGCAATTGAGAACCCTCCCGTGACTAAGCGAGCATACAGAAGAAGAAGCTATTATTGAGTTCGAAGAAAAAGATTTAATTTAGTGTGCTTTAATTTTTTAAACTGATATTTAAGGTTTTATTTCAATTTAAGATTTTGAATAATTACGTTAAATTTTTATCATTAAATAAAGTTTCATAAATTGTTTTAATTATGTGATGGTTTCAAGATTTTGACAAATTTATTACAAAGCTTCTGTAAAATTAAAGTTTTCAATTAATGTTTAAATTATGATTTAGCGCTCGATTTCAAATCAATTTGGAAAAAATTTTTGAATTTTCAAAATTAGAGTTTCAAATTGGGGATTTTTAAATTGAGGCGTTACACTCGTGTGCTACTTACTTGACTTTAAACTAGAAAAAAAAAAGAATAAACTAGCATATTTTTCTATTTGTTATAGATTTCCAACAATACCAGTTGTTGACAAGTGTTCAACTTTAAGAATAAAACCAATCTTATCTAGTAAATGTTGTTGAAGATGGTTCTATTCAACTCTGACACAGTCCGCTTAGGCAGGTGACCCACAAGCTTCCAATCTACAGGATTTTAAGATATGCACCAACTGTTTGGTCAAAAACAATATAGAGTTGCATTAAAACAATGAGCTCATCCTCAATCTAAGTATGTATGTTGTTGATTTCCATTGAATAAGAGACGAAATTACATATGATTTGATATGAATTGGAGTAATTATAAGGATTCATAGGAAAGGGTAAGCTAGATCTTGTTTATAGGCTGAAAAAGAGCTCATATCGGCTCCGCAAACACTAAGTAATGAGATATGAAACCTACTAGGTACAATAAGATTACACTTTATAGCTTTGGAGAAGCATATTTTGAAGTCTTACGAGAGATTCAACAGGGGTGTGAGTAAGAGTGAGGATTCATTCGCACTTGGTAGTTGATGTAATGTAAATGATTGTATCGACTGCAATATTCCGCAGAATATTGTAACGAGTTAATGTGATTTTGCATGTTCTTAAAAAAATGTTCAAACTCTGAAAGAAATATGGAAGATGGGAAATACCATTTCTCATCTTTATTCATTTCATAGCAACCCACGACAGAGCTCAAATTTCACCGTCCCATAATTCCTCCAGGCTCCTGTAGGCACCATAAGTTTCATTGACAAATTGACTCCCTAGGATTAGTCTCCCCTGCAAAAGTTTAAACAGTCATCATCTAGAGTTCTGCATCGCCTGAGGTTTTCCTTTTCATTTAGTTTCAAAACTAGGATTTGAAGATAAAAAAAAATACTAATCACCTGTTGGATTGTAGAAAAGTTGGCAAGCAAATTTTCAGGAATAGACCAACTGAAAATATCCAAGTTTTCCTTGATCCTTGACTCATTTGTGCTCTTTGGCAGGACACTGTGACCCATTTGTAAACCCCAGCGCAGAGCAATTTGCCCTGGAGATTTGCCGAGTTTTTCAGCGACTGAATTTAAGACCGGATTCTTAAGGACATCACTCTTGAGCCATGTTGTCCCAGGAGAACCCAAAGGAGAATATCCCTGAAAGTATAATGAATGTAAAGTAATGCTACTTCTACAATAATTTTGTACTAAACAAAATTGACTGGACCATGAATGGAGATATGATTTCATTAACATAAAAGGGCTAAAATCTAGCTACTCACAGATAGATGGACTCCCTTTGATTTGCAATAAGTATGTAACTTGGTCTGCTGCCATGATGGATGACACTCCACCTGATTAACAGCAGGAGGAATTCGTGCAAGTTCCAGCAACTCTCCAAGCTTCTTTATGGAGAAATTGCTTACACCAATAGCTCGAGCCTTGCCAGAATCAAAAAGTGCTTCAATCGCTTTCCATGTTCCAGGTATATCTGGCTGAACAAGGTTTTCTGGACTAAAGCCTACAGAATTCTTCTTCATTCGAACTGGCCAATGGATCTTCAAATAATGGCGGTTCAAGTTAGTAAAAAGTTTTAGCCATACCATCATTACATTTAGTCACAAAAAAAACTATGCAATTGAATAGAGTAATCCCATGAAACTATCAATAATAAATACCTTATAAACCTTTTAGTAGATCAAACGATACCACAACCTATACTAATTTTAAGGGATTGCACTTCTGATACCCAAAAAAATATCAAAGACGGAAACATCCGGACGCTCTCCAGCGACGGGACATCATGTAGCAGCAAAAATGGCCAAAATATAAATCTAGAAATGATTTATTTGACTCTCTAATTCATTAAATTCTATAGATATGTTGAAAAGAAACTGACAAACTTAGATTAAAGTACATACAAGATACAAATCAAGGTAATCCAGCTGCAGGTCACTCAAAGTTTTATTGAATACAACAGGAACATCCTCCGGTGCCTGATCTGTACACCTGCGGATCATAGTTTAAGAAAAAGGTCGTTCGTGAAAGATAAGAGCAAAGCAAAGATTACAGATCAAACTAATGACACAGTGAGAGTATAGATTTAGGAAATATTTACATTTCCTTAGCTCTATCTAAAGAAAGGTGAAAACTAGACAAACCAGAGTTTAGAGGTGATAAACAATTCCTCACGCTTCACTACACCATCTTCAAAAAGTTTCTTGAGAACTGAACCAATCTGCAAGATTAAAAGTACAAGTATACAGGAAATCAAAATGATTATTTTAAAGAAAGAAAGATTAGAATATTATAGAAAGTCATAGAATACCAAGAAATTTAGATCTGAAACAAAAGTCAATCATTCAAATGGCTACAACTAGTAACAATCTCTACAACTTTTTATGATCTATTAAAAAAAAAATCAAAGCCCTTAATGAAGTTCTAAGCTCTACAATGTTCAGTTATTTTATCAAATAACATATTAATATATGAAATGGGTTCGCATGCATTTTTGTTAGTGGCAAAGAACAGAGGACAGGTCAGAGAAAAATCACTTCTACTTAAACTAATTCAAATTAAAAGCCTAACAAGGTTACTCCCATATAAGTCGCACTCTAGAAGCCAAAACGTTATACAGGGACGTAGAAACCAATACAGTGATATGATAATAATGATAATTACATGCGAGGTTTAAAACAATAAAAAATTACTTGAAAGCTGTAACTACCTCCTTCTCATTGTTATAAATTTTAGCACAATCAATATGGCGATATCCTGCCTGCAGTGGCAATAAATACAAAATTAGACCTCAGCAACCTCAAACAATATTAAAATAGCCATTAATATTGGGCAGAAGAAGCGTTTCGTCATACAAGCCTGTTAATCTTTGTCTTACGTTCCCTGTACACAATTTACTCACGAGTCTCGCTAAGGGAACCTTTTAGGGACTCCAAAATGATTATCCCCTCCAACATACCATCCATAATAAGCAGAAACAATGAAATTTCAACCTAACATCCACTGGTTTTCACACAAATAAAAAATACATGTAATATCGCACCTATACAAAATTTCAAACCAGTAGGAAAAGATTATGTTACAGTTTCCTCCTAAAATCACATAATCGATTTCTCAGTCGGCGGAAAGACAACCACGCCTATCATCATCGTAATGATAAAAACAGCGCAATGCAAAAATAAAAAAGAAGCAGAATCTAATCGGGAAGAAAAACTAAATAAGACGAAGAAGAAGAAGAAGAAGACCTTGATGGCGGCGATTAAAGCGTCGCCGACAACACCGGGCGGTGCCTGCCATGTCCCCAGGCCTACAGAGGGTATCTTAGCTCCAGTATTCAACGGGAAGTATCGAAGTTCATCAGCCATTGCGAAACTCCAAATCAGATTCCGAAACAAACAACCTGCGGAACGTGGATTGTCGAGAGTATAACACTCTTAACGGCCAACGACTGACTACCTCCCTCGCCATCTACGCATGATGAAATATAATTTTATAGACGGTGCGGTGGGCCCACCAAGGCAAAGTTTAATTTTGTTACATTTGTTTTCAAATAGAATAGTCCGAAAATGACATATCATAGTTTTATGGATTAATCGCCATTGACACCCAAAATTATTTTTAAGTAAACAAGCTTTAATTTGATAGCAAAACGACTCTTATATTGATTAAATTTGTTAAATGTCTCTTATTTTTGCTTGCAATTATCATTTTAAAGTCCTCTACTAAGTTTGAATCACTCAATTTCTTGCCTAAACTTGATATCAAAATTTATTTAAAAAATTAGAAGACTTAACATTGATAGAAATAAAATTACATGGCATGATCGTTTTAGTTATTGGCAAAAATTGAAAAGATGACAATACAAAAAGGAATCAAAATTTCACCTCTTTAAATTATTGTAGCAACTAGTAGGACGGCATGGGAAATATAAAAGCAAAATGCAAATAAAAAAATACAATAAAAGGACAACTTACAATTAAAAAAAAAACAAATGAAGTAATTATAATAATGTGTCTTCCGACTCAAGTGGATAAAAACAAATCCACAAAAATTGGAAATTTGTGTTTTGTCTTTACCCTGATTCCACCTTGGTTTTCTTTATGGCACTCTGCCACCGTGGCTCAAATTTATTTGACTTCGCTCAAATCAACCATCCCACGCTCTCTTAATCATTAAATCAAACTCAAGTTATAAATTAAATATTATGAAATATGAAATTATTTTTAATTTTTAATTTTATCGATTGATATTTTAAATTTGAGCAGTTATCAACGGTCACCGAAAAAAATTATCTATTCGTCCTATCTTATGAACAACTTTAAGTTGATACGAACTCTACTAACAACTGTGATAAAGACCCAATAACGATTGTTGGTGCCATCGCAAAAATCAAGGATTTTTGAATTTGGATTGATGGATTATTTCGACCCGATGCCCATAAAGACAGCGAACCCGGAATAGGAGGAGACGCCATAAACGAATATGTTTGTTCGCTTGATAAGTCAGAATTTGAACGCCACGAGGAGAACCTTGATAAGTTCGAGTAATCTCTTCGAAAGAAAATTTGCTCTCTCAATTCTTTATAGAAAAAATGTGATCTCCTTTTCATTAATCTAAGTATGAATTTATAGACATGAAACACCCCTTCACGCTAGGGTTTCCTTGAAGTTAAACACGAAATTACTAATCTGCCCTTTTGACTCTTAATTAAAAAAAATGACAATTACTTAAATAACGACAACTTAAGAAAATTGACATACGACTTGACAAACGACAATGTCATAAATTAAGGAAAAAAAAGCATGTCAACACTCTGGAGCAGCTTGGATAAGGGTGACAAGCTCTTGTTCGTATTCTGGAATGCGCATGACTTCGTCTTGTTGCATGGCTTGAAGTACAAGTCCTCTAATTTCTTCCTTGATGTGCTTAGCCCTTGCTCTTGTGATTGGTCCACATACTTGTGTTGAATCCATCTTGATGTTCGCATCATTTCCTCGCTCTTGAAAGGGATTTGTCCTCAAATCAGAATCTGCATCGAAAAGACTCAAGTCAGAAACATTAAAGGTTGCACTCACATTATACGCACCTGGCAGATCAAGCTTGTAGGCATTGTCATTTATTTGCTCAAGCACTTGGAATGGTCTGTCACCATGCGAAAGCAACTTGGATCGTTGTTGGTCTGGAAATCTCTCTTTGCGCATATGTAGCCACACAATCTCCCGGCTCAAAAATCAACTTACGACACCCTTGTTGGCCTGCTTGATGTATTTCTCGGTGCGCCTCTAAATGTTTTGTCTAACGTGTTCATGGAGTTGCTTCACGAATTCTGCTTTCTTTCCACCATCTAAGTTCACTTGCTCAAAAATAGGTAAAGGTGATAAATCCAATAGAGTTAGAGGGTTAAAACCATAAACAATTTCAAACAGTAAAAACTTAGTACCTGAATGAACTGAACAATTATATGCAAACGCGACATGCGGTAAATATTCATCCCATGACTTAATGTTCTGGCTGATGATCGCCCGCAACAAAGTCGACAAAGTCTTATTCACTACCTCGGTCTGACTATCTGTAACACCCAGGAAATTTTTGCCTACAAAGTGAGTAACCCTTAGATTAGACTATTAGAGGTGTTTAGCATTAATCCTAGAGTTTTCTTAAGTTTTTGAGTTAGAAGTGCAACTAGAAGAGAAATTGGAGTGAAAACCTTTAAGTGGAGTAGTTGGTAATTGTGGTAATTTTAAGTTAAGGTAAATGAAAATTTTAATGAATGGTAAAGGGGGAGAGGCAAATCACGTTGAAGTTTAGAGAAACAAAAGTGAGAGGCTTTTTATAAAATTAGAAAGATTTAAGAGAAAAATCAAAAAGGGAAAAAGTGAAAAAGTTATAAAAATTGGTAAAGTTAGTGTTAAATGGCAAAAATCCATTTTCTTCCTCTTCTTTCCTCTCCACGAAGGGAAGCTCCATTGCTAGGGTTCTTCTCCTTTTCTTCACCAATTTTGCAAGGATTTAAGGTAAGAATTAAGTGAGTTTTGTTATGGATACATTTTGATGAAGATTTTTGGTGTTTTTGGTGAAGATTGGTTAGGGTTTGGAAACCCTAAAGGGGAAACTACGAATTTCTCTTTTCTCTTGCTTTTTTCTTGTTAAATTTGGTTGTTTAAATGTTAGATAGGTTAGTTTGGATGGTTTATGAAGATAGATGGGAGAATAGGTGAGAGTTGTGCAAAAACCACAATTTTGTGTTATGTGCAACGATTCTGTTTTGTGCATTTCGAAGTGGCTATTTTGTTTGGTTGCTTAATTTGTTTATTTCAATGGATATTAGACGTGGAGAGGTTTACGAGATGGGGTGAATCGTTGAAATCCGTTGAAAAATGAGTGAGTTATGATTTTTCAAAGTTGGATCAAAATTCTTTGAAGGAAAATTCTACACTGTTTCGGTTTTGATGTTTGCTGAACTTCTTCCTTATATTAGCTTGTAAAACTATTTTAATGGAGTAAAATAGATACTTTGATGGATCCATGAGCTTTGGAATTGAAGCATTTCGATATGTATAAAAGTAGTTATGAATTTTTAAAGTTTTGTTATTGCATGGTGTTATAAACTGAATTTTGTGAAGGAATGATTTAATTGGTTAGATTGTTGTAAGATGTAGTTGATGTATTTCTTAGATTATCTTAATGGTTTTTAAGTGATTGTTCCTTTAATATGTTAGGTTAATGAGTGAGTATTTGGACTAAGCGAAGTAAGCAAACACGTACGGAGTATCTAGGTAAGTAGTGGATTGTGTGTTTTTGTTGCCTTCGGGCCTACACCATGGAACGGTATTTTGGATTGTGTATAGTTTATATTTATTTTGGAGGCTTGTACGAGTTTGTCATTTTATTGGAGTTGTTTGTATAATAGATAGTGTTTTAGAACGTTGTAAAGAATGTTTTGGAACTGTTTTGAATATGTTTTATGAAATGTTTGATTTTCAGGTTTTGGGATTTATAAAATTAAACATTATGCTGTTCGGTTTTTTGTAGAGTAAACAACGTCAATTTTTAACTGTCTTCACGTTTTCGTTAATAATTTATAGTCTATTTTTGAGTTTCCACATGTCGGGAAGTGGGAGATGTTATGGAAGGTTTTGAGTGAGTTTAAGTGTTTTGTGTAGGTTGAAATTGATGGAAATTAGAGGGAGATTTGATAAATTAGAAGGGGGATGGAAAAAGGGGTAGCCGATCGATCGGCGCAGGGCGCGATCGATCGGCTTGTTCTCTGGTTTCAGAGAACAAGGTAGGAAGGCTGCTGAATGATCGACAGTTGGTTTGATGAGCTGGCAACCCGAAGGGTTGCCAATCTATCGGTTGATTCAGCCGATTGATCGGCAATGAATAGTGTCCAGGTATTGTATTAGAAGGGGGATGGAAAAAGGGGTAGCCGATCGATCGGCGCAGGGCGCGATCGATCGGCTTGTTCTCTGGTTTCAGAGAACAAGGTAGCAAGGCTGCTGAATGATCGACAGTTGGTTTGATGAGCTGGCAACCCGAAGGGTTGCCAATCTATCGGTTGATTCAGCCGATTGATCGACAATGAATAGTGTCCGGGTATTGTTTTTTTTTTAAATTCTACCTTTTTCAAATATGTTTTTACCCGATCTTTTCCGACGCATTTTAAATGTATTTTACGCACATTTTCCAACCAGTTTTGAGGGTTCAAAAAACCCAAAAACCGAGTACTAATTTTATCAAAAATTATTTTAAATGCTGTTTTAAACGCGGGATTGGTTAGCAAAGTAGCGCACCGAGCTGGGGTGGGTTCGGGGGCATTACAAGATGGTATCAGAGCAAAAATGGTCGAGTCGTTCAAAGGATTACCCGACAGTGTCGGCCGCCATGCAACGTTCTTCACCGACTGTAAGTATTTTTCTATCCTGAGTTAGTTTATATCTAAGATTAGAATGTTTTAACCCTGTGCAGGATTAGAACTAAAATGTCGAGAAACGAAAGAGTGCCTAGGCAACCCAGAAGTGAACTTGAAGAGTCCATGAAGCTTCTTACTGAGTTGGTCAGTAGGCAAGCGGAGATGGTGGGGAGGCAAGTTGAATTGGTTGGATCGTTGATAAATCTGGGAGGATCGGGAAATGTTGGAGCTTGTTCTAGTGGGGAATAATTTCGAAAGTTAAAACCTCCGATGTTTGAGCGCCAGTTAACAGATCCCACAGCTGCCGAGAGGTGGATACACACAATAGAGAACATGTTTAAGATTGCTGAGGTAGAGGAAGAGAACAAAGTAAAGTGTGCAACATTTCACTTGGTTAATGATGCTCAAAGCTGGTGGGAGACAGTGGAGGCTACCACCGGTGCTCAGGGTTTATCATGGCAAGAGTTCAAGGATTTGTTTTTCGACAAGTACTACAACCGAACAGTCCAAGCTGCCAAACGAATAGAGTTTTTACAGTTAAAGTAGACTGGATCAGTGGGAGAGTATATTAGGCAGTTTGAGTCACTTTCTCAGTTTGCTAGCCATATGATGAGTAGGGAGGAGGATAAAGTATTTCAGTTTGTGCAGGGTCTAAAGCCGAAAATATATATGTTGGTAAAAACTTTCAGAATTGATGGAGTATCGTTTGCTAGTGTGGTGACTAAAGCATTATAGGTGGAGGAGGCTGCTGATAAAATTATGAGACCAGTTGAAGCCCCAAAAATTATGTGCAAGGATATTACAGGCCAGATGAATAGTGTTGGATCATCTTCTCAGTTTCAGGGGACTAAAAGGCCAGGAGAAATTTTAAATGATTAGAAAAAAAGAAAGAAGCCGAAACAATTGAAGAAGAGAGGGTATCCGCAATGTCCTAAATGCTTGAAAGTCCATCCAGGGGAATGTGGACAGTATGCAGGGAAGTGTTATAACTGTTTCGAAGCTGGCCATATCTCCCGAGATTGTCCGAAGCCCCGAGCTACTAAATGCTTTAAGTGTAACCAACCTGGTCATATAGCCACAGACTGCCCCGTAACAAAGAAAGGACCAGCTACATGAACAAGCCAAAAGGTAAGAATAAGTTGAGTTAAAATGATTGATCCTTAGAAAGTTGGGTATCGTCCTAGGAAAAGACTTAGTGAAACCGTTCGAGTGTGTAGGGATAAGGTTAAGTTAGAAAGTTTCGAAGGTTTGACTCGTATGTAATAAAGTCGAAACTAGTGATTTTGTGAATAGCTTAGGGAGGAGTTAATACGTTTAAGAGTAGATAAGCTTAAGAATAGGATGTAAGTTAGAACTCGAGTGTTAAGATTATGCAAAATAAATAGAAGAGTTGCTAGGTTAGATTATGAATTTTTGAATGAACTTAGGAAGAAAAAGGTAAGCGAGGGGACTAGTTAATTTCAATGGAGGATTGCGGTAAAAGGTTGGCCATTAAGAATTTAGTGTTCCGTATAAAATCGAGGAATTTAAAAGATATTGCTTAAGAACGAATGAGAGTTCGCATGGAAATTTTGGTGTTACTTGACCTAGGAATATAGAGCCAAGAACCTAGGTGGGAATAACTTATAAACTTACATGCCTTGATTTAGTAAAAGAAAAGTATAGCACTGTTGATGTTGTAACTAGTTTAGGCCGAGTCGATAAATGTAAGAGTGACTAGAATTATGCTGGATTTTAGAAAGAAGTTTAAGTTAGAAAAATTTTGTGAGTTAAGTGATAGTATGTAGAGATTATTATTATCGATAGATGATTTAGGCCGTAGCATAGGTGAGGGTTAGCGTGGCAACCCACAACGTTAATAGAATAGAGTTAGGGCAAGTAAGTTGAAGAATAGCAAGGCCACAAATTTTGAGGACAAAATTTGTGTAAAGAGGGGGGATTGTAACACCCGAAAAAATTTTGGATACAAAATGAGTAACCCTTAGATTATACTATTATAGGTGTTTAACATTAATCCTAGAGTTTTCCTAAGTTTTTGAGTTAGAAGTGCAATTAGAAGAGAAATTGGAGTGAAAACCTTTTAAGTGGAGTGGTTGGTAATTGTGGTGATTTTAAGTTAAGGTAAATGAAAATTTTAATGAATGGTAAAGTGGGAGAGGCAAATCACGTTGAAGTTTAGAGAAATAAAAGTGAGAGGCATTTTTATAAAATTAGAAAGATTTGAGAGAAAAAGTGAAAAAGTTATAAAAATTGGTAAAGTTAGTGTTAAATGGCAAAAACCCATTTTCTTCCTCTTCTTTCCTCTCCACGAAGGGAAGCTCCATTGCTAGGGTTCTTCTCCTTTTCTTCATCAATTTTGCAAGGATTTAAGGTAAGAATTAAGTGGGTTTTGTTATGGATACATTTTGATGAAGATTTTTGGTGTTTTTGGTGAAGATTGGTTAGGGTTTGGAAACCCTAAAGGGGGAACGACGAATTTCTCTTTTCTCTTGCTTTTTTCTTGTTAAATTTGGTTGTTTAAATGTTAGATAGGTTAGTTTGGATGGTTTATGAAGATAGATGAGAGAATAGGTGAGAGTTATGCAAAAACCACAATTTTGTGTTATGTGCAACGATTCTGTTTTGTGCATTTCGAAGTGGCTATTTTGTTTGGTTGCTTAATTTGTTTATTTCAATGGATATTAGACGTGGAGAGGTTTACGAAATGGGGTGAATCGTCGAAATCCGTTGAAAAATGAGTGAGTTATGATTTTTCAAAGTTGGATCAAAATTCTTTGAAGGAAAATTCTACACTTGTTTCGGTTTTGATGTTTGCTGAACTTCTTCCTTATATTAGCTTGTAAAAATATTTTAATGGAGTAAAATAGATACTTTGATGGATCTATGAGCTTTGGAATTGAAGCATTTCGATATGTATAGAAGTAGTTATGAATTTTTAAAGTTGGGTTAATGCATGGTGTTATAAACTGAATTTTGTGAAGGAATGATTTAATTGGTTAGATTGTTGTAAGATGTAGTTGATGTATTTCTTAGATTTATCTTAATGGTTTTAAGTGATTGTTCCCTTAATATGTTAGGTTAACGAGCGAGTATTTGGACTAAGCGAAGTAAGCAAACACGTACGGAATATCCAGGTAAGTAGTGGATTGTATGTTTTTGTTGCCTTCTGGCCTACACCATGGAACGATATTTTGGATTGTGTATAGTTTATATTTATTTTGGAGGCTTGTACGAGTTTGTCGTTTTATTGGAGTTGTTTGTATAATAGATAATGTTTTAGAACGTTGTAAAGAATGTTTTGGAACTGTTTTGAATATGTTTTATGAAATGTTTGATTTTCAGGTTTTGGGATTTATAAAATTAAATATTATGCTGCTCGATTTTTTGTAGAGTAAACAACGTCGGTTTTTAACTGTCTTCACGTTTTCGTTAATAATTTAGAGTCTATTTTTGAGTTTCCACATGTCGGGAAGTGGGAGATGTTATGGAAGGTTTTGAGTGAGTTTAAGTGTTTTGTGTAGGTTGAAATTGATGAAAATTAGAGGGAGATTTGATAAATTAGAAGGGGGATGGAAAAAGGGGTAGCCGATCGATCGGCGCAGGGCACGATCGATCGGCATGTTCTCTGAAACCAAAGAACATGGCAGCAAGGCTGCCGATCGATCGGCGACATTCAGCTGATCGATCGGTTGTTGGTTTGATGAGCTGGAACCCGAACGGTTGCCGATCGATCGGTTGATTCAGCCGATCGATCGGCAATGAATAGTGTCTGGGTATTGTTTTTTTTAAATTCTACCCATTTCAAATATGTTTTTACCCGATCTTTTTCGACGCATTTTAAACGTATTTTACGCACATTTTCCAACCATTTTGAGGGTTCGAAAAACCCAAAAACCGAGTACTAATTTTATCGAAAATTATTTTAAACGCTGCTTTAAACGCAGGATTGGTTAGCAAAGTAGCGCATTGAGCCGGGTTGGGTTCGGGGGCGTTACACCATCAGTTTGAGAATGAAAAGTGGTAGAAAATAAAAGTTTAGTTTCTAACTTTCCCCACAAGGTCTTCCAAAAATAACTCAAGAACTTAGCATTTCTATATGAAACTATCATCCTAAGCATCCTATGAAACGTACAATCTCTCGAAAGAACATATCAGCAATATTAGAGGCATCATCGGTTTTGTGACAATAAATGAAGTGAGCCATCTTAGAAAACCGATCTACAACCACGAAAATCAAATCCCTACTTCGCTTCGTCCTAAGTAAACCTAACACAAAATCCATTGAAATTTCTATCCAAGGTAAACTAGGGATTGACAACGGCATATAAAGACCATTAGGTTGAACCCTCGATTTCGCTTACCTACAAGTAATACATCTACCAACTATCTTTTCAACATCTCTCTTCATATGGGGCCAGTAGAAGTATTCTTGTAAAACGACTAAAGTTTTAGCTACTCAAAAATGTTCCATCAATCCTCCTCTATAGGACTCCTTAACCAATAAATCACGCAATGAACAATTGGTAACACACAACTTACTATCTCGAAACAGATATTCGTTATGTTTAAAGTACTTCCCATATACCGATATCTCACACGACCCATAACTCTCCCTAAAATCAGGATCATCGATATATAGCTGTTTAATATGCTCAAACCCAAGTAATTTAGCGTCAAGACTTGAGATTAGAACATACCTTCGAGAAAATGCATCAGCGACCACATTCTCCTTACCTTTGTTATATCGGATGATGTAAGGAAATGCCTCGAGGCACTTGAACCAGCGAGCATGTCATTTGTTAAGATTGTGTTAGCTCTTGAAATGCTTAAAGGATTCATAGTCAGTGCGAATCATAAACTCGTTGGGCAGCAAGTAGTGTTGCCAAGTCTCGAGAGCGCGAACCAACGCATACAACTCCTTATCGTACGTGGGATAGTTAATCATGGCATCATTCAAATTTTTGCTAAAATATGCAATCGATCATCCTTTCTGCATGAGAACAGCTCCAATACCTACATCAGATGCATCACACTCAATTTCAAACATCTTATCAAAGTTAGGTAAAGTAGAGTAGCGTTCAAAAGTTGTTGCTTAAGAGTTTGAATGCCTCCTCTTGTGATTCTCCCCACTTGAATGACATGTTCTTCTTCATCACTTCTGTGAGGGGTGTGGCAACGGTGCTAAAGTCCTTCACGAACCGCCGGTAAAAACTAGCGAGTCCATGAAAACTCCTCACTTGTCCAACGATTGTTGGAATTGGCCACTCCTGTATCGCACGGACCTTCTCATTATCAACTTGTATCCCCTGCGCGCTAACAACAAAACCAAGAAAAACAAGCTGGTTGGTGCAAAAGACACATTTTGCTAGGTTAGCGTACAACTTTTCCTACCTAAGCGCCTCCAAAACAGGTCGTAAATGTGAAATGTGATCATGCAAACTCGTGCTATAAATCAAAATGCCATCAAAATACACAACCACAAATTTTCCAATGAAATGGAGCAAAACGTGATTAATCAAATGCATAAAAGTACTAGGTACATTAGTTAACTCAAATAGCATAACCATCCACTCATACAATTCATGTTTTAATTTAAAGGCTATTTTCCATTCATCTTCCTCTCTCATACTAATCTGATGATATCCACTTTTAAGATCAATTTTGGAAGACACACATGAACCATGGAATTCATCAAGTATATCATCTAAACGAGGGATTGGGTATCGATACCTTACCGTGATGTTGATGATGGCGCGACATTCAGTACACATCCGCCATGTGCCATCCTTCTTGAGCACCAAAAGGACTGGAACAGCGCATGAGCTCATACTTTCTCTTACGTACCCCTTCTCCAATAAGTCCTCCACTTAGCGTTGTAGTTCTTTTGACTTCTATGGGTTGGTGCGGTACGCTGGTCGGTTCAGAAGGGAGCCTCCAGGAACAGAGTCAATCTAATACTCTATTCTCCAGATGGGTGGTAAACCTTTCGAAAGTTCCCTTGGGATCACGTCCTCAAAATCCTGCAAGAGAGAAAACAACCGGACTCGGTAATACTGAATTTGGTTTGTTAGTGTTCAAAAAGCCTCACTTTTGTATATGATAAAAATCATGGGTTGTTTTTCAGTGATCGCTCTTGGTTGCGAATAGGCTCTGTTTGGTTGAGGTTTTACGCTCTTGTTTTCTCTCATCAGGTATAGATTGCTTTTCTTGTTTTCTCTCTTCACGCTCATTTTCACTCGATTTTTGTAACCTCACTTGGTCTTCAAAGACCTCTCTCGGGGACAAGGGGAATAATGCTATTGGATTATGTTTGTGGTTGAAGGAATACTTGTTGGTGTAGCCATCGTGTTGCACTCGTCAGTCAAACTGCCAAGGTCGACCGAGTAAGAGATGCCCAGCTTGCATTGGTACCACGCCGTACCTCACTTCATCTTCATACTTTTTGATCCGAAATGGTACTATCACTTTCTTGGTCACTCAAACTTCTCCACTATCGTTTAACCACTTCAACTTGTATGGTCGTGGGTGTTTCAATGTAAAAAGACCAAGTTTCTCCACCATGGATGCGTTAGCTACGTTAGTGCATCTTCCACAATCTATGATCACACTACAAACCTTCCCCTTAATGTGGCAGCGAGTGTGAAAGAGGGTCTCACGTTTCACGTTGTCTACATCCTCCTTTGATTGTGCACTTAAGTCCCGTCGTGCGACTAGAAGGAAATCTCCTTCCTCAGGCCCTATCTCCTCATCTTTATCAGATGTGTCTTCCAATGGTGGCATTTTGGGATCCTCTACATCATCGCTCCCTTTGGAATCAATGTCTCCACTCTCTCGAAGCACCATGACACGCTTGTTTGGGCATTGACTGACAATATGTCATCTTTCAAGACACTTGAAGCATTTTATCTTACTGGATCGATTAGGTGTATTCACTGGTTTGATTGGGTTTGGAGTTGTCGGATTTATTACCTGGTGTTCAGTCTTGCCCTTGGAAATGGAAAGGAAGTCATCTCTCCTTGGGGCCTTGGGTTTCCAAGACGTCTGGTTTGAACTCTGTTGGCGTGTGCTACCCCGACGTTGTTGCTGTATTTCCACCTTCAAGGCCATATGTACTAGGTCCTCCATTTCAACATAATGATGGAACTCAATTGTATCCGCAATCTCTCGGTTCAGGCTCTTCATGTAACAACCCCAACGGAATCGTCACACAATTCATTTCTTAACTTCTTAGTCATTTAATTCATACTTCCATACACTTGTTTTGTAATATCCGGCTTGTACGGATTTTTAGAATATTCATATTTTATTATATATGTGGCATTTTTGGTAAATATGTCAAATCAGGTCCGATTTACAAAAAAAAAGCGTCATTATGATCCTGACGAATAATAAGAATTTTAACGAATTTTGGAGAATTTTCGGAGTTATAATGCTATATTCCGAGTAATTACCTCCATCGTAACGAAAAGGACGTTTTAGTAAAAATAACAAACGAAGTCCGAATTGCAAACAAACAGTTTTGTTAAATCCCAAATAATAAGTTGAACTTATTGGTAAAATATGGAAATTTGGAAAAGTCGAATAGCTGGACGATTAACGAACCGAAGGACGAAATCAATATAAAAATCAGTGAAGGGCAATATAGTAATTTACAATTTCATTTTTTATAAAATAACCTAATTTCTTTCTCTCCCTCACTTTCTCTCTTTTCTCTCTTTTCTTCTCTGGATTTCACGAACCAGAGAGCTTCTCCTCTCGCGGCCGCCAACGCCCTTCCCTGTTCTGACCCCGTCCGACCTCCGTTCGTTCCGATTTCTTCACGGTTTCTCCTCCTCTCGCTACCCTCGGTGAGTAGCTTCGGTCTTTGAGCGTTAAATTCCAAGTTTTAGGTCGATTTAACGTTAAGGTTTCGATTAGGGTTTCGATAAAAATGTCGAATTAGGGCTCGTAATTAATAGGTTAGCCGTGATTATGTATGTATTGAACGTATTTGACGTTATTGGACGAAGAAAAATCAATTTGTGAAAAAAGTTAAAAATTGGTAAATTCTGGGTTTTTGAGAAAAACTCGTTAATTGAGATTTCGGATTATCGAGCCTTAATTGACGTTCTAAATGCTTTGATTAGCTAAGTTGGAATTTAGGAAATTCATTAGTTAAGGATTTTATAATTTGAACGTTTATAATTCAAATTGGTTTTAACGGTGGATATCGTGTTTTCCTCAGACACACGACTCCCGTGGACGAAGCTTGAGGATCTGCGCGCCCAAGGTAAGTTCTCGTGACTTGCTTGACCGAAAGGTCTACACCATACCTCGTCGTCGTATCAAGGATCCTTGAGGGTTCCTTGTTTTACATTGTTTAGGTTGGGTAGTTAGGTTAGTTGTTTATAGGTTATGTTGTATTGTCTTGTTGATATGTATGCTGTTTGTTTACTTTCCGCTGATTAACTATTCATGCATCACGTATTTCAAATGTCATAGAAAATGGATTTCCGCACGTGTTTTAAGGAAAGAAATGAACCTCTGTAATTAATGTACGTAATCTGTATCTGTATCTGTATCTGGTTACGCGAGGTGGGGCTCAGGCATGGCTGTAGGGTTTGTGAGCATGTACCCCCCTCCTCTAGGTGGAAAGTGGTAGTTCGACCGCGGAATGTATCCTTTCCATTTAGAGGGCTGATATCTCGGTAACAATCTGTCTGTGACGTAATGAAAGGAACGATAATGTATCTGAATATGAATCTGTAATCTGCACGTTTTATAAATGGCATACGCACGCATGCATCTGCATTTACGTAGCTTACTGAGATTTCAATATCTCATATGTGTCTGTATGGTGTAGGTGACGTTCTAGGTTACGTTGACCCAGGTGAGGATGATATTCCTCCTCCTGACGTAGGAGCAGCTGATGGATGATGGCCGTGGGAGTGCGCTGAGCAGTCGAGGCGCTTTTGACCCGTGGGGATCGTCTGTGTATGTATTCTGGAGGATATTTGGTTAATACGAATGTATAGAACATATTAGGTTGTTTGGATCTGGTTAGGGGTCAGATAACCTTTTGATGCTTTAAATGTTTTGGGCAACTGTATGTAAAACGTCTTTGTTTAAACTGTTTTGATAAACGTTATGAAATGTTTTGGTTTAAATGTTTAAGTTGAATGAAAATGTTTTGAAATGTTGTTTGTAGGTTGTTACGGATAGCTCGGTTTTTAGAGCTATCCACGCAGTTGGACTTCGCAAAGTCCGCCGCGAGTCGGTTGATTTAAGTTGTAAACGTTTGTGATAAAGGTGAGGAATTGAGTAAGAAAAGAAAGAGCAAAATGCTCTCTGGAATCAGGTTCCAGAGAGGGATGTTGAGGGATCTGCTCTCTGGGGTTTGAGATTCCAGAGAGCCTAAGTGTAGAAAAGAAAAGAACGAAGTAAGGAAGAAGTGAGGAGCTGCAGCGATCGGGCGCTGTGCGCTGATCGCTGCCAGCGATCGCTGAATGAAAGGTCGGCGACTGGGCGCCGTGGGGGATCGCTGCAGCAGCAAATGATCGCTGCAGTGCAGCGATCAGGCGCTGCACAATGCAGCGATCGTGCGCTGCATTGTGCAGCGCATGCAGCGATCGTGCGCTGCAATTAGCAGCGCCCGATCGCTGCCAATTTTGAGGGCAGAATTCCGATTCTGCCCTCCCTTCTTTTATTCGTTAATAAATGTTTTATTAAATGTTTTTTTTTTGTTTTGTTTTAATTGTTATTTAAAGGTTTTGTTTTAAATGCTTTTAAAGTTCAATTTTAATTCCGATTTCAGTTCTGATTTCAACTTCAGTTTAGATTCCGCATAAAGTTTTATTTAAAGTATAGGAAAGTAAAAAGTGTAAAAAAAAAAAAATAATATGGAAATACGGGTACAGTATTAGGGGTGTTACATTTATGGTATCTGAGCCCCCGGGTTTTAAAATCGATTCTGTAGACTGCTCGACTGCACAGCCACTACGCGGACATCCTTCATCAACTGTAAGTCTGTTTACACCTTTATTCGATTTTGTTTCTTAGAGATTACTTGTTTGAATTTTATAGGAGTTTTATAAATATGGTTCGAGGAAGAGATCCTAGAGATGACGCGATGGATCGACTTACGGAGTTGATTGACCGCCAGTCTCAGCATATGGACCGGCAAGCGCAACAAATTACAGATTTAGTGAACCGAGAGAACCAGCGGGAGAATCAGAGAGCTCAGGAGCTGGTAGTCCCTAGTAATCAGGGTATGCAGAGGTTTCAGAGCCTACGACCTCCTGTGTTCGAGGGCCAATCATCGGATCCGACGCGTGTTGAGGAATGGATCCGGGTTATGGAGGATATGTTGGATTATGCCGAGGTTGGGAACGGGAGCAAGGTGGCTTATGCTACCTTTCACTTAGCGATGGATGCCCGTTTTTGGTGGGATTCGATCAAGGCCACGACGGACGTATCAGTTATGACTTGGGATCGGTTCAAGTTTTTATTCTACGATAAGTATTTCAGCCGCACGGTGAGAGTGGCCAAGAGGAACGAGTTTATGCAGCTGAAGCAGACTGGTTCAGTTGCAGATTATATCCGGAGATTTGAGGCTTTATCACGATTCGCACCTCGCCTTGTCAGCGATAATGAGGAGAAGGTGCACCACTTTATGAAGGGACTTAATCCGGAGATTCGGATGCACGTGGTAGTCTCAGGTATTATTGATGCGCCATATTCTGATATTACAGCCAGAGCTCTGGATATTGAGGCTGCCAGAGCCACTTGTATTAGGCCGAGGGAGCCAGCTAAGGGCTTCTTCCGCGAGATACGACCTCAGTCGCAGAGCCGAGGTTGGCAGCCCAGAGCACCGCCCCAGCCACAGCAGCGGGGTGTGAAGAGACCTCTCGAGGGAGGTAATGATCGGGGTAAGGGGAAGCAGATACAGGGGGCTTCTCAGATGCCATGGTGCCCCTTGTGCCAGAAAGAACATAGTGGCGAGTGCCGTGTTGGCTCTAATAAATGCTACAGATGTGGTGGAGTCGGCCATTTTGTTAGAGATTGCCCGCATCCGGGTCGAGATCTACCAGGCGATGATCAGAGGAGGGTTATGCCCAGGGTTTTTGCGTTGATCGGGCCTGACGATGTTGATGACGAGGCTCAGCCTGCCGTGATTGCAGGTACTATTTTGCTTATGGGCGCTACTGTGTTTACTTTGATGGATACTGGAGCTACGCACTCCTTCGTATCGACTGCATGTATGGCTAGATTGGGGTTAGAGTCTGGGCCATCAGAGTATGAGTACAGTGTGATGCTGCCTTCGAGAGAGCATATGCGTTCAGATCGTATTCTCCAGGGCAATATCGTCTCGGTGGGGAGTATTACCCTTTATGCTCGTTTGATAGTTATGAGCATAGAGCGGTACGATCTTATTTTGGGGATGGACTGGCTAGCACAGCACTTCGCCACCATCGATTGTCGCTCCGGGATTGTGACCTTCCGACCCCCGGATAGAGCCGAGTTTTCCTATCAGGCGAGGAACCGATTGACTGGATCGCCTATCTCTTATTCTATGGAGGTCAACGAGCAGTTCAAAGGTGCGTGCTCTATTTATTTGGCCTCTGTCTTTGATTGTCGGTTGCTCAGCGGATTGAAGCCGAGCGATATTCCTATAGTCAGAGAGTTTTCTGGCATCTTTCTCGATGATCTTCCCGGACTACCACCGGACCGGGAGATTGAGTTCACTATTGACGTATATTCTAACTCTGCACCGAGGTTTAAGAACCCGTATCGATTGGCACCAGCTGAGTTGCGAGAGTTGAGGACTCAGCTTGACGAGTTGTTAGAGAAAGGTTTCATTCGACCCAGTGTTTCACCCTGGGGTGCGCCTGTTCTATTCGTCAAGAAGAAAGACGGGACCCTCAGGATGTGTATTGATTACAGGGAGCTAAATAAGCTCACAGTGAAGAATAAGTATCTACTGCCCCGGATTGACGACTTATTTGATCAGCTACAAGGTGCTCGAGTATTTTCCAGGATTGATCTCCGCTCGGGCTACAATCAGCTGAAGGTCCGTAGGGATGATATACCGAAGACAGCTTTCCGAACGAGGTATGGGCATTATGAGTTCCTTGTCATGTCTTTTGGACTTACTAATGCCCCTGCAGCGTTTATGGACCTGATGAACCGTGTCTTCAAGGAGTATCTGGACAAGTTCGTGGTGGTTTTCATCGACGACATATTGATCTACTCTAAAATGAAGGAAGAACACGAGGAGCATTTGAGGATTGTTCTAAGGACCCTATGTCAGCACTATCTGTATCCAAAGTTTTCGAAGTGCGAGTTCTGGCTTGACAGGGTGAGCTCCCTTGTCCATATTATATCACAGGACGGAGTTTCTGTGGATCCGAGCAAGATTCAGGTGGTCAGAGATTGGCCACAGCCGAAGAACGTACGTGAGGTGCGTGGATTTCTCGGGTTGGCCGGTTATTATCGGAAGTTTATAGAGGGATTCTCGAGGATCGCACTTCCTCTTACACGATTGACTCGGAAGAACGAGAGATTTACATGGTCGGCTGCTTGTGATGATAGTTTTATGGAGTTAAAGCAGAGATTGACCACCGCTCCAGTACTGGCATTACCTGATGAAGGTATCAGATACAGTGTTTATTGTGATGCATCGGGAGTGGGACTCGGTTGTGTATTGATGCAGGAGGGGAGAGTTATTTCTTATGCTTCTCGGCAGTTGAAGCCGTACGAGCAGAATTACCCCACGCACGACCTCGAGTTAGCAGCTGTGGTCTTCGCACTGAAGATATGGAGGCATTATTTATATGGGCAGCAGTGCGAGATATTTTCCGACCACAAGAGCTTGAAGTACTTATTTACGCAGAAAGAGCTGAATATGCGACAGAGGCGATGGCTTGAGTTCGTCAATGATTATGATTTTGATATCAAGTACCACCCAGGAAAGGCGAACAAGGTGGCCGATGCATTGAGTAGAGTGCCTTCTGCGAGTCAGCCATCATTAGCAGTGATGTCAGTTACGCTGCGGTCTGAGATTGAAAGATTCGACGTGGAGATAGTGGCAGAGTTGTCCTATATGCTTGCCAACATTTCTCTCAGGCCAACTATTCTTGATCGTATACGCAAGGCTCAGCAGAGTGATACGGAGTGTATGGAGCTTCGATCGAGCATGACATTGGGAGACTCGTCAGATTTCCATTTATCAGAGGATAGTATTCTGAAGTTCAGGCATAGGTGGTACGTGCCTAGTGACGAGGATCTAAAGAGGGAGATATTGGCCGAGGCACATTCTTCAGGCATATTCTGTGCACACCGGGGAGTACAAAGAGTACCGGGATTTAAGACAACACTATGCTGGTGGCCGAACATGAATAGGAGGTTGCCAAGTACGTTGAGACCTCCTAGTATGTCAGCAGGTAAAGGCTGAGCACCAAAGACCATCTGGGACACTATTACCACTGCCAATTCCGAGTGGAAGTGGGAGCAGATCTCCATGGATTTCATTGTGGGGCTCCCGAGGACTACAGAGAGGCCATGGACGGCATTTGGGTTATGTGGACCGATTGACAAAGTCGGCTCACTTTTTGCCTGTGAAGATGGCGTCTTCTATGGATCAGCTCGTCGAGCTTTGATGTACAGGAGTTGTATTAAAAAAAAAAAAAAAAAAAAAAAAAAAAAAAAAAAAAAAAAAAAAAAAAAAAAAAAAAAAAAAAAAAAAAAAAAAAAAAAAAAAAAAAAAAAAAAAAAAAAAAAAAAAAAAAAAAAAAAAAAAAAAAAAAAAAAAAAAAAAAAAAAAAAAAAAAAAAAAAAAAAAAAAAAAAAAAAAAAAAAAAAAAAAAAAAAAAAAAAAAAAAAAAAAAAAAAAAAAAAAAAAAAAAAAAAAAAAAAAAAAAAAAAAAAAAAAAAAAAAAAAAAAAAAAAAAAAAAAAAAAAAAAAAAAAAAAAAAAAAAAAAAAAAAAAAAAAAAAAAAAAAAAAAAAAAAAAAAAAAAAAAAAAAAAAAAAAAAAAAAAAAAAAAAAAAAAAAAAAAAAAAAAAAAAAAAAAAAAAAAAAAAAAAAAAAAAAAAAAAAAAAAAAAAAAAAAAAAAAAAAAAAAAAAAAAAAAAAAAAAAAAAAAAAAAAAAAAAAAAAAAAAAAAAAAAAAAAAAAAAAAAAAAAAAAAAAAAAAAAAAAAAAAAAAAAAAAAAAAAAAAAAAAAAAAAAAAAAAAAAAAAAAAAAAAAAAAAAAAAAAAAAAAAAAAAAAAAAAAAAAAAAAAAAAAAAAAAAAAAAAAAAAAAAAAAAAAAAAAAAAAAAAAAAAAAAAAAAAAAAAAAAAAAAAAAAAAAAAAAAAAAAAAAAAAAAAAAAAAAAAAAAAAAAAAAAAAAAAAAAAAAAAAAAAAAAAAAAAAAAAAAAAAAAAAAAAAAAAAAAAAAAAAAAAAAAAAAAAAAAAAAAAAAACGCGAGTCCTGAACGGCATTGGGTTATTGTGGACCGATTGACAAAGTCGGCTCACTTTTTGCCTGTGAAGATGGCGTCTTCTATGGATCAGCTCGCCGAGCTTTATGTACAGGAGATTGTCAGACTGCATGGCGTGCCAGTCTCTATTGTCTCAGACAGAGATCCGAGATTCACATCGAAGTTCTGGAAAAGCCTGCATAAGGCTATAGGGACTCAGCTTAATTTCAGCACGGCCTTTCATCCTCAGACTGATGGTCAGACAGAGAGGACGAATCAGATTCTTGAGGATATGCTCAGAGCCTGTGTGTTGGAGTTTCAGGGCTCGTGGAGCTGATATTTGCCCCTGATTGAGTTCTCGTACAACAACAGCTTCCAGGCTACCATTGGCATGGCACCGTACGAGGCTCTGTATGGTCGGAAGTGTAGGTCTCCGTTACATTGGGACGAGGTTGGCGAGGCCAGCATCGTTGGTCCAGAGATTCTACAACAAACGGCAGAGAAGATTGCCGTTATCCGACAGCGTATTCAGGTAGCTCAGAGCCGACAGAAGAGTTATGCTGATGTGAGACGGCGAGAGCTAGAGTTCGAGGAGGGCGACGAAGTTTATTTAAAGGTTTCTCCGTTCAAAGGTGTCGCGAGATTTGGAAGGAGGGGTAAGTTGAACCCTCGGTATGTGGGACCCTTTCCTATTCTGAAGAGGATCGGGAAGTTGGCGTATAGATTGCAGCTTCCGGCTTCTATGGAGGGTATCCACGATGTGTTCCATGTGTCCATGCTTCGGAGATGTCTACGCGATCCGTCGCAGATTGTGGAGGCTACGGAGATTGAGGTACAGCCTACCTTGAGCTATGAGGTGAGGCCGGTACGTATTTTGGAGACTTCCATCAAGATTTTGCGCAACAAAGAGATTCCGCTAGTCAAAGTCCTATGGCGGAACCACGAGGTGGAAGAAGCTACGTGGGAGCGACAGCAGGATATGATGACTAAGTATCCTGATTTGTTTGCATGATTTAATTTTGTGGACAAAATTCTGAATAAGGAGGGTAGAATGTAATATCCGGCTTGTACGGATTTTTAGAATATTCATATTTTATTATATATGTGGCATTTTTGGTAAATATGTCAAATCAGGTCCGATTTACAAAAAGAAAGCGTCATTATGATCCTGACGAATAATAAGAATTTTAACGAATTTTGGAGAATTTTCGGAGTTATAACGCTATATTCCGAGTAATTACCTCCATTGTAACGAAAAGGACGTTTTAGTAAAAATAACAAACGAAGTCCGAATTGCAAACAGACAGTTTTGTTAAATCCCAAATAATAAGTTGAACTTATTGGTAAATTATGGAAATTTGGAAAAGTCGAATAGCTGGACGATTAACGAACCGAAGGACGAAATCAATATAAAAATCAGTGAAGGGCAATATAGTAATTTACAATTTCATTTTTTATAAAATAACCTAATTTCTTTCTCTCCCTCACTTTCTCTCTTTTCTCTCTTTTCTTCTCTGGATTTCACGAACCAGAGAGCTTCTCCTCTCGCGGCCACCGACGCCCTTCCCTGTTCCGACCCCGTCCGACCTCCGTTCGTTCCGATTTCTTCACGGTTTCTCCTCCTCTCGCTACCCTCGGTGAGTAGCTTCGGTCTTTGAGCGTTAAATTCCAAGTTTTAGGTCGATTTAACGTTAAGGTTTCGATTAGGGTTTCGATAAAAATGTCGAATTAGGGCTCGTAATTAATAGGTTAGCCGTGATTATGTATGTATTGAACGTATTTGACGTTATTGGACGAAGAAAAATCAATTTGTGAAAAAAGTTAAAAATTGGTAAATTCCGGGTTTTTGAGAAAAACTCGTTAATTGAGATTTCGGATTATCGAGCCTTAATTGACGTTCTAAATGCTTTGATTAGCTAAGTTGGAATTTAGGAAATTCATTAGTTAAGGATTTTATAATTTGAACGTTTATAATTCAAATTGGTTTTAACGGTGGATATCGTGTTTTCCTCAGACACACGACTCCCGTGGACGAAGCTTGAGGATCTGTGCGCCCAAGGTAAGTTCTCGTGACTTGCTTGACCGAAAGGTCTACACCATACCTCGTCGTCGTATCAAGGATCCTTGAGGGTTCCTTGTTTTACGTTGTTTAGGATGGGTAGTTAGGTTAGTTGTTTATAGGTTATGTTGTATTGTCTTGTTGATATGTATGCTGTTTGTTTACTTTCCGCTGATTAACTGTTCATGCATCACGTATTTCAAATGTCATAGAAAATGGATTTCCGCACGTGTTTTAAGGAAAGAAATTAACCTCTGTAATTAATGTACGTAATCTGTATCTGTATCTGTATCTGGTTACGCGAGGTGGGGCTCAGGCATGGCTGTAGGGTTTGTGAGCATGTACCCCCCTCCTCTAGGTGGAAAGTGGTAGTTCGACCGCGGAATGTATCCTTTCCATTTAGAGGGCTGATATCTCGGTAACAATCTGTCTGTGACGTAATGAAAGGAACGATAATGTATCTGAATATGAATCTGTAATCTGCACGTTTTATGAATGGCATACGCACGCATGCATCTGCATTTACGTAGCTTACTGAGATTTCAATATCTCATATGTGTCTGTATGGTGTAGGTGACGTTCTAGGTTACGTTGACCCAGGTGAGGATGATATTCCTCCTCCTGACATAGGAGCAGCTGATGGATGATGGCCGTTGGAGTGCGCTGAGCAGTCGAGGCGCTTTTGACCCGTGGGGATCGTCTGTGTATGTATTCTGGAGGATATTTGGTTAATACGAATGTATAGAACATATTAGGTTGTTTGGATCTGGTTAGGGGTCAGATAACCTTTTGATGCTTTAAATGTTTTGGGCAACTGTATGTAAAACGTCTTTGTTTAAACTGTTTTGATAAACGTTATGAAATGTTTTGGTTTAAATGTTTAAGTTGAATGAAAATGTTTTGAAATGTTGTTTGTAGGTTGTTACGGATAGCTCGGTTTTTAGAGCTATCCACGCAGTTGGACTTCGCAAAGTCCGCCGCGAGTCGGTTGATTTAAGTTGTAAACGTTTGTGATAAAGGTGAGGAATTGAGTAAGAAAAGAAAGAGAAAAATGCTCTCTGGAATCAGGTTCCAGAGAGGGATGTTGAGGGATCTGCTCTCTGGGGTTTGAGATTCCAGAGAGCCTAAGTGTAGAAAAGAAAAGAACGAAGTAAGGAAGAAGTGAGGAGCTGCAGCGATCGGGCGCTGTACGCTGATCGCTGCCAGCGATCGCTGATGAAAGTCGGCGACTGGGCGCCGTGGGGGGATCGCTGCAGCAGCAAATTGATCGCTGCAGTGCAGCGATCAGGCGCGGCACATGCAGCATCGTGGCGCTCATTGTGCGCGCATGCAGCGATCGGCCTGCAATTAGCAGCGCCCGATCGCTGCCAATTTTGAGGGCAGAATTCCGATTCTGCCCTCCCTTCTTTTATTCGTTAATAAATGTTTTATTAAATGTTTTTTTTGTTTGTTTAATTGTTATTTAAAGGTTTTGTTTTAATGCTTGTAAAGTTCAATTTTAATTCCGTTTCAGTCTGATTTCAACTTCAGGTTAGATTCCCGCATAAAGTTTATTTAAAGTATAGGAAAAGTAAAAAGTGTAAAAAAAAAAAATAATATGGGAAAATACGGGTACAGTATTTGGGGTGTTACATGTTTATTATTACGTTATATATTTCCCCTTCATTTTTTTTTATTCCCAGCATCCGGTGAAGAAATACACTTCATCCACCGAACGCTAGACGACAAAATAACATTCCCAGCATCCGGTGAAGAAATACACTTCATCCACCGAACGCTAGACGACAAAATAACATTCCCAGCATCCGGTGAAGAAATACACTTCATCCACCGAACGCTAGACGACAAAATAACATTCCCAGCATCCGGTGAAGAAATACACTTCATCCACCGAACGCTAGACGACAAAATAACATTCCCAGCATCCGGTGAAGAAATACACTTCATCCACCGAACGCTAGACGACAAAATAACATTCCCAGCATCCGGTGAAGAAATACACTTCATCCACCGAACGCTAGACGACAAAATAACATTCCCAGCATCCGGTGAAGAAATACACTTCATCCACCGAACGCTAGACGACAAAATAACATTCCCAGCATCCGGTGAAGAAATACACTTCATCCACCGAACGCTAGACGACAAAATAACATTCCCAGCATCCGGTGAAGAAATACACTTCATCCACCGAACGCTAGACGACAAAATAACATTCCCAGCATCCGGTGAAGAAATACACTTCATCCACCGAACGCTAGACGACAAAATAACATTCCCAGCATCCGGTGAAGAAATACACTTCATCCACCGAACGCTAGACGACAAAATAACATTCCCAGCATCCGGTGAAGAAATACACTTCATCCACCGAACGCTAGACGACAAAATAACATTCCCAGCATCCGGTGAAGAAATACACTTCATCCACCGAACGCTAGACGACAAAATAACATTCCCAGCATCCGGTGAAGAAATACACTTCATCCACCGAACGCTAGACGACAAAATAACATTCCCAGCATCCGGTGAAGAAATACACTTCATCCACCGAACGCTAGACGACAAAATAACATTCCCAGCATCCGGTGAAGAAATACACTTCATCCACCGAACGCTAGACGACAAAATAACATTCCCAGCATCCGGTGAAGAAATACACTTCATCCACCGAACGCTAGACGACAAAATAACATTCCCAGCATCCGGTGAAGAAATACACTTCATCCACCGAACGCTAGACGACAAAATAACATTCCCAGCATCCGGTGAAGAAATACACTTCATCCACCGAACGCTAGACGACAAAATAACATTCCCAGCATCCGGTGAAGAAATACACTTCATCCACCGAACGCTAGACGACAAAATAACATTCCCAGCATCCGGTGAAGAAATACACTTCATCCACCGAACGCTAGACGACAAAATAACATTCCCAGCATCCGGTGAAGAAATACACTTCATCCACCGAACGCTAGACGACAAAATAACATTCCCAGCATCCGGTGAAGAAATACACTTCATCCACCGAACGCTAGACGACAAAATAACATTCCCAGCATCCGGTGAAGAAATACACTTCATCCACCGAACGCTAGACGACAAAATAACATTCCCAGCATCCGGTGAAGAAATACACTTCATCCACCGAACGCTAGACGACAAAATAACATTCCCAGCATCCGGTGAAGAAATACACTTCATCCACCGAACGCTAGACGACAAAATAACATTCCCAGCATCCGGTGAAGAAATACACTTCATCCACCGAACGCTAGACGACAAAATAACATTCCCAGCATCCGGTGAAGAAATACACTTCATCCACCGAACGCTAGACGACAAAATAACATTCCCAGCATCCGGTGAAGAAATACACTTCATCCACCGAACGCTAGACGACAAAATAACATTCCCAGCATCCGGTGAAGAAATACACTTCATCCACCGAACGCTAGACGACAAAATAACATTCCCAGCATCCGGTGAAGAAATACACTTCATCCACCGAACGCTAGACGACAAAATAACATTCCCAGCATCCGGTGAAGAAATACACTTCATCCACCGAACGCTAGACGACAAAATAACATTCCCAGCATCCGGTGAAGAAATACACTTCATCCACCGAACGCTAGACGACAAAATAACATTCCCAGCATCCGGTGAAGAAATACACTTCATCCACCGAACGCTAGACGACAAAATAACATTCCCAGCATCCGGTGAAGAAATACACTTCATCCACCGAACGCTAGACGACAAAATAACATTCCCAGCATCCGGTGAAGAAATACACTTCATCCACCGAACGCTAGACGACAAAATAACATTCCCAGCATCCGGTGAAGAAATACACTTCATCCACCGAACGCTAGACGACAAAATAACATTCCCAGCATCCGGTGAAGAAATACACTTCATCCACCGAACGCTAGACGACAAAATAACATTCCCAGCATCCGGTGAAGAAATACACTTCATCCACCGAACGCTAGACGACAAAATAACATTCCCAGCATCCGGTGAAGAAATACACTTCATCCACCGAACGCTAGACGACAAAATAACATTCCCAGCATCCGGTGAAGAAATACACTTCATCCACCGAACGCTAGACGACAAAATAACATTCCCAGCATCCGGTGAAGAAATACACTTCATCCACCGAACGCTAGACGACAAAATAACATTCCCAGCATCCGGTGAAGAAATACACTTCATCCACCGAACGCTAGACGACAAAATAACATTCCCAGCATCCGGTGAAGAAATACACTTCATCCACCGAACGCTAGACGACAAAATAACATTCCCAGCATCCGGTGAAGAAATACACTTCATCCACCGAACGCTAATCATTGTTCATAATCATTGTTCATAATCATTGTTCATAATCATTGTTCATAATCATTGTTCATAATCATTGTTCATAATCATTGTTCATAATCATTGTTCATAATCATTGTTCATAATCATTGTTCATAATCATTGTTCATAATCATTGTTCATAATCATTGTTCATAATCATTGTTCATAATCATTGTTCATAATCATTGTTCATAATCATTGTTCATAATCATTGTTCATAATCATTGTTCATAATCATTGTTCATAATCATTGTTCATAATCATTGTTCATAATCATTGTTCATAATCATTGTTCATAATCATTGTTCATAATCATTGTTCATAATCATTGTTCATAATCATTGTTCATAATCATTGTTCATAATCATTGTTCATAATCATTGTTCATAATCATTGTTCATAATCATTGTTCATAATCATTGTTCATAATCATTGTTCATAATCATTGTTCATAATCATTGTTCATAATCATTGTTCATAATCATTGTTCATAATCATTGTTCATAATCATTGTTCATAATCATTGTTCATAATCATTGTTCATAATCATTGTTCATAATCATTGTTCATAATCATTGTTCATAATCATTGTTCATAATCATTGTTCATAATCATTGTTCATAATCATTGTTCATAATCATTGTTCATAATCATTGTTCATAATCATTGTTCATAATCATTGTTCATAATCATTGTTCATAATCATTGTTCATAATCATTGTTCATAATCATTGTTCATAATCATTGTTCATAATCATTGTTCATAATCATTGTTCATAATCATTGTTCATAATCATTGTTCATAATCATTGTTCATAATCATTGTTCATAATCATTGTTCATAATCATTGTTCATAATCATTGTTCATAATCATTGTTCATAATCATTGTTCATAATCATTGTTCATAATCATTGTTCATAATCATTGTTCATAATCATTGTTCATAATCATTGTTCATAATCATTGTTCATAATCATTGTTCATAATCATTGTTCATAATCATTGTTCATAATCATTGTTCATAATCATTGTTCATAATCATTGTTCATAATCATTGTTCATAATCATTGTTCATAATCATTGTTCATAATCATTGTTCATAATCATTGTTCATAATCATTGTTCATAATCATTGTTCATAATCATTGTTCATAATCATTGTTCATAATCATTGTTCATAATCATTGTTCATAATCATTGTTCATAATCATTGTTCATAATCATTGTTCATAATCATTGTTCATAATCATTGTTCATAATCATTGTTCATAATCATTGTTCATAATCATTGTTCATAATCATTGTTCATAATCATTGTTCATAATCATTGTTCATAATCATTGTTCATAATCATTGTTCATAATCATTGTTCATAATCATTGTTCATAATCATTGTTCATAATCATTGTTCATAATCATTGTTCATAATCATGAATCGTATTCATCATTCGTAATCATTGTTCATAATCATTGTTCATAATCATTGTTCATAATCATTGTTCATAATCATTGTTCATAATCATTGTTCATAATCATTGTTCATAATCATTGTTCATAATCATTGTTCATAATCATTGTTCATAATCATTGTTCATAATCATTGTTCATAATCATTGTTCATAATCATTGTTCATAATCATTGTTCATAATCATTGTTCATAATCATTGTTCATAATCATTGTTCATAATCATTGTTCATAATCATTGTTCATAATCATTGTTCATAATCATTGTTCATAATCATTGTTCATAATCATTGTTCATAATCATTGTTCATAATCATTGTTCATAATCATTGTTCATAATCATTGTTCATAATCATTGTTCATAATCATTGTTCATAATCATTGTTCATAATCATTGTTCATAATCATTGTTCATAATCATTGTTCATAATCATTGTTCATAATCATTGTTCATAATCATTGTTCATAATCATTGTTCATAATCATTGTTCATAATCATGAATCGTATTCATCATTCGTAATCATTGTTCATAATCATTGTTCATAATCATTGTTCATAATCATTGTTCATAATCATTGTTCATAATCATTGTTCATAATCATTGTTCATAATCATTGTTCATAATCATTGTTCATAATCATTGTTCATAATCATTGTTCATAATCATTGTTCATAATCATTGTTCATAATCATTGTTCATAATCATTGTTCATAATCATTGTTCATAATCATTGTTCATAATCATTGTTCATAATCATTGTTCATAATCATTGTTCATAATCATTGTTCATAATCATGAATCGTATTCATCATTCGTAATCATTGTTCATAATCATTGTTCATAATCATTGTTCATAATCATTGTTCATAATCATTGTTCATAATCATTGTTCATAATCATTGTTCATAATCATTGTTCATAATCATTGTTCATAATCATTGTTCATAATCATTGTTCATAATCATTGTTCATAATCATGAATCGTATTCATCATTCGTAATCATTGTTCATAATCATGAATCGTATTCATCATTCGTAATCATTGTTCATAATCATTGTTCATAATCATGAATCGTATTCATCATTCGTAATCATTGTTCATAATCATTGTTCATAATCATGAATCGTATTCATCATTCGTAATCATTGTTCATAATCATGAATCGTATTCATCATTCGTAATCATTGTTCATAATCATTGTTCATAATCATGAATCGTATTCATCATTCGTAATCATTGTTCATAATCATGAATCATATTCATCATTCGTAATCATTGTTCATAATCATTAATCGTATTCATCATTCGTAATCATTGTTCATAATCATTGTTCATAATCATGAATCGTATTCATCATTCGTAATCATTGTTCATAATCATTGTTCATAATCATTGTTCATATTCATCATTTAAGTTGTGTGGAATGAGAGAGGATTTGTGCCGGTAAAGGGGGTTCGACAGTGAGTTTGATCATGGTCCCTACTGCGGGTCGTATTCATATGTCCTTCTTTGGACTGTGACATACGCCGAACTGCCCCCAACCCTCACTCAACCACGTTGCAGGGATTTTATCATCTTATCTTGTTCATGAGAAAACATGCTTTTAAAACGTTTTCATATGCATAAAACATTGATAATGCATGAACATGGGAATTCTTAATTCATTAAAGCTACAGAACAGAACATTCATCCAGTATGAAAACTTACCATTAAACTAAACGTCAATATAAGTACTAGACTGTAGCATAATAACCTCTAATCGTCATATCAGTTACTATCTAGCATCCTTGTGATGTAGGGCCCTATTGGCCGGAAATCCTATACATTCACTTACCTGGTCTCCTTAGCACTTTGAGCTCCTTTCTCTTCAAACTTCTTCACCTAAAACATTTACATTGCAGTAGTTAAAACAAAATCCTAATAGTTCTAATCTCAAGTTATCCTAAGATTTGATAGCTAAAGTCATTCCCGAATCCTTAGTCTAATACCCTGTGCAGTTTGAAATCCAAAACCCAGAACAGACAGATTCGATTATAGATTACTCAGGGGTGGTTGTTCTAAATGTCCAGAATTGATTTGATAAAAGCATTCCCACTCTCAGATTTCAAATGTTCTTATTATTAGTCGGCCATTGAAAAATCCAAAACTCCAATGCCGAGTCAAAAACAGGGCTAACAAGCTAACAGATAGCTACATTGTCTATTGCATACCTCGGGCACAGAGTAGTCGAGTAGTGGTAGTGAAAACCGATCGCCGAAGGGAGTATGCTGAGGGCAGAGAGCAAGAGCTCGGGAGAAATCGCCGAAAAAGAAGGTGTCGGCTACAGTGGTTTAAGTGAGGTTTAAAACATTTCCTTTTTCTTTATATACTGGTCATCACCCTTCATTATTACAACTTTGCCACCAAACCTAGTTTAAATCCACATGAAATTAATTACTCTTGGTATAAAGTCCTAAACTGCAAAGGTTAAATATTCATGACCGTTAATAGAGTTAGGAAAATCACCTGGCCGTTAACTCGGGTGTTACATCCACCCCTCCTTAAACAAAATTTTCGTCCCCGAAAATTGATCAAACAAATAACTCTGGATACTTGTCTAACATGTCCTGTCGTCGCTCCCAAGTGGCTTCTTCAATGCCATGATTTTTCCATAAAACTTTGACCAACGGAATCTCTTTATTCCTCAGAGTCTTAACTGCGGATTCCAATATCTGCACTGGCTTCTCTTCATACGTTAATGATGGTTCAATCTCAATATCCACTGGCTTAACAACTTGCGTCAGATCTCGTATGCATTTCCTTAACATTGACACGTGAAAGACATTATGAACTTTATCCAATGATGGAGGCAACTGCAGTCTGTAAGCTGTACTACCGACTCTAGCCAAAACAGGGAATAGTCCAATGAATCGTGGAGTAAGTTTTCCCTTTTTGCCAAATCTTAAGACCCCTTTGAACGTTGAAAATTTCAAGAATACCCATTGCCAACAGAAAATTCAAGATCTCTCCTCCTTTGGTCTGCATAACTTTTCTGTCGGCTTTGTGCAGTAATCATTTTCCTTTTAATAGTGGCAATCTTGTCTGACATCTGCTGCAACATCTCGGGACCTAGGAGTTTTGCTTCACCAACTTCATCCCAATACAGAGGTGACCTGCACTTCCTGCCATACAGTGCCTCATAAGGTGCCATACCTATGGTGGACCGGTAACTATTGTTGTAAGAGAATTCAACCAATGGCAGGTATCGGCTCCAAGATGCCTGAAAGTCTAGCACACAAGCTCTCAATATATCCTCAAATATTTGAATTGTCCTTTCAGATTGTCCATCGGTTTGTGGGTGGAAGGCAGTGCTGAAAGATAATTTTGATCCTATTGTGCCTTGTAAGCTTTGCCAAAACCTCGAGGTGAATCTGGGATCGCGATCAGAGACAATAGATGCAGGGATTCCATGCAACCTAATAACTTCTTGTACATAAAAATCAGCAAGCTGGTCCATCAAGTAGGTTGTCCTTACTGGTAAGAAATGGGCTAATTTCGTCAATCTATCAATCACAACCCAAATACTATCATGTCCCTTAATTGTCTTAGGTAATCCTACAACGAAATCCATAGCTATGTGTTCCCACTTCCACTCGGGAATAGGTAAAGGCTGAAGGGTACCTCGTGGACGTTGGTGCTCGGCTTTAACTTGTTGGCAAACCAAACATGACTCTACATACCTAGCAACATCTCTCTTTAAGTTTGGCCACCAATAGAGTAACTTCAGGTCTCGATACATCTTGGTGCTGCCAGGATGTATAGAAAAGGGAGATGAATGCTCCTCAGCCAAGATTAACTCACGTAATCCTTCATCATTAGGGACATACCACCTATGTCTAAACCTCAGAATCCCATCCTTGGAAAGACTAAACTCGGAGGTGGTGTCCTTCACCTTGTTCATCATACTGTTATTCTTCTCTGAGTCCTTCTGTTGTGCTTCTTTGATCTTTTCCAGAACTGTCGGTTGAATGGTAAAATTTGCGAGCAAAGCTGACAACTCTTGAACTATCCCCAACTCCAATTTCTGAATCTCTGTCCTCAAAGGTATAGACATAGTTGATACAATGGGTTGCATTGTTGTTGACATCCTACTCAATGCGTCAGCTACAGAGTTAGCCTTGCCCGGGTGATACTTGATCTCAAAGTCGTAATCCTTAACAAATTCCAACCAACGCCTCTGCCTCATGTTCAATTCCTTTTGTGTAAAGAGGTACTTCAGACTTTTATGATCGGAAAACACCTCACACTGCTGTCCATATAAATAGTGTCTCCATATCTTCAAAGCAAAAACAACAGCGGCTAATTCTAAATCATGGGTGGGATAGTTCTGTTCATAACTCTTTAACTGCCTAGAGGCATACGCTATAACTTTGCCTACTTGCATCAAGACACAGCCCAAACCAACTTTTGATGCATCACAGTATACGCTAAACTTTCCTTCTTCGGTTGGAAGAGTCAAAACAGGGGCTGTTGTTAACTTCACTTTCAATGTCTGGAAGCTATCCTCACAAGCTTCGGTCCAAGAATACTTATTGTCCTTCTTTGTCAAGTTCGTCAGGGGCTTAACTATCATAGAAAATCCTTTGATGAACTTTCTGTAATAGCCTGCCAATCCAAGGAAACTGCGGACTTCGCTGGCATTCTTTGGTTGTGGCCAATTCTCTACTGCCTGAATTTTGGTCGGGTCCACTGATATGCCATTAGTAGAAACTACATGACCAAGAAAATTAACCTTGTCCAACCAAAATTCACACTTGGACAATTTGGCATAAAGCTGGTGTTCCTTCAATGTTGTCAAAACTACTCTTAAATGCTCTGCATGGTCAGCTTCAGTCCGTGAGTATATCAGGATATCATCTATGAACACAATTACAAATTTGTCCAAATACTCACGAAACACTCGATTCATTAAGTCCATAAAGGCTGCAGGTGCATTGGTCAGTCCAAATGACATGACCAAGAATTCGTAGTGTCCATAACGGGTTCTGAAGGCTGTCTTTGGTATATCTCCTTCCTTAACCTTCAGTTGGTAATAACCCGAACATAAATCTATTTTTGAAAACACCTTTGCTCCTTGCAATTGGTCAAACAAATCATCAATCCGAGGTAAGGGGTACTTATTCTTGATTGTCAACTTATTTAGCTCCCTATAGTCTATGCACATTCTAAGGGAACCATCTTTCTTCTTGACAAATAAGACAGGTGCACCCCAAGGAGAACTGCTAGGGCGTATAAATCCTTTGTCTATGAATTCCTGTAGTTGGACTTTTAACTCCTTTAGTTCAACAGGTGCCATCCGATAAGGATTCTTAGATACGGGTAAGGCCTCAGGGTACGTATCTATTACAAACTCTATTTCTCTATCAGGTGGTAATCCTGGCAAATCATCCAAGAATGCCTTAGGGAACTCTCTGACTATGGGGATATCTTGTAACTCTATCTTATTCTTCACCCAAACATCCATTATGCTAGCTAAGTAACTCTCACAACCATTTTTCTGTAACCGATAAATTTCTAGTGAGGATATAATCGGTATTTGGATTATCGTAGGAATAGCTTGGAAGGAATAATGATCACCATTTGGAGGCCAAAAATCAACCATCCCAGATCTATAACTTATTGTGGCATAATGCCTAAATAACCAATCCATTCCTAATATCACCTCATACCCTTTCATGTCAATTACTGTAACGACCCCAGCCAGGAGCCGTCACGTTTTCATAATCTTTCATTATCGTTTCTGCCGATGACGTCAGCCGGAAGACTAAACCATCCAACTACAATCCTTCGGCATCTGCCGATGACGTCAGCCGGAAGACTAAACCATCCAACTACAATCCTTCGGCATCTGCCGATGACGTCAGCCGGAAGACTAAACCATCCAACTACTATCCTTCGGCATCTGCCGATGACGTCAGCCGGAAGACTAAACCATCCAACTACTATCCTTCGGCATCTGCCGATGACGTCAGCCGGAAGACTAAACCATCCAACTACTATCCTTCGGCATCTGCCGATGACGTCAGCCGGAAGACTAAACCATCCAACTACAATCCTTCGGCATCTGCCGATGACGTCAGCCGGAAGACTAAACCATCCAACTACTATCCTTCGGCATCTGCCGATGACGTCAGCCGGAAGACTAAACCATCCAACTACTATCCTTCGGCATCTGCCGATGACGTCAGCCGGAAGACTAAACCATCCAACTACAATCCTTCGGCATCTGCCGATGACGTCAGCCGGAAGACTAAACCATCCAACTACTATCCTTCGGCATCTGCCGATGACGTCAGCCGGAAGACTAAACCATCCAACTACTATCCTTCGGCATCTGCCGATGACGTCAGCCGGAAGACTAAACCATCCAACTACTATCCTTCGGCATCTGCCGATGACGTCAGCCGGAAGACTAAACCATCCAACTACTATCCTTCGGCATCTGCCGATGACGTCAGCCGGAAGACTAAACCATCCAACTACTATCCTTCGGCATCTGCCGATGACGTCAGCCGGAAGACTAAACCATCCAACTACTATCCTTCGGCATCTGCCGATGACGTCAGCCGGAAGACTAAACCATCCAACTACTATCCTTCGGCATCTGCCGATGACGTCAGCCGGAAGACTAAACCATCCAACTACTATCCTTCGGCATCTGCCGATGACGTCAGCCGGAAGACTAAACCATCCAACTACTATCCTTCGGCATCTGCCGATGACGTCAGCCGGAAGACTAAACCATCCAACTACTATCCTTCGGCATCTGCCGATGACGTCAGCCGGAAGACTAAACCATCCAACTACTATCCTTCGGCATCTGCCGATGACGTCAGCCGGAAGACTAAACCATCCAACTACTATCCTTCGGCATCTGCCGATGACGTCAGCCGGAAGACTAAACCATCCAACTACAATCCTTCGGCATCTGCCGATGACGTCAGCCGGAAGACTAAACCATCCAACTACTATCCTTCGGCATCTGCCGATGACGTCAGCCGGAAGACTAAACCATCCAACTACTATCCTTCGGCATCTGCCGATGACGTCAGCCGGAAGACTAAACCATCCAACTACAATCCTTCGGCATCTGCCGATGACGTCAGCCGGAAGACTAAACCATCCAACTACTATCCTTCGGCATCTGCCGATGACGTCAGCCGGAAGACTAAACCATCCAACTACAATCCTTCGGCATCTGCCGATGACGTCAGCCGGAAGACTAAACCATCCAACTACAATCCTTCGGCATCTGCCGATGACGTCAGCCGGAAGACTAAACCATCCAACTACTATCCTTCGGCATCTGCCGATGACGTCAGCCGGAAGACTAAACCATCCAACTACAATCCTTCGGCATCTGCCGATGACGTCAGCCGGAAGACTAAACCATCCAACTACAATCCTTCGGCATCTGCCGATGACGTCAGCCGGAAGACTAAACCATCCAACTACAATCCTTCGGCATCTGCCGATGACGTCAGCCGGAAGACTAAACCATCCAACTACAATCCTTCGGCATCTGCCGATGACGTCAGCCGGAAGACTAAACCATCCAACTACAATCCTTCGGCATCTGCCGATGACGTCAGCCGGAAGACTAAACCATCCAACTACAATCCTTCGGCATCTGCCGATGACGTCAGCCGGAAGACTAAACCATCCAACTACTATCCTTCGGCATCTGCCGATGACGTCAGCCGGAAGACTAAACCATCCAACTACAATCCTTCGGCATCTCTTCGGCATCTACCGATGACGTCCAAACCGGAAGACTAAACCATCATCATTCGGCATCTGCCGATGACGTCAGCCGGAAGGTTATCTTAACCGCTCCTATCACAAGGCAGAAAATACTACAACCTTTATCATCTTCACCCATAGAATTTACCATAACTCACCCGAATCATAACCTAGTAACCATAAACCTCAAGAGTAAGAAACATGATCTCATCCAAATACACAAAGCGGAAGACTTAGACGACAATCTTTTAATAATCCTCAGATTGCAATAATTAAACCAGACAAATCTCAAGATTCAACGTTCCAAATTAAGCCTTAACCTACTTAGACGGTCATATCCATTATCTTATAGAAATCATAAAACGTTAACCAGGGTCATGAATCTCCTTTCCAGTCCTGCACTGTCATTTTGAGCTTCCTCCAGCAACCAGCCTTAAGCATCCTCTTTGAACATAGTATCCTCACCTGAACCTTCTTCACCTACACCATAAGGTTCAACTATAAGCCTAATGCTTAGTAAGGAATGCATACTGACAGATATACATGAGTGCACAAATTAAGGAACACAAGTTCATAAACCTTTCTTCATTCATGTTCATTTTCATTATCTTCATGGCATGTATTAAGGCAGGAGACGAGGGAGAAAGACAGGGGTTCATAGTCATTTGCCTATCGCGGCAATCATAGTAACGACTAACTCGGCCTCCACCAGTGGAAGAATTCGCGAGCCATACACGTCATCAACTCGGCCTCCACCAGGGGGAGAATTCGCGAGCCATACATGTCATCAGCTCGGCCTCCACCAGGGGAGAATCCGCGAGCTATACTTGTCATGGTCTCTTTTCCCGTCCCGCACTTAATCATGATTACATTTACTTTTCATGTTCTTAACTCAGTCATAAACGTGGACTCAATACATAAACATGAAGTTCACAGAGAGAAATCATACCATAAGGACAAGCAAAACATCCTGTAACTTAATATCTTCTTACACAATTTCTTCATATCATGGCAATAACTAGTCATAGTCAACAGACCGACATCTCAATGATTTCCTAATACCCTTGCGGTGTAGGGCCCTAGCGGCTGGAAATCTTAATACATTCACTTACCTGGATTCCTTAGCAATCCGAGCTTCTTCCCTTTAAACTTCTTCACCTAAAACATGTACATTACAGTAGTTAAAACAAAGGTCCTAATAGCTCTAATCATAAATCGTCCTAGGACTCTAATAGCTAAAGTCATTCCTAAATACTCTGTTTGATACCCGTGTTGCCAGAAATCCAAAAATAGGTGGACAGGTTCTACCATCGATTGAAGCTGAGTTGATTACTCTAAATGATCAGAATCGATTCGGAAATGACGTTACCACACTCAGTTAACACAAAGTTCTAATATCACACGACCATTGATAAAGACCGAAACTCAAATGCTGAGCTGAGAATAGGGTAACAAACTAATAGATAGCCACAATGTCAATGTATACCTCGGATATGAATTCGTAGAGGAAAGGCAAGCTGAAACCAGCCGTCGGTAAAGGAAAGTTCTGGTAGCCGAGAGCAAGAACTTGGGAGGGAAGAAATCGCCGAGAGGGAATGTCGGCTACAGTGGTAATAAATGAGGTTTAAGGTTTCCATTTCCTATTTATACTCAATCCATCAATTTTAATTACAAAACTGCCACCCAACCTAGTTTTACTCAACTTGTAATAAATTTGTCTTAACATTAAATTTAAATCATAAAGGTTAAATAAGAAGGGGGTGACAATGAAAATGGTCAGAAAATCACCTGGCCGAAATGTCGGGTGTTACAATTACAATCAGTTCTACATATAGTTTCTTACTTCCTAGGGACACAACATCACCTTTAACAATCTGTTCTGAATGTAGGGTCTTTCCTGATGGTAACATAACATTATATGGCCTTTCGGCTGGTAAAAGTTTTAAGTTGTGTTGGCATACAAACAAAGTTGATATAAACGAGTGTGTGGCTCCCATATCTATAAGTGTGTGAGCAGTAAAACCACAGATCATGATGGTACCTGCTATAACTGTATGCGGCACAGTGTCCTCTTCCTCCATCATATCATAAACTCTAGGTGCTACCCTTGCACAGTTCGGATCTGGCGGCATGGGGCAGTCTCTGACTATATGTCCAACCTTATCGCATCTGAAACAGCGGCCAGAACGCAACTTGCATTCGCCGGGATGGTTCTTCTTACAGGTGGGGCATAAGGGTGCCAGAGGCCTTTTTACTTTTCCTTGGTCATCATTCTGGTTGAAGGGTCTCTTTATACCTTGTTCTTGTTGTTGTTGTTGTGGTCCCTTGTTCGGTTGCGGCTGCCATCCTTTGTTCTGACGTGGTGGCGGCTGAGTTTCCTTCGTAAATTTTCTTAGCTGCTCACGCTGTGCATATGATCCTTGGGGCCTTGGGTTTCCAAGACGTCTGGTTTGAACTCTGTTCGCGTGTGCTACCCTGACGTTGTTGCTGTATTTCCACCTTCAAGGCCATATGTACCAGTCCCTCCATTTTCAACATAATGATGGAACTCAATTGTATCCGCAATCTCTCGGTTCAGGCTTCCTCATGTAACAACCCCCAACGGAATCGTCACACAATTCATTTCTTAACTTCTTAGTCATTTAATTCATACTTCCATACACTTGTTTATTATTAGCGTTAATAATATTTCCCCTTCATTTTTTTTTATTTTCAAACATCTCTTAAACTGCATTTACCGATAGAGTCATAAACTCACATCTTCCGATGATCACGTGCCCGCCCACGCGACACATCTTATCCCAACCAGCAATAGACATCAACCGGTAGTCACTGCATTGCCGTGCCTATTAAAGACACGCCCGGTCCCGAACATTCTCCACTAGATATTCATATTTACCCTATATCGACCGGTGGTCATGTATGCCTCACGTGACCGATTTAAAACATTACTTGAACATTAAACGACAAGAAAATACTCACATCATCTGGTCACTAGACGACAAAATAACATTCCCAGCATCCGGTGAAGAAATACACTTCATCCACCGAACGCTAGACGACAAAATAACATTTCCAGCATCCGGTGAAGAAATACACTTCATCCACCGAACGCTAGACGACAAAATAACATTCCCAGCATCCGGTGAAGAAATACACTTCATCCACCGAACGCTAGACGACAAAATAACATTCCCAGCATCCGGTGAAGAAATACACTTCATCCACCGAACGCTAGACGACAAAATAACATTCCCAGCATCCGGTGAAGAAATACACTTCATCCACCGAACGCTAGACGACAAAATAACATTCCCAGCATCCGGTGAAGAAATACACTTCATCCACCGAACGCTAGACGACAAAATAACATTCCCAGCATCCGGTGAAGAAATACACTTCATCCACCGAACGCTAGACGACAAAATAACATTCCCAGCATCCGGTGAAGAAATACACTTCATCCACCGAACGCTAGACGACAAAATAACATTCCCAGCATCCGGTGAAGAAATACACTTCATCCACCGAACGCTAGACGACAAAATAACATTCCCAGCATCCGGTGAAGAAATACACTTCATCCACCGAACGCTAGACGACAAAATAACATTCCCAGCATCCGGTGAAGAAATACACTTCATCCACCGAACGCTAGACGACAAAATAACATTCCCAGCATCCGGTGAAGAAATACACTTCATCCACCGAACGCTAGACGACAAAATAACATTCCCAGCATCCGGTGAAGAAATACACTTCATCCACCGAACGCTAGACGACAAAATAACATTCCCAGCATCCGGTGAAGAAATACACTTCATCCACCGAACGCTAGACGACAAAATAACATTCCCAGCATCCGGTGAAGAAATACACTTCATCCACCGAACGCTAGACGACAAAATAACATTCCCAGCATCCGGTGAAGAAATACACTTCATCCACCGAACGCTAGACGACAAAATAACATTCCCAGCATCCGGTGAAGAAATACACTTCATCCACCGAACGCTAGACGACAAAATAACATTCCCAGCATCCGGTGAAGAAATACACTTCATCCACCGAACGCTAGACGACAAAATAACATTCCCAGCATCCGGTGAAGAAATACACTTCATCCACCGAACGCTAGACGACAAAATAACATTCCCAGCATCCGGTGAAGAAATACACTTCATCCACCGAACGCTAGACGACAAAATAACATTCCCAGCATCCGGTGAAGAAATACACTTCATCCACCGAACGCTAGACGACAAAATAACATTCCCAGCATCCGGTGAAGAAATACACTTCATCCACCGAACGCTAGACGACAAAATAACATTCCCAGCATCCGGTGAAGAAATACACTTCATCCACCGAACGCTAGACGACAAAATAACATTCCCAGCATCCGGTGAAGAAATACACCTCATCCACCGAACGCTAGACGACAAAATAACATTCCCAGCATCCGGTGAAGAAATACACTTCATCCACCGAACGCTAGACGACAAAATAACATTCCCAGCATCCGGTGAAGAAATACACTTCATCCACCGAACGCTAGACGACAAAATAACATTCCCAGCATCCGGTGAAGAAATACACTTCATCCACCGAACGCTAGACGACAAAATAACATTCCCAGCATCCGGTGAAGAAATACACTTCATCCACCGAACGCTAGACGACAAAATAACATTCCCAGCATCCGGTGAAGAAATACACTTCATCCACCGAACGCTAGACGACAAAATAACATTCCCAGCATCCGGTGAAGAAATACACCTCATCCACCGAACGCTAGACGACAAAATAACATTCCCAGCATCCGGTGAAGAAATACACTTCATCCACCGAACGCTAGACGACAAAATAACATTCCCAGCATCCGGTGAAGAAATACACTTCATCCACCGAACGCTAGACGACAAAATAACATTCCCAGCATCCGGTGAAGAAATACACCTCATCCACCGAACGCTAGACGACAAAATAACATTCCCAGCATCCGGTGAAGAAATACACTTCATCCACCGAACGCTAGACGACAAAATAACATTCCCAGCATCCGGTGAAGAAATACACTTCATCCACCGAACGCTAGACGACAAAATAACATTCCCAGCATCCGGTGAAGAATACACTTCATCCACCGAACGCTAGACGACAAAATAACATTTCCAGCATCCGGTGAAGAAATACACTTCATCCACCGAACGCTAGATGACAAAATAACATTCCCAGCATCCGGTGAAGAAATACACTTCATCCACCGAACGCTAGACGACAAAATAACATTCCCAGCATCCGGTGAAGAAATACACTTCATCCACCGAACGCTAGACGACAAAATAACATTCCCAGCATCCGGTGAAGAAATACACTTCATCCACCGAACGCTAGACGACAAAATAACATTCCCAGCATCCGGTGAAGAAATACACTTCATCCACTGAACGCTAGGCAACAAATTAACATTCCCAGCATCCGGTGAAGAAATACACCTCATCCACCGAACGCTAGGCGACAAATTAACATTTACATCATCGGGCGAGGAAACATACTATATCTCCTGGTGACGTCGTACTACATCTTTCGGTGACATCATCTGGAAGACTCAATCGTTCAACTTCTATCATTCGACATCCGCCGATGACGTCAGCCGGATGATTGCCTCATCCAGCTTCTTTCATACGACAGTAAAACACTATAATCATCAAACATCTTCATCCGATAGAACATACCACAACTCACCCGATTCTTAACTTAGTAACTATAAATCTCAGAGAGAAAGGATCATAAACTCATCCAAAATACGCATAGCGGAAGGCTTAAGCAAAACAAACCTTTCAATAATCCTTAAAGTCGTATTCAAACTCTAAAATCAAACCATTCAAATCCAAATCTCATTGTTATAAGAAATTCTGTTATACTTAGTCATTTGTTTATCATAAACTTTTCTGACTTACTATGAGCATAACTAGGGAACTTAATCGCCTATCCAGCCTTCACCGTCACACTGAGCATCCTCTGGCAACCAGCTTTAAACGTTCTCTTGGGATTGGAAATCCTCACCTATTAACTCTTCACCTACATCATAAGGTTCAACTATAAGCCTAATGCTTAGTAAGGAATGCAACGATAACATGAATGCATGAATGCATAATTCAGAGAAAAAACATGGTCATAAGTCTTTTCTTGTTCATAATCATCATCCATAATCATGAATCATATTCATCATTCGTAATCATTGTTCATAATCATGAATCGTATTCATCATTCGTAATCATTGTTCATAATCATTGTTCGTAATCATGAATCGTATTCATCATTCGTAATCATTGTTCATAATCATTGTTCATATTCATCATTTAAGTTGTGTGGAATGAGAGAGGATTTGTGCCGGTAAAGGGGGTTCGACAGTGAGTTTGATCATGGTCCCTACTGCGGGTCGTATTCATATGTCCTTCTTTGGACTGTGACATACGCCGAACCGCCCCCAACCCTCACTCAACCACGTTGCAGGGATTTTATCATCTTATCTTGTTTATGAGAAAACATGCTTTTAAAACGTTTTCATATGCATAAAACATTGATAATGCATGAACATGGGAATTCTTAACTCATTCAAGCTACAGAACAGAACATTCATCCAGTATGAAAACTTACCATTAAACTAAACGTCAATATAAGTACTAGACTGTAGCATAATAACCTCTAATCGTCATATCAGTTACTATCTAGCATCCTTGTGATGTAGGGCCCTATTGGCCGGAAATCCTATACATTCACTTACCTGGTCTCCTTAGCACTTTGAGCTCCTTTCTCTTCAAACTTCTTCACCTAAAACATTTACATTGCAATAGTTAAAACAAAATCCTAATAGTTCTAATCTCAAGTTATCCTAAGATTTGATAGCTAAAGTCATTCCCGAACCCTGTGCAGTTTGAAATCCAAAACCCAGAACAGACAGATTCGATTATAGATTACTCAGGGGTAGTTGTTCTAAATGTCCAAAATCGATTTGATAAAAGCATTCCCACTCTCAGATTTCAAATGTTCTTATTATTAGTCGGCCATTGGAAAATCCAAAACTCCAATGCCGAGTAGAAAACATGGCTAACAAGCTAACAGATAGCTACATTGTCTATTGCATACCTCGAGCACAGAGTAGTCGAGTAGTGGCAGTGAAAACCGATCGCCGAAGGGAGTATGCTGAGGGCAGAGAGCACGAGCTCGGGAGAGAAGAAATCGCCGAAAAGGAAGGTGTCGGCTACAGTGGTTTAAGTGAGGTTTAAAACATTTTCTTTTTCTTTATATACTGGTCATCACCCTTCATTATTACAACTTTGCCACCAAACCTAGTTTAAATCCACATGAAATTAATTACTCTTGGTATAAAGTCCTAAACTGCAAAGGTTAACTATTCATGACCATTAATACAGTTAGGAAAATCACCTGGCCGTTAACTCGGGTGTTACACCTCAGAAATCTAACCATTGTTGCCTCTCGATCTTCCTCAATATTGGCTCGGATCAGTGTCATCTCCATGTCTTTGTAGTCCTCGTCGACATTTCGATTACCTTGTCCTAGGGTCTGCAGCTTGTTGTGGAGATCTCGTCGGTAATGACTTGGTACAAATCACTTTCGCATTTGCCTCTTCATCTCAATCCAACTCTCGATAGGAGTTTTTGCCATCATACTCCGTGAATTCGATGGCAGCAATCTTCACTTTCTTCCTCTTAGAATAATCGTGACATTCAAATATTCACTCCATTTTTAACTCCCAGTCCAAGTACTCCTTGGGGTCACTTCTTCCTCGAAACTCAGAGATCTTCATCTTGATGCTCCCCAGGTTGTTGTCGACCCGGTTACTCCCTCTACTCTCTCGAATGTTTCTACTCCTCTCGGGATTTTCGAAGGATATTCGGTCGAACTCTTCTGTGAAGTCTTCATCCTCTATCTCAGCCAACCCTTCATTCTGGGCTTGCCCCCATTGGTTTCTTCTAACTGCATTTGGATTAGCATGGGATTGGGCAACTAGAGCTTGCCTTTGTCATGCACCGCGCTGTTCAACTTGATCAAGGCACTCATGGATGCCTGCGAGTTCTTGTTGAAGCAATCGTCTCATTTCTCCCATGATTGCTTGTACGTGAAGGTTTGGAATAGTTGGGTGTTGCTCTTGATTGTTGTTTGCTTCGTTTGACATGGCTATGTTAAACGTGCAAAATAGTAAACCGTGAAGTAAACAAGGCCTCACAACACTCCCTCACATGTTTCACTCGATTGGTTGAGATCACTCAGTTTGCACTCGTGTTTACACTCAACATCAATTGGCTTTTTTTTTTGTGCTCACACTCTTGAATTTTTCCACTCTATTCTCCTTTATTTCTTTTGAGACTAAACAAACAGTGATGGAAGTTCAACAAACGGCAAACAAACAAGAAAAATCAAAATGAATAGACACTATAATTAGTGACAAAAATTTAGACTGAAATTTGGAATACGCCAGACCTAGCTGAAAAAAATTCAAAATGATGTAAGGATGCAAAGAAACAACCCAATGAAATAAATGATGTGCCTTTGCCCTGCAAATCCAAGAATATTTCTATAAAAATAAAGGATCGGTGCTTCTCATATCAATCCGACAAACACCCCAATGCAGCATGCAAACTTTCTCAAATAAGCTCCAAATGATATGAAATTTTAAAGGGAACTTACTTGGTGAATGATGATTAAGCCCTAAAAATTACATGTAAAAATAAGAAGAAGCAAAAAAGATATGTAGAGAAACTCGTGGCTGGTCCGATAAGCAACCTATAGTACTTTCGGGCAATGTCAATTTTCAAGGAGAGTGACAACAACACTTGGGAAATTGTTACCACCTTTTCTACTGTTTTCCATCCAATTTAGTGATTGATGCTTGGTCTATTCAATTTAGAGGGCTTGCATGTTCGTGCTCCTTTTATTCGATGCGGGTTGGGCCTTCCTTTGTGCGCCACTTCCATGAGTGTGGTTCGATTATGTTGTCAAGCCGTGTGAGCTCTCTATGTCTTGAGTGCCTTAGACCTTAACCATCCAAACTAACCTAAATGTCATTATGCATGCATATAATTAAAAGACTAATGTTTTGCCAAAAATAACAAGAGGGTCAATATTTGCCAAAAGCAATAAAAAGTAAATTGGTTACATCCATTTGTCTCCGAGAAGACAAATTCCCTCTTGAGAAGATCCTGCACTTGAATCCCAAGTAAGCACATGCGTGAGTTTGTTAATGTCTTAAGAATCTGGATCCACTCTAAGCCATTGAAGTGCTCATCACTTGCAATAATAGCAAACTTGTCAGTAAAAAGGTTAGATAGTGAATGAGATTTGGTTTGAGACCGTGTTAATGGTCTTTGAGGCATATCATCTTCTCCAGGTGGGAGAGAATTTGACCTCAAATCTAGTGATTCTTCTCCTTCTATACCTTATTCTTCACCAATATAAAGTGAAAGATCATGCACGTTAAAGGTGGCAGATACCCCATAGTTTCCTGGTAATTCTAATTTGTAGGTGTTATTATTAATGCGATCCACAATTTTGAAGGGGCCATTGGCCCTTGGAAGTAGCTTGGATTGCCTTTGTTTGGGAAAATGCTCTTTTCTTAAATGGAGCCATACTAGGTCACCCTCTTTGAATATTACTTCCTTACACCGCTTGTTAGCTTTCTTCGCATATGTCTCATTTTTCTTCTTGATGTTTTTCCTAACTAGTTCATGCATTTGTTTAAGTTGAGACGCTTTGTTAGCTCCTTCCAGATTTACAAGGTCTGTCTCAGGAAGTGGTATGAAGTCCAATGGTGCGAGAGGATTGAAACCATAAACCACTTCAAAGGGAGTTTTTCGAGTGGTGGAGTGGACACTCCTATTATATGCAAATTCCAAATACGGAAGTTGGACATCCCAATCTGTTAACTTTTTGTAGGGTACAGTTGACCACTTCTATCTGACTGTCAGTTTGTGGATGAAAAGATATGCTGTATAATAATTTGGTTCCAATCTTTTTCCATAGGGTTCTTTAAAATGCGCTTAGAAATCTTGTGTCTTTGTCAGACACAATGGACTGTGGAATTCCGTGTAACCTGACTATTTCTTTTAAAAAAAGGTCAGTAATGATGATTGCATCATTAGTCTTGGTATAGGCAACGAAGTGTGCCATTTTAGAAAATCTATCCACAATAACCATAATGGAATCTTTAGCTCTGCCTGTTCGTGGAAGATCTAGGACGAAATCCAGGCTAATTTTCACCCAAGGGTGTGTAGGTACCGAGAGTGATAGGTATAGTTCTTGAGGTAGGACTCTGCTATTTGCCCTTTTACAAACAATACACTGCTCAATGACTCTATGTACATCAAGCAGGAGATTGGGCCAGTAGAAATGTTCTCTTAGCAAATCATGGGTTCTCTTCTCCCTAAAGTGACTGGATAAACCACCACTGTGGGCTTCCTTGGCGAGACATTTCCTTAAGCTCCCACTGGGAACACACAATTTGCCACTCTTGAACAAATATTCATCCATGATATGATATCCTCCCTCTGTCTCAACTTTACACTTAAGATAATAAAATCCAAAATCCGCAACTGACTCGTAGCTGTCCTTAATCCATTCGAATCCAAAAATCTTGTTCCCAGATCAGCCAACAGGATACGTTTTCTTGATAGCGCATCTGCTACCACGTGTGTTTCTCCTTTTTTGTACTTAAGTGTGTACGGGTATCTTTTTAGAAATTCTACCCATTTGGCATGTCGTTTGTTCAATTTACCTTGGCTCTTTATATGCTTAAGCGCCTGGTGGTCGGTGTGTATGACAAACTCTTTGGATAACAAGTAATGTTTCCATTGCTCGAGAGCTCAAATGACTGCATAGAACTCTTTGTCATACATTGAGTAGTTGAGGGCTGCTCCTTTTAGTTTTTTACTAAAAATTGCAAGTGGTCTTCCTTTTTGCATTAGAAATGCTCCGATTCCTACTCCAGATGCATCACTCTCAATCTCAAATACTTTGCTAAAATCTGGGAGTGCTAAGACTGGTGATTGGCATAACTTCTCTTTAATTAGCTCAAAGCTATGCTGACAAGCTGGAGTCCATTGGAATTCCTTTCCTTTCTTAGTGCAGTCCATGATTGGAGACATAATTGTCCTAAAGTCTTTAATGAATCTTTGATAGAACGAGGCTAGTCCATGGAAGCTACATGCCTCCGATATTCCCATTGGGCTGGGCCAGTCTTTGATGACCTCAATCTTATATTCGTCAACTTCCATCTCATCTTTAGTTATAATGAATCCTAGAAAGTAAACTTTCTCTTGAGCGAATGAACACTTTTTAAGGTTTCCAAACAACTTCGCAGCTCTAAGGGTTTGGAATAGAATGTTTAGATTGTCCAAATATGATACTAAGTCCAAACTATAGACGAGGATGTCGTCGAAGTAAATGACCACAAACTTACCAAGAATGTCTTTCAAGACATAGTGCATCAACCACATGAACATACTAGGGGCATTGGATAATCCGAAAGGCATGACCATCCATTCGAACAACCCATACTTGGTCTTAAAGATGGTTTACCACTCATCACCTTCTTTCACGTGGATTTGATGGTATCCGCTCTTTAAATTGACCTTGGAAAATATTAAAACTCTGCTGAGCTCGTCCAACATATCTTCTAGTCGAGGTATTGGAAATCTATATTTTATAGTTATCTAGTTTATAGCCCTTATCTCTACACACATTCTTAACGAACCTTCCTTCTTTGGAACTAGGAGTGTAGGGATTGTACAAGGGCTCATAGATTCCCTATTATAGCATCTTTCCAATAACTCTTGTACTTGGTTATGCAGTTCTTTAAATTCTTCAGGATTCATTTTGTAGGCTGGGTGGTTAGGCAACATAACTCCGAGTTGTAAGTCTATCTGGTGTTCGATGCCATGTAAGAGTGGTAATCCTTGTGGTAGTTCTTTCGGAGAACATGTCTTGATATTGTTTAAGTAGGGTTTGCACCGATGCCGGAATGTTTCCTAACTCCTTTACCCATTCTCGGAATAGAACCATAACGGGGGGTTCTCCCTCTAATAAAGAGCTCTCTAATTCTTTTCTTGAGAGGAATAGATTGGTCTTGTCCCTTTCCTTCTTCCTACATGCTTCATCTTTGGCGATTTGTTCGGGTTTCAGTGGTGCAAGTTTGATTGTTTTACCTTCAAACTTGAAGAAGTAATAGTTTGTAAACCCGTCGTGAGTCACTTGTCTATCATATTACCATGGTTTACCTAATAGTAAATGACTGACGCTCATAGGTACGACGTCATAAATGACAGAATCTTTATATTTTTCGATGGCAAAATTTATAGTAACTTATTTTGTGAATTTCACATCATCTATGTCATCTAACCATAGTAATTTGTAGGACTTTGTATGTAAAAAGATTTCTAACCCTACTTTTTCCACCATATCTTTGGAGGCCACGTTAGCACAACTTCTTCCATCGATAATTAATGTACAAACATGATCTTTGATAGAGCAGTGATTATGAAAAATTACTCACGCTAACAATTTCTTTTGTGGTTTTTGATACGTCGAATGACCATTAGTAGAGGTACTTCTTGAGCATGAAATACTTTGTTCTCTGACTCAACTTCTTCCATGGTCTCCTCTACCTGTTCGTCCTCATTTTCCACTTCTCCAGTGCCTTTTTTGAGTATCATTACTCGTTGGTTTGGACATTGCTTGGCTATATGTCCTAGACCAAGACATTTGTAACACTTAATCTCATGAGCTTTGGTAGGATTTGTATCAGTTACCAAGGGCTTGTTGTTAGCGTCCTTGACAGGCCAACTCCTGGTAAACGGATTCTTCTCTTCTACTTTGGTGGAGGTTTTAGTATATCTTGGGACTTTAGCGTCGAATCTATTAGTGGTAGTTTTAACTTTCCTCTTTTGTTGTCTCTTTACTTTTATAGCTAATTGAACAACCACGTCCATTGAATCTAGTGGTTGTAGCTCAACCATGTCGTCGATATCCCAGTTCAATCCTCTAATAAACCTAACTATCACCTGTTCCTCAGGTTCATCCATTCCACCCCTGATTATGAGCATCTCAAACTCGGTGAGATAGTCCTCTACAGACTGACTTCCTTGCTTTAAGCTTTGTATTTGTAGAAAAAGTTCCTGCTTGTAGCGGCTAGGGACGAACCTCTTTTGCATGAGGTTTTTCATGGCTCTCCATGTAGTGATGAGTTCATGTTTGTCTCTTCTTCTTCGAGTTTTCACGTTCTCCCACCATAAGGTGGCATAACCTGTAAGTTCAATAGCCACTAGTTGCAACTTGACTCTTTCGGAGTATCCATAGTAGTCGAACACCTTCTCAACCTTATCTACCTAGTATAAAAATGCGTCTTCATTGCATACTCTGTTAAACGAGGGTATGGATAACTTAGCATGTTGAAATCTTAGTTATCTCATCGTTGGTCAGGAACAAAGTCCTCTTCCCCTTCAATCCATTCTTCGTCATAGTATCCTTGGTTTTGAAACCTTTTCCTAGGAGGTTCAACATTCCTCTTGTAACACCCCTAGTACTGTACCCATTTTCCGTACATTTTTTTTTTTTTTTTGTTTTCTTTTATACTTTTTTACTTTTCTATGCTTTAAATAAAACTTAATGCGGAATCTAGACTGAAGTTGAAATCAGAACTGAAATCGGAATTAAAACTGAAATTTAAAAGCATTTAAAACAAAACCTTTAAATAATAATTAAAACTAAAACGTTTAATAAAACTTTTAGAAACAAATAAAAGAAGGGAGGGCAGAATCGGAATTCTGCCCTCAAAATGCAGCAGCGACCGGGCGCTGCCATTTGCAGCGCTCGATCGCCGCGTGCACTGCATTGTGAAGCGCACGGTCGCTGCACAATGCAGCGCCAAGTCGCTGCACTTGTGCAGCGATCGGGCGCTGCATATTGCAGCGACCGGCACATAACACTTGCTCTCTGGAATTTCCAGAGAGCAAGTTCCCAAGTGATAGCTCTCTGGAATCCGATTCCAGAGAGCAATCCCTTCTTATACTCCATCAAATTCTCGTCCATACACCATTTTTCTTATCGATATCCCAATCAAACTGTAACTTAAACTTAACTACGTGGCAGCGGACTTTGCGAAATCCAACTGCATGGATAGCTCTAAAAACCGAGCATACCCGTAACAATCCTAAAACCATCCAAGGCATTTTTATAACAATAATCAAAGGTTTAACAAAACGTTTAAATACATTTACCCAAAACATTTTAAACATCGCAAATAAACCTATCATCTACCAGACCAAGCATCCTACTATGTCTATACAGTTTAACCCAAACATTCAGACAGTCCCCCAAAATACGTACACATCCCCACGGGTCAGGTAAGCATCGACTGCGCAACACACCACCGCAATCCATCTTTCGTCAACTGCCTCATGCCTCAGGAGGAGAAAGCTCGTCCTCACCTATTACCTCGTAAACACCTACACCATATAGACATCTATGAGATAAAAATCTCAGTAAGCTATAGTAAATGCAAATGCGTGCTGTGCATATGAATCTATAAATCATGCATTCTTTTCTTTACTTTGCTTTACTTTACTTTACTTTACTTTGCTTTGCTTTGCTTTGCTTTGCTTTACTTTACTTTACTTTACTTTACTTTACTTTGCTTTGCTTTACTTTACTTTACTTTGCTTTGCTTTAAACTGTATACCGATTACTTTGCTTTGCTATAAACTGTATACCGATGGGCCATTTAAACTATATACCGAAGGGTCATTTAAACTGTATACCGAAGGGTCATTTAAACTGTATACCGAAGGGTCATTTAAACTATATACCGATGGGTCATTTAACTATATACCGATGGGTCATTTAAACTATATACCGAAGGGTCATTCTTTCTTTGCATTTACTTTAAAACATTGTGCAGAAATTCGTTTTTCATGATCTTTAAAAACACGTGATGCATGAACAGATATGGACATAACATAACTATACGATGCAGTAAACAAGCAACATGTATACCATCCAGACCGAAACAGAATAACCTATAACAATTTAAAACCAACCTAACTACCCGACCAAAGCAATTAAAACAGACAATCCATTAAGATCCTCGACGCTACATCGAAGTACGGTGTAGGCCAATCGGCCAGAGAAGGTCACGAGAACTTACCTCGCGTCCGTTGCAGCTCAAGCTCCGTCCACGAGCGTTGTTTGTCTGAGGCAAACACAACGATCATCAATATCACGTGTTTAAACTTCTAATCGTCCGAATTCAACATAGCCTTAACTAAGGAAACTTCCTAAAGCTTTAATCCAATTCATTGAGCTATTTAATCGAGTAATTTCACGCTCGGCACCTCAAATCTCGATTTACGTATCTTCCCGAAAAACCCCAGATTTCTCAATTTTTAACATTTTCTCAATTGATTTAACTTCGTCCAATACGTTCAATATATACCTAATCACGGCTAACCTATTAATTACGAACCCTAATTCGCGTTTTTAACCGAAACCCTAAACGAACCTAATCGTTTAAAACTCCGTAAATACCGAAATAAAAGCTCTAGGATTGTAGGTTCATACCTAGAACGTCGATTGGAGGAAGAAACGTGAAGGAAACGGAACGAACGGAGGTCGGATTGGAGGAAAACGTCGCGCGGGCAGGGAGGAGGCCGCGAGCTTCTTCTCTGGAAATCGCAGAAGGAAACAAAAATGAAGAAGAAAGGTTTTTAGGTTATTTTATAAATTGATTCGGCAAATTACTAAAATGCCCTTCCATAGTTTTTATATTGATTTCGTCTTTCGGTTCGTAAATCGTCCAACTGTTCGGATTCTCCAAACCTCCTAATTTCACCAATAAGTCCAACTTGTTATTTGGAATATAACTAAACCGTCCGTTCGTAATTTGGACCTCGTTTACTATTTTTAGCAAAACGTCAATTATTTTACGAAAGAGGTAATTACTCGGAATATAGCGTCTAAACTCCGAAAATTCTCATAATTTCCTTAAAATTCCTATCAATCGTTAGGATCATAGTGACGCTTTCTTTTCGAGAAACGAGATTGATTTGACATATTTACTAAAATGCCATTTATATTAAAATAATAATATCCCAAAAAAAGCCGGGATATTACATTCTACCCACCTTATTTAGAATTTTGTCCTCAAAATTTAATCCAGCTTATATAGCCTTTGATGCTAATGTCTCATATCACGCGGCCTTACGCTTCAGTTATCCTTTGTACTTACTGTCACTCTTCGTGGTTCTCAACCAAACTGTCCACTGTACTCTCCAATATCGGTCTCAAACTTGTATTCTCTCCCTTCGATCTGATCGTACACTTCCTTACTAACGTACTGAGTTCAGTTAAGTCCTTAAATCTCCATTCGTTTTACCTAAACTTCTCTATAACTTCGTTGGCTTCGTCTGTAGTCGAGATTCACGTCGACCCAAACTTCTATATTCGCTCGGGTAATGATTCCTTGTAACTGCATCACCCATAGGATTTCCTTGTCACCTATCTTCCTGGGTAACCTATTGACCTTCGGAGACTATTTTGGTACGGGTTTCCTAATTAGGTCCTCATTGTTACACTTTGCAACTATACGACTATAATACTTCCTTGTCTATGTGTAACGACCCTTTTTCCCAGCAAGATATTGTCCGCTCTGGGGATTGGGCCGTAGCCCAATATCCTCCCCTCACGGCTTTGTTTGGCGAGAACTTCCCGGAAGGTCACCAAACCTGGAATTGCTCTCGCCGAAGCACTTTTAACTTCGGAGTTCTTATGGGATCCGTTGCCAATTGTGCTCCAAAACGCGTCTTGCTATGTTGGAAGGGTCTCTTTACATATGTTTCATTTCAACATACTTCCCCAAGCGATGTGGGATTGTGACGACCCCCTCTTTACGACCTGTCACCTTCCGGTTCGCCCGCGCGGACGTACCGCCATCCGGGTTCCGGTTCGTGCAGCCATCGTACCCATACGTGCATATTCAGGTCATCACAATCACCCCCCCTCGGGGGCCCAACGTCCTCGTTGGCCACATTTACGGTTGGGTACAGGCTCTGATACCATTTGTAACGACCCTTTTTCCCAGCAAGATATTGTCCGCTCTGGGGATTGGGCCGTAGCCCAATATCCTCCCCTCACGGCTTTGTTTGGCGAGAACTTCCCGGAAGGTCACCCAACCTGGAATTGCTCTCGCCGAAGCACTTTTAACTTCGGAGTTCTTATGGGATCCGTTGCCAATTGTGCTCCAAAATGCGTCTTGCTATGTTGGAAGGGTCTCTTTACATATGTTTCATTTCAACATACTTCCCCAAGCGATGTGGGATTGTGACGACCCCCTCTTTACGACCTGTCACCTTCCGGTTCGCCCGCGCGGACGTACCGCCATCCGGGTTCCGGTTCGTGCAGCCATCGTACCCATACGTGCATATTCAGGTCATCACAATCACCCCCCCTCGGGGGCCCAACGTCCTCGTTGGCCACATTTACGTTTGGGTACAGGCTCTGATACCATTTGTAACGACCCTTTTTCCCAGCAAGATATTGTCCGCTCTGGGGATTGGGCCGTAGCCCAATATCCTCCCCTCACGGCTTTGTTTGGCGAGAACTTCTCGGAAGGTCACCCAACCTGGAATTGCTCTCGCCGAAGCACTTTTAACTTCGGAGTTCTTATGGTATCCGTTGCCAATTGTGCTCCAAAATGCGTCTTGCTATGTTGGAAGGGTCTCTTTACATATGTTTCATTTCAACATACTTCCCCAAGCGATGTGGGATTGTGACGACCCCCTCTTTACGATCTGTCACCTTCCGGGTTCCGGTTCGTGCAGCCATCGTACCCATACGTGCATATTCAGGTCATCACCGTATGGGTACGATGGCTGCACGAACCGGAACCCGGATGGCGGTACGTCCGCGCGGGCGAACCGGAAGGTGACAGGTCGTAAAGAGGGGGTCGTCAAAATCCCACATCGCTTGGGGAAGTATGTTGAAATGAAACATATGTAAAGAGACCCTTCCAACATAGCAAGACGCGTTTTGGAGCACAATTGGCAACGGATCCCATAAGAACTCCGAAGTTAAAAGTTCTTCGGCGAGAGCAATTCAAGGTTGGGTGACCTTCCGGGAAGTTCTCGCCAAACAAAGCCGTGAGGGGAGGATATTGGGCTACGGCCCAATCCCCAGAGCGGACAATATCTTGCTGGGAAAAAGGGTCGTTACAAATGGTATCAGAGCCTGTACCCAACCATAAATGTGGCCAACGAGGACGTTGGGCCCCCGAGGGGGGGTGATTGTGATGACCTGAATATGCACGTATGGGTACGATGGCTGCACGAACCGGAACCCGGATGGCGGTACGTCCGCGCGGGCGAACCGGAAGGTGACAGGTCGTAAAGAGGGGGTCGTCACAATCCCACATCGCTTGGGGAAGTATGTTGAAATGAAACATATGTAAAGAGACCCTTCCAACATAGTAAGACGCGTTTTGGAGCACAATTGGCAACGGATCCCATAAGAACTCCGAAGTTAAAAGTGCTTCGGCGAGAGCAATTCCAGGTTGGGTGACCTTCCGGGAAGTTCTCGCCAAACAAAGCCGTGAGGGGAGGATATTGGGCTACGGCCCAATCCCTAGAGCGGACAATATCTTGCTGGGAAAAAGGGTCGTTACACTATGTGAGTCACACTAGGGGTTACAGTCGCTATTTACTTAGAATTTGTCTCTAACAAAATTCGAACTTCCTTCTATTAACTCTGATCATGTCATCCCTAGGGACAATCTCTACGATTCTAATCCAAAACGTCGACTGTACCTTCCAACATTAGCCTTAAATTTGAAATCTCTACTCTCAATTGGATTGTACATATTCTCACTCATATATTAAGTCTTACTAAATCTCCTAAATCGCATAGTTTCCTGGGCAACTCACCAATCCCGCCAGTTATTTCAGGGCAGATTTTACAATTAAGCTTATACGGTTATACTCCTCGAACTATGTCACCAAAGTTTCCTTACAAACGATTCTAAAATTTGTCCTTAAATTCTACCACTATATTCTTAATTAAAGTTCTCACACTGCTTACGTTACACTCCTTTATTTATCTTAAACTCTATTTGCTCTAATCACGGTCAAGTCTATAAAAATTTAGAAATGAACCTATGAAGGAATACTCTCGATTGTGGTGATATATGGAGGGTGTTTAAATAGAGGAAAGGGTATTGTAGAGCTCGTATATTGACAGTTCGTGTGAGGTAAGAGTATCTAGATGAAAATATAATTCGAGGATTGAATTTAGAATAAATGTCGAGAAGATTAGTTGGGGCTTGACTAGAAGGAGCGAACAAAAATAGATTAGTCGATGAACTCAAAGTAGCCTTGAGGAATTTAGTGAAGGTAAGTAGATCGTTGGAATAAATGAGAGCTTAGATTGGCGTTTAAAGGATAACAAATTGAGAAATTTACGATTATAGGGGGAGTGAGAATTATCACCGAAACCATCTAAGTAAACTTAGAGGTGAGATTAAGTTAGTAAATTTCTAGGAATCGACTCGTGTGTGGCAGGTCGAGACCGAGTAGTGCATGAATGGCTTAGGTTAGGGCGACTAGGTTAGAGCGCATCAATGGGGAGATGTGACTAGTCGTAATCTAATACTCCCAAAAGGTTGTCAATTAGACACAATCTCTACCTACTTAAAATCCATATCTCATAGGGTGTATACTCATTTCAGATCTAAATACGTTATCTATCACATGCATAACGTTGTACAGGTAATTAAAATGATACCTGCAATTGTAGAAGGCTGGGCCCCACCGTCGGCATTGTCAGGCTCGATGAATGCAAAGACTCTCGGTACAACTTTCCTTTGATCTGTGCCATGCTGATCTCTGCCTGATTGACCTCGACCCTGATTTGGGCAGTCCTTAACAAAATGACCTGGTTCCCCACACCAATAGCACACATTCGTGCCTACCCTGCACTGTCCCCTGTGCTCCCTCTGGCATTTAGGGCAAAGAGGTAACTGAGAAGCCCCTTGTACCTGTTTGCCTTTCCCTCGATCGTTGCCTCCTTCTAGAGGCCTTTTAATGTCTCTTGGCTGTTGTGGTTGTTGCTGTGCTCTCGGCTGCCAGCCTTGATCTTGCGACTGAGGTTGAGTCTCACGGAAGAAGCCCTTGGCTGGCTCCCTCGGTCTAACACAAGTAGCTCTGGCGGCCTCAATATCCAGAGTCCTAGCTGTGATATCAGAATAGGGTACATCAACAATACCTGATACAACAACGTGCATCCTGATCTCCGAATTAAGGCCCTCCATAAACTGGTGTACCTTCTCCTCGTTATCGCTGACAAGGCGCGGTGCAAATCGCGATAAAGCCTCAAACTTCCGGATATATTCAGCAACTGAACCTGTCTGCTTCAGCTGCATGAACTCGTTCCTCTTAGCCACCCTCACTGTGCGGCTGAAATACTTGTCGAAGAATAGAAACTTGAACCGATCCCATGTCATAACTGATACATCCGTCGTCGACTTGATCGAGTCCCACCAGAAACGGGCATCCATCGCTAAGTGAAAGGTAGCATACGCCACCTTGCTCCCGTTCCCCACCTCGGCATAAGCTAGCATATCCTCCATCACCCGGATCCATTCCTCGGCACGTGTCGGATCCGATGACTGACCCTCAAATACTGGAGGTCGTAGGCCTTGAAACCTCTGCATGCCTTGGTTATTGGGAACTACCAGCTCCTGAGCTCTCTGATTCTCTCGCTGGTTCTCTCGATTCACTAAGTCTGTAATTTGTTGCGCTTGCCGGTCCATATGCTGAGACTGGCGGTCTAACAACTCCGTAAGTCGATCCATCGCGTCGTCTCTAGGATCTCTTTCTCGAACCATACTTATAAAATTCCTATGAAATTTAAAACAAGTAATCTCTAAGAAACAAAATCAAATAAAAGCATAAACAGACTTACAGTTGATGAAGGATGTCCGCGTAGTGGCTGTGCAGTCGAGCAGTCTACAGAATCGATTTTAAAACCCGGGGGCTCTGATACCATAATTGTAACACCCCTAGTACTGTACCCATTTTCCGTACATTTTTTTTTTTGTTTTCATTTATACTTTTTTACTTTTCTATGCTTTAAATAAAACTTAATGCGGAATCTAGACTGAAGTTGAAATCAGAACTGAAATCGGAATTAAAACTGAAATTTAAAAGCATTTAAAACAAAACCTTTAAATAATAATTAAAACTAAAACGTTTAATAAAACTTTTAGAAACAAATAAAAGAAGGGAGGGCAGAATCGGAATTCTGCCCTCAAAATGCAGCAGCGACCGGGCGCTGCCATTTGCAGCGCTCGATCGCCGCGTGCACTGCATTGTGCAGCGCACGGTCGCTGCACAATGCAGCGCCCAGTCGCTGCACTTGTGCAGCGATCGGGCGCTGCATATTGCAGCGACCGGCACATAACACTTGCTCTCTGGAATTTCCAGAGAGCAAGTTCCCAAGTGATAGCTCTCTGGAATCCGATTCCAGAGAGCAACCCCTTCTTATACTCCATCAAATTCTCGTCCATACACCATTTTTCTTATCTATATCCCAATCAAACTGTAACTTAAACTTAACTACGTGGCAGCGGACTTTGCGAAATCCAACTGCATGGATAGCTCTAAAAACCGAGCATACCCGTAACAATCCTAAAACCATCCAAGGCATTTTTATAACAATAATCAAAGGTTTAACAAAACGTTTAAATACATTTACCCAAAACATTTTAAACATCGCAAATAAACCTATCATCTACCAGACCAAGCATCCTACTATGTCTATACAGTTTAACCCAAACATTCAGACAGTCCCCCAAAATACGTACACATCCCCACGGGTCAGGTAAGCATCGACTGCGCAACACACCACCGCAATCCATCTTTCGTCAACTGCCTCATGCCTCAGGAGGAGAAAGCTCGTCCTCACCTGTTACCTCGTAAACACCTACACCATACAGACATCTATGAGATAAAAATCTCAGTAAGCTCTAGTAAATGCAAATGCGTGCTGTGCATATGAATCTATAAATCATGCATTCTTTTCTTTACTTTGCTTTACTTTACTTTACTTTACTTTGCTTTTGCTTTGCTTTGCTTTACTTTACTTTACTTTACTTTACTTTACTTTACTTTGCTTTGCTTTACTTTACTTTACTTTGCTTTGCTTTAAACTGTATACCGATTACTTTGCTTTGCTATAAACTGTATACCGATGGGCCATTTAAACTATATACCGAAGGGTCATTTAAACTGTATACCGAAGGGTCATTTAAACTGTATACCGAAGGGTCATTTAAACTATATACCGATGGGTCATTTAACTATATACCGATGGGTCATTTAAACTATATACCGAAGGGTCATTCTTTCTTTGCATTTACTTTAAAACATCGTGCAGAAATTCGTTTTTCATGATCTTTAAAAACACGTGATGCATGAACAGATATGGACATAACATAACTATACGATGCAGTAAACAAGCAACATGTATACCATCCAGACCGAAACAGAATAACCTATAACAATTTAAAACCAACCTAACTACCCGACCAAAGCAATTAAAACAGACAATCCATTAAGATCCTCGACGCTACATCGAAGTACGGTGTAGGCCAATCGGCCAGAGAAGGTCACGAGAACTTACCTCGCGTCCGTTGCAGCTCAAGCTCCGTCCACGAGCGTTGTTTGTCTGAGGCAAACACAACGATCATCAATATCACGTGTTTAAACTTTTAATCGTCCGAATTCAATATAGCCTTAACTAAGGAAACTTCCTAAAGCTTTAATCCAATTCATTGAGCTATTTAATCGAGTAATTTCACGCTCGGCACCTCAAATCTCGATTTACGTATCTTCCCGAAAAACCCCAGATTTCTCAATTTTTAACATTTTCTCAATTGATTTAACTTCGTCCAATAACGTCCAATACGTTCAATATATACCTAATCACGGCTAACCTATTAATTACGAACCCTAATTCGCGTTTTTAACCGAAACCCTAAACGAACCTAATCGTTTAAAACTCCGTAAATACCAAAATAAAAGCTCTAGGATTGTAGGTTCATACCTAGAACGTCGATTGGAGGAAGAAACGTGAAGGAAACGGAACGAACGGAGGTCGGATTGGAGGAAAACGTCGTGCGGGCAGGGAGGAGGCCGCGAGCTTCTTCTCTGGAAATCGCAGAAGGAAACAAAAATGAAGAAGAAAGGTTTTTAGGTTATTTTATAAATTGTTTCGGCAAATTACTAAAATGCCCTTCCATAGTTTTTATATTGATTTCGTCTTTCGGTTCGTAAATCGTCCAACTGTTCGGATTCTCCAAACCTCCTAATTTCACCAATAAGTCCAACTTGTTATTTGGAATATAACTAAACCGTCCGTTCGTAATTTGGACCTCGTTTACTATTTTTACCAAAACGTCAATTATTTTACGAAAGAGGTAATTACTCGGAATATAGCGTCTAAACTCCAAAAATTATCGTAATTTCCTTAAAATTCCTATCAATCGTTAGGATCATAGTGACGCTTTCTTTTCGAGAAACGGGATTGATTTGACATATTTACTAAAATGCCATTTATATTAAAATAATAATATCCCAAAAAAAGCCGGGATATTACACCTCTTGTGCATGGTTTCTTGGTATTCAGATTCGGTTCTCCTTCTTGGCAAAGTTTCTGGAAAATTTTGTTTTATGTTCTCCTCTGATGCATGGACCCTTCAAATACCGGTTCGATTCTCCTCCAATGCATGAGCTCTTGAAAGTCTTGTTCACACTCACCAAACATTCGTAAAAGTTAATCCATCTTTTGGTTAAGATCGTTGATTTGTCCTTGGGAGCTAGATTCACCCACTTGAGGGTTTTGAGTCTCGGTTTGTGTTAGTGATTTTATACACCCTAACGTAAGTGCACGTGTCGCTAACAAAGTAATAGAGTAAATAAAAGTCGATCCCACAAGGATATTTTTAATAAAATTAAATTGCTATAAAACTGATGTAAAAATATTGGGATAAGAGTAAAATGAAAATAAAATGGGACTCTGAGTAATAAAGAAATTAATTGGAAGCGAAATAGCTCGAAAAGATTGAGATGTTAGAAGCCTTGGTTAGGGTTGATTTCCTCGTTACATGTATTTACCACTAATGCTACAGAAATGCTACAACATTTATCACAGAACAGTAAGAATTCATAACATTTCTAGGGTTCTATTGAATTGCCTAGATGAATCCGTTTCATAATTTTCTTTTCAACTTTGAAAAGGCAAAAACTTAATTTGAATTTCTTTGTAATCCTATTCTTAACGCCAAATACATTAATGTTACTGACTTTGCAACAAATTTAATTTATTTAATTACCCATGCATCTTACAATTTCTATCTACCTATCGATACAATAGGAACATGTGACATCAAATCTGCCTATCGACACAATTCAATTACGCAATAAAAATCATGAGAATTGTTCGGTGAAAAATACGTAACATCCATAGATCAAAATAAACACATATAATGAGCACTTTCTCTCATAACCAAGATAAAAAGAAACTAGCCTAAAATCATAATAATAAAATCCAAAGTAAAAATATTCATCAAAAGAAAGAAAATAAAAAGTAGAAGGAGAGTAGTTGAAATCAAATCTTGAAGTATGCAGAATCGCCCTCTAGGTCTTCGTCCCCAGGGTCACGTCCTTCAAGTTCCGTCTTCGTCCCCAGGGTCATGTCCTTCAAGTTCCGTCTTCGTCGTGAGTTTTCGTCCTTTAGCTCCATCAGGTCTTCTTCTCCAGATATTCAGGTTGCTTCCCCTAAGTCTTCATCCCCAGATTCTAGTCTCATTTTAGATCTGCGTGAGAGTTGCCTCCTGCCTGGGGTTTTTCTTCATTTTCTGCGTGTTTCTGCGTGTTTCTGCGTGTTTTTCCTCCTGCCTAGGGTTTATTCTTTTATATCTCCCTTTTAGAGTTGCCTCGTCAGCTTTTTTCTCTAGATCTTTGAAGTCTTCTTTGTATATTTCCCTCCTTGATTCTCGCTATTTCTCCACTGCCAAAATCTCCTCTTTATTGTTATTTTCATTTTCTTTTTCATCAGCTTCCCAAAAATCTTCTTTTCCTTGATTCTAGGAATTTCTCCAATATTTGCTCTTTCTCTTTTGTAATTCAAATAAAGAAAATCTAATCTTCCCTGATTCTGTGGCCAAAGATAATAACAAATATTCAAATTAATGTTAATAATATGATTTATTTGAAAATATGCATAAAAATTATTAATTTCCTAAAATCTTTCCATGCTTAACAATCTTTGACAATTTATACAATTTTGACCCAAATCCTTTTATATTCACTCAAATCACACGAGTTTTATTAAATAAAAACAATATAAAATAACTCTAATATAAGAGTTATCAAATACCCCCAAACTTAAAATATTACTTGCCCTCTAGTGATGCAAATAAAATCAAAACCAAAAGATTCTAAAAGTACATCAATATGGTTTGAAACTTGTAACATGATGAAAACTTCCTCTAGCACCATCAGAAACAAATAACATAGACTCTCATTCCCAATTAAATAATCTTTCAAAGTGTATGTGTGCTCAAACTCCTCTTCAACTTGCTAAGTTCAATCATCAAAATAATATTTCATAGAAATATTATATTGCTAACTCTTTAAGGTTTTTTCTAAGTTAATTAGATGTTAAAAGTTTATATATATATATAATAAACAATAAGTAAGGTGGATATAAGTTTTTTTTTTAATGACTTTCTCTTATAAGTCACACTACTTTTTTACGCAATTGACAATATTTGTTATGAAGGCCTCCGGTTACTCAGTAATGTCACTTAAAGATATATACTCATATAAAATTATAGAGGAGTATAGTCAATAATATTGCAACGGAGTTCCTCTCAAAGTTCTTTTATTTAAATTTTACCCATCGAGTATCCAAAAGGTCACTCGAGATTGAAAGTAAATTAGAAAATTACAATTTAATCTTTTTTTTTCTTTTTTATCCTTTTTTTTTGTTTTTTTAATTAAATTTCTTTTAAAACCCCAAACTTATTATTTATTATGTATATTTTTTTAGAATAATCCTTTATCTCTAATTTTCTTTGGTAAGCATTGAATCGTTCTAATCTAAATATAACTGTGAAGTTTAATGAGGATGATATCCCTAAACAAACTAAAAAGGAGTTCGTGTGTTCTTAGGGCAAATTATATTAATGGGAATAAGCCTTAGTAAAATGTTCATAAGGTATGTTAATGCAAGTTTTCAACACATTAGGAACATTAGAAATTTTTTTTTTACCCAAACCTAGTACATCTCTACCCTCAAACTCAAAATCGACAGTGTCCCCACTATTGAACAAAATAGAGTTCAAAATTTAAACAAAACAAAGCAAAACTAGGGGGTAAGTACTTCCCTGGAGTCTCATTCGTTGTTCCATTAGATGCAGAGTGTCGTGTTGCTGTGCCATTTTATTTTGTAGAAACAACAAGCCTTCCATCATTTGTTGTTGAAAGATGATGCTCTCGGCTGATGCTACAGCTCCACTTGCAACATTCAGATTGTGTGATGGCTTTCTTTTCGGTGCTTTCTCTCCATCAGCTTCTTCTTCCCTTGATTTGTGCAGACCTAATTTTTTTTTAATTGCTACAGCAAACATTGCAGCATCAACATTATTTTTAGAAAAAACTTAAAAAAAAAAGAAAAAGAAAAACAAAAGGATATCAGAAATTGGGTTGCCTCCCAATAAGCGCTTGATTTTTAAGTCTTCAGCCTGACTTTCTCATGCGTCACGTTTCTATGCTTTGTGGACCATATGCTATGGTCACTTTATGTTTGAGGTGAGAGAGCAGCTGTTTAAGCTCCAGGGTTGGTGCGTCTTCAACAGATAGCTCAAGAAATTCTGTTTCGTCTTCAGTCCTCACTAATGCTTCAAACTGTTTTCTATAGCTCCAAGAATTCTACTTTGTTTCTTCTGGTTTTTGTCCTTTCTGATACACTAAAGCAGTCGTCTTCATCATAAGGACACTTTATGTCTTTTAAAACGTTGAAGGTAATCTCTTGATCATTCACCCGCATGGTGAATTCTCCTTTTTGAACAACAATCAACGTTCTTCCCATGGCTAAAAAAGGACTTCCCAAAATTATGGGGACTTCATGGTCTGCTTCATAATCAATAATAATGAAGTCTATTGGGAAGATAAACTTATCCACCTTAACAAGTACGTCCTCTATCTTTCCTTGAGGATGAGTTAGAGAATGATCGACTAATTGTAAAGTGACTGTGTTGTGCCCCGTAGGCCCATTACACGATCAAAGGTACAATCACATGTTTTATCTAACCTATGCACTTACACACTTTACTCTTTTGCAGGTGACATTTCTTACACCGAATTGGAAGGCATACTCACTGATGTAAAGTGGGAGATGGAAGCTCAAGATCAGGAGCAACCGAAGCACGTCATTGCTTGGGAGGCAAGACTTGGAGAACCTGAAGCTCATATGGGAATTTGTCTTCCCGAGCATTGATTTCTATGTAATTTTTATTTTAAAACTTATTGGGCAAACATTGGCCTTTTTGTTAAGTTTTTATATAAGCATGCATGTTAGGCATTTAAGGCTAGATGCTTGGTAGGATAGATGTGGCTTGGTTTGGTTTTAAATGGCTTGAGAACCAAAGGAGTGGGTTAATGAAGAAAACCAGTTGCTGTTACTTGAAGAAAACCGGCCGCTACTGCTAATGAAGAAAACCGGTTGAAGCCTTCATTTTCGTGAACCAGAAAACAGCGAAGGAGAAACCAGAGAACCAGCGACGACCATTCGCCCAACGTCTGCACTCGAAGGAGGGGACCATTTCTGTTTTTGGCCTGAATCGCCACTACATTCTTGTCGGAGAAGCTGTCGTGCAAGGAAACCGGCGAGCTGACAGAAACAGGGCTACCCTCGAAGCCCTAGCGAAAGAGGAATCTCGGCTGCTCTGCTTCTTCTTCCCGCGCCTTCCATGGTTCTCGCCATTTTCAAATGTTTATCTAGCCACTAGGATGATATAAATCATTGCAATTGGTGACTATAAAACGTTGGTTCAGGTAATGAGAACAAGTAGACCGTTTCCCTAAGAGAGAAACAGAGAAGGCATTTCACTGCCAGGTGAGCTTCGGCTTTGCCGAACAGGAGACAGCCTCCTAGTTCAACAACCCGAGGTTGTTGTTGAACTCTAGCACCACCCTCCTCTCCTCCCTATCGAGGGCTGGAAACAAGAAGGAGGTGGACAGAACCGGTTCCTCAAGTCGACGTCTTTCTCTGGAAAACGTTTCGCCAGCGCTAAGCTTTTAGTTGCCCGGCCGACTTGAGGTTGAGCAAGCCTCTGTTTGAATCAACTGGACCACGCCATTTCATCCACACACACGCTTCACTCGCACAACACTAATCTCACTAAAGTTTTCTAATTGTTCTGTATTTCACCCATTTTGGTTCTCGGTTCTTGAGGTCACTCGGTTTGGCCAAGCACCTGAGTAGCTAACGATCCATTTTAGTCTTTGTAGGAGTTTATTTGTGGCTTGGCTCACAACAGACTGTAGTAGGCCAAGCTTCTCCTATTCCCAGTTGCTTGAAAATTGACATGGGCATTAGGTTAATGCTTGCCCCTAGATCGGACAAAGTCTTCCTAAAATAATTTTTACCAATCGTGCATGGAATGGTAAAACTACCAGGGTTCTTCAGTTTCGGCGGATTCTTATTCTCTAGGATGTAGCTCGTCTCTTCAGTCATGGCCACCAGTTCATATTCTCTCAATCTTCTTTTCTTGGATAGAATATCCTTCATGAATTTCGTGTAGTTGGGCATCTGTTCTAGTGCTTCCACCAACGGCACGTTAATATGGAGTTGTTTAAGAACATCCAAAAATCTCCTAAACTGCTTGTCCTGGTTATGTCTCTGCAGTCTTTGAGAAAATGGTGGTGGTGGCCTCTGAATTTTCAATTCACTTTACTGTTGCTGTGGTGTTGCTACAACATCATTCTCTGGGTTGCTCTTTTCTAGTTCTCCCAAATCTTCTTGTTCAGCTAACTCATCGTGTTTCTTTAAATTCTCTGTTTTCTGTTGCTTTTCTAGAATTTCTAGTTCTCTTCCATTCCTCAATATCATGGCCTTGCAATGCTCATTTTCTGGTCTTTGCGACACTTCTGTATCACTTGGTAATTGCTCTGCAGCCCTTGTGCTTAATGATTGAGCCAACTGTCCCATTTGTGTCTCCATATTCTTCATTGATTCAGCCAAGTTCTGCAAGATCACATGTGTCCTAGCAGCATATTCTCTGGCGAAACTTTCTGATTGCTCTTGATGCATTGAATTGTGAGTTGACTGTGAGAAGTCTTGAGTGTAATTTTCAGCTGGTCTAGTTTGTGCTGTAGCATTCTGCTACTGCGAATTCTATTGAAAATTTGGATGCTGTTTCCAGCCAGGATTGTATGTCGATAAGAAAAGATTATTGTTTCTATTATACCCCACATAATTTGCAGATTCTGGGTTAGTAGGGCATGAATTGTCATCGTGATTCTCTCCACAAAAAATGCATGAAACCTCTCTTGTTATTGGCCTGGATGGTGTGTTCATTAATTTGATAGCATTCTCCAGCATAGCAATCTTTGCATTCAAGGCCGACACCTCATCCAGATCGTAAACTCCAGGTGCCCGCCTTGTAGGGTTAAATCTTTCTGAAGGCCATTGGTAACTGTTCACTGCCATCCTTTCCAATAAATCATACGCTTCATTGAAAGATTTTGATAAGAGGGTTCCATTTGCTGCAGCATCAATGATAGATCTTGTCTGCCCATTTAATCCTTTGTAAAATATCTCAAGCTGAATCCAGTGTAGTATTCCATGGTTAGGGCATTGCCTTAATAATTCCTTGAATCTGTGCCAGGCCTCATAAAGTTATTCACCATCCTTCTACTAAAAACTAGTGATTTCATTCCTCATTCTAGTATTTCTCACTGGTGGATGATTGTAACACCCAGTAATTTTGCCATGTAAATATTCCTTGATTTATTAGACGGAATTAATGGGAATATTTATACAATGTATGTTTTATGAGTTTACCGATGATTTCAATTGAATGTGGGTGATTCGTAAAACCGATTTAAGGAACTAAATAGTAATTTAGTTAAAAACCAATGGAAGGGCAAAATGGGGAGTCAATTAAGGTTGGTGGGGGAAGGCCTATGGTTGCTTGACACTTGGCAACTTGTTGAAGAAGCCATGTTCTTCTTCTCTTTCCTCCTATGTGAAACGCTCACTTCTCCTATGCTTTTTTCCACTCCCCTCTGCTTTCTCTCTTCCAGACGACAAACGCCCTTCGAAGCTCATTCGATCCCCTCAGTTTCCTTCTGTTTCTTTGCCTAAGGTATACATCGGCTAAAGTTAACTGAGTTTGGATAAGTTAAAATGTGAGTTTTGCTGTAGTTTGGGGTTACGATAATTTGGAGAGAACTCACTGTTTTTGCATGAAAACACGTTGGTTTGTTTTCTAAAGGTTTGAATGGAGTTTGAAGCATATTCTATTAAGTTATTAGTTAACATTTGTAGTCTGTTAATCTCCCTTTTCGTGCTCGTCAAAGGTTCGTGCATCACCGTGGTTTCACAAGCAAAGTTTGCTGCTTTTCGGACAACAGGTAAGTTCATGTGTGTAGATCGACTCTTAAGGCCCTACAACACGGAGATACTAGGTTTTACTTCTGTCGGGTTGTCTCGGATAGATGACTTAGAGTTTCGCTCTAAGTTTTCTGTATTTCTTTCTTTTCTGCCGTTTATTCTTGCTGTGTGTTGTTTTAAGTTGAAGCACTGTAAATGTCCATGCATATACATTTTCCCGAAAGCTCATGCAAAAATATTTTCTGCTCACATTTTGAAGTTAAGAAAGATAAAAATCTGAATGTAATGTATCGGTTAAGTGTGGGACGGAGACTGGCCTACTGTTCTGTTCCGTTCTTACTGTTCTGTTCTGTTCTGTATATCAGTTATGTGCCTGATGTGCACTTGCTAGTTCCCCTATAAGCCCCACTTATACCCCTCTGCCAGTGAAACGTAACATAATGTACTGTCACTGTATTTTGAAGGTTCATGCATAGCATATGCATCACTGCATTTTTCTATTCATGTTCTTACTGAGTTTTAGACTCATAGGTGAACTCCTTGTTGTAGGTACGAATCCCGTGGATGAGGACTTTGTGCCTAGTCTGACAAATAAGTGGCTGGTGGCTCGAGCTTTCAGGGTGGTTGTGGCAACCAGACAGGGTGGTTGTGGCAACCAGACATGTTTCTGACCCGAGGAAGGGAAGTTTTCAAAGTAAAGTTTATTGTCTAAAAACTCTGTTGGGATTCTGTGTTTTTTTTTCAAAACTCTGTTGGGATTTTTATAACGTATAGGTTTGGTGTCCAAGTATTTAAAACCTTTGTTTGACAGTTGTATCTATGTTTTGAAAACATTCTGGAACTGCTTGAGTTCTTTTTTGGTTGTGCATGGATGGTCTCGAACATTAGAGCAATTCATGTAGTTTGTTTTCTTGAATTTCTGTTATTTGTAAAGCATGTTTTACAACTTTGTTTTGAATCGGGTTTTGAGGGTCTGAAACTTTTTATGCCTCTGTTTATGCTCCTGTTTATGCCTCCACCGCTGCCTTTAAAATCACATCCACCGCTGCCTTTAAAATCACATCCACCGCTGCCTTTAAAATCACATCCACCGCTGCCTTTAAAATCACATCCACCGCTGCCTTTAAAATCACATCCACCGCTGCCTTTAAAATCACATCCACCGCTGCCTTTAAAATCACATCCACCGCTGCCTTTAAAATCACATCCACCGCTGCCTTTAAAATCACATCCACCGCTGCCTTTAAAATCACATCCACCGCTGCCTTTAAAATCACATCCACCGCTGCCTTTAAAATCACATCCACCGCTGCCTTTAAAATCACATCCACCGCTGCCTTTAAAATCACATCCACCGCTGCCTTTAAAATCACATCCACCGCTGCCTTTAAAATCACATCCACCGCTGCCTTTAAAATCACATCCACCGCTGCCTTTAAAATCACATCCACCGCTGCCTTTAAAATCACATCCACCGCTGCCTTTAAAATCACATCCACCGCTGCCTTTAAAATCACATCCACCGCTGCCTTTAAAATCACATCCACCGCTGCCTTTAAAATCACATCCACCGCTGCCTTTAAAATCACATCCACCGCTGCCTTTAAAATCACATCCACCGCTGCCTTTAAAATCACATCCACCGCTGCCTTTAAAATCACATCCACCGCTGCCTTTAAAATCACATCCACCGCTGCCTTTAAAATCACATCCACCGCTGCCTTTAAAATCACATCCACCGCTGCCTTTAAAATCACATCCACCGCTGCCTTTAAAATCACATCCACCGCTGCCTTTAAAATCACATCCACCGCTGCCTTTAAAATCACATCCACCGCTGCCTTTAAAATCACATCCACCGCTGCCTTTAAAATCACATCCACCGCTGCCTTTAAAATCACATCCACCGCTGCCTTTAAAATCACATCCACCGCTGCCTTTAAAATCACATCCACCGCTGCCTTTAAAATCACATCCACCGCTGCCTTTAAAATCACATCCACCGCTGCCTTTACGCTACATTTTGAAGTTAAGAAAGATAAAAATCTGAATGTAATGTATCGGTTAAGTGTGGGACGGAGACTGGCCTACTGTTCTGTTCCGTTCTTACTGTTCTGTTCTGTTCTGTATATCTATTATGTGCCTGATGGTGCACTTGCTAGTTCCCCTATAAGCCCCACTTATACCCCTCTGCCAGTGAAACGTAACATAATGTACTGTCACTGTATTTTGAAGGTTCATGCATAGCATATGCATCACTGCATTTTTCTATTCATGTTCTTACTGAGTTTTAGACTCATAGGTGAACTCCTTGTTGTAGGTACGAATCCCGTGGATGAGGACTTTGTGCCTAGTCCTGACAAATAAGTGGCTGGTGGCTCGAGCTTTCAGGGGTGGTTGTGGCAACCAGACATGTTTCTGACCCGAGGAAGGGAAGTTTTCAAAGTAAAGTTTATTGTCTAAAAACTCTGTTGGGATTCTGTGTTTTTTTTTTCAAAACTCTGTTGGGATTTTTATAACGTATAGGTTTGGTGTCCAAGTATTTAAAACCTTTGTTTGACAGTTGTATCTATGTTTTGAAAACATTCTGGAACTGCTTGAGTTCTTTTTTTGGTTGTGCATGGATGGTCTCGAACATTAGAGCAATTCATGTAGTTTGTTTTCTTGAATTTCTGTTATTTGTAAAGCATGTTTTACAACTTTGTTTTGAATCGGGTTTTGAGGGTCTGAAACTTTTTATGCCTTCTGTTTTATGCTCCCTGTTTACATGCCTTCCTGTTAAATGTTTCCAATTCTGCCTTTAAAAGTCACATCCACCGCTGCCTTTAAAAATTACATCCACCGCTGCCTTTAAAATAACATCCACCGCTGCCTTTAAAATCACTTCTACCGCCTGACGTCATCCGCATATCTTCCGTCTGACGCCATCCATCCACATCTTCTGCCCAGTTCACTTCTTCCGGTGAACAGTAATCTTCTGCCTGTAGTTCACATCTACCGGTGAACAGTAATCTTCTGCCTGTAGTTCACATCTGCCGATGAACAGTCCACCTCTGCTGGTAATTATCTTCCGCCCCTGTTTATTTACATTCTCTTCCCTACTTCTCCGCCCTGTTTAATTGCTTCTTCTGCCCAATATAACCCGATCCTGTCATTCACTGTAGCCCTTCTTCTGGCATGACTTCCAGTTTTTTTTTTGTTTCCCATTTTATTAGGTTTCCCACTGCATGTCAAGTCGTCTATTTCTGTCTGTTTATTTCATCGTCCATTTCTGTCCCCCCCGTTTGCAATTCTCCCTGTCTCCCTGCACTTGTCCAGAGAAGGTTTGCGTCCAAATCCTTAAGTGTTCTAGTCTTCCTACTTTCCCTTCTGTCATTCGTTCTATAGTCTGATTTTAACTATTTCCCGTCTTGCTTTTAATTCCAGAGAACGTTCTCTCTCTTTGTAAAGTTTTAAGGGTTTGTTTTAAAGGTTCAGTCTGTTTATTCAAAAAAATAGTCCCCGTTTTGAAGGTCCCGGAGTGATGGCTCTTCAGACCCCGATCGGGTCGGGGGCTGTCACAGTTATGGTATCAAAGACGCCAGGTTTTAAAAGCGGTTCTGGGTAAATGTCTGGGTGCGCAACCTGCCACGGGAGATCGCTCCACCGACTGTAAGTGTTTAAATTCACGTAAAAGTCTCTGTTTATAAATTTAGTTATTTTGTTTATAGGGTTTTCTTAGAATTGGTGAGAAGACAACAAGATGAAGCAAGCAAAAGTTCTCGTGCCATTGACAGATTAACTGAGCTGGTGGGTGTACAGTCCTGCATTGTGGAACGCTTGATGGCCAGAGAAGATAACGGGAATAATAATCATGGAAATGCTCCGCGTGACACCAGCGGAGATAGGTTCCGGCGACTTCAACCGCCGATGTTTGATGGCTTATCGACAGACCCAGCTCACGCTGAGGAATGGATTCGGCAGATTGAACAAATGTTTAACTATGCCGACATGGAAGAGAGCAAGAAGGTTATATGTGTCACGTTTCATCTCACCAAGAATGCTGGATTTTGGTGGGACACAGTGCGGTCAACTACTGTAGCATTAAGCTGGGAGGGATTCAAGAATATCTTTTATGAGAAATATTTCGACCGCAGTGTGAGGAAGGAAAAGTTGGTTGAATTCTCTCGGCTACGACAATACAGATCAGTGGCTGAATATGTTCAGAAGTTTGGGTCCTTGTCCCGCTATGCAACACATTTGGTGGCCACCGATGAGAATAAGGTACACCAGTTTATTCAGGGTCTGAAGATGGATCTTTTACGAGGGATTACAACTGGGGGATTTGATGAGGCACCGTACCTGAGAGTGGTGGCCAAGGCTTATCAGTTGGAGGCCTTAGAAATAAAGTCCCAGAGACGGAAGGATTCGTTGAAGAGATTTCCCCGTGATGCCCCACAACAACAACAACAATAAAGGGGTCAAAATTTGCAATCTCAACAGCAACAGAACATGGGCATTAAGAGGCCCAATGAGACCATCACTTATCAAGACAAGGGAAAGAGACCAATGGGAGCTCCTCAGCTTTCCGTGTGCCCGCGATGTCAGAAAATTCACAGAGGGGAATGTAGACTCATAACCGGCCAATGCTTTCGATGTGGCAAAGAAGGCCATCACGTCTGGGATTGCCCAATGCCGACACGAGACCAAATCAAGCTGTACCTAGAGTTTTTGCAATGATAGAGAATGATGAGGATTCCACCCAGCATACGGCAATTACAGGTACAATTTCAATATGTGATACACCTGCTTATACCTTGTGGGACACGGGGGCAACACATTCGTTTGTGGCAATGGACTTTATGGTTAGACAGAAGTTTTGTTGTACGCCGTCAGATCAGCCCTACAACATTATGCTACCATCCGGAGAGTTTATGCAGTCTGAGCAGGTTGTACAGGGTGATAGAGTGTCAGTAGGAGACCAGAAGTGGTATGCCAATCTTATCGTCATCGGTATGAAAGGATACAATGTTATTCTGGGGATGGATTGGCTATTTAGACATCATGCCACCATCAACTGCAGGTCCGGGCTGGTATCGTTTAAGCACCCGAATGAGAACGAGTTCTCCTATCAGGCAATACCAAAGAAACACAATATGCCTGTTATATCCTCCTTGAAAGCTCAATAGCTGATGAGGTCAGGATGTGTCGGATTTCTTACCCACGTAGTAGATGTTCAGAGGCAAGGTGTGGTGGAACTTCAAAGTATCCTGGTGGTTCGAAACTTCTCAGAGGTCTTCTTAGACGACCTGCCAGGATTGCCACCGGATCGCGAGATTGAATTCGAAATTGAAGTACATCCTGGTGCTGAACCGGTATCGAAGAATTCGTATCGTATGGCGCCAATAGAGCTGAGGGAGTTGAAGGCTCAGCTAAAGGAATTGGTGGACAAGGGCTTTATGCGCCCTAGCTTCTCTCCGTGGGGTGCTCCAGTCCTATTTGTTAAGAAGAAGGATGGGTCTCTACGCATGTGCATTGATTACCGTGAGCTGAACAAATTGACCATCAAGAATAAGTACCCGTTGCCGAGGATCGACGATTTATTTAACCAGTTACAAGAGGCTCGGGTATTCTCAAAGATTGATTTGCATTGCGGTTATTACCAGTTGATGGTCAGAGCTGATGATATTCCAAAGACCACGTTTAGGACCCGATACGGACACTATGAGTTCTTGGTGATGTCTTTTGGATTGACTAATGCCCCGACAGCATTTATGGACTTGATGAACAGGATATTCCAGGATTTCTTTGATAAATTTGTAATCGTCTTCATCGACGACATCCTGGTTTACTCCAGAAGTGAGACCGAGCACGAGGAGCAATTGGAAATTATGCTATTGACTCTGAAACAGCACCGGTTGTATGCCAAGCTGTCAAAGTGTGAATTCTGGTTGAGCAAGATTAACTTCCTAGGCCATGTGGTGTCGGCAGAAGGAGTGTCCGTGGATCCAGCCAAGATTCTGGCAGTGAAAGAATGGCTGAGACTGAGAAATGCCAGTGAGGTACGGAGTTTTATCGGGTTAGCTGGTTATTATAGAAAGTTTATCAAGGGATTTTCTATGATAGCGAAGCCTATGACCAACTTAACGAGGAAAAACATCAAGTTCAAGTGGTCTGAAGCTTGTGAGGTGAGTTTTCAGACACTTAAGCAGAAATTAACCACTGCTCCTCTATTAGTATTACCAGTTGAAGACGGAAAATTCAGCGTATACTGTGATGCGTCCAAGGTTGGCTTGGGATGTGTATTAATGCAAGAAGGGAAAGTAGTGGCATACGCATCTAGACAATTGAAGAACCATGAACAAAACTACCCTACACATGACCTCGAGTTAGCGGCAGTTGTGTTTGCGCTGAAAGTATGGAGACACCACTTATATGGACAATCATGTGGGGTGTTTTCTGATCACAAGAGTTTGAATTACATATTTACCCAGAAAGAGTTAAACATGAGACAAAGGCGGTGGTTAGAATTTGTGAAAGATTATGATGTTGAGATTAAATACCACCCGGGGAAAGCTAACGTGGTAGCCGATGCATTGAGCAGGATGCCAGCTACTATGCAACCAGCTATGTCGGCCGTATCAATGCCTTTGAGGATAGAGATCCAGAAGTTTGATATGGAGGTAGTTTCTGGGCTATCGGCCATGCTAGCGGACTTGACACTACGACCCACCATCCTGGACCGAATTAAAGAAGCCCAGAAGACTAATTAAAAGGAAATGGCTTATATAGTAAGCAAGTTACCTATGGCCTCTTCCGATTTTAGTTATTCGGGAGATGGTATTCTGAAGTTCAAAGATAGGTGGTATGTTTTGAGAGATGAAGAGCTGCGAAGGGACATTTTATCGGAAGCCCACTCGTCTTCTTTCTCTGTGCATCCTGGGAGCACGAAGATGTATCAAGACTTGAAACTTCACTTCTCGTGGCCAAATATGAAGAATGAAGTAGCCAAATATGTGGAGTCTTGCATGATATGTCAACAAGTCAAGGCTGAACATCAACGACCAGGTGGGACACTTCAGCCTCTCCCGATCCCCGAATGGAAATGGGAGAACATAACGATGGATTTTGTTGTCGGCCTTCCAAGAACAGCTAAGGGCCATAATAACATTTGGGTTATAGTGGACAGATTGACGAAGTCGGCCCATTTTCTACCTGTGAAGACGACGTACTCCATGGATCAGTACGCAGAGCTGTATATTAATGAGATTATTAAGCTGCATGGCATTCCTGTGTCGATCGTCTCAGACCGGGATCCCAGATTCACTTCCATATTTTGGAAAAGTTCTGACGGACAATCAGAGAGAACGATCCAGATACTGGAGGATATATTAAGGTCGTGCGTGCTGGAATTTCATGCTCCTTGGAGTAGATATTTGCCGCTTGTGGAGTTCGCTTACAACAATAGCTATCAGGCTACGATCGGTATGGCTCCATATGAAGCTCTTTGCGGCAGGAAGTGTAGATCCCCATTGTGTTGGGATGAAGTCGGAGAAGCCAAGCTTATCGGCCCTGAGTTACTACAGTAGATGTCCGAGGTGATTGGTGCTATCAAACAACGAATAAAAATTGCTCACAGCCGACAGAAGAGTTACGTGGACCATAGGAGAAGAGACTTAGAGTTCGCTGTGGGTGATGAAGTATTCTTGAAAGTGTCACCTTTCAAGGGTGTAATTAGATTCGGTAAGAAAGGGAAGCTCAGCCCACGGTTCATTAGACCTTTTTCCCATCTTGAAGCGTGTGGGAAGTATGGCTTAGAGATTGCGGTTGCCAGCGTCAATGGATGGAGTTCACAATGTTTTTTATGTTTTGATACTGAGGAAATGTGTACAAGATCCAACCCAGATCGTGGAACATGTAGACTTTGATATCATGCCGACGCTGACATATGAAGAAAGGCCCATACAGATATTGGATACTTCACTCAAGGTGTTGCGCAACAAGGTAGTCCCATTGGTGAAGGTTTTGTGGCGCAATCATAATGTGGAAGAAGCCACATGGGAAAGACAACAGATGTTAGGGCCCAATATCCAGACCTCTTTGCTTAGGCAAATTTTGGGGACAAAATTTCTGTTAAGGTGGGCGGAATGTAACACCCGACAATTTTTCCATGTAAATATTCCTTGAATTATAGACGGAATTAATGGGAATATTGATACAATGTATGTTTTATGAGTTTACCGATGGTTTCAATTGAATGTGGGTGATTCGTAAAACCGATTTAAGGAACTAAATAGTAATTTAGTTAAAAACTAATGGAAGGCCAAAATGGGGAGTCAATTAAGGTTGGTGGGGGAAGGCCTATGGTTGCTTGACACTTGGCAACTTGTTGAAGAAGCCATGTTCTTCTTCTCTTTCCTCCTACGTGAAACCTTCACTTCTCCTCTGCTTCTTTCCACTCCCCTCTACTTTCACTCTTCTAGACGACAAACGCCCTTCGAAGCTCCTTCGATCCCCTCAGTTTCCTTCTGTTTCTCTGCCTAAGATATACATCTGCTAAAGTTAACGAGTTTGGATAAGTTAAAATGTGAGTTTTGCTGTAGTTTGGGGTTACGATAATTTGGAGAGAACTCACTGTTTTTGCATGAAAACACGTTGGTTTGTTTTCTAAAGGTTTGAATGGAGTTTGAAGCATATTCTATTAAGTTATTAGTTAGCATTTGTAGTTCTGTTAATCTCCCTTTTCGTGCTCGTCATAGGTTCGTGCATCACCGTGGTTTCACGAGCAAAGCTTGCTGCTTTTCGGACAACCGGTAAGTTCATGTGTGTAGACGGCCCTTAAGGCCCTACAACACGGAGATACTAGGTTTTACTTCTGTCGGGTTGTCTCGGGTAGATGACTTAGAGTTTCATTCTAAGTTTTCTGTATTTCTTTCTTTTCTGCCGTTTATTCCTGCTGTCTGTTGTTTTAAGTTGAAGCACTGTAAATGTCCATGCATACACGTTTTTCCCGAAAGCTCATGCAAAAATATTTTCTGCTCACGTTTTGAAGTTAAGAAAGATAAAAATCTGAATGTAATGTATCGGTTAAGTGTGGGACAGGGACTGGCCTACTGTTCTGTTCCGTTCTGTATATCTGTTATGTGCCTGATAGTGGACTTGCCAGTTCCCCTATAAGCCCCACTTATACCCCTCTGCCAGTGAAACGTAACGTAATGTATTGTCACTGTATTCTGAAGGTTCATGCATAGCATATTCATCACTGCATTTTTCTATTCATGTTCTTACTGAGTTTTAGACTCATAGGTGAACTCCCTGTTGTAGGTACGGATCCCGTGGATGAGGACTTTGTGCCTCAGTCCGACATATAAATGGTTGGTGGCACGAGCTTTCGGGGGTGGTTGTGGCAACCAGACATGTTTCTGACCCAAGGGAGGGAAGTTTTCAAAGTAAAGTTTATTGTCTGAAAACTCTGTTGGGATTCTGTGTTTTTGTTTTAAAACTCTGTTGGGAATTTTGTTGGGATTTTTATAACGTATAAGTTTGGTGTCCAAGTATTTAAAACCTCTGTTTGACAGTTGTATCTATGTTTTGAAAACATTCTGGAACTGCTTGAGTTCTTTTTTGGGTTGTGCATGGATGGTCTCGAACTTTAGAGCAATTCATGCAGTTTGTTTTCTTGAATTTCTGTTATTTGTAAAGCATGTTTTACAACTTTGTTTTGAATCAGGTTTTGAGGGTCTGAAACTTTTTATGTCTTCTGTTTTATGCTCCCTGTTTACATACCTTCCTGTTAAATGTTGCCAATTTTGCCTTTAAAAATCACATCCACCGCTGCCTTTAAAAATCACATCCACCGCTGCCCTTAAAAATCACATCCACCGCTGCCCTTAAAAATCACATCCACCGCTGCCTTTACAATCACATCCAACGCTGCCTTTAAAATCACTTCTACGGCCTGACGTCATCCTCATATCTTCCGTCTGACGTCATCCAACCACATCTTCCGCCTAGTTCACTTCTACCGGTGAACAGTAATCTTAGTTTCCCACTGCATGTCAAGTTGTCTATTTTTGTCTGTTTATTTCATCGTCCATTTCTGTCCCCCCCGTTTGCAATTCTCCCTGTCTCCCTGCACTCGTCCAGAGAAGGTTTGTGTCCAAATCCTTAAGTGTTCCAGTCTGCCTACTTTCCCTTCTGTCAATCGTTCTGTTGTATGATTTTAACCATTTCCCGTCTTGCTTTTAATTCCAGAGAACGTTCTCTCTCTCTGTAAAGTTTTAAGGGTCTGTTTTAAAGGTTCAGTCTGTTTATTCAAAAAAATAGTCCCCGTTTTGAAGGTCCCAGAGTGATGGCTCTTCGGACCCCGATCGGGTCGGGGGCTGTCTGTAGCGACCCTTACCCGTATCCTGGCCTGTAGTTCACATCTACCGGTGAACAGTAATCTTCTGCCTGTAGTTCACATCTGCCGGTGAACAGTCCACCTCTGCTGGTAATTTACATCCTCCGCCCCGGTTTATTTACATTCTCCACCCTACTTCTCCGCCCTGTTTAATTGCTTCTTCCGCCCTATATCACCCGATCCTGTCATTCACTGTAGCCCTTCTTCCGGCATGACTCCCAGTTTTTTTTTTTGTTTCCCATTTTATTTGGTTTCCCACTGCATGTCAAGTTGTCTATTTTGTCTGTTATTTCATCGTCCATTTTCTGTCCCCCCCCGTTTGCAATTCTCCCGTTCTCCCTGCACTCGTCCAGAGAAGGTTTGTGTCCAAATCCTTAAGTGTTCCAGTCTGCCTACTTTCCCTTCTGTCAATCGTTCTGTTGTATGATTTTAACCATTTCCCGTCTTGCTTTTAATTCCAGAGAACGTTCTCTCTCTCTGTAAAGTTTTAAGGGTCTGTTTTAAAGGTTCAGTCTGTTTATTCAAAAAAATAGTCCCCGTTTTGAAGGTCCCAGAGTGATGGCTCTTCGGACCCCGATCGGGTCGGGGGCTGTCTGTAGCGACCCTTACCCGTATCCTAATTTTCCCGTATTATTATTATTATTATTTTTTATCCTTACATTTATAAACTTTTATGACGTTGTGCGGAATTAAAACTGTTTAAACCGGAATCAGAATCGAATTAAAAACGTTGAAGTCTATATTCTTAAAACCGTTTAAAACTAAACATATTTCAAATTAATAAAATATTTAACAATTAAAACAATTAAATAAAACTTTAATTAAAACAATTATCGGCCGAGGGACAAAAGAGACTTTGTCCCTCACAATTGAAGGGGTGATCAATCTCCTATTTCAGGAGATCGATCGCCGAGGTCAACAACAGGAGGGGCGATCGATTGCCCCTCACCAAGGGCGATCGATCGCCCAAACCAACCATTAAGGAGCGACCGATCGCCCCACATTATGGGCGATCCTGGAACCTGTAATTTACTCTCTGGAATCCGATTCCAAAGAGCAAACTTCATGCATTGCCTGCACGCATTTCTCATTCCCTCTTCATTTCTTCTCATACATATACACTCTAAACTCTTCAACAAACTTAACTCTTTTCTCATTTTATCAACCACAATTAAACGACCCAAAACATATTTTAGAATGTGTTTAAAACATAATAAACTTTCGTGAAAACAAACTTCGTGGATCTATTTAAAAACCAAGCATTTCCACCTACACCAAGCAGTTCTATGAAATCAAGATCAAGCCTTAACAAAACGTTTTATAAAACCATTATATCAAACATCATTCTTTTTAACTAACCAGACCCAAGCATCCTAATATTCAGCTATACAATTCATATCGTGTCCCCAAAACATATACCTACATCCCCACGGGTCAAAATGCGCACCGACTGCCCAACACACTCCCACGGGCCATCTTTCTTCAACTGTTCATGCCTCGGGTGGAGGGATCTCATCCTCACCTGTGTAGAGGTCGCCTACACCATAAAAATAAGTCGTGAGCTTAAGGCTCAGTAAGTCTACATGAATGCTTATGCATGAACATGTTTGTGCAATTTTTATAACATCGTCACTCATGCATTTCATTCATTCATTCATTCATTCTCACCGTGACATTCTTTTGGTTACCGAAGCCTATCACTCGGCAGATGGATAGGGCCCGTCAAGCGGTTAGACAACCCACACCATCTGAAGGGAGGGAAACCCGCTCACCACAGAACGCCGGGTCTGAACCTCACCCCGATAACCACATACAGAGGGTTGTTTACATGATACTTTACTTGCTTTTACGTGCATTTCCTTTTCATGAAAACTATGCGTAAATTCGTTTTCATGACGTTTTTAAAACTATGATGTATGAACAGTTATAAACCTAAAATAATCAACCATCATACGTACCATCAAGACACTCAAAGCATAACCTACGAAAGAACTAATCCTAACTACCCAACCAAAGCATTTAAACAAGCAATTCACCAATTTCCTCTAACAACAGAAGATCGTATGGTGTAGGCCAATCAACCAAACAAGTCGCGGAGACTTACCTGACGTCCGTTGAATGCTAGCTCCGTCCACGAGCGTGGTGCACCTAAGACAATTCACAACAATTATCATTAAAATGCGTTTGAACCGTTAATGTCCAAATTAATGAAATCCTTAACTAAGGAAATTCTTCTAAAGCTATAACTTAATTAATCGAGGCATTTCAACAACCAATTCGCGCTCGATTCTACGAAACATCCAATAACGAGCTTTTCCAAAAACCCGAAATTCATTAAATTTAACATTCCTCACAAATTAGTTTAACTTCGTCCAATAACGTTCAATACGTCATTTATATCCATAAACTCGATAAATCTATCAATCTCGAACCCTAAATCGCGTTTTTAACGAAACACTAAACGAAAACCCTAACCGTATAACTTCGTTAAAACTGAAAACTAACGTCCGAAAGCTGTAGAATCTTACCTAGAACGTTGATCGGAGAGAAAACGTGAAGAACGGAGATCGATCAGAGGAGAATCGCCGCGGGAGCGAAAATCAGAAGCTCTCTGGTTTTCGCGAGGAGAGAAAGAAAATGAGGGAGAAAGAAGGATTTTAGTATTTTATAATATTGACTTGTCAAATGACCGTTTTGCCCTTCCTTTGTTTTTATATTCGTTTCGTCCTTCGTTTCGTTAATCGGCTAACTATTCGGTTTCACCAAATCTCCTTATTTCACCAATAAATCCATCTTATTATTTGGGTTCTATTAAAATTGTCCGTTCGCAAAACGGACCTCGTTTACTATTTTTACTAAAATGTCCTTTATATTACGAGAAACTTAATTACTCGAAATATAAAGTTATTACTCTGAAAATTCTCGTAAATTCCTATTAATCGTTAGGATTCTAATAACGCTTTCTTTTCGTAAAACGGACTTGATTTGACATATTTATGAAAATACCATTATATATTAAAATAATAATATCCAAAAAAGCTGGGTATTACATTGTCACAATGATATTTCATAATAAATTTCTTGGCTAAATCTCCCCATGTAGTGATAGTATTTGATGGGATGTTGTTCAACCAATCTCGTGCTCGGTCTTTTAAAGAATATGGGAATAGTTTGAGCCTTAATGCCTCGGTTGAAACTCCAGGAAAGTGAAACAAGTCGCTCACTTCTCCAAATACTTTGAGATGACGATGAGGATTGTCTGTGACCATTCCACTAAATTGTCCAATGGTTTGAAGCATCTGAAACATGACCGGTTTAAGCTCGAATCGGGTGGCATTCAATTCTGGTCTCACAATACTGGGATTCAGATCGTCGAGCATGGGAATGGCGAAGTCTGAATAGGTCGATCTCGGTCATCAATTATTCGATTCGGAATGATTTCTCTTTCTTCCTAGTTATCCATATTAGCTTCTGCAATGATTTGTCGCTGATGTTGCCTTCTTCTCTCTCGAAACATGCGTTCAATCTCTGGGTCGAGTGCAATAAAATCCTTGTTGTCCTCGCCAGGCATAAAATGTACCTTAAGAAAATAAACAAAAAACGAATATAAAAAATTATAGCAAATAAAATAATTAAGAAATATCCCCGGCAACAGCGCCAAAAACTTGTAGTGATTTTTTACACCTAAGGCAAGTGCACGTGTCGCTGACGAAGTAATAAAGTAAGTAAAAGTCGATCCAACGAGGATATTCTTAACTAAATCTAATTTGCTATAAAATTCTAATAAAATAAAATTGAGAATACTGAAAATGGATGAGTGGTAAGGAATGATAAAATAAAATTATTCAGAATTAATAAAGACTCAATTTGAAATGAATTAGGAAGATAAATATGGTAAAAGTCTTGGTTATGGTTGATTTCCTCATTCATGCATTTACCACTGATGCTATAGAAATGTTATAGCATTTATCATAGAACAACAAGAATTCATAACATTTCTAGGTCGAATTGCCTAGATGAACCCGTTTCATAATTTTCTTTTCAACTTTAAACAGGCAAAAGCTTAATCTGAATTTCCTTGTAATCTTATTCTTGAAGCCAAATAAATTAATGTTAGCGACTTTGTAACAAATTTAATTTATTTAATTACTCATGCATCTTATAATTCCTATCTACCTATTGATACAATAGGAACATGTGACATCAAATCTACCTATCGACACAATTCAATTACGCAATAAAAATCATCAGAAATTGTTCGGTGAAAAATACTTAACATCCATAGATCAAAATAAAAACATATAATGAGTACTTTCTCTCCTAACCAAAATAAAAAGAAACTAGCTTAAAATCATAATAATAAAATCCAAAGTAAAAATATTCATCAAAAGAAAGAAAATAAAAAGTAGAAGGAGAGGAGTTGAAATCAAATCTGGAAGCATGCAGAATCGCCCTCTAGGTTTTCGTCCTCAGGGTCGCGTCCTTCAAGTTCCGTCTTCGTAGTGAGTTTTTGTCCTTTAGCTCCCTCAGGTCTTATTCTCCAGATCTTCAGGTTGCTTCCCCTAAGTCTTCGTCCCTAGGTTATAGTCTCCTTTTAGATCTGCGTGAGAGTTGCCTCCTGCCTGGTTTTCTTTCTTTTTTGCGTGTTTCTGCGTGTTTTTCCTCCTGCCCAGAGTTTACTCTTTTATATCTCCCTTTTAGAGTTGCCTCGTTAGTTTTTTTCTCCAAATCTTGGAAGTCTTCCTTTTATATTTCCCTCTTTGATTCTCGCTATTTCTCCACTGCCAAAAATCTCCTCTTTATTGTTATTTTCCTTTTCTTTTTCATCAGCCCCCAAAAATCTTCTTTTTCCTTGATTCTAGGAATTTCTCCAATATTTGTTCTTTCTCTTTTGTAATTCAAATAAAGAAAATCTAATTTTCTCTGATTCTGTGGCAAAAGATAATAACAAATATTCCAATTAATGTTAATAATCTGATTTATTCGAAGATATGCATAAAAATCATTAATTTCCTAAAATCTTTCCATCTTTAACAATCTATGACAATTTATACAATTTTGACTCAAATCCTTTTATATTCACTCAAATCACACGAGTTTTATTAAATAAAAACAATATAAAATAACTCTAATATAAGAGTTATCAGTTTGGTCAAGATTTGGATTATAATTAACTCCACTTCTAGTTGTCATTATGATGGATCTACTTAATCCTAAAGTCTTAGGGCTTGCTTAGTAAAATATTTTAATGAACATAGGATTAATAAGCAATCTTGATGATATTAGGAAAAAAAATTTGTGCAATAATCTCAGGAAAAAAATTAAAATTTTACAGCAACAATAAAATCAATTAGAGTCCATTAATGTGCGATTTTTCTCGTGCATGCCTCAAACATAGAATAAAGGAAAAAAAACAAACAAGGTAAATAATATTACTTAAATGGTTCTCGGCTTAACAATGTATTCAGTTAGCATCAATTTTAACAATCCAAAAACATGTGAAATGAGTAATCAATATTAAGCAAAATCACGTAATGGAAGCATAATAATATGTTGATTTTAATTTGCTAGATTTAATACAACAATCGGATTAACATAAAAATTATAAAGCCTTAGGTTTTGAAACCTTCCTCGACCCATTGATGAATCCGATTATGAAGCAAGTTTAACAAACCAAAACGATATGCAAAAATGAAGAAAAGCACATCAAATTTCACACACGAGAAGCACCATGTGCTCTGATACCAGATGATGTGCCTTAGCCCTGCAAATCCAAGAATACTGCAATCAAAATAAAGGATCGGTGGTTCTCGGCTCAATCTGATAAAGACCCCAATGTAGAATGGATAACTTTCTCAAATAAGTTCCAAATGATATGAAATTTTAAAGGGAACTTACCTGGTGAATGATGATTAAGCCCTAAAAATTACACATAAAAATAAGAAGAAACATAAAAGATATGTAGAGAAAATCGTTGCTGGTCCGATAAGCAAGCTAGAGCACTTACGGGTAATGTCACTTTCCAAGGAGAGTGACAAAAACACTTGGGCAATGGTTACACATTTTCTACTGTCTTCCAACCCTAGAGGGTTTGGAGAGAAATGATGTCAATAAGAGCTTACAAGCAACCAAAAGCTTGAAGCAATGGAGGCACACTCCACTCCACCAAAACCCGTCGAGGCACTTACCTTGGAGACCGATTGCTCCTTTGGTCCTTAAGGAAAACGAGCCAATTTTATTGATTATCAAAAAACATAATACAATGTTCTGAAAATGAGGATTAAGTATGACTTAGGGTGGTGTAGGGTTTCAACTTGAAAATAAAAGGCAACTTACCGATGGTTGATCTCGGTCGTGCGTGCGCACGCTCCTTCATCCTTCAGCCGTTGAGATGAGGTCCTTGTAAGGCAATTTATCTTGAGTCCATGTGGGGATGATGAGCTGTGGAAATTCAAATTTGTAAGATGTATATGCGCACTCATCTTCAAATGTTGACCGGGCCTTCAAATGGGCGCATCCGCATGGATAGTGTGTCCGCGCCATCTCCTTTTGATGAGGGTCGGACCTTCTCTTGTGCTCCTTAAGTAATTGATGCTTGGTCCATCCAATTTAGTGATTGATGCTCGATCTATTCAATTTAGAGGGCTTCCATGTGCGTGCTCTTTTTATTCGATGTGGGTTGGACCTTTCTTTGTGCGCCCCCCTTCCATGAGTGTGGTTCGGTTATGCATGCATGTACTTAAAAGGCTAATGTTTTGCCAAAAATAGCAAGAGGGCCAATGTTTGCCAGAAATAATAAAAAGTAAATTGGTTACATCAATTTGTCTCTGGGAAGACAAATTCCCTCTGGAGAAGATCCGGCACTTGAATCCCAAGTAAGCACATGCGTGGGTTTGTTCATGTCTTGAGAATCTGGATTCCACTCTAAATCATTGAATAGCTCCTCACTTGTAATAATAGCAAACTTGTCAGTAAAAATGTTAGATAGTGAATGAGCTTTGTTTTAAGACTGTGTTAATGGTTTTTGAGGCATATTAGTAAAGTAAGATAAATTATTTAGAGAAGCACGATTTGTTTTTGAACCAATTTGAATACAAAATTTAAATGTCCATAACAGACTAGATTTTGAATTTTAAGTACGATTTGCAAAGATGCAAATGTCTTCTGAAAACATGAAAATTAACACTTTCCTGTTCTGAACCTCTAAAATGACGAAATAAACTAAATACTTTTGAGGGTTATCAATCTGCAACTGTTACGAAATTTAACTTTTGAATGGGCAAACCAAATTCGATTTTTACGTTTCAATATAGGTTTGAAAGATAAGACGTTGTTCTACAACTCCGAAGAACACGACAATTCATTTCATGCTTGTAAGACATCCGAATGTTTAAAATACATTGATCCAGATTCCAGTACCAAGAATGAAATCAAAACAGAACAGAACAAAAATGATAGATAGAACCTTACGAACTCGATTTGGCTCTGATACCAAATGATATGAGAAACCCCTAACTCCACCACAAAAGTGCGTTCAAGAGTGGAGGTTTGGACCCAACATATATACTATCTCAGGCGACCCTCTAGAACCGATGTGGGATTCACATCATTCCCACACCCTTTAAAGGAGACTGCCTCAATCGGCGATCTATCGGACTCGTAAAGGCAACTACCTCAGTCGGCGATCTGTTGGATGTGTTTCTACCAACCCACAGAGGTTAGGCTCTAATATCAAATGATACGGACCCTACCAACAACTGTGATAAAGACCTAATACCGATTGTTGGTGTCGTTGCAAAAACCAAGGATCTTTGAATTTGGATTGATGGATTCCTCGACCAAATGCCCAGAAAGACGCAAACCCCGGAATAGGAGGAGATGTCACAAATGAATATGTTTGTTCACTTGATAATTCAGAGGAGAACCTTGATAAGTTTGAGTAATCTCTTCGAAAGAGAATTTGCTCTCTCAATTTTTGATAGAAAAAATGTGATCCATTTTTCATTCATCTAAGAATGAATTTCTAGGCATGAAACACCATTTCATGCTAGGGTTTCCTTGAAGTTAAACACGAAATTACTAATCTGCCCTTCTGACTCTGAATTAAAAAAAAACAATTACTTAAATAACGACAACTTAAGAAAAACGACATACGACTTGACAAACGATAAGTACTTTTAAACCCTAAAAATGACAATGTCATAAATAAAGGAAAAAAAGACATGTCAACACTCTAGAGCAGCTTGGATAAGGGTGACAAGCTCTCGTTCGTATTCCGGAACGTGCATGACTTCTTCTTGTTGCATGGCTTGAAGTACAAGTCTTCTCATTTATTCCTTGATGTGTTTAACCCCGTTAAATTACACATGTGGTTAGCTCATGGTTTGTAGAAGAAGCGTAGAAGAAAGAGCCAAAGAAATAGGGCTCCATGGCAATTCAATGGTGTTCAGACAACAATGCAGATAAGATGATTGACATTTACCGAGGCCATTTCTTTTTTTGGAAGTTGAAAACCAAGAAAATGTCAAAAATGAAGAAGATGGAGGCCATCAATTTTATATGAATCAAGGCCTATTAGGTCATGCTGAGAATATTACTAGAATTTTGTTTTATCTATAAATTTATGTATGCTATACTCTCAAAATTGATGATTGTATTTCGATCTTCATAGTAGATTTTTTTATCTGCCTGTATTTTTACATAAATATGATATTCTACATCGTATTTTATTTTTTCGGTTATCGTTCGAGTTCTTACAAAGTGAAATGAACAACTAAAACAACTTTAAGAATTTTGCATTTTTGAGTGTATTTCACCCTAATTTCGTATCCAATAAAACTGAATCCGAACAACATAATTCAAAGAAGAGATTCAATTTCATACTGTAAAGCAATAAAAATCTCCAAATTGATATAACCCAAAAAGAGATAATCAGAAAATCGCAGTCTCAGCAGGAATAATAACGCAACAAGCAACTTTGTAAGAACAAACAGAAAACATAAACGAGGAAAAGTAAGTGCTTAGAAATGAAAACCATTAAATCAGTTTCTTAAATAGAGGACAAAATAGTTTTGAATCTCACACCTGCAGCTACAAGTATGGCTAGAAAGCTAATGGGGGTGAAAAGAAGAACGCAAATAGATCCTGACCTCTTCTGTTCGGTTCATATCAGAATCAGATCTTCTTCGAATTTCTGCGATTTCAACTTTTATAGATTCCGATTTCCTTGACAGAAAACTCTTAAGTCTGGGAGAATGTCAAACAATTTTTCAAGAAAACAAACATATCGTCCTATAATCTATAGCTTTGCAACAGACTTGACGAAAAGCCAGCTAGAGAGAGAGAGAGAGAGAGAGAGTACTTTCAATGAGTGGAAGATCTTTAAGAGCTGTTGTCGGAGAAGAAGCAGCCATTATATAACAGATGATGATCAAGCTAGCGTTTCTGTAGGAGAGAAAACCTGGGAGAAATAAAGTAATAACGTCTGCATCGTTCTACTAACCTCTTGCGAATAACTGTTTTGTCTAAGGGCACATAACCTAACAGTGAGATTTTTCCTTGGCTCAAATTCGAGGTTATCAATTTGCAAAATTAAAAGTTAAAAGTATCGGTTAAAAATATTCTTATATTTTAAGGTTGATTTTGATATTTATTTTAAAATATACTATCAACCAACTTAACAAATATAAACAGCTGATAATTTTATATTTATATTCTAATATCATAGCATGACATGAGCATGACACATAATTTATCTATTAATATGATAATCTTAACTCTTATTTTTAGAATATTTAATTTATCTATTAATGTGATAATCTTAACTCCTATTTTTAGAATATTTTTGTGATTATTACTACCCTGGACCTTGAAATATATGAGTATTTTTAACTAAAGTAAATCAAATATACCCTCATCTATTTTTTTTTTTTAGCTGAGCCAATTCATCCAACCTTCTAAAAAGATAATGACATCGGTTTAAATCATCTAGATTGGTGCTAAAAAATTATTTGCTCAAGTTTTTTATATTTTTCATAAACATAGTTAATATTTTACTAATTAATAAATGACATATAACTATCAAATCAGACTATAAACTTAGTTTTACTCAAATATAATGATTAATAGTAAAAATTAGGTCGATAAAGGTTAATAAGTTTTTTCAAGCAAAACTTTATTTTTATCTTTTTTAACAACTTGAACAAGAAATTTCTTTTTCTCATTTCTCATTATCATTTGTTGCGTTAATAATCATTGATTCTATCTGACAATGTTGCAAAAAGAATTCTTATACTCGCATTACTATTGTCCTCTTTTTCTACTGTTATTTTGAATTTTTTTATCTTATTAATTAAATAATAATGTTATATACTAAATATTATTTATTTATTAATAAAGTAATTACGATATATCTGAACAATTAAAATAATATATTATTTTAGTGACGACCCCGACCCGCCGGGACCGTCATGGGACTTGACATAGCGTTCACTAGGACTTTGACATTTTGGACGTGAAATTTTTTGACTTTTAAAACTCTAAAATCTGAAGACGTGAAAACAGGAAGTCATGAAAACAGGAAGACATAAATAAATGGAAGACAGAATGGATGAACAGAATGGATGAACAGAAGACGAACAGAATGGACGAACAGGATGCACGAACAGGATGGACGAACATAATGGACGAATATAATGGACGAACAGATTGGACGAACAGAATGGACGAACAGAATGGACAAATAGAATGGACGACGACAGGAATGGACGACTGGGATGGACTACTGGAATGGACGACGACAGGAGTGGACGACGACAGAAATGGACGACTAGGATGGACATTTTATAATTAAACACTCTGCTGATTGATCTCCTACCACAGCCGATCGATCGGCTACCTCTCTGTTTCACATCTATATGACCTGATAACCTCACAACTTACTACTAAACTTCTTCTCAACCTCTTTAGACAAAAATGCTTCTAAACTCCAGAAACCTGATTCAAAACAAGAATTTAAACGTGTTAGAAAAAATGACGGGAGTTCAAGAAATCCAACTGCATTGACAGCTCTGAAGCTCAGACCAATCCATGCACAACTAAAAAAAGATCTCATACAATTCCAGTATATTTTCAAAAGGCAACAATCAAGATAGAGGTTTTAAAACATCCACACGAAGCCTATACATCGCTTAGATCCCAAAAACTATACAACCATGACATACACTTCAGAACATCACCCCACAGGTCAAAATGCACCTGACTGCCGCAACCAACCCCACGAGCTCGTCCTGCCAACTGCACCTACTCGTCACCCTGAGGCACAAAGTCCTCATCCGGAGGATCCATACTTACAACAAGGAGTTCAACTATGAGCCTAGAGCTCAGAAAAAACATACACAATGCAGTGGTGCATATGCTATGCATTAACTTTTGAAATACATGAATATTACAAGAGTACATAACAGGATGCCAGTCCCCGTCCCACACTTAACCGTACATTATATTCATATTTTAACTTTCTTAACTTCAAATCACGTGCATAAAACATTTGCATGACTTTCAAGAAAACGTGTATGCATGAACATATACAATGCTTAAATGTAACATAAACAGGCGACAAGATATCAAAGCAAGACATAAAGAAAAACACATTTAACTTAGAACGTAACCTACGACTTAGCTACCCGACAACCAAAACCTAGTATCTTCCTGATGTAGGGCCTTAAGGGCCAAACCTATACGTCTAAACTTACCTGATGTCTGTAGAGTTGCAAGCACGCACGTACGTCCTCAGCGATTCATGAACCTATATTATGCATAACTGGACTATTAACCATAAACTTCAACAAAACTAAGGGATAACTAACTAAACTCGTTAACTAACGTAAATGGTTAACTTTAACGGAGAAAATGGGAGAAAACAGGAGAAGACGAAGTTTGGAAATCGTCGCACGTCGTCTGGAAGAGAGAAAACAGAGGAGAGAAAAAATGAGAGTTTTACGTAGAAGAGAAGAGAAGAGAGGAAGAGGAAGAGAAAGTTTGGCTTCTTCCATAAGCTTGGACAAGTGGCACTCCCTCATTGGCTCCCTCCCAACCAACTTAATTGTCTTCCCAATTTTTCCCTCCATTGGTTTCTAACTAATTTGCTATTTAGCTCGTCGATTCGGTTTCTCCGAAATCCTCTTTTTCCACTAAACATTCAAACAAATTCTAATAAAATATTCATTATATTAATATCGAATTAGTCCTGTTTAATACTTCAAGGGATAATTACATGGCCAAAATACCGGGTGTTACATCCCACCCACCTTAATAAAATTTGTCCCCGAAAATTTCCTTAAACAAATAGTTCCGGATATCGATCCCTATCGTCCCGTTGTCTTTCCCTAGTGGCTTCCTCCACGTTATGATTTCGCCATAGGACCTTCACTAACGGGATCACCTTGTTGCGCAATACCTTGATTGAAGAGTCCAAAATCTTTATGGGCCTCTCTTCATACGTTAGCGTCGGCAGGATATCTAAGTCCACCGGTTCCACTATCTGAGTAGGATCTCGCACACATTTTCTCAGCATCGAAATGTGAAAAATGTTGTGAACTCCATTCATGGACGCTGGCAGCTGCAGTCTGTAAGGCATGCTTCCTATCCTCTTCAAGATGGGAAATGACCCTACAAACCTTGGACTAAGCTTCCCTTTCTTACCAAACCTCGTCACGCCCTTGAAAGGCGACACCTTGAGGAATACTTCATTGCCTTCAGCGAATTCTACGTCTCTCCTTCTCCGATTCGTGTAACTTTTCTGTCGACTCTGAGCAGTATTGATTCGCTGTCTGATAGTAGCCACCATTTCAGACATCTGTCGTAATAACTCAGGGCCAACAAGTCTGGCTTCACCAACTTCATCTCAGCACAAAGGAGAGCCATACCGATCGTAGCTTGGTAGTTATTGTTATAAGAGAACTCCATTAATGGCAAATACTTGCTTCAAGGAGCGTGAAATTCCAATACGCACGACCTTAACATATCCTCCAATATTTGAATCATTCTCTCGGTTTGTCCGTCCGTCTGTGGGTGAAATGCCATGCTGAAATTTAACTTGGTACCCAAGGAGTTTTGCAACCTCACCCAAAACCTTGACGTAAATCTAGGATCCCAGGTCAGAAATGATTGACACTGGTATTCCATGCAGTTTAATAATCTCGTTAATATACAACTCTGCATATTGATCCATAGAGAAGGTCGTCTTCACAGGTAGAAAATGGGCTGACTTCGTCAATCTATCCACTATGACCTATATGCTATTATGGTCTCTATTCGTCCTCGGTAGGCCAACAACGAAATCCATAGTGATGTTCTCCCACTTCCATTTGGGGATTGAGAGAGGCTGAAGTGGCCCACCAGGTCGTTGATGTTCAGCTTTCACCTGCTGACATACCATACAAGACTCCACATATTTGGCAACCTCGTTCTTCATATTTTTCCACCAGAAATGTAGTTTCAAGTCCCGATACATCTTCGTGCTTCCCGGATGTACTGAGAAAGAAGACGAGTGGGCTTCCGATAAAATGTCCTTTCGTAGCTCTTCATCTTTTGGAACATACCACCTATTTTTGAACTTCAAAATACCATCGCCCGATTAACTGAAATCGGAGGAGGCATTGGCCAATTTACTCACAATATCACCCATCTCCTTCGAATTGAACTTTTGGGCCCCTTTAATTCGGTCCAAGATTGTTAGCCGTAATGTCAGATCTGCCAGCACGACTGATAACTCAGAAACTACTTCTAAATCGAACCTTTGAATTTCCGTTCTCTAAGGCATTGATATGGCCGACATAGCTGATTGCATAGAATTGGCATCCTGCTCAACGCATCGGCTGCCACGTTAGCTTTTCCCGGGTGATATTTAATCTCGATATCATAATCTTTCACAAACTCGAGCCATCATCGTTGCCTCTTGTTTAACTCTTTCTGGGTAAATATATACTTCAAGCTTTTGTGGTCAGAAAACACCTCACATGACTGTCCATATAAGTGATGTCTCTATGTCTTCAGTGCATAGACAACTGTCGTTAACTCCAGATCAGTGATTAGGGTAGTTTTGCTCATAATTCTTCAATTGTCTGGACGCGTATGCCACCACTTTTCCCTCATGCATTAATACGCATCCCAAACCAACCTTTGACGCATCGCAGTATACACTGAATTTGTCCTCTTCGACCGGCAATACCAACAAAGGAGCAGTGGTTAATTTCTGCTTAAGCGTCTGAAAACTCTCATCGCAAGCTTCAGACCACTTGAACTTGATGTCCTTCTTCGTTAAGCTGGTCATAGGCTTTGCTATTATAGAAAATCCTTTGATAAACTTTCTGTAGTAACCAGCTAGCCCAATAAAACTCCGTACCTCACTGTCATTCCTCGGCCTCGGCCATTCCTTCACAGCCTGAATCTTGGCCGGATCCACAGAAATTCCCTTTACAGACACCACGTGGCCTGGAAAATTAATCCAGTTCAACTAGAATTCATACTTAGACAATTTAGCGTAGAATTGGTGTTGTCTCAATGTCAATAGCACAATTGCCAAGTGCTCTTTCTGCTCTCCTTCATTACGAGAATAAACCAGGATGTCGTCGATGAAGACGATCACAAATTTATCCAAGAAATCCTGGAATATCTTGTTCATCAGGTCCATAAATGCCGTTGGGGCATTAGTCAACCCAAACGACATCACCAAGAATTCATAGTGTCCGTATCGGGTCCTGAAGGCGATCTTTGGAATATCATTGGCCCTGACCTTCAATTGATAATAATCGGAGCGCAAATCAAACTTTGAAAATACCCGAGCCCCTTGTAGTTAGTCAAATAAATCGTCGATCCTCGACAACGGGTACTTATTCTTGATAGTCAATTTATTCAGCTCGTGGTAATCAATACACATGCGTAGGAACCCATCCTTTTTCTTAACAAATAGGACTGGTGCATCCCATAGAGAGAAGCTAGGGCGTACGAAGCCCTTATCCACCAATTCCTTTAGCTGAGCCTTCAACTCCCTCAGCTCTATTGGCGCCATACGATACGGGTTCTTTGATACCAGTTCAGCACCAGGACATACTTCAATTTCGAATTCAATCTCACGATCCGGCGGCAACCCCGGTAAGTCATCTAAGAAAACCTCTGAGAAGTTTCGAACTATCGGAATGTGTTGAAGTTCCACCTCACCTTGCCTTTGAACATCCACTACGTAGGCTAGGAATACGACACATCCTAACCTCAGCAGCCGTTGAGCTTCTAAGGAGGATACAACAGGCATATTGTGTTTCTTTGGTATAGTCTGATAGGAGAACTCTTTATCGTTCGGGCGCTTAAAAGTCACAAACCCAGACCTACAGTTGATGGTGGAGTGATGTCTAAACAGCCAGTCCATTCCCAGAATTACATCGTATCCTTTCATACTGATGATGATAAGATTGACATGCAATTTCTGGTCCCCTACTGAAACTATATCGCCCTGCACTGCCTGCTCAGAGTGCATAAACTCTCAGGATGGTAGAATGACACTGTAGGGTTGATCTGACGGCACAACACATAAACTCTCCCTAACCACGAAGTCCATTGCCACAAACGAATGTGTGGCCCTCCCGTGTCCAACAAAGTGTAAGCAAGTGAATTACAAATCAAGATTGTACCTGTGATAGCTGCCTGTTGTACTTCGTTGTCATCCTCAATCATTGCAAAAACCCTTGGGGTAGCACGATTCGGCCTCCTATCTGGCATCGGGCAATCCCGGACGTGATGGCCTTCTTTGTCACATCGAAGCAACGGCCAGTAAAGAGCCTGCATTCACCCGTGTGACTTATCTGGCAACGTGGGCATACTGGAAGCTGAGGAGCCACCATTGGTCTTTTTCCCTTGTCTTGATAAGTAGCAGTCTCATTGAGCCTCTTAACACCCCTGTTCTGTTGCTGTTGTGGTTACCCAACCTGAACCCTTTTGTAACGACCCCATTAGGGCCGAGACTAATTCTTAATTTTCGTAAATCATTTACACTAAGTTTACTCTCTATATTTTTTTTTAAAACAGTACTCAAGGACAATGCCATATCTGACAAGACTAAACCCTTCAAAAACACAGCTCCCTCATGAGACTATCAACACAGTCAGTCACAGAGTCGATCGACATGACCCAGACATCGGTTCCATAACATGTTAGGGCAGAATGAAAGTGCCCTCAGACCACTCGACTTCGTCGTTCACGGGCTGCATGGATTTGCAGACATCCACCGATAGGAACACATTCCCCGAACATCACGTGCACTCCACGTGACTCATTAGACATCGCCCAGTAGAGGACATCATCCGATGGACACGAGCGTTTCACGTGACTCGTGGACATCGCCCGGATAGAAGACCTTTACCGATTACTAAACAACAAAACATAATTACCCACATCATCCGATCGTAAAACGACAAGACTTAATACTCACTTCTTCCGATAGCAAAACATTAAACATAATCCCCACTTCTACCGATAGTATTAAACAACGACATCTACTGATGGTCACGTGCAACCCACTTGACTCATTAAACTTCTCCTGATAGAATTAAACAACATCTACCGATAGAATTAGACAACCGATAGTGATAACAGCATCTACCGATAGTGATAACAGCATCTACCGATAGTGATAACAGCATCTACCGATAGTGATAACAGCATCTACCGATAGTGATAACAGCATCTACCGATAGTGATAACAGCATCTACCGATAGTGATAACAGCATCTACCGATAGTGATAACAGCATCTACCGATAGTGATAACAGCATCTACCGATAGTGATAACAGCATCTACCGATAGTGATAACAGCATCTACCGATAGTGATAACAGCATCTACCGATAGTGATAACAGCATCTACCGATAGTGATAACAGCATCTACCGATAGTGATAACAGCATCTACCGATAGTGATAACAGCATCTACCGATAGTGATAACAGCATCTACCGATAGTGATAACAGCATCTACCGATAGTGATAACAGCATCTACCGATAGTGATAACAGCATCTACCGATAGTGATAACAGCATCTACCGATAGTGATAACAGCATCTACCGATAGTGATAACAGCATCTACCGATAGTGATAACAGCATCTACCGATAGTGATAACAGCATCTACCGATAGAATTAGAAACCTCTATCGGTCACAAAACGACAAGGCATGATTTCCCACATCATCCGCTCGTAAAACGACGACTTAATACTCACTTCTTCCGATAGCAAAACATTAAACATAATCCCCACTTCTACCGATAGAATTAGACAACATCTACCGATAGTGATAACAGCATCTACCGATAGTGATAACAGCATCTACCGATAGTGATAACAGCATCTACCGATAGAATTAGACAACATCTACCGATAGAATTAGACAACATCTACCGATAGTGATAACAGCATCTACCGATAGTGATAACAGCATCTACCGATAGTGATAACAGCATCTACCGATAGTGATAACAGCATCTACCGATAGTGATAACAGCATCTACCGATAGTGATAACAACATCTACCGATAGTGATAACAGCATCTACCGATAGTGATAACAGCATCTACCGATAGTGATAGTGATAACAGCATCTACCGATAGTGATAAATAACATCTACCGACGACAACACCTACGAAACGAGACAAGCTGACTTTCACGGACTTCAACTTGACTAAAATAAGATTGCACAGGTATAAATCACAGACTCATCCAAAATATGTGTAGCGCAAGACTTAAATAAAACATAAATCATTCTATCTCCTCATGATCATTCGTAAACTTAGAAATCCAGTCAGACAAATCCCAAAATCCATCATGTTAAGAAAATCCCTTCCTACTTAATTTCAGTATGTTTAATCCTTACTAACATCATAAGAGCAGTAACCAGGGGTCATAATCGCCTTTCTAGCCACAAATCTGTCACCCTGAGCTCCATCCAGCAACCAGTCTTAGACATCCTCACTGAATTTGGAATCCTCACCTGGTAGTTCTTCACCTACATCATAAGGTTTAAACTATAAGCCTAATGCTTAGTAAGGAGTGCAACGCTAACATGTATGCATGAATGCACAGTTGAAAAGAACACGTTTACATAATCATTTCTCATTACATTCTTGTTCATGTTCATATTCATCGTTTACATCACGTTCTTATTCATCAGTTACATCATGTTCTCGTTCATCATTTATATCATGTGGATTAAGGAAGGATTTGTGCCGAAAAGGGGGTTGATAGTGAAAGTGTACATAGTCTCTTACGGGTCGTATTCATGGTCCTCCTTTTGGACAGTGACATACGTCAAACCGCCCCCAACCCTCTCTTAATTCAGGTTGCATAAATTTCATATTCGTAATCTTAATCATGATGCAAAACATGCATTTAAAACACTTTCATACACTAAAAAAAATGATCATAAAGCATGAGCATGAGAATTCTTATTTCATCAGGCTAAAAGGGACAGATTATTCAGTCATCAAAAGATCATACTATCAACTTGAGTATCATGACCAACAGACAATAGCACAGATAACCTTTAAACATTTTAGACAACTTCTACCTAGTACCCTTGTGATGTAGGGCCCTAAAGGCCGGCAATCATACTCACTCACTTACCTGGTTTCCCTTAGCAACTTGAGCACTTCACCTCGGATTTTTCTTCACCTAAAACATTTCACATTACAGAGTTAAAACAAAATCCTAAAAGTTCTAACCAAAAGTCATCATAGAATCTAACGTACATGTATTTCTAAGTTCTTTAGTCAAGTACCTTATGTGCGTAGATCAAGTTTCCAGAACCTAAAATGCCCAGATTCAACCTAGCAACTAAACACAGTCGGTTGTCTTAAGGTCTAGAATCGAATCGGAAATGCCATTACTAAATGCAGATTATAAATGTTACTACAATAACTCTACCATTGAAGAATCTGAAACTTCAAGTTCTAGCTGAAAACTAGAGCTCTAAGTAACTAACCAGCAGCTACATTGTCTAAGTCTTACCTAGAGCATGGATTGTCGGGGTGGAGACTGAAGAATCGATCATCAATGGGGAGTAGCTGGCTGAGAGAGAGCTCTGGAGAAAAAGGAAAATCGCCAAGAGAGGAATGTCGGCTACCGCGAGGTTTTAGTGAGGTTTAAGGATTTCCATTTTCTATATATACTAAATAAAATCCTCCTTTATTACGGTTCTGCCACCACACAAATAAAAATAGAATAAGCTGTGACATTTAATCCTAAATCGAAAAGATCATTAATAGAGGTGACAGTTAGATCAGTTAAGAAAATCACCTGGCCGAAATTGTCGGGTGTTACATCCACCCCTCCTTAAACAGAATTTTCGTCCTCGAAAATTGATCAAACAAAGAGCTCTGGATATTTGACAATCATGTCTTGCTGTCGCTCCCACGTGGCTTCCTCAATGCCATGATTCATCCATAAGACTTTCACCAATGAATTTCTTTATTCCGTAGAATCTTAACTACAGTTTCCATAATTCGAACAGTTCTCTCTTCATACATTAGTGTTGGCTCAATGTCGATTTCTATTGGCTTAACAACCTGCGTCGGATCACGTATGCATTTCCTTAGCATAGACACGTGAAAAACATTGTGAACCTTTTCCAGTAATGGAGGTAATTGCAACTTATAGGTTGTACTGCCAATCCTTGCCATGACAGGGAATGGTCCAATGAATCGTGGATTAAGTTTTCCCTTCTTGCCAAATCTTAAAACTCCCTTAAATGGTGAAACCTTTAAGAAGACCTCATCTCCGACAGCAAACTCAAGATCCCTCCTTCTTTGGTCTGCATAGCTCTTCTGTCGGCTTTGCGCAGTCATCATTCTTTTCCTAATAATGGTAATCTTGTCTGACATCTGCTGCAAAATTTCGGGGCCTAGGAGTTTTGCTTCGCCAACTTCATCCCAATATAAGGGTGATCTGCATTTCCTGCCATACAGTGCTTCGTATGGTGCCATACCAATGGTGGACTGGAAACTATTATTGTAGGAGAATTCAACCAAGGGCAGATATCGACTCCAAGATGTCTGGATATCTAGCACACACGCCCTCAACATGTCCTCGAATGTTTGAATTGTCCGTTCAGATTGACCATCTGTCTGAGGATGAAATGCAGTGCTGAAGGATAGCTTTGTACCAAGCGGGCCTTAAAGACTTTGCCAAAACCTTGAGGTGAACCTGGGATCATGATCTGAGACAATGGATATTAGAATCTCATGCAATCTGATAATTTCCTGAACATATAGATTAGCAAGCTGATCTATCGTGTACGTTGTCTTTACAGGTAGGAAGTGAGCTGATTTCGTCATTCTGTCAATTACAACCCAAATACTATCATGACTTTTAGTTGTCTTAGGTAATCCCACAACAAAGTCCATGACAATGTTTTCCCACTTTCATTCGGGAATCGGTAAGGGTTGAAGGGTACCACCTGGACATTGGTGTTCTGCCTTAACTTGCAACACGACTCTACATACTTAGCAACATCCCTCTTCAAATTCGGCCACCAGTAGAGTAACTTCAAGTCCCGATACATCTTGGTGCTGCCAGGGTGTATACAAAAGGGAGACGAGTGCGCTTTGGCCAAGATCAACTTACGTAATTCCTCATAACTTGGAATATACCACCGATTCCTAAATTTCAAAATACCATCCTTGGAAAGGCTGAACTCTAAGGAGGCGTCCTTCAACTCACTCATCATGCTCTTATTTTCCTTTGATTCCTTTTGTTGTGCCTCCTTGATCTTATCCAAGATAGTTGGTTGAATGGTTACATCTGCAAGTAGTTCCGACAGCTCAGAAACTATTTCCAATTCAAATTTCGGAACTTCCGTCCTCAATGGTACAGACATGGTTGACACCGCAAGTTGCATCGTCGTTGACATCCTGCTTAATGCATCGGCTACAGCATTAGCCTTACTTGGGTGATACTTAATTTCAAAGTCATAATCCTTAACAAACTCTAACCAACGTCTTTGTCTCATGTTCAACTCCTTTTGAGTAAAAAGGTACTTCAGGCTTTTATGGTCAGAAAACACTTCACACTGCTGACCATACAAGTAGTGTCTCCAAATCTTTAATGCAAAAAAAACTACGGCTAATTCCAAATCATGAGTGGGGTAATTCTGTTCATAACTCTTCAGTTGCCTGGAGGCATACGCCACAACCTTGCCTTCTTGCATCAAGACACACCCCAGACTAACTTTGGATGCATCACAATAAACACTGAACTTCCCTTCTTCAGTTGGGAGTGTCAAAAGAGGGGTTGTCGTCAACTTCAATTTTAGTGTCTTAAAACTATCTTCACAAGCTTCAGTCCAAGAGTACTTGGTGTCCTTCTTTGTTAGACTAGTTATGTAACACCCGGCATTTTTGCCATGTAATTGTTTTCCCGAATCATTTATGCGGGATTAACATTATATTTATACAACGTATGTTTTGGTTGAATTGTTGGAAATGTTTAGTGAAACTAAACTAATGTGTAACCAAAACAAAGCAAATTAGTTAAAAACCAATGGAGGGGTAAATAGGGAAGCAATTAAGGTGGTTGGGAAAGATCAAGTGGATGAGTGACACTTGGCAAAGACTTGCTGAAGGAGCTAATGCCTTTTCTCTTCCATCCTTCCTCTTTTCTCTTCACTCTACGTGAAGCACTCTCTGTTTTCTCTCTTCCAGGCGATTAAGACTAAACTTCCACGCCTTGTTTCTCTAGCATTTCTCCGTTTTCTTCAGCAAAGGTAAGCATCTACTCACACTAATAAATTTGGACAAGTTTAAGGTGAGTTTTTACCGAAGTTTAGGGTTTCGGTTTTCGGTGAAAACTCACTGTTTTTGGATGAAAACACGTTGGTGTGTTTTCTAAAGAGTTGAAATGTGTTTGCTGCATTTCCTACGAGATATTAGTTAGCATTTGTAGCGTGCTTAAACTCTGAACATTCATAGCAAGTGCATCACTTTGCATTGTATGTTCTTACTGAGTACTAGGCTCATAGCTGAACTCCCTGTTGTAGGTACAGATCCCGTGGATGAGGACTTGCTGCCTCAGGCCGATGTGTAGGTTGCTGTTGGCGGATCGAGCTCTCAGGGTTGGTTGCTGCAGCCAGACATATTTCTGTCCCGAGGTTTAAGTTTTTAAAGTAAAGTTCATGTGTGTAAACTCTACTGTGATTATGCTGGTTTTGGTTTTAAAACTCTGTTGGGATTCTGTTGGAAATTTGGATAATGTATAGGTTCTGATGTTTAAGTTTTTAAACCTCTGTATTTGACAGTTGTATGTATATTTTGAAATATTCTGGAACTGTTTGGAAATCTTTCCTTTTAGGTTGTGCATGGATGGTCTCAAGTTTTAGAGCTATCCATGCAGTTTGATTTCTTAAACTTCTGTCATGTTTTCTGGTATGTCCAAAAGGAATCATGTTTTGAATTTAGTTTTTTTGAAGTTTAGAAGCTTCTGCATCGGTAGATGTCTTCTTCTATTTTTATGTCTTCCGTATCCTGTCATCGGTAAAAGTCTTCTATCTTTGGTAGAAGTTTTCTGTTTACTGTTCACTTTGGTAGATGTCTTCGGTAAGAGTCTTCTGTTTTACATCACCCGTTGTTTTTATATCGCCCGATGACGTCATCTGTTTTATTCACATCTACCGCTGTTTACTGTTCACTTTGGTAGATGCCTTCGATAAGAGTCTTCTACCGCTAGTCTGTATCACCTGCCCAGTTTAAAATTACATCTTCCGGCTGACGTCATCCAAGTCATCCGCCCAGTGTATTTATATCTTCCGGCTGACGTCAGCATAAGTCTTCTGTCCAGTTTAAAATTACATCTTCCGGCTGACGTCATCCAAGTCATCCGCCCAGTGTAATGCATGTATCTTCCGGTTGACGTCATCCATCTTCCGGCTGACGTCATCACCTCCTCCGAATTCCGTCTGCTGCCTGTATCATCCGCCTGACGTCACCACTTCTTCCGGCTGACGTCAGCATAAGTCTTCCGCCCAGTTATTTACATCTTCCGCCTAATTCTTCCGCCCCGTTTTATTTACTCCTTTGGCCATAGATCACCCGATTCCGGTATTCACTGTAGCCTTTCTTTCAATATGCCTTTCAGTTTATATTTCTCATTTATTTTCAGTGCATGTATTTTATCAAGTTTTCCTCTGCATGCCTGTCGCCCACCCAGCCTTTTATTTAAACGTTCAAAGTGTTCTGTCTCCTGTTTTCTTCAGTCTTCTGATTTCTTCTGCCGTTCATTCTGTTCTCGTTTTCCTTTCAAGTTTTCTTCCGTCACCAACTTATAAAAGTTCTCTGACTTCTGTATTCTGATTTTCCTTATTGTCTTACAGTTTTAATTATATTTCCCTATTTTACTCCTGTCATTTATCACTGAAGTCCGAGTTTTAACTGCTTTCCGTTTTACTTTCAAATCCAGAGAACGCTTTCTTTCTCTGTAAAGTTTCAAGGGTTCGTTTGTAAAAAGGTTCAGTCTGTTTTATGTTTCTTCAAAAAAAAAATATATGTTCCGTTTTCTATTAAATGTCCGGAGTGATGGCTCCTCGGCCCCGATCGGGTCTGGGGTCGTCACAAGTTAAGGGTTTGGCTATCATTGAAAATCCCTTAATAAACTTCCTATAATAACCTGCCAAGTCAAGGAAACTTCGGACTTCGCTAACATTTCTCGGTTGGGGCCAATCCTTTACTGCCTGAATTTTAGTTGGATCTACAGATATGCTCTCAGCAGAAATGACATGACCTAGAAAGTTGACCTTATCCAACCAGAACTCACATTTGGACAACTTGGCAAAGAGTTGTTGCTGTTCTAATGTCGTCAAAACTGTTCTTAAGTGTTTTTCATGGTCAGCTTTGGTCCGTGAATAAATTAAGATATCATCTATAAACACAATCACAAACTTGTCCAAATACTCACGAAACACACGGTTCATCAAGTCCATAAAAGCTGCAGGTGCATTTGTCAATCCAAACGACATCACAAGAAATTCATAGTGTCCATATCGGGTTCTGAATACTGTCTTTGGTACATCACTCTCCTTAACCTTCAGTTGGTAATAACTCGAACGTAAGTCAATTTTTGAAAATACCTTAGCTCCTTGTAGTTGGTCAAACAAGTCGTCAATTCGGGGTAAGGGATATTTATTCTTGATCGTTAACTTGTTCAGTTCTCTGTAATCTATGCACATTCTAAGAGAACCGTCTTTCTTCTTAACAAATAGGACAGGTGCACCCCAGGGAGAACAACTAGGGCGTATAAATCCCTTGTCAACTAGTTCCTGGAGTTGAACTTTTAACTCCTTCAGCTCAACAGGTGCCATGCGATAAGGGTTCTTAGACACAGGTGATGCCTCAGGATATGTATCGATTACAAACTCTATTTCTCTATCAGGTGGTAGCCCGGGTAAGTCATCCAAAAATGCTTCTGGAAACTCTCAGACTATAGGAATATCTTGAAGTTCTACCTTATTTTTCACCCGGACATCAATTATGCTAGCTAGAAAACTCTCACAACCACCCTTCAGTAACCGTTGAGTCTCTAGTGAAGATATAATTGGTATTTTACTTATTTTTAGAATAGCTTGGAAGGAATACCGATCTCCATTCGGGGGTTGAAACTCAACCAATCCAGACCTACAATTTATCGTGGCATAATGTCTAATTAGCCAATCCATTCCTAATTTGACTTCATATCCCTTCATATCAATTACGATTAGCTCTACATATAACTTCTTATCTCCTAAAGATACAATATCACCTTTCACTATCTGTTCTGAATGTAAGGACTTCCCTGAAGGTAACATAACACTATATGACCTCTCGGCTGGCAAGAGTTCTAACCTATGCTTACATACAAACAGGGTTGATACAAACGAGTGTGTGGCTCCCGTATCTATAATTGTATAAGCAGAAATACCACAGATCATAATTGTACCTGTTATGACCGTATGCTGCACCACATCCTCATCCTCCATCAAAGCATAGACTCTTGGCGCTACTCTCGCACGATTTTGGTCTGGCGGCATAGGGCAATCTCTGACCATGTGTCCAACCTTGTCACATCTATGGCAACGGCCAGAATATAATTTATATTCGCCATGGTGATTCTTCTGGCAGGTGGAACATAGAGGAGCTAGAGGTCGCTTTCCTTTTCCTTGATCATCATTTGGATTGAAGGGTCTTTTCACACATTTTTGCTGTTGTTGTGGTCCTCTGTTCGGTTGTGGTTGCCAACCTCTGCCCTGGCGCGGTGGTGGCTGAGTCTCCTTGATGAACTTCCTTGGCGGTTCACGTTGTCCTTGTACTGTTAACTCAACTTCTTCCAATTCCAAAGCCTTAGCAACTACTTCGGAATAGGGTATGTTATGGATCCCTGCAGTCTTCACTCCCTGGAAGAGGCTCGGCTTCAGTCCATGGACAAACTGGTGAACCTTATCTTCCTCATCATCCACCAGACGGGGTGCAAACCTGGACAAGGCCTCAAACAAACAGATGTAGTCAACCACAGAACCGGTTTGGCGCAACTGCATAAACTCCATCTTTTTGCTGGCCCGAACCGCTCGGCTAAAATACTTGTCATAAAAGGCCGTCTTGAACCACGCCCAAGTCATAGTTTCCGCATTTGTAGTGCTCTGAATTGAGTCCCACCAATGCCTTGCACCTAATGCAAGATGAAAAACAGCACATGTGACCTTGTCCCCTTCATCGACCTTGGCATACTTGAACATGTCCTCAATTGTCCGAATCCACTCTTCAGCATAATAGGATCCGAAACCTGAGCATTGAATATTGGAGGTCGAAGGCGGTGAAAACGCTCGCTTCCATTGTCGTGAGTCGTATTTGAGCTAGAATTCCCTTGCTCATCCTTAGCAGCCACCCACTGCTCAATTTGGCGGGACTAGCGAATAACCAACTCGGTTAGCTGAGCGATGGTGTTACTATCCTCATTGCTCTCTCTTTGTAGATCTCTTACCATTTTGAGATTCCTAAACAAATAATCATAAACACATCTTAACGTAATGACATTACTAAAATCATAGACACTTACAGTTGTTGGAGTGTGCTCATGTGACAATCTGTGCTGGAAGGCAGTCTGCAGAATCGATTTTAGAACCCGGTTTTGCTTTGATACCATAATTGTAACGACCCCATTAGGGCCGAGACTAATTCTTAATTTTTGTAAATCATTTACACTAAGTTTACTCTCTATATATTTTTTTTAAAAATAGTACTCAAGGACAATGCCATATCTGACAAGACTGAACCCTTCAAATACACGGCTCCCTCATGAGACTATCAACACAGTCAGTCACAGAGTCGATCGACATGACCCAGACATAGGTTCCATAACATGTTAGGGCAGAATGAAAGTGCCCTCAGACCACTAGACTTCGTCGTTCACGGGCTGCATGGATTTGCAGACATCCACCGATAGGAACACATTCCCCGAACATCACGTGCACTCCGCGTGACTCATTAGACGTCGCCCAGTAGAGGACATCATTCGATGGACACGAGCGTTTCACGTGACTCGTGGACATCGCCCCGTAGAAGACCTCTACCAATTACTAAACGACAAAACATAATTACCCACATCATCCGATCGCAAAACGACAAGACTTAATACTCACTTCTTCCGATCGCAAAACATTTAAACATAATCCCCACTTCTACCGATAGTATTAAACAACGACATCTACCGATGGTCACGTGCAACCCACTTGACTCATTAAACTTCTTCCGATAGAATTAAACAACATCTATCGATAGAATTAGACAACATCTACCGATAGAATTAGATAACCTCTACCGGTCACAAAACGACAAGGCATGATTTCCCACATCATCCGATCGCAAAACGAAAAGGCTTATTACTCACTTCTACCGATAGCGAAAGAAATCTACATCTACCGATAGACATGTGCATCACACGTGACATATAAGCATCATTCGGTAGAAGACCTCTACCGGTGAACAAGAAATTCCTAGCATCTGCCGATAGTGATAACAGCATCTACCGATAGTGATAAACAACATCTACCGACGACAACACCTACGAAACGAGACAAGCTGACTTTCACGGACTTCAACTTGACTAAAATAAGATTGCACAGGTATAAATCACAGACTCATCCAAAATATGTGTAGCGCAAGACTTAAATAAAACATAAATCATTCTATCTCCTCATGATCATTCGTAAACTTAGAAATCCAGTCAGACAAATCCCAAAATCCATCATGTTAAGAAAATCCCTTCCTACTTAATTTCAGTATGTTTAATCCTTACTAACATCATAAGAGCAGTAACCAGGGGTCATAATCGCCTTTCTAGCCACAAATCTGTCACCCTGAGCTCCATCCAGAAACTAGTCTTAGACATCTTCACTGAATTTGGAATCCTCACCAGGTAGTTCTTCACCGACATCATAAGGTTTAAACTATAAGCCTAATGCTTAATAAAGAGTGCAACGCTAACATGTATGCATGAATGCACAGTTGAAAAGAACACGTTTACATAATCATTTCTCATTACATTCTTGTTCATGTTCATATTCATCGTTTACATCACGTTCTTGTTCATCAGTTACATCATGTTCTCGTTCATCATTTATATCATGTGGATTAAGGGAGGATTTGTGCCGAAAAGGGGGTCGACAGTGAAAATGTACATAGTCCCTTGCGGGCCTCCTTTTGGACAGTGACATACGTCAAACCGCCCCCAACCATCTCTTAATCCAGGTTGCATAAATTTCATATTCGTAATCTTAATCATGATGCAAAACATGCATTTAAAATACTTTCATACACTAAAAAAAATGATCATAAAGCATGAGCATGAGTATTCTTATTTTATCAGGCAAAATGGACAGATTATTCAGTCATCAAAAGATCATACTATCAACTTGAGTATCATGACCAACAGACAATAGCACAGAGACAACTTCTACCTAGTACCCTTGTGATGTAGGGCCCTAAAGGCTGGCAATCATACTCACTCACTTACCTGGTTTCCCTTAGCAACTTGAGCACTTCACCTCGGATTTTTCTTCACCTAAAACATTTCACATTACAGAGTTAAAACAAAATCCTAAAAGTTCTAACCAAAAGTCATCCTAGAATCTAACGTACATGTATTTCTAAGTTCTTTAGTCAAGCACCTTATGTGCATAGATCAAGTTTCCAGAACCTAAAATGCCCAGATTCAACCTAGCAACTAAACACAGTCGGTTGTCTTAAGGTCTAGAATCGAATCGGAAATGCCATTACTAAATGCAGATTATAAATGTTACTACAATAACTCTGCCATTGAAGAATCTGAAACTTCAAGTTATAGCTGAAAACAGAGCTCTAAGTAACTAACCAACAGCTACATTGTCTAAGTCTTACCTAGAGCGTGGATTGTCAGGGTGGAGACTGAAGAATCAATCGTTGATGGGGAGTAGCTGGCCGAGAGAGAGCTCTGGAGAAAAAGGAAAATCGCCAAGAGAGGAATGTCGGCTACCGCGAGGTTTTAGTGAGGTTTAAGGATTTCCATTTTCTATATATACTAAATAAAATCTTCCTTTATTACGGTTCTGCCACCACACAAATAGAAATAGAATAAGCTTTGGCATTTAATCCTAAATCGAAAAGATCATGTAATACCCAACTTGTACGGATTTCAGATATAATATATATTATATTGTTATTTTATTATATAATGGCATTTTTGGTCAATATGTCAAATCAGGTCCGTTTCATGAAAAGAAAGCGTCATTATGATCCTAACGATTAATAGGAATTTTAAGAAAATTATGGGAATTTTCGGAGATTAAACGCTATATTCCGAGCAATTACATTTTCTCATAATATAAAGGATGTTTTAATAAAAAATAGTAAACGAGGTCCGAATTACGAACGGACGGTTTCAATGGAACCCAAATAATAAGTTGGAGTTACTGGTGAAATAAGGAGATTTGGTGAACCCGAATAGCTAGACGATTAACGAACCGAAGAACGAAATCGATATAAAAACTCAAGAAGGGCAAAATGGTAATTTTGACAAAACAAAATTTAATAAAAAACAGAAACACTTCTCCTCCTTCGACAGAATGCATTTCTTCCTCTCTGTTTCTCATTTTCTCTCGCAAACCCTCTCTGGCCGTCAACATTCTCCTCCGATCCGACCTCCGTTTCTCCTCCGTTCTTCGAAGTTTCTCCTCCTCTCGCTATCCTAGGTATGAGTATACGTTCTTAGAGCGTTTATTTCGAGTTTTACGAAGTATGAACAATTAGGGTTTCGTTTAGGTTTCGATTAAAAATGAGATTTAGGATTCGTAATTCGAGAATTGAGGTGCCGAGCGTAAATTTCTCGAATAAATAGCTCGATGAAATGGATTAGAACTTTAGAAAGCCCTTTAGTTAAGGTCTTGACAATTTGGAAGTTTATTAACTTAAACTTGTTTTGACGTCAATCCTTGTAAATTGCTTAGGTAAACAGCGCTCGTGGATGAAGCTTGGATTGCAGCGTGCACGAGGTAAGTTCTCGTGATTCTTCTCTAGCCGATTGGCCTACACCGTACGTCGAATGTTGTCTCGAGGAGTTTTGGAGATTCGTTAGTTTAAATTGTATTTGGTTTGGGTAGTTAGGTTATAGGAGTTTATAGTTTACGCTTTACAGTTTGGATGGTACATGTTATTATTTGTTTACTTTGAAATATTGAACTGTTCACGCATCACTTGTTTTAAAGAAAAGCATGAAAATGAACTTCCGCACAGAGTTTTAAAGATAACGTAAAGCATAGCATTGGCCTTCGGGCATACAGGCCTTCGGGCATACAGTTTACAGGTCACGCGAGGTGGGGCTCAGGCACGGCTGTACGTGTTGTAAGCGTGTACCCCCCTTTTCTAGCTGGAAAGAGTAGTCCGCCCGCTGGATGAGCTCTCTTCGGTTAGAAGGTATAGGATCTCGGTGACACCTATAGTGCATTGCATAGTAAGATAAAAAATAAAGCATGGTTTAATGAACTCATAGTACAGCATGCATCGCATTTACGTAGAGCTTACTGGGATTTTATCTCATAGTGTATATGTATGGTGTAGGTGACATAGACTTCGAGGTACCAGGTGAGGACGATGTCCCTCAACCTGAGGCGTGATTCAGTTGACGGAGGATGGCTGCGGAGGTGTGCTGGCGCAGTCGAGGCTCACCTGACCCGTGGGGATAGTATGTATAGATTCTGGGATGTTTTGGCTGGATAATTGTGTAGACGTTATAGGATACTTGGTTCTGGTAGTTGATAGGTTTACATTTGAATGTTTTGGGTAAACTGTTTATAGAAAATATTCTGGTTTAAAACAGTATTTAAACGTTATAGAAATGTTTTGGAAATGTTGTAGGTTTGATACGGATAAGCTCGATTTTTAGAGCTATCCACGCCATTTGTTTTTAGGAAGTTTTGTCACGTATTGAATTACGTCTTAATCGTATGTTTAGTGTTTTTAGAATGTGATGGAGAAAGAAGAATTTGCTCTCTGGAATCGGATTCCAGAGAGCTGAAAGTTTGAAGTGTTTGCTCTCTGGAAATCCCAGAGAGCAAGTGGGTCCTAGTCGCTGCTGTGCAGCGACTGGGCGCTGCAAGGTGCAGCGCCCGATCGCTGCATTGTGCAGCGACTGGGCGCTGCACAATGCAGCGCATGCGGCGACTGGGCGCTGCAATTAGCAGCAACCAGTCGCTGCTCCTTTTCGAGGGCAGAATTCCAATTCTGCCCTCCCCTCATTTTAAATATTGTTTAAATTGATTTTTATAATTGTTTTAAAAGTTTTATTTAATTATTAATAGTTTGTAATTGGTTTTAAACTTAGATTTAAATTCCGATTTCGATTCTGGTTCGATTTCGGTTTAAGGTTCCGCCTAGAGTTTAATTAAAGATATTAGTTTAAATAATAATAATAATAATAATAATAATAAATATGGTACGGATATGGGGTACAGTATTAAGGTCGTGACAATTATGGTATCAGAGCCCCCGGGTTTTAAAATCGGTTCTGTAGACTGCTCGACTGCACAGCCACTACGCGGACATTCTTCATCAACTGTAACTATGTTTATAGTTTTATTTGATTTCTAGTTTCTTAGAATATTTGTTTTAACTTTTATATAGGATTTTTATAAATATGGTGCGTCCACGGAACGACCGAGATGACAGAGACGATACGATTGACACGCTCAAGGATTTTATTGTCCAGCAGTCTCAGCATATGGAGAGACAGGCTCAGCAGATGGAGAGACAGTCTCAACAGCTGGGTACCTTGATAGACCGAGAGGGCGTTAGAGCTCGAGAGACGGCTGTTTCGGGTAACCGGGGGATGGAGAGATTTCAGAAGCTTCAGCCCCCTATATTCAGTGGACAGTCTACGGATCCCTCTTCAGCCGAGGAGTGGGTTCGCACTATGGAGGACATGCTGGCGTATGCTAGCATAGAGGATGGAGAGAAGGTTGCGCTGGTGACCTACCATTTGGCGTTGGACGCCCGGTTTTGGTGGGATTCCATCAAGACGACCACGGACGTTACGATTATGGGATGGGAGAGATTCCGAGAGTTGTTCTACGATAAATATTTCAGCCATACCGTTCGCGAGGCGAAGATGGTCGAGTTTATGCAGTTGCGGCAGACTGCTTCTATTGCCGAGTACGTTAGAAGATTTGAGGCGCTGTCTCGATTTGCACCACGGCAGGTCAGTGTCAACGAGGACAAGGTGCGTCGGTTTTTACAGAGGACTTAGCCAGGAGTTCCGGATGCGCCTTACGATATCTGGGGTACGTAACGTATCCTACGACGAGATAGTGGCCAGAGCCCTCGACATTGAGGCTGTTGAGCAGAGTTCTACTAGACCGAGGGAGCCGTCTAAGGGCTTCTTCCGAGAGATTCGGCCTCAGTCACTAACCAAGGTTGGCAGCCTAGTGCACAGCCCCAGCAGCAAGGGGGTGTGAAGAGACCTCTTGAGGGAGGTAATGACCAGTGAAAGGGGAAGCAGGTACAGGGAGATCCTCAGATAACTATTTGCCCTAAATGTCAGAGGGGGCACAGTGGCCCGTGCAGATTAGGCAAGAATGTATGCTATTGGTGTGGAGAACAAGGCCATTTTATTAAAGACTGTCCGAAGCAGGGTCGAGGTCAGTCAGGCGGTGATCAGAGGAAGATTATGCCCAGGATATTTTCGTTTATCGAGCCTGGTGACGTCGACGATAGAGCACAGCCTTCCCTTATTACAGGTACTGTCTTAATTGCCTGTATGACAATATGTTTATGTTAAATAGATAACAGTAATAATGATGATGACGATAGGCTTGGAAATAGAAAAGTAAGAAAATAGAAGGTGGATAAGAGGGATTATTAGGTGAACCTCGGAGAGAAATCAGTAGACTACAATAGAAAAGTAAGAAAATAGAAGGTGGATAAGAGGGATTATTAGGTGAACCTCGGAGAGAAGTCAGTAGACTACATATAGGACAATAAAGACCAAATAGAAATATAATTATACATTAGTAGGATTTCTTTGATTTAATCAATGGAGTTTCCGTACTTTAGAAAGAATTAGGGGAATACACCCTATAAAGATATGGTTTTTAAGTAGGTAGGGATTCTGTCTAATTGACAACCCCCTGGAAGTATTAAAAATACGACTAATCAAGAAAGATGAAGGTTAGATATAAACCTATTAAGGGATACCCTAGATTGTTGCAATACCTGGAGCGTGATTAAATAGATCAAGTACCTTAGAACTCGTATATTTGGGATTCGTATGAAGTTAAGAGTGTCTAGGTTAAGAGAGAATTTAAGAGTTAAACTTAGAATGAGTGTCGAGTAGAGTAGTTGGAACTTGGCTAAAAGGAGCGAACAAAAATAGACTAGTCGGCAAACTCGAAGTAACCTTGAGGAATTTAGGAATTTAGTGAAAGGTGAAGTAGATCGTTGGAATAAATGAGAGGTTAGGTTAGAAGCGTAGATTGGCGTTTAAAGGTCTGCAAATTAAGAAATTTGCGATTTATAGAATAAAGAGAGTGAGAATTATCACCGAAACTATCTAAGTAAGTTTAGAAGTAAGGTTAAGTTAGCAAATTTCTAGAGATCGGCTCGTGTTTGGCAAGTCAAGGCCAAGTAATGCATAAATGGTTTAAGTTAGAATGACTAGTTTAGAGCGCATCAATAAGGAGATTTTGAGACTTGATGATGCTCGGAGTTGATGGAGACTTAAGTTAAGACTAAGAACTATAGTAGAAGTAGTATGAGTAGATTAGTAAAGGCGTAACAACAGAGTTCACTGAGGTAGTCTAGAACATATAATGTTTACAACATCTTAGTTACAAGGAGACCTGAATCAATCCTAAGCAAGTAGTAACTTTAGCCCAGGATTAACTCGTCGAAACCTCGGAATGATATCAACGAGATGGTTTGTGAGATTTAGAGATCTGAGTTCTAGTGAAGAATGTTATTAGGACCTGGTGCCCGAGGGTGTGTACATTTTATAGTAAACCAAGTGACGTCAGCAAGTGGATGGTGTTTCGAGGATTGAACACAAGGGACAATTTTAGGAGAGACCAATTGATAAAGTGGTGAGTTTAACGCTTTGGTGACTAAATTTAGACCAACGCGTGCTCAGGTCGTCAAGTGACGGGTACATAGTTAGGGATCGTATAATTGAAAGTTTAGAGATTTGGTAAGATTTGTTGCATAAACTGAAAAATGAAGACTATGATTAAGAAGTTAATGTAGAGACTCGGTTGGTGTGTATCCCAATTTTGGGTAGGATCGAGGGAATTGCGTTGAGGTATGAGTTACAGCCCAGAAATTGGATGAAATTGTAGGCATTCAATTTGACTGGCGTTAGAAAGCTTATGTATAGTTTGACCTAAAGGGACAGTGGAGGAAAGACGATGATGAAAGAGAACTTTGAAGCTAGTATTAATAAGAAGTTTAATAAGTGAGTCATTAATTGAAGGTTGAAAGTTGAAGCACGCACAATATTAAGGTAGCAGATAGGTCGCAAAGTTGATTGATTTGAGGTTTACAGATTTAAATTGTGCTCAACACTTTAGAAAGAGAGTATATGATCGAGTCGAAAGTAGTGAATACAAAATTGAGGTTGACGTACAAATGATAAATCGAAGTATAAGGCTGCATGAAATGGGACGTTAATGTCAAGGGCTATAAGCCTAGAGCAAATTTTGAGGACAAAATTCTAAATAAGGTGGGTGGAATGTAATACCCAGCTTGTACGGATTTCAGATATAATATATATTATATTGTTATTTTATTATATAATGGCATTTTTGGTCAATATGCCAAATCAGGTCCGTTTCACGAAAAGAAAGCGTCATTATGATCCTAACGATTAATAGGAATTTTAAGAAAATTATGGGAATTTTCGGAGATTAAACGCTATATTCCGAGCAATTACATTTTCTCATAATGTAAAGGATGTTTTAATAAAAAATAGTAAACGAGGTCCGAATTGCGAACAGGACGGTTTCAATGGAACCCAAATAATAAGTTGGAGTTACTGGTGAAATAAGGAGATTTGGTGAACCCGAATAGCTAGACGATTAACGAATTGAAGATCGAAATCGATAAAAAAACTCAAGAAGGGCAAAATGGTAATTTTGACAAAACAAAATTTAATAAAAAACAGAAACACTTCTCCTCCTTCGACAGAATGCATTTCTTCCTCTCTGTTTCTCATTTTCTCTCGCAAACCCTCTCTGGCCGTCGACATTCTCCTCCGATCCGACCTCCGTTTCTCCTCCGTTCTTCGCGGTTTCTCCTCCTCTCGCTATCCTAGGTATGAGTCTACGTTCTTAGAGCGTTTATTTCGAGTTTTACGAAGTATGAACAATTAGGGTTTCGTTTAGGTTTCGATTAAAAATGAGATTTAGGATTCGTAATTCGAGAATTGAGGTGCCGAGCGTAAATTTCTCGAATAAATAGCTCGATGAAATGGATTAGAACTTTAGAAAGCCCTTTAGTTAAGGTCTTGACAATTTGGAAGTTTATTAACTTAAACTTGTTTTGACGTCAATCCTTGTAAATTGCTTAGGTAAACAGCGCTCGTGGACGAAGCTTGGATTGCAGCGTGCACGAGGTAAATTCTCGTGATTCTTCTCTGGCCGATTGGCCTACACCGTACGTCGAATGTTGTCTCGAGGAGTTTTGGAGATGCGTTAGTTTAAATTGTATTTGGTTTGGGTAGTTAGGTTATAGGGGCATACAGGCCTTCGGGCATACAGGCCTTCGGGCATACAGGCCTTCGGGCATACAGGCCTTCGGGCATACAGGCCTTCGGGCATACAGGCCTTCGGGCATACAGGCCTTCGGGCATACAGGCCTTCGGGCATACAGGCCTTCGGGCATACAGGCCTTCGGGCATACAGGCCTTCGGGCATACAGGCCTTCGGGCATACAGGCCTTCGGGCATACAGGCCTTCGGGCATACAGGCCTTCGGGCATACAGGCCTTCGGGCATACAGGCCTTCGGGCATACAGGCCTTCGGGCATACAGGCCTTCGGGCATACAGGCCTTCGGGCATACAGGCCTTCGGGCATACAGGCCTTCGGGCATACAGGCCTTCGGGCATACAGGCCTTCGGGCATACAGGCCTTCGGGCATACAGGCCTTCGGGCATACAGGCCTTCGGGCATACAGGCCTTCGGGCATACAGGCCTTCGGGCATACAGGCCTTCGGGCATACAGGCCTTCGGGCATACAGGCCTTCGGGCATACAGGCCTTCGGGCATACAGGCCTTCGGGCATACAGGCCTTCGGGCATACAGGCCTTCGGGCATACAGGCCTTCGGGCATACAGGCCTTCGGGCATACAGGCCTTCGGGCATACAGGCCTTCGGGCATACAGGCCTTCGGGCATACAGGCCTTCGGGCATACAGGCCTTCGGGCATACAGGCCTTCGGGCATACAGGCCTTCGGGCATACAGGCCTTCGGGCATACAGGCCTTCGGGCATACAGGCCTTCGGGCATACAGGCCTTCGGGCATACAGGCCTTCGGGCATACAGGCCTTCGGGCATACAGGCCTTCGGGCATACAGGCCTTCGGGCATACAGGCCTTCGGGCATACAGGCCTTCGGGCATACAGGCCTTCGGGCATACAGGCCTTCGGGCATACAGGCCTTCGGGCATACAGGCCTTCGGGCATACAGGCCTTCGGGCATACAGGCCTTCGGGCATACAGGCCTTCGGGCATACAGTTTACGCTTTACTGTCTGGATGATACATGTTATTATTTGTTTACTTTGAAATATTGAACTGTTCACGCATCACTTGTTTTAAAGAAAAGCATGAAAATGAACTTCCGCACAGAGTTTTAAAGATAACGTAAAGCATAGCATTGGCCTTCGGGCATACAGGCCTTCGGGCATACAGGCCTTCGGGCATACAGTTTACAGGTCACGCGAGGTGGGGCTCAGGCATGGTTGTACGTGTTGTTAGCGTGTACCCCCCTCTTCTAGCTGGAAAGAGTAGTCTGCCTGCTGGATGAGCTCTCTTCGGTTAGAAGATATAGGATCTCGGTGACACCTATAGTGCATTGCACAGTAAGATAAAAAATAAAGCATGGTTTAATGAACTCATAGCACAGCATGCATCGCATTTAAGTAGAGCTTACTAGGATTTTATCTCATAGTGTATATGTATGGTGTAGGTGACATAGACTTCGAGGTACCAGGTGAGGACGATGTCCCTCCACCTGAGGCGTGATTCAGTTGACAGAGGATGGCTGCAGAGGTGTGCTGGCGCAGTCGAGGCTCACCTGACCCGTGGGGATAGTATGTATAGATTCTGGGATGTTTTGGCTGGATAATTGTGTAGACGTTATATAATGCTTAGTTCTGGTAGTTGATAGGTTTACATTTGAATGTTTTGGGTAAACTGTTTATAGAAAATATTCTGGTTTAAAACAGTATTTAAACGTTATAGAAATGTTTTGGAAATGTTGTAGGTTTGATACAGATAAGCTCGATTTTTAGAGCTATCCACGCCATTTGTTTTTAGGAAGTTTTGTCACGTATTGAATTACGTCTTAATCGTATGTTTAGTGTTTTTAGAATGTGATGGAGAAAGAAGAATTTGCTCTCTGGAATCGGATTCCAGAGAGCTGAAAGTTTGAAGTGTTTGCTCTCTGGAAATCCCAGAGAGCAAGTGGGTCCTAGTCGCTGCTGTGCAGCGCCCGATCGCTGCACAAGCGCAGCGACTGGGCGCTGCACAATGCAGCGCATGCGGCGACAGGGCGCTGCAATTAGCAGCGACCAGTCGCTGCTCCTTTTCGAGGGCAGAATTCCAATTCTGCCCTCTCCTCATTTTAAATATTGTTTAAATTGATTTTTATAATTGTTTTAAAAGTTTTATTTAATTATTAATAGTTTGTAAATTGTTTTAAACTTAGATTTAAATTCCGGTTTCGATTCTGGTTCGATTTCGGTTTAAGGTTCCGCCTAGAGTTTAATTAAAGATATTAGTTTTAAAAATAAAAAATAAAAAAAATAATAATAAAAAATATGGTACGGATATGGGGTACAGTATTAGGGTCGTGACAGATCATTAATAGAGGTGACAGTTAGATCAGTTAAGAAAATCACCTGGCCGAAATTCTCGGGTGTTACACCTTTGTTATTGTTGAGGGCATCATGAAAGAATCTTCTTGATGAATCCCTCTGTTTCTGGAACATTGTCTCTAAGGCTTCCAACTGCAAAGCCTTGGCCACCAGTTTCGTAAACGGGGCCTCGTCAAAACCCCCGGTCGTGATTCCCCGTAAAAGGTCCATCTTCAGACCCTGGATGAACTGGTGTACCTTGTTCTCGTCGGTAGCCACAAGATGAGGTGCGTAGCGGGATAGTGACTCGAACTTCTGAACATACTCATCCACTGACCCATATTGTCGCAGTCGAGAGAATTCGATCATCTTTTCCTTCCTCACACTGCGATCGAAATATTTCTCGTAGAAGATCCTCTTAAATCCGCTCCAATCTATAGCCACTGTAGTCGACTGCACAGTGCCCCACCAAAATCCAGCATTTTTGGTGAGATGGAACGTGGCGCACACCACTTTCTTTCTTTCTTCCACCTCTGCATAGTTGAACATTCTCTTGATCGTTCGGATCCACACCTCGGTATGGGTTGGGTCCGTCGATAATCCATCAAACATAGGCGGTTGGAGTCGCCAAAATCTGTCCCCACCTGTGGCACGTGGAGCATTCGCATGATTGTTATTCCCATTATCTTCCCGAGCCATCATACGTTTTATCATGCGAGATTGGACGCCTACCAACTCGGTTAGACGGCCGAGGGCGTCGCCCCTGTCGTTTGGCTCACCTTGGTGTCCTCTCACCATTTCTACAAAAATACTATAATAATAGTAAATTCAATTTAATAAACTTAAACTTATATGGGAACTTAAACACTAACAGTTGGTGGAGCGGTCTCACGTGGCGGCTTGCACAATCAGACAGTCTACATAATCGCTTTTAATACCCGGGGCTCTGATACCATAACTGTGACGACCCCGACCCGCCGGGACCGTCACGGGACTCGACATAGCGTTCACTAGGACTTTCACATTTTGGACGTCAAATTTTTTGACTTTTAAAACTCTAAAATCTGAAGACGTGAAAACAGGAAGTCATGAAAACAGGAAGACATAAATAAATGGAAGACAGAATGGACGAACAGAATGGACGAACATAATGGACGAACAGAATGGACGATGATAGAAATGGACGACTGGAATGGACTACTGGAATGGATCACTGGAATGGACGATTGGGATGGACTACGGGAATGGACGACGACAGGAGGAGACGAAGACATGAATGGACGATTGGGATGGATATTTTATAATTCAACACTTCACCGATTGATTTGCTACCACAGCCGAGCGATCGGCTACCTCTCTGTTTCACATCTACATGACCTGATAACCTCACAATTTACTACTAAACTTCTTCCCAACCTCTTTAGACACAAAATGCTTCTAAACCCCAGAAACCCGATTCAAAACAAGAATTTAAACGTGTTAGAAAACATGACGGGAGTTCAAGAAATCCAACTGCATAGACAGCTCTGAAGCTCAGACCAATCCATGCACAACTAAAAAAAAGATCTCATACAATTGCAGTATATTTTCAAAAGGCAACAATCAAGACAGAGATTGTAAAACATCGACAGGAAGCCTATACATCGCTTAGATCCCAAAAACTATACAACCATGACTTACACTTTAGAACATCACCCCACAGGTCAAAATGCACCTGACTGCCGCAACCAACCCCACGAGCTCATCCCGCCAACTGCACCTACTCGTCGGCCTGAGGCACAAAGTCCTCATACGGAGGATCCGTACTTACAACAGGGAGTTCAACTATGAGCCTAGAGCTCAGTAAGAACATCCAATGTAGTGGTGCATATGCTATGCATGAACTTTTGAAATGCATGAATATTACTTTACTTTACATTCAAGTGTACAGGAGCTATAAGTGAGGCTTATAGAGGAACTGGTTCACATACATATATGTCACAACAGGACATAACAGGAGTACATAACAGGATTCCAGTCCCCGTCCCACACTTAACCGTACATTACATTCATATTTTAACTTTCTTAACTTCAAATCGCGTGCATAAAATATTTGCATGACTTTCAAGAAAATGTGTATGCATGAACATATACAGTACTTAAATGTAACATAAACAGGCGACAGGATATCAAAGCAAGAAATAAAGCAAAACACATTTAACTTAGAACGTAACCTACGACTTAACTACCCGACAATCAAAAACCTAGTACTTTCGTGATGTAGGGCCTTAAGGGCCAAACCTATACATATGAACTCACTTGATGTCCGTAGAGTTGCAAGCACGCACATACATCCTCGGCGATTCTCGAACCTATATTATGCATAACCGGACCATTAACCCTAAACTTCAACAAAACTAAGGGATAACTAACCTAAACTCGTTAACTAACGTAAATGGTTACCTTTAACGGAGAAAATGGGAGAAAACAGGAGAAGACGAAGTTTGGAAATCGTCGCACGTCGTCTGGAAGAGAGAAAACGGAGAAGAGAGGAAAAATGAGAGTTTTACGTAGAAGAGAAGAGAAGAGAGGAAGAGGAAGAGAAAACTTGGCTTCTTCCCCAAGCTTGGACAAGTGGCACTCCCTCATTGGCTCCCTCCTAACCACCTTAATTGTCTTCTCAATTTGCCCCTCCATTGGTTTCTAACTAATTCGCTATTTAGCTCGTCGATTCGGTTTCTCCGAAATTCTCTTTTTCCACTAAACATTCAAATAAATTTCAATAAAATATTCATTATATTAATATCAAATTAATCCCGTTTAATACTTCAAGGGATAATTACATGGCAAAAATGCCGGGTGTTATAATTTTATTTGTAAATGAATAAAATGTAAACAACATCAAATAAATAGAAGTATAGGCCACATATAGCATATTATATTATAATAATACATTTTGGACAGTATTAGATTTACTTATATATATATGTGTGTGTGTGTGTGTGTGTGTGTGTAATAAAAATGTATGAGTCTACTCATAAACACACATCATGATTTTCACAAAATCATATTATTAAATATATCATAACTACAATGAATCTCTGATATCAATTATTGACACCGCGGTGTATGATACATAAACATGGATGCTAAAGTGCACATCGATGAGGATGGCTCGCCGAGCACAAATTTTTTTATTTTATTTTATGAGTTGTAATTTTAGGAATACACATATCAATCTGGTCATTATTTCATTTACTTTTATGCTTGATATAAATTATTTTATCATTGTCATGCATTCACATGTCATACAATATTTACAAATATAGTCTATTCATAATTTTAGAATTCTCATATTTATATGCATTAATAGTATATATTTTCTTTATTTATTTTTAATAAATTACTTTGTTAAAAATAAATGATTTTAATTTGATTAAAACTATTAGTTCGTCTTTATGAATTATGTGTGAAATAAAATAGTGTAAAATTTTAATTGATGAAATTTTACATTATTTTATAAATTCTAAATAAATTATTTATTTAAAATCCTTAATTTTATAATTTGATTATAATTGATAATTTATATAAAAATAATTTAATTTGATTAATTAATTTTTATAAAAGTTTAATAAAATATATGATATTCTATAAAATCACATTAATTCTAAATAATGAGTGAGAGCAGGGAGTTAGGCGTAACTTCTCATGGTCTTCACTGTTGATATAACAACGTGAGATTTAAGCGGGGCTCCGAAATGGCTTTGTTGTCGTCCTCTTTAAGGAGAGTCTTCACTTAAATCAATATCGTGGTTAGTCTTCTAGAGATAAATTTTAGAAAATGTATTTTATGGTTGACCAATTCTAAGGCGGCAATTATAAGTTAAGTTTTATAAAATCAAAATGGCGGTATACACTCATGAAAATATGGTTAAACATGTTAATCACATTTGACCAAAACTAATCGGTAGTTAATAAATTTTGAAATTATAAGATATTTTGAAAAAATTTATTAATAGATAATATTTTTATCTTAAGAAAAAATATTATATATCAAGGCTATAGTAGCATTTACATTTTATTTAGTAATTTAGCATGCTCATGCTTCATCTTACTATTCCATATGTCGTATGACTTTTATGCATAATAATCTTTGTTTATTTATTCATTACAACAAAATATCTTCTTTCATGATTAATTTACTCGCAACTGAAAAGTTGACTGAGGATAACTTCGTTATCTAGAAAAAGAACATGAATTTGATTCTTGTGCATGACAACCTGAAGTTTGTACTGACTGAGGAATTTCCTCCGGTCACTACTGAAAATGCCATGAAAGCAGAGAGAAGATTGTTTGAGCATGACAACGAGTAAACGACAAAGCTGATTGTTATTTACTCGCTTGCATGACTAATGTTCTCAACACAAAATTTGAGAACATACCCCTTATGAGATAATGGATTCTGTTTAGAATATGTTTGGTCGTCCATCTAACCAATTTTGTCATGAAGCTGTTAAGAAAGTCATGAATAGCAAGATGCGAGTCAGTACTTTTGTTCAAGAGTATGTGTTAATGATGATTAACATAATTCATGAGACTGAGATAAATAGGTCCCCTATTGATGAGGCTACCCAAGTGGTCATGATTTTAAAAAGGTTAATCGCATAGTTCTTACAATTCAAGAGCAACTACTTCATGAACAAATTGACTTATGATATGACTGTTGCTTAATGAGCTTATGACCTATGAGTCTATTTCTTTTATAGAGAATAAGGGAGAAACAAATATTATTGAACCCTCATCTTCTCAATCTTTCCTTAAGAAGTAGAAGAAATTTCAGAAAAATGGCAAGGGTCCAGGAGCACATACAACATGGGTAGAAAGGACAATCCCAATAAAAAGAACAAGTCCAACGAGGGAAAGAAGAATAGTTCGAACCAGAAAAAGTTCAAAGGAAAATGTTTTCATTGTGAAGTTGATAGTCATTAGAAATGAAACTGTAAAAAGTATCTCAAGGAACTAAAGTAAAAGAAAATAGGTAAATTTGATTCACTTGTTATGAAATCTTGTTTAGTTGAGAATGATTTATCACCTCGGATAGTTGATTCGGGTGCAACTAATTATGTTTTCTTCTCAACTAAACAATATTCAATAACAAGTAAATCGAATTTACCTATTTTCTTTTGCTTTAGCTCCTCAAGATACTTTTTACAGTTCCTCTTCCAATGACTATCAACTCCACAATGAAAACATTTTGCTTTGGGCTTTTTTTGGCTCGAGTTATTCTTGTTTCCCTCGCTGGGCTTGTTCCTTTTATTGAGGTTGTCATTCATATCCTCCATACTTCTGGACTTTTGCACTTTTTCTAAAATTCCTTGCACTATTTAAGGAAAGATTGAGAAGAGAGGGGTTTAACAATATTTTCTTCTCCCTTCTTTTTTATAGAATAAATGGACTCATAGATCGTAAGCTCGTTAGGTAATTGAGTCATATCATAGCTCAATTTATTGATAAAGTAGTTGCTCTTGAATTGTAAGAAGTGTGAGATCAGGCTTTTTTAAATCATGGCCACATGGTTAGCCTCATCACTATGGGCCCTATTTCTCTCAGCCTCATTAATCGTGCTAATTATCATTAACACATGTTCTCAAATAGAGGTACTGACTTGCATTTTGCTATTCATTACTTTCTTGATAGCTTCATGACAAAATTGGTCAGATGGACGACCAAACATTTCATAAAGAGAATCCATTATCTCATAAGAAAACTCTATGTTCTCAAATTTTGTGTTGAGAACATTAGTCGTGCAAGCGAGTAAATAACAACGAGCTTTGCCATTTACTCGTTGTCATGTCTTGAACGATTTTCTCTCTGTTTTCATGGAATTTTCAGCGAGGACTGAAGGACATTTCTCAGTGAGGACAAACTTCAGGTTGCCACGCACAAGATTCAAATTCATGTTATTTTTCTGGATGACGATGTAACGCCCCGAATTATATAAACCCAGTTTGTTACACATACTACTGAACCGAACTATGACTTTTGGGAAAAATTTAAAATTTCATTCAATGATCAAGATTTTGACTCTTAAAACGTTAAAACTTGCAGCAGAAAAATCATCTTATAAAAACAATCTTTATTAAAAATTAAAATATTCAAGGCAGTTGGTTGAAAGAGAATCCGATGGCTTTTACTGAAGACATCATCCGATGGCTTTTACTGAAGACATCATCCGATGGCTTTTACTGAAGACATCATCCGATGGCTTTTACTGAAGACATCATCCGATGGCTTTTACTGAAGACATCATCCGATGGCTTTTACTGAAGACATCATCCGATGGCTTTTACTGAAGACATCATCCGATGGCTTTTACTGAAGACATCATCCGATGGCTTTTACTGAAGACATCATCCGATGGCTTTTACTGAAGACATCATCCGATGGCTTTTACTGAAGACATCATCCGATGGCTTTTACTGAAGACATCATCCGATGGCTTTTACTGAAGACATCATCCGATGGCTTTTACTGAAGACATCATCCGATGGCTTTTACTGAAGACATCATCCGATGGCTTTTACTGAAGACATCATCCGATGGCTTTTACTGAAGACATCATCCGATGGCTTTTACTGAAGACATCATCCGATGGCTTTTACTGAAGACATCATCCGATGGCTTTTACTGAAGACATCATCCGATGGCTTTTACTGAAGACATCATCCGATGGCTTTTACTGAAGACATCATCCGATGGCTTTTACTGAAGACATCATCCGATGGCTTTTACTGAAGACATCATCCGATGGCTTTTACTGAAGACATCATCCGATGGCTTTTACTGAAGACATCATCCGATGGCTTTTACTGAAGACATCATCCGATGGCTTTTACTGAAGACATCATCCGATGGCTTTTACTGAAGACATCATCCGATGGCTTTTACTGAAGACATCATCCGATGGCTTTTACTGAAGACATCATCCGATGGCTTTTACTGAAGACATCATCCGATGGCTTTTACTGAAGACATCATCCGATGGCTTTTACTGAAGACATCATCCGATGGCTTTTACTGAAGACATCATCCGATGGCTTTTACTGAAGACATCATCCGATGGCTTTTACTGAAGACATCATCCGATGGCTTTTACTGAAGACATCATCCGATGGCTTTTACTGAAGACATCATCCGATGGCTTTTACTGAAGACATCATCCGATGGCTTTTACTGAAGACATCATCCGATGGCTTTACTGAAGACATCATCCGATGGCTTTACTGAAGACATCATCCGATGGCTTTACTGAAGACATCATCCGATGGCTTTACTGAAGACATCATCCGATGGCTTTACTGAAGACATCATCCGATGGCTTTACTGAAGACATCATCCGATGGCTTTACTGAAGACATCATCCGATGGCTTTACTGAAGACATCATCCGATGGCTTTACTGAAGACATCATCCGATGGCTTTACTGAAGACATCATCCGATGGCTTTACTGAAGACATCATCCGATGGCTTTACTGAAGACATCATCCGATGGCTTTACTGAAGACATCATCCGATGGCTTTACTGAAGACATCATCCGATGGCTTTACTGAAGACATCATCCGATGGCTTTACTGAAGACATCATCCGATGGCTTTACTGAAGACATCATCCGATGGCTTTACTGAAGACATCATCCGATGGCTTTACTGAAGACATCATCCGATGGCTTTACTGAAGACATCATCCGATGGCTTTACTGAAGACATCATCCGATGGCTTTACTGAAGACATCATCCGATGGCTTTACTGAAGACATCATCCGATGGCTTTACTGAAGACATCATCCGATGGCTTTACTGAAGACATCATCCGATGGCTTTACTGAAGACATCATCCGATGGCTTTACTGAAGACATCATCCGATGGCTTTACTGAAGACATCATCCGATGGCTTTACTGAAGACATCATCCGATGGCTTTACTGAAGACATCATCCGATGGCTTTACTGAAGACATCATCCGATGGCTTTACTGAAGACATCATCCGATGGCTTTACTGAAGACATCATCCGATGGCTTTACTGAAGACATCATCCGATGGCTTTTATTGAAGACATCATCCGATGGCTTTTACTGAAGACATCATCCGATGGCTTTACTGAAGACATCATCTGATGACGTCACCCGGACGATTTATCCAACTACATCTACCGGTAGACAATGTCTTCCGACAGACAACAGAAACAACAACTCAGCATAACAGCGAATTTCACTCTAAACACAGAGAAACTCCGACTACCAAGGAACCTGAGCATTTTACAAAAATTATTCAAATTTACTTAAATCCGTGTATTACTCCAAAATTTGGTAAAGGCCACTTTAAAAGAACTAACAGAGTATCATTATTAGAAAAAGATTCAGATTGTATCAAAAACATCCAAAACTACTATTGTCACTAAAACTCCCAATATATATAAATTGTATCATGGTTCACTAAACCTTCTCATCTACTGACACTAGTTAAACCGCCTCATCAGAATCACCAATCCGTCGCATTGAAGTGCTCCCCCAACAGCCTAATCCTCAACATGTTCAGAGAATACACCTTCTGTTGCTTCTTCACCTACATAACAAAACTCATCTATTAGCCTAATGCTAAGTAAGTAAAGCAATAATGAAATGAAATGCTAAAACATAAATTCCTAAACATGCAGTTTCTACTTTCTCATCTCAGTTGCATATACATTCGTTTATGATCTGATCCCCCTGTGAAATTGGGAGTTGGATCACTTTTCCCAAAGTCATACATCCTCTCTCTTGATTAAGGGGTGTATTAGTTCCCTTAACAACTGTTCAGATCCCCCTGTGAAATTGGGGTTTGGATCACTTTCCCCAAAGTCATACATCCTCTCTCTTGGTTAAGGGGCAGATTAGTTCCCTTAACAACTGTTACAGTCTGTTCATTCCTTACCATACCATTTCATGTAAATTCATTTTCGCATAATTTTCAAAATATGATGCATGACATATAAACACATTCAAGCATGCACAATCCTACTGTTTTGTGATGTAGGCCCGAAGGCACAAGCATACTTTACTTACCTGGCTCTCCTGGAAATGCTCGGTTTAAAACTACTTCGGAAGTTTTGTTCACCTAAGTCATAAACAGAATATTAATCAGATTTTCTACTAAGCCTTATTCTAATCTATCCAGAAATCCAGGGAAACTAGTTTGGAAGCTTAGTTCATTGTACATTCCCGATTTACCACAAAACCCGAACTAGCTTACCTATACGGCATTCACAAAACTCACACTTATACCCTCTCCAATCATCGATAGCTACCAGTACAGCAAGAAATCGAAGTAAGGCTCACCTAGTTTGGAGCAGATTCGAGTAGAAGAATTGCCTAGAGAGCTCTGTTGCTTGAGCTGAAGACCGAAAGAGAGAAAAGTGGGGGAATGGCGGCGGCTACAGTTCATTAAATCCAAAACCTCTTCCCTTAAATACGTTATCCACTTTTAAATTTCCAATTACTTTTATGCCCTTGCCTAGTCATCCATTAACCCTACATTTATTATTGCCATGTAAAGTGTATCATTAATTAAAAGATTAAATAATTAGTTCTATAGAACCGGGTGTTACAATCTACCCTCCTTAAAAAAAATTTGTCCTCAAAATTCAGTACCTGAATAATTCCGGATGTTGGTCCATCATGTCTTGTTGGCGCTCCCAGGTTGTCTCCTTTATGTTCTGATTGTGCCATAAGACTTTCACTAGTGGAACCTCTTTGTTGCGTAATACCTTCACAGCATAGTCTAGGATCCTTACTGGTTTCTCCTCATATGCAAGGGTAGGATGAACTTCAATACTCTGCTGTTCCACAATCTGTGATGGATCTCGTACACAGTTATTCAACATAGATATATGGAACACATTATGGATTCCTTCCATAGAGGTGGGTAGCTGTAACTCGTAAGCTGCCTTCCTGATCATTTTTAAGATTGAAAAGGGTCCAATAAATCTGGGGTTCAACTTGCCTCTCTTACCAAATCTCAAAACTCCCTTGAATGGTGATACCTTAAGAAAAACTTCATCACCTACCTTAAACTCCAATTCTCTACGTCTTTTATCAGCATAGCTTTTCTGTCGGCTCTGAGCTATCAAAATCCGCTGGCGGATGAGGGCAACCTTCTCAACAGTTTGTTGCACAATATCAGAACCAAGCAACTGTGCTTCACCAACTTCATCCCAGTACAAAGGAGATCTACATTTTCGTCCATATAAGGCCTCATAAGGTGTCATTCCTATTGTTGCTTGAAAACTGTTATTATAGGAAAACTCCACTAATGACAAGTATTTACTCCAAGATCCTTGAAAATCTAAAACACATGCACGAAGCATATCTTCTAAGGTCTGAATAGTTCTCTCGGATTGTCCATCAGTTTGGGGGTGAAAGGCTGTGCTAAAGTTGAGCTGTGTTCCCATAGCCTTGTGCAAACTTTTCCAAAACTGAGATGTGAATCGAGAATCTCGGTCTGAAACTATGGTACCTGGAACTCCATATAACATAACAATCTCTTGCACATACAAATCAGCAAGTTGATCCATCGAGTATGTCATCTTCATTGGCAGGAAATGGACAGATTTGGTTAGACGGTCAACTATCACTCAAATTGCATCATGTCCTTTAGTCGTTCTAGGCAATCCTACCACAAAGTCCATCGTTATTTGCTCCCATTTCCATTCGGGACTGGTAAAGGTTGTAACATTCCAGCAGGTCTCTGATGCTCAGCTTTAACCTATTGACAAACTAGGCACGATTCCACATATTCTGCCACAATCTTTTTTGTACTTGGCAACCAATAATGTTGTCTAAGATCTTTGTACATCTTTGTACTCCCAGGGTGTACAAAAAATCTAGAAGAATGTGCTTCTGAAAGGATCTCGTCTCGAAGTTCTTTAATGGCAGGAACAAACCATCTATTTCTAAACTTAAGGATTCCATCAGCAGAATATTTAAAATTTGATTTGTCCGTAGAATCCATGCTTAACTTGTACTTGTTGCACTCATCATCATTCGTCTGAGCTTCTTTTATTCTTTCTAGAATGGTAGGTCTTAAGGATATGACAGAAAACATGGCTGAAACACTGTGCACTGCTTCTAAATTAAACCTTCGGAATTCTGACTCTAAGGCTAGTGGCATGTTTAAAATCATTGCTGAGGCTGATGTTGTCACTCTACTCAAAGCATCTGCTACAACGTTTGCTTTGCCGGGATGGTATTTAATCTCAAAATCATAATTCTTTACAAATTTCAACCATCGACGTTGCCTTATGTTTAATTCCTTCTGTGTGAAGATATATTTCAGACTTTTATGGTCCGAGAATATATCACAAGTTTGTCCATACAGGTAGTGCCTCCAAATCTTAAGTGCGAATACTACTGCAGCTAATTCCAAGTCATGTGTAGGGTAATTCTTCTCATGTGTTTTTCAACTGCCTAGAGGCATAAGCTATTACCTTTCCCTCTTGCATCAAGACACAGCCAAGTCCAATCTTGGATGCATCACAGTAAATGCTAAATTTACCATTATCAAGAGGAAGGGTCAAAATTGGAGCATTGGTCAGTTTCTGTTTCAAGGTCTGAAAACTATGCTCACAATCCTCAGTCCACACATACTTCATATTTTTCCTAGTTAACCGAGTGAGGGGTGTTGCAATCTTTGAGAATCCTTCAATAAACTTCCTGTAATATCTTGCAAGTCCAAGGAAACTTCGAATATCTACAGCATTCTTCGGTTGGGGCCACTCCTTGACTGCTTGAACCTTGGCTTGGTCGACAGATATTCCATCACCAGAGATCACACGACCAAGGAAGTGAACTCTGTCCAGCCAAAACTCACATTTGGAAAACTTGGCATAGAGTTGGTGCTGCCTTAGCACCCCTAATACTAAGTTCAAATGTTCTGCATGTTCTTCACTAGAACGTGAATAGATTAAAATGTCATCTATAAACACAATAACAAACTTGTCTAAATACTCGTGAAACACTCTATGCATAAGATTCATGAAGGCTGCCGGTGCATGTTTCAATCCAAAAGACATAACCAAAAACTGATAATGTCCATACCTTGTGCGAAAGACAGTCTTTGGAATATCTTCAGTTTTAACTTTTAGTTGGTAGTAACCTGACCTCAAATCAATCTTAGAGAAAACTCGTGCACCACGGAGTTGGTCAAATAGGTCATCAATCCTCGGTAATGGATACTTGTTCTTGACAATTAACTTATTCAATTCCCTATAATCAATGCACATACGCATCGATCCATCTTTCTTTTTGACAAAAAGAACAAGTGCACCCCACAGTGAAAAGCTAGGGCGTATGAACCCCTTATCCAATAATTCCTCCAACTGTTTCTTTAATTCCTTAAGCTTCGTAGGTGCTAATCTATAGGGATTCTTAGACACTGGTTCAGCGCCTGGGTAAACATCCAAAACAAATTCAATTTCCCTATCTGGTGGCAAGCCAGGAAGGTCATCTAGGAATACTTCTGGGAAATCTTGGACAAGTAAGAAATTGTGAGGACTTGCTTTTCCTACAAGTTATGTGTCTAAAACGCTAGCTAAGAAGCACAAGTACTCTTCATATGGAGAAGGTCTAGCATTAATAGAAGTCATCATGGACATTTCCTTACTCTTTCTTGAAGCTTGAAAGGTATGTCTCAAACTACCAGGGGGTTGGAAACTAACTATTCCTGTCCTACAATCAATTGTGGCGTGGTGCTTAAACAACCAGTCCATTCCTAGAATCACATCAAATCCCATTATTTCCATAACAATGAGGTTAGCAGGTAGGTTCATGTTTCCTACTAATACAGCACTATCAAGCATCACTCGGTTAGAGTGCATGCGTTCACCAGTGGGTAATGCGACATTAAACACATACTCAGCAGGGGTAGACTTTACATCTAACTTATCAGCAAATGAAGATGCTATGAACGAATGTGTTGCACCAGAGTCTATTAATGTAAAAGCAGGTGTAGAGTTAATCAATATGGTACCTGACACCACAGTAGGCTGGTTCTCGTCTCCCGACTCCACCATGGAGAATATCCTCGATTTCAACCATAGCAGGGCCACTCTTAGGAGCTGGGCAATCTCTACTAATATGGCCGACCTTGTTACAATTGTAGCATCTGGTGATTCTAGGCTTCGGGCATTTTCTGATCGTGTGTCTAACCTCCTCACAGTTGAAACAATTCCCAAAGCCCAACCTGCACTCGCCCGGGTGGTACTTCAAGCACTTAGGACACTGGGGGAATTTTCTGACATTCTGTATCTTTCCTCTTGTTCCTTGGCTACTCTGGCCTTCACTAGGCCTCTTCATTCCTCTTTGTTGGTGTGGCTGGACCAACTTTTGCGGGACCTCTTTTGGTCCAGCACACTTCCTTTCAGCTTCTTCCACTTCCAGAGCAGTAGACACAACTTCACTGAATGTCAAGCCTTTAATACAACAAAATTTAAGTCCTCGGTAAATTTCCGGCTTCAGCCCATGCACAAATTTGAACAACTTATCCTCGTCCCTGTGAGCAAAATGTCCAGCAAACCTGGACAGGGACTCGAATTGCCTACTGTACTCGGCCACAGACCCTGTCTGCTTCAAGTTCAGAAATTCCAACTTCTTTGCAGTTTGGACAGTACCGTTGAAATACTTCTCGTAGAAAATGTCCTTGAATTGTGACCAAGGCATCGCCAAAACATCAGTGGTGGTCTCTATTGTTTCCCACCAGAGTTGAGCATCACCAGTCAAATGAAACGTTGCCAACGTGACCTTGTCTCCTTCCCCAATGTTGGCGCACCTAAACATACTTCAATCTTTCTAAGCCACCCTTCAGCAATAACCGGATCAGATGACTGTCCATCAAACGTTGGTGGTCGTAGCCTCCTGAATCTATCTCCAGAATGTTCATTGCTAGAACTCGAGTTGACACTTCCTTGTACCTCTCGATTCAACAGCACTCCTAACTGATCAGACTACTGACGCACTAGGTCTGTTTGCTGACGCACCAATTCTATCAGCTGCCTAATCACACTAGGATCTTCTTCAGTTCTCAAGTTGGGCATCTCTCTTGGTACTCTTGGTCTTCCTGGTCGTCTAGCCATTTTCTATACTCCTGTTCAAGGTTAACTACTCTCATAAACGTCTAATAACTAAGGTTAACATAAACACTTACAGTTGTTGGAGTGCTCCCATGCGACGATCGGCACTGATGAGTAATCTTTTGAATGGTTTAACTGAATGTCTCTGATACCAAACTGTAACGCCCCGAATTATATAAACCCGGTTTGTTACACATACTACTGAACCGAACTATGACTTTTGAGAAAAATTTAAAATTTCATTCAATGGTCATGATTTTGACTCTTAAAACGTTAAAACTTGCAGCGGAAAAATCATCTTATAAAAACAATCTTTATTAAAAATTAAAATATTCAAGGCAGTTGAATGAAAGAGAAAAAGAAAACTGATCACGTTGTCTGATCACTAAATGACAAAAGAAAGTCTTCTAATAACAAACGAAACAGAGTACATCATCTGGTCACTAAACGACAAATTACTTCCTACATCTACCGATCACTAAACGACAACACTTCTACTACATCTTCCGATAGGTCTAATACACGACATCCACCGATCACTAAATGACAAAACTTATTATACACATCTACCGATAGCTTTTACTAAGGCATCATCCGATGGCCTTTTCCTGAAGACATCATCCGATGGCTTTTACTGAAGACATCATCCGATGGCTTTTACTGAAGACATCATCCGATGGCTTTTACTGAAGACATCATTCGATGGCTTTTACTGAAAACATCATCCTATGGCTTTACTGAAGACATCATCCGATGACGTCAGCCGGACGATTTATCCAACTACATCTATCGGTAGACAACGTCTTCCGACAGACAACAGAAACAACAACTCAGCATAACAGCAAATTTCACTCTAAACACAGAGAAACTCCGACTACCAAGGAACCTGAGCATTTTACAAAAATCATTCAAATTTACTTAAATCCGTGTATTACTCCAAAATTTGGTAAAGGCCACTTTAAAAGAACTAACAGAGTATCATTATTAGAAAAAGATTCAGATTGTATCCAAAACATCCAAAACTACTATTGTCACTAAAACTCCTAATATATATAAATTGTATCATGGTTCACTAAACCTTCTCATCTACTGACACCAGTTAAACCGCCTCATCAGAATCACCAATCCGTGGCATTGAAGTGCTCCCCCAACAGCCTAATCCTCAACATGTTCAGAGAACACACCTTCTGTTGCTTCTTCACCTACATCACAAAACTCATCTATTAGCCTAATGCTAAGTAAGTAAAGCAATAATGAAATGGAATGCTGAAACATAAATTCCTAAACATGCAGTTTCTACTTTCTCATCTCAGTTACATATGCATTCGTTTTTGATCTGATCCCCCTATGAAATTGGGAGTTGGATCACTTCTCCCAAAGTCCTACATCCTCTCTCTTGATTAAGAGGCGGATTAGTTCCCTTAACAACTATTACAGTCTTTTCATTCCTTACCATGCCATTTCATGTAAATTCATTTTCGCATAATTTTCAAAATATGATGCATGACATACAAACACATTCAAGCATGCACAATCCTACTGTTTTGTGATGTAGGCCCGAAGGCACAAGCATACTCTACTTACCTGGCTCTCCTGAAAATGTTCGGTTTCAAACTACTTCGGAAGTTTTGTTTACCTAAGTCATAAACAGAATATTAATCAGATTTTTTACTAAGCCTTATTCTAATCTATCCAAAAATCCAGGGAAACTAGTTTGGAAGCTTAGTTCATTGTACATTCCAGATTTACCACAAAACCCGAACTAGCTTACCCATACGGCATTCACAAAACTCACACTTATACCCTCTCCAATCATTGATAGCTACAGTACAGCAAGAAATTGAAGTAAGGCTCACCTAGTTTGGAGAAGATTCGAGTAGAAGAATCGCCTAGAGAGCTCTGGTGCTTGAGCTAAAACCGAAAGAGAGAAAAGTGGGGGAATGGTGGCGGCTACAGTTCATTAAATCCAAAACCTCTCCCCTTAAATACGTTATCCACTTTTAAATTTCCAATTACTTTTATGTCCTTGCCTAGTCATCCATTAACCCTACATTTATTATTGTCATGTAAAGTGTATCATTAATTAAAAGATTAAATAATTAGTTCTATAGAACCGGGTGTTACAGACGAAGTTATCCTCAGTCAACTTTTCAATTGCGAGTAAATTAATCATGAAAATAGACCTTTTGTTATAATGAATAAATAAATAAAGATTAATATTATGTACTCATAGGTCGTGAGCTCATTAAGCAATTGAGTCATATCGTAACTCAATTTATTCATAAAGTAGTTGCTCTTGAATTGTAAGAAGTGTGAGTTCAAGCTTTTTTAAATCATATCCACTTGGGTAGCCTCATCACTATGGGCCCCATTTATCTCAGTCTTATGAATCTTGCTAATTATCATTAACACATGCTCTCAAATAGAGGTACTGACTTGCATCTTACAATTCATGACTTTCTTGATAGCTTCATGATGGAATTGATGAGATGTACGACCAGACATGTTCTATAGAGAATCCATTATCTCATACTATGTTCTCAAATTTTTTATTGAGAACATTAGTCATGCAAGCGAGTAAATAACAATCAGTTTTGTCTTTTACTAGTCGCCATGTCTCAAACAATTTTATCTTTGCTCAGTAGTGACTAGAGGACATTCCTCAGTGAGGACAAACTTCAAGTTGTAATGCACAAAAATCAAATTTATGTTCTTTTTCTAGATAACAAAGTTATCCTTAGTCAACTTTTCAATTGCGAGTAAATTAATCATGAAAGAAGGCATTTTATTGTAATGAATAAATAAACAAATATTAATATTATGCTTAAAATTCATATGCCATATGGTATACTAAAATGATGCATGAGCATGATAAGACACTAAATAAAATGCAAATACTATTTTAGCCTTGATATGTAACACCCGGCATTTTTGACTGGGAAATTATCCCTCGAATTATCGAACGGGATTAGGTTTATTTTAATATAACGAATGTTTTGGATGAAATTTGTTGGAGTGTTTAGTGGAAAACTAAACCAAAGTGTAACCAAAACAAGTCACTTAGTTAGAAACCAATGGAGGAGCAGTTTAGATAGGAATTAAGGTAGGTGGGGGGAAACCAATGGATGGATGCCAAGTGTCCAAACTTGTTCAGGAAGCCATACAACCTCTCTTCCTATCTTCCCTTCCCTCATACGAGAAACACTTCTATGCTTCTCTCCATTCTCTTCTCTGTTTTCTCTCTTCCAGACGAAGTGCAACCATTTCCAAAAATCTGTCTTCTCTTGTTTTCTTCCATTTCTCCTTTAAAGGTAACCCTTTTAAGTTTGTTAACGAGTTGGACAAGTTAAACGTTAGTTTTCTTGATGTTTTAGGGTTAAAGTCTGATCGTGCATGTTATAGGTTTGAGACTCACCGAGACGAACAAAACTTGCAACTCGCGGACAATAGGTAAGTTCATACCCGTAGGTTGGCCCTACATCACGGAGGTACTAGGTTTTCATTTCTGTCGGGTTGTTTTGGGTAGATATGTTATCTGTATTTCTCTTCACGTCCTGCTATGTTATTTCTGTTGTCTGTTGTATTAAGTTTAAGCACTGTAAAAGTTCATGCATACACGTTTTTCCCCGAAAGCCATGAAAATATTTTATGTACACGTTTTGAAGTTAAGAATGATAAAACTTGTAATGTAACGTTCGATTAAGTGTGGGACGGGGACTGGTGTTCTGCTCTGAATTACTAGTGCCTGATAGTGCAATTTTTGTTACACCTGTTTCCCTATAAGCCCCACTTCCTGACAGATAAAAAGTAATATTCTGTAATGTCACTGTATTCTGAAATGTTCATGCACAGCATATGCATCACTACATTTTTCTATGTTCTTACTGAGCTTTAGGCTCATAGTTGAACTCCTTGTTGTAAGTACGGATCCCGTAGATGAGGACTATGTGGCTCAGATTGATGTGTAGGTGTTGTTGGCGGAACGAGCTTGCGGGGGTTGGTTGTGGCAGCCAGACATATTTTGATCCTGTGAGGGTATTTTAAAGTGTATGTCCAGTTCTGTACTGCTTTTTAAAAGTTTAAACTGATGTATAGACCCTGTGTAAATGTTTTTAAAACCCTCTGTATTTGACAGTTGTAAATATATTTTGAAGTATTATGGAACTGCTTGGAGTTCTTCTTTTAGGTTCTGCATGATTGTCTTGAGTTTTGATGCTTTTGTGTCAAAAGATGTAAGTTGTCAAACAGAGAGATAGCTGATAAATCGGCGGAGCAAATGTTATGTTTTCAAATCCTCAAGTTTTCCTTCTATAAAACAGTCGTCCAAAGTTATCGTCTAAAGTTGTAGATGATAACGTCGTCCATTCTGCCTTTAAAATTTTATCGTCCATACTGCCTCCAGTTTCTGTTGTCTATTTTGCCTTCGGTTTCTGTCTTTTATTCGGCTAAGTGTTATCGTCCGAAAGTCTGCCTATTATTTTAAACGTCCAATGTCTACCTGTTATTTTAAACGTCCAAAAGCTTTTGTCGTTTACTGTTTTTGTCTTTTATTTCAAACGTCCACGGACTTCTGTCGTTTACTGTTTTTGCCTTGGAGTGCAACGTCCACGGACTCCTGTTGTCTTCTATTTTTGCCTTTTATTGCAAACATCCACAGACTCCTGTTGTCTTCTATTTTTGTCTTTTAATTTAAACGTCCACGGACTCCTGTGCTTACTGTTTTTGTCTTTTAAATTCAAACGTCCATGGACTTCTGTGTCTACAGTTTTTGTCTTTTAGTGCAAACGTCCACAAACTCCTGTTGTCTTCTATTTTTGTCTGTTATTTCAAACGTCCATGGTCACTGTCTTTTATTGCAAACATCCACGAACTTCTGTGTCTACTATTTTTGTCTTTTATTGCAAACGTCCACGGACTTCTGTGTCTACTGTTTATATCTTTTATTTCAAACGTCCACAGATTCTGTCTTTAATTTTAAACGTCCACGATCTCTGTTTGTCCACAGATTCTGTCTTCTCTGCGATTGTCCACAGCTCCCGATTGTCCACGGCTACTGTAGCCTTCCACAGTATGTCTTCCAGTTTATGTTTCCCATTTTTATTCCCTGTTTTATTTCTGTTTTATTTTACATCTCCTTGTCTTTCTACTCTAGTCCAGAGTACTCGTCCACATTTTTATGTTCATGTTCTTTTCTGTTGTATTCTGTTCATTTGTTCTTTCTTGTTTTATTCTGCTTATTCACTCCAGTCAACCCTTTCTGTTTCATGATTTTCTGTCTCCACGTCTTCAGGTTTAAGAGTTTTAAAAAGGGTAAAAGATTTTATTTCCAAAGTCTATTTTGCCTTCTGTTTCCGTTGTGCATTCTGTTGATTATTTCAATTGACCACTTCAGTTTTGAGTCTTCAGAATTTTATGTCTTCTGACTTCTGTCTTCCTGTTTTACTTCTGTCTTTCTGTTTTCTTCTGTTATTTATTCTTGTAGCCTGATATTTTTTTTAAATTGCCTTCCAGTCTTAAATTTCCAGAGAAGGTATACTCTCTGTCAAGGTTTTAAATGTATGAGTAAAAGTTCAAAAAAAAAAAATAGTCCACATTTTTTTTAATGTCCGGACTGATGCTCCTCGACCCCGATCGGGTTCTGGGGTGTCACATGATACATAATATTTTTTTTTCAGGGTACAACTATTACCTATTAACAATTTTATTCAAAATATCTCATAATTTTAAAATTTATTAACTACCGATTAATTTTCGTCAAAATGTGATTCACACGTTTAACCACATTTTCATGAGTGTATACTACTATTTTGGTTTTATAAAACTTAACTTATAATTGCCGCCTTAGGATTGGTATACCATAAAATACATTTTTTAAAATCTATCTCTAGGAGACAACCATGATATTGATTTAGTTGAACACTCTCCTTAGGGAGGACGATAACAAAACCGTCTCGGAGCCCCGCTTAAATCTCACGTTGCAATATCAACAGTGTATACCATGGGAAGTTACGTCAAACTTCCCGCTCCTACTCATTATTTAGAATTAGTGTGATTTTATAGAATATCTGTAACACCTGACATTTTTGACTATGTATTTTGTAACTACCCGGGGAGGATCGCCACGAAATTCTTGACTCTACTTAAACTTTAATTCATAATTGGACTCTCTTCCTTTTTTTTTTTTACAGTGTATCTAGCAGACTTAAAGACTTCAACTTATCTGATGGAGAATTAATCCCTTGTACCTGACTTCTTAGTGATATTACTTACTTAATCGCTCACAGACACGAGCGACCATACACGATCATCGGTTCTAAGACATAGTCGGGCGAAGATGAATTGCCCTCAAGTCGCTCGACTTCATCGATCTCGGATTGCATGGGTTTGCATGCATCAGAGCTCGCACCATCCGATTCGTATCGTGCACTTCACACAACTCTCTCACCGACGTTCAGTAGAAAACATCTACCGATGAGCACGTGCAGCTCTCGTGACTCATTAAAACATCTACCGATAGACAGGTGAAATTCATGTGTTCATCTAAGACATCTTCCGATAGCTTACAAGTTTTACATCTACCGATCGCTAGACGACAAAATAACACTTTCATCATCCGATGGCTAAACACTCTACATCTGCCGATCGCTAGACGACAAAATAACACTTTCATCATCCGATGGCTAAACACTCTACATCTACCGATCGCTAGACGACAAAATAACACTTTCATCATCCGATGGCTAAACACTCTACATCTACCGATCGCTAGACGACAAAATAACACTTTCATCATCCGATGGCTAAACACTCTACATCTACCGATCGCTAGACGACAAAATAACACTTTCATCATCCGATGGCTAAACACTCTACATCTACCGATCGCTAGACGACAAAATAACACTTTCATCATCCGATGGCTAAACACTCTACATCTACCGATCGCTAGACGACAAAATAACACTTTCATCATCCGATGGCTAAACACTCTACATCTGCCGATCGCTAGACGACAAAATAACACTTTCATCATCCGATGGCTAAACACTCTACATCTACCGATCGCTAGACGACAAAATAACACTTTCATCATCCGATGGCTAAACACTCTACATCTACCGATCGCTAGACGACAAAATAACACTTTCATCATCCGATGGCTAAACACTCTACATCTACCGATCGCTAGACGACAAAATAACACTTTCATCATCCGATGGCTAAACACTCTACATCTGCCGATCGCTAGACGACAAAATAACACTTTCATCATCCGATGGCTAAACACTCTACATCTACCGATCGCTAGACGACAAAATAACACTTTCATCATCCGATGGCTAAACACTCTACATCTACCGATCGCTAGACGACAAAATAACACTTTCATCATCCGATGGCTAAACACTCTACATCTGCCGATCGCTAGACGAAAAAAAAAAAACTATACTTTCATCATCCGATGGCTAAACACTCTACATCTGCCGATCGCTAGACGACAAAATAACACTTTCATCATCCGATGGCTAAACACTCTACATCTACCGATCGCTAGACGACAAAATAACACTTTCATCATCCGATGGCTAAACACTCTACATCTACCGATCGCTAGACGACAAAATAACACTTTCATCATCCGATGGCTAAACACTCTACATCTGCCGATAGGAGAAAACACATCTTCCGGTAGAAACTCCTACTAAAATGATTCATCCAACTTTCACATAACACAACTTAGCTAAGAAAGGCTCTTACTGGTATAACAAATTCATTCAGAGTATAAATAGCGGAAGACTTGCAATACATAAATCCTTTAAAAAGAAACATATCCTCATATCCAATCCCAGACTCAAAAGTTAACTCAAACAATCCTAACACCATCCTACATAATTCCAGTTCTTATATCCTTACTGACATAAGGGAGCAATAACCAGGGGTCATAATCGCCTCTCCAGTCCCGCACTGTCACTTTGAGTATCCTCCAGCAACCAGCTTTAAATATCCTCTTTTAAGTTAGTATCTTCACCTGTAGTCTCTTCACCTACATCATAAGGTTCATCTATAAGCCTAATGCTTAGTAAGGAATGCGACATTAACATGAGTGCATGAATGCATAATTCAGAGAAAACATGCTCATAGATCATTTCTTGTTCATATTCTTGTTCATATTCATCAATCATAGTCATGAATCATATTCATCATTCGTAATCATTGTTCATAATCATTGTTCTTATTCATCATTTCAGTTGTGTGGAATGAGAGAGGATTTGTGCCGGTAAAGGGGGTTCGACAGTGATTTTGATCATGGTCCCTACTGCGGGTCGTATACATATGTCCTTCTTTGGACTGTGACATACGCCGAACCGCCCCTAACCCTCACTCAACCACGTTGCAGGGATTTTATCATCTTATCTTGTTCATGAGAAAACATGCTTTTAAAACATTTTCATATACATAAAACTTTCATGATGCGTGAATATGGAAACTCTTAAAACATCAAGCTACAGAGCAGAGCATTATCCATCATGGAATATTACTTTCAAACTAAACATCATCAAGAACACTAGACATCCGCATAAGGGAGTTTCTAATCATCACATAACATTCTACTTAGTATCCTTTGATGTAGGGTTCTAATGACCGAGAAACCTATACATTCACTTACCTGGTCTCATTAGCACTTGAGCTCCTTTCTCTTCAAACTTCTTCACCTAAACATTTACATTGCAGTAGTTAAAACAAAATCCTAATAGTTCTAATCTCGAGTTATCCTAAGATCTAATAGCTAAGAGTCCTTCCCGAGTTCTTAGTTTAATACTCAATGTAACCCGAAATCCCAAAATCAAAACAGACGGATTCGATAATGATAACTCAGGGTTGTTTGTTTTAAATGTCCAGAATCGATTCGGAATGACATTACCAATCTCGGGTTTCAAAATGTTCTTATCAATACTCGGCCATTGAAGAATCCAAAACTTCAATACAGAGCTGAAAACAGAGCTAATAAACTAACAGATAGCCACATTGTCTAATGCATACCTCAGGCGCAGAGTAGTCGAGTGGTGGCGGAGTAAACCGGCCGTCGAGGAGAGTTTGGTGATAGTAGAGAGTAAGGACTTGCGAGAGAAGAAATCGCCGGAAAGGGTGATGTCGGCTACAGTGGTTTAAATGAGGTTTGAATCCTTTCCTTTTTCTTTAAATACTGGCCTCAATCCTCCATTATTACAACTTTGCCACTCAACCTAGTTTAGATCCACATGTAATTAATTAAGCTTGGCATAAATCCTAAACTACGAAGATTAAATATTTATGACCGTTAATACAGTTAAGAAAATCACCTGGCCGTTGACTCGGGTGTTACATCCACCCCTCCTTAAACAAAATTTTCGTCCCCGAAAATTGATCAAACAAACAACTCTGGATACTTGTCTAACATGTCCTGTCGCCGCTCCCACGTGGCTTCCTCTATGCCATGATGCTTCCATAAAACTTTGACCAACAGAATCTCTTTATTCCTCAGAGTCTTAACTGCGGATTCCAATATCTGCACTGGCTTCTCTTCATATGTTAGCGTCGGCTCAATCTCAAAATCCACTGGTTTAACAACTTGTGTAGGGTCCCGTATACATTTCCTTAACATTGACACATGGAAAACATTATGAACTTTATCCAATGATGGAGGCAACTACAGTCTGTAGGTTGTACTACCGAATCTAGCTAAAACAGGGAATGGTCCAATAAATCAGTGGATTAAGCTTTCCCCTTCTGCCAAATCTTAGTACTCCTTTAAATGGTGAAACCTTCAGGAAAACTTCATCACCAACAGCAAATTCAAGATCTCTCCTCCTTTGGTCTGCATAACTTTTTTGTCGGCTTTGTGCAGTAATCATCCTCCTCTTAATAGTGGCAATCTTGTCTGACATCTGCTGTGACATCTCGGGACCTATGAGTTTTGCTTCACCAACCTCATCCCAATACAGAGGTGATCTACATTTCCTACCATACAACGCCTCGTAAAGTGCCATACCTATGGTGGACTGGTAACTATTGTTGTAAGAGAACTCAACCAAGGGTAGGTATCTACTCTAAGATGTCTGGAACTCTAGCACACAAGCCCTCAACATATCCTCAAGTACCTGGATAGTCCTTTCTGATTGACCATCTGTCTGCGGGTGAAAAGCAGTGCTGAAGGATAACCTCGTGCCAAGTGTGCCTTGTAGACCTTTCCAAAACCGGGAGGTGAACCTAGGGTCACGATCAGAGACAATAGATGCATGAATTCCATGCAACCTAATAACTTCTTGTACATAAAGATCAGCAAGCTGGTCCATCGAGTAGGTTGTCCTTACTGGTAAGAAATGAGCTGACTTTGTCAATCTATCAATCACAACCCAAATACTATCATGTCCCTTAGTTGTCTTAGGTAATCCTATAACGAAATCCATAGCTATGTGTTCCCACTTCCACTCGGGAATAGGTAGGGGCTGAAGGGTACCTCCAGGACGTTGGTGCTCGGCTTTAACCTGTTGGCAAACCAAACATGACTCTACATGCTTAGCAACATATCTCTTTAAGTTTGGCCACCAATAGAGTAACTTCATGTCTCAATACATCTTGGTGCTTCCAGGATGCACAGAAAAGGGAGACGAATGCGCCTCAGCCAAGATTAGCTTACGTAATTCTTCATCATTAGGGACATACCATCTATTTCTAAACTTCAGAATCCCATCCTTGGAAAGACTAAACTTGGAGGTGGTCTCCTTCACGTTGTTCATCATACCGTTATTCTCCTCAGACTCCTTCTGTTGTGCCTCTTTGATCTTTTCTAAAACCGTTGGTTGAATGGTCAAATCGGCAAGTAAGGTTGATAACTCTGGAACTATCTCCAACTCTAATTTCTTAATCTCTGTCCTCAAAGGTATAGACATAGTTGATACAACGGGTTGCATTGTTGTTGACATCCTGCTCAATGCGTCAGCTACAGAGTTAGCCTTACCCGGGTGATACTTGATCTCAAAGTCGTAATCCTTAACAAATTCCAACCAACGCCTCTGCCTCATGTTCAATTCCTTTTGTGTAAAGAGATACTTCAGACTTTTATGGTCAGAAAACACCTCACACTGCTGTCCATATAAGTAGTGCCTCCATATCTTCAAAGCAAAAACGACAGTGGCTAATTCTAAATCATGGGTGTGGTAGTTCTGTTCGTAACTCTTTAATTGCCTAGAGGCATACGCTACAACTTTGCCTTCTTGCATCAAAACACAGCCCAAACCAACTTTTGATGCATCACAAAATACGCTAAACTTTCCTTCTTCGGTTGGAAGGGTCAATACCGGGGCTGTTGTTAACTTCACCTTCAATGTCTGGAAGCTATTCTCACAAGCTTCGGTCCAAGAATATTTATTGTCCTTCTTTGTCAAATTCGTCAGGGGCTTAGCTATCATAGAAAATCCTTTGATGAACTTTCTGTAATAGCCTGCCAATCCAAGGAAACTGCGGACTTCACTGGCATTCTTTGGTTGTGGCCAATCCTTTACTGCCTGAATTTTGGTCGGGTCCACTGATATGCCATTAGCAGAAACTACATGGCCAAGAAAATTAACCTTGTCCAACCAAAATTCACACTTGGACAATTTGGCATAAAGCTGGTGCTCCTTCAATGTTGCCAAAACTATTCTTAAATGCTCTGCATGGTCAGCTCCTGTTCGTGAGTATATCAGGATATCATCTATGAACACAATCACAAATTTGTCCAAATACTCCCGAAACACACGATTCATTAAGTCCATAAAGGCTGCAGGTGCATTGGTCAGTCCAAATGACATGACCAAGAATTCGTAGTGTCCATAACGTGTTCTGAAGGCTGTCTTTGGTATATCTCCTTCCTTAACTTTCAGTTGGTAATAACCTGAACGTAAATCTATTTTTGAAAACACTTTTGCTCCTTGCAATTGGTCAAACAAATCATCAATCCGAGGTAAAGGGTACTTATCCTTGATTGTCAACTTATTTAGCTCCCTATAGTCTATGCACATTCTAAGGAAACCATCTTTCTTCTTGACAAATAAGACAGGTGCACCCCAAGGGGAACTGCTAGGGCGTATAACTCCTTTGTCTACTAATTCCTGTAGTTGGTCTTTTAATTCCTTCAACTCAATAGGTGCCATGCGGTATGGATTCTTAGATACAGGTGATGTTTCGGGATATGTATCTATTACAAACTCTATTTCTCTATCAGGTGGTAATCCTGGCAAGTCATCTAAAAATGCCTCAGGGAACTCTCTGACTATGGGGATATCTTGTAACTCTATCTTATTCTTCACCTGAACATCCATTATGCTAGCTAAGTAACTCTCACAACCATTTTTCAGTAACCGGTAAATTTCTAGTGAGGATATAATCGGTATTTTGCTTATCTTAGCAATAGCTTGGAAGGAATAATGATCACCATTTTGGGGTCGAAAATCAACCATCCCAGATCTACAACTTATTGTGGCATAATGCCTAAATAACCAATCCATTCTCACCTCATATCCTTTCATGTCAATTACAATCAGTTCTACATATAGTTTCTTACTTCCTAAGAACACAACATCACCTTTAACAATCTGTTCAGAATGTAGGGACTTCCCTGATGGTAACATAACATCATATGGCCTTTCGGCTGGTAAAGGTTCTAAGTTGTGATTGCACACAAACAAGGTTGATATAAATGAGTGCGTGGCTCCTGTATCTATAAGTGTGTAAGCAGTAAAACCACAGATCATAATGGTACCTGTTATGACTGTATGCTGCACGGCTTCCTCATCCTCCATCATTGCATAGACTCTAGGTGCTACCCTTGCACGGTTCGGATCTGGCGGCATGGGGCAGTCTCTGACTATATGTCCAACCTTGTCACATCTGAAACAACGGCCAGAACGCAACTTGCATTCGCCGGGGTGGTTCTTCTGACAGGTGGGGCATAGGGGTGCCAGAGGCCTCTTTCCTTTTCCTTGGTCATCATTCTGGTTGAGGGGTCTCTTTATTCCTTGTTGTTGTTGATGTGGTCCCCTGTTCTGTTGCGGCTGCCAACCTTTGTTCTGACGTGGTGGCGGCTGAGTGTCCTTTGTGAGTTTTCTTGGCTGCTCACGCTGTGCATATGCTGTTATTTCTGCCTCTTCCAGCTCCAAGGCCTTAGCCGTCACTTCACCATAGGGTACGTTGAGTATTCCAGCAGTTTTTACTTTCACATACCGACTCGGTTTTAGCCCTTGAACAAATTGGTAAATCTTGTCCTCGTCATCCTCAATCATTCGGGGAGCAAACCGTGATAAAGCATCAAATTTGCATATGTAATCCGTCACAGAGCCAGTTTGTCGCAGATTCATGAACTCCTTCTTCTTGTTGGCCCGAACAGTCCTATTGAAGTACTTGTCAAAGAAAGCAGTCTTGAACATCTCCCAGGTCATGGCTTTGTCATTAGCGGTGTTCTGGATCAAGTCCCACCAATGCCTTGCACTTAACTACAAAAGAAAGACAGCATAGGTGACCTTATCTCCTTCATCACCTTTGACTATTAAACATTCTTCTATCTTCGAACCCACTCCTCAGCATAAATAGGATCTGAAACATGTCCATTAACACCGGGGTCGAAGCCGGTGGAAACGCTCACCCCTGATCATGAGTTGCATTAGTACTGAGTTTGCCTTGTTCCTCCTAGCAGTCATCAGTCGTTCTATCTGGTGAGATTGGCGCATGACATACTCTGTCAATTGAGCAATAGCATTGCTATCCTCATTGGTCTCCCTCTGCTGACCTCTAACTTTTTGAGATTCCTAGAAAAATCATTACAGATATATCTTAACTTAATGACATATACTGAAATCATAAATACTTACATTGTTGGAGTGCTCATGTACAGTCAGTGCTGGAAGGCAGTCTCGAACCGGTTTTAGAACCCGTTTTGCTTTGATACATATTGTAACGACCCGGGGAGGATCGCCACGACACTTTTCATCATCCGATGGCTAAACACTCTACATCTGCCGATCGCTAGACGACAAAATAACACTTTTCATCATCCGATGGCTAAACACTCTACATCTGCCGATCGCTAGACGACAAAATAACACTTTTCATCATCCGATGGCTAAACACTCTACATCTGCCGATCGCTAGACGACAAAATAACACTTTTCATCATCCGATGGCTAAACACTCTACATCTGCCGATCGCTAGACGACAAAATAACACTTTTCATCATCCGATGGCTAAACACTCTACATCTGCCGATCGCTAGACGACAAAATAACACTTTTCATCATCCGATGGCTAAACACTCTACATCTGCCGATCGCTAGACGACAAAATAACACTTTTCATCATCCGATGGCTAAACACTCTACATCTGCCGATCGCTAGACGACAAAATAACACTTTTCATCATCCGATGGCTAAACACTCTACATCTGCCGATCGCTAGACGACAAAATAACACTTTTCATCATCCGATGGCTAAACACTCTACATCTGCCGATCGCTAGACGACAAAATAACACTTTTCATCATCCGATGGCTAAACACTCTACATCTGCCGATCGCTAGACGACAAAATAACACTTTTCATCATCCGATGGCTAAACACTCTACATCTGCCGATCGCTAGACGACAAAATAACACTTTCATCATCCGATGGCTAAACACTCTACATCTACCGATCGCTAGACGACAAAATAACACTTTCATCATCCGATGGCTAAACACTCTACATCTGCCGATCGCTAGACGACAAAATAACACTTTCATCATCCGATGGCTAAACACTCTACATCTGCCGATCGCTAGACGACAAAATAACACTTTCATCATCCGATGGCTAAACACTCTACATCTGCCGATCGCTAGACGACAAAATAACACTTTCATCATCCGATGGCTAAACACTCTACATCTGCCGATCGCTAGACGACAAAATAACACTTTCATCATCCGATGGCTAAACACTCTACATCTGCCGATCGCTAGACGACAAAATAACACTTTCATCATCCGATGGCTAAACACTCTACATCTACCGATCGCTAGACGACAAAATAACACTTTCATCATCCGATGGCTAAACACTCTACATCTGCCGATCGCTAGACGACAAAATAACACTTTCATCATCCGATGGCTAAACACTCTACATCTACCGATCGCTAGACGACAAAATAACACTTTCATCATCCGATGGCTAAACACTCTACATCTACCGATCGCTAGACGACAAAATAACACTTTCATCATCCGATGGCTAAACACTCTACATCTACCGATCGCTAGACGACAAAATAACACTTTCATCATCCGATGGCTAAACACTCTACATCTGCCGATCGCTAGACGACAAAATAACACTTTCATCATCCGATGGCTAAACACTCTACATCTGCCGATCGCTAGACGACAAAATAACACTTTCATCATCCGATGGCTAAACACTCTACATCTGCCGATCGCTAGACGACAAAATAACACTTTCATCATCCGATGGCTAAACACTCTACATCTGCCGATCGCTAGACGACAAAATAACACTTTCATCATCCGATGGCTAAACACTCTACATCTGCCGATCGCTAGACGACAAAATAACACTTTCATCATCCGATGGCTAAACACTCTACATCTGCCGATCGCTAGACGACAAAATAACACTTTCATCATCCGATGGCTAAACACTCTACATCTGCCGATCGCTAGACGACAAAATAACACTTTCATCATCCGATGGCTAAACACTCTACATCTACCGATCGCTAGACGACAAAATAACACTTTCATCATCCGATGGCTAAACACTCTACATCTACCGATCGCTAGACGACAAAATAACACTTTCATCATCCGATGGCTAAACACTCTACATCTGCCGATCGCTAGACGACAAAATAACACTTTCATCATCCGATGGCTAAACACTCTACATCTGCCGATCGCTAGACGACAAAATAACACTTTCATCATCCGATGGCTAAACACTCTACATCTGCCGATCGCTAGACGACAAAATAGCACTTTCATCATCCGATGGCTAAACACTCTTACATCTACCGATCGCTAGACGACAAAATAACACTTCATCATCCGATGGCTAAACACTCTACATCTACCGATCGCTAGACGACAAAATAACACTTTCATCATCCGATGGCTAAACACTCTACATCTGCCGATAGGAGAAAACACATCTTCCGGTAGAAACTCCTACTAAAATGATTCATCCAACTTTCACATAACACAACTTAGCTAAGAAAGGCTCTTACTGGTATAACAAATTCATTCAGAGTATAAATAGCGGAAGACTTGCAATACATAAATCCTTTAAAAAGAAACATATCCTCATATCCAATCCCAGACTCAAAAGTTAACTCAAACAATCCTAACACCATCCGACATAATTCCAGTTCTTATATCCTTACTGACATAAGGGAGCAATAACCAGGGGTCATAATCGCCTCTCCAGTCCCGCACTGTCACTTTGAGTATCCTCCAGCAACCAGCTTTAAATATCCTCTTTGAAGTTAGTATCTTCACCTGTAGTCTCTTCACCTACATCATAAGGTTCATCTTTAAGCCTAATGCTTAGTAAGGAATGCGACATTAACATGAGTGCATGAATGCATAATTCAGAGAAAACATGCTCATAGATCATTTCTTGTTCATATTCTTGTTCATATTCATCAATCATAGTCATGAATCATATTCATCATTCGTAATCATTGTTCATAATCATTGTTCTTATTCATCATTTCAGTTGTGTGGGATGAGAGAGGATTTGTGCCGGTAAAGGGGGTTCGACAGTGATTTTGATCATAGTCCCTACTGCGGGTCGTATACATATGTCCTTCTTTGGACTGTGACATACGCCGAACCGCCCCCAACCCTCACTCAACCACGTTGCAGGGATTTTATCATCTTATCTTGTTCATGAGAAAACATGCTTTTTAAAACATTTTCATATGCATAAAACTTTCATGATGCGTGAATATGGAAACTCTTAAAACATCAAGCTATAGAGCAGAGCATTATCCATCATGGAATATTACTTTCGAACTAAACATCATCAAGAACACTAGACATCCGCATAAGGGAGTTTCTAATCATCACATAACATTCTACTTAGTATCCTCTGATGTAGGGTCCTAATGACCGAGAAACCTATACATTCACTTACCTGGTCTCCTTAGCACTTGAGCTCATTTCTCTTCAAACTTCTTCACCTAAACATTTACATTGCAGTAGTTAAAACAAAATCCTAATAGTTCTAATCTCGAGTTATCCTAAGATCTAATAGCTAAGAGTCCTTCCCGAGTTCTTAGTTTAATACTCAATGTAACCCGAAATCCCAAAATCAAAACAGACGGATTCGATAATGATAACTCAGGGTTGGTTGTTTTAAATGTCCAGAATCGATTTGGAATGATATTTCCAATCTCGGGTTTCAAAATGTTCTTATCAATACTCGGCCATTGAAGAATCCAAAACTTCAATACAGAGCTGAAAATAGAGCTAATAAACTAACAGATAGCCACATTGTCTAATGCATACCTCAGGCGCAGAGTAGTCGAGTGGTGGCGGAGTAAACCGGCCGTCGAGGAGAGTTTGGTGATAGTAGAGAGTAAGGACTTGCGAGAGAAGAAATCGCCGGAAAGGGTGATGTCGGCTACAGTGGTTTAAATGAGGTTTGAATCCTTTCCTTTTTCTTTAAATACTAGCCTCAATCCTCCATTATTACAACTTTGCCACTCAACCTAGTTTAGATCCACATGTAATTAATTAAGCTTGGCATAAATCCTAAACTACGAAGATTACATATTTATTCCCCGGATATGTAAGCGGAATTACTCCGATATTAATGCAATGACTATTTTTAATTGTCGATGTGTTAAATTGAATGAGAGTGGTTGTAAAACTGATTCGACGAACTAAATAGAAATTTAGTTAAAAACCAATTGAAGGGTAAAATAGGGAGCCAATTAAGGTTGGTGGGAGGTGGCCAATGGATGTGTGACACCTGGCAACTTGTTGAAGAAGCCATGCTATTTTCTCTTCCCTCTTACGTGAAACCCTCATTTCTCATCTGCTTCCTTCCACTGCTCTCTGTTTTCTTGCCTCTAGGCGATTTCAACCTTTCCAAAAGACTTCCACTCTTCTGTTTTCTCCAGTGAAGGTAATCATCTGCTAAAGTTAATGAGTTTGGATAAGTTAAAATGTGAGTTTTGTGGAAGTTTAAGGTTACGATATTTTGAGAAAAACTCACTGTTTTGGATGAAAACACATTATTTTGTTTTCTAAAGGTTTGAAAGGAGTTTGCTGCATATTCTACTAAGTTATTAGTTAGCATTTGCAACTTTGCTCATTTTCTCTACGTGCATGTTTAAGGTCCGTGCATAACCGAGACGTTCGAGACTATCAACTCTACAGAAAAACAGGTAAGTTCATATCCGTAGGTTGGCCCTTAAGGCCCTACATCACGGAGATAGTAGGTATTACTTATGTCGGGTGATTTCGGGTAGAGAAAGTTAGAATTAAGTTCTGAGTTATCTGTGTCACACATTACATTCTGCTGTAATATTTCTGTTGTCTGCCGTTTTATGTTTAAGCACTGTAAATACTCATGCATACACGATTTTTCCGAAAGACATGCAAAAGTTTTCTGTGCACGGTTTTGAAGTTAAGAAAGATAAAATCTGACTGTAATGTATTGGTTAAGTGTGGGACGGGGACTGGCCTACTGTTCTGTACAGCTCTGTCTGTTTCTGTTCTGTAAATTTGTTATGTGCCTGTCGTGCACTTGCCAGTTCCCTTATAAGCCCCACTTATACCCCTATGACAGATAAAAACAATGAATATGAACAAGAACAAGAAAAGATTCATGAATAAAATATGAATATGAAACCTATGCAACATGGATTATGAGAGGGTTGGGGGCGGTTTGGCGTATGTCACTGTCCAAAAAAGGGACCAAGAATACGACCCGCAAGGGACTATGTACACTTTCACTGTCGAACCCCCTTTACCGGCACAAATCCTCTCTTAATCCATACAATGTAAATGATGAATATGAATGATGAATATGAACACGAATATGAACAAGAACGAGAAAAGATTCATGAGCATGCGTTTCTTTAAACTGTGCATTCATGCATATGTGTTAGCATTGCATTCCTTACTAAAAATTAGGCTTATAGTTTAAACCTTATGATGTAGGTGAAGAATTAACAGGTGAGGATTCCAAATTTAATGAGGAAGTCTAAGGCTGGTTGCTGGATGTGCTCAGGGTGACAGTGCGTGGCTGGAAAAGGCGATTATGACCCGTGGTTACTGCTCATTTGATGTCAGTAAGGATTACGAAAACTGAGGTTAAAGTAGGATGAGTTTTCTCATGTCATTAGATACTAGAATATGACTGATACTATTTCTAAGTAGGATGAGGTTTCTCTTAAGCGCGTTATATTTTTAAATATTACCTGTTTTAGCTTCTGAGCTCGAGAATGATTTTGAGAATTTATATATATGTGATGGTCTGTTTTAATGAAGTCTTCCGCTATGTATACTCAGATTGAGTTTATGTTTAAGTCAGAGCAGGATTGTATTGTCATGATGAGAGTGTGTGAAAATTTGGATGTCCTCTATGGGTAAATGTCAAAAGTGTTTGCCACCGATGGATGTTTTCTGTCAGTAGAAGTCGTTTAATAAGTTAAGGTTTCCTGTCTTTAGGGTAAAGTCTATCGGATGATGTGAGTAAAGATGAGTAATCGGATGATGTGAGTAGTGTTGTTTTGATCGGATGAGTAATCATCCGGCTGATGTCATCGGCAGGAGTAGTTTAAACTTTGTCGTTTTGTGATCGGATGATGTGAGTAAAGATGAGTAATCGGATGATGTGAGTAGTGCTGTTTCGGATGATGTGAGTAAAGATGAGTAATCGGATGATGTGAGTAAAGATGAGTAATCGGATGATGTGAGTAAAGATGAGTAATCGGATGATGTTGTTATTTTATCGGATGAGTGTATATAAGTTTTGTCGTCTAGCGATCGGATGGAGTCTTAATGTGTCACGAGAGATACGCATGTCAATCGGATGATGTTGTTTATCCTATCGGATGATGTTGTTTATTTTATCGGATGAGTGTATATAAGTTTTGTCGTCTAGAGATCGGATGGAGTCTTAATGTGTCACGAGAGATACGCATGTCAATCGGATGATGTTGTTTATCCTATCGGATGATGTTGTTTATTTTATCGGATGAGTGTATATAAGTTTTGTCATTAGCGATCGGATTAAGTTTAATGTGGCACGTGGGATACACATGTTGATCGGTGGATGTTTGCAAATCCATGCAGCCCCGCGAGCGATGAAGTCGTGAGGTCTGAGGGCACCTTCCTTCTGCCCGATCGTGTTATGAAATCAATGTCTGAGTTTAGTCGCTCTGCTCTGCGACTAGTTATGCCGACAGTTTTATGGATGAGTCGAGTGTTGAAGAGTTAGTTTTTGTCAGATATGACAATGGTTTAAAGTTCTTTCTGTTAAAAAAAAATGTGTGCAGAGAGAATATTTAGGGTGAAAGTTCCACGAAAATATGAATTAGTCTCGGCCCTTAACGGAGTCGTGACAGTATAAGTTCTGATGTTTAAGTTTTAAAAACTCTGTATTTGACGGTTGTGTATATTCTGAAGTATTCTGGAATTGTTTGGAATATTTCTCTTTAAGGATGTGCATGGTTTATCTCTGGTTTTAGAGTTATCCAAGCAATCTGTTTCCTTAGAATTCTATCGTGTTTTCTTGATATGCCCAAAATCATGTTGTGAATCATTTTTCTGAAGTGTGAAGCTTTCACACTTTCTGTTTTCACGATTTTTGTTTTTATGTAATCCTGTCAAAAGTTGTCAAATTCTGCCATTTTAAACTACATCTTCCGATCACGTCCACCGCTGCTTCAAATTCACTTCTACAGCTGCCCGTTTTAAAAATCACGTCCACCGCTACTTGTAAAATCATATCCACCGCTGCCCACTGCCCGTTTAAAACTGCATCCACCGCTGCCCACTGCCCGTTTAAAACTGCATCCACCGCTGTCTTTACAATTTCATCTTCCGCTTGACGTCATCTATTTTGTCTTATTCGCATCCACCGGTGAACAGTGCACTTCTGCCTGCCTCCACCGCTGCCACTGTTCATTTTTGTCCTATTCACATCCACCGGTGAACAGTGCACTTCTGCCTGCGTATCCCGTTGCCAATAAAATTTACATCATCCGCTTGACGTCATCTGTTTTGTCTTATTCGCATCCACCGGTGAACAGTGCACTTCTGTCTGCCTCCACCGCTGCCACTGTTCATTTTTGTCTTATTCACATCCACCGGTGAATAGTGCACTTCTGCCTGCGTACCCCGTTGCCTTTAAAATTTACATCATCTGCCTGACATCATCTGTTTTTTTTTATTCTCATCCACCGGTGAATAGTGCACTTCTGCCTGCCTCCACCGTACCACTGTTCATTTTTGTCTTATTCATATCCACCGGTGAACAGTGCACTTCTGCCTGCGTACCCCATTTCCTTTAAAATTTACATCATCCGCCTGACGTCATCTATTTTGTCTTATTCATATCCACCGTTCTCTTTTGTTTTATTCATATCCACCGTTGCCACTGTTCACTTTTGTCTTATTCGCATCCGCCGCTAGTTTATATTGCCCGCCAAGTTTATTTACTTCTTTTGCCCTACATCACCTGATCCCGTCATTCACTGTCGTCTTTCTTCTGGCAAAATTTCTAGTTTTGTTTTCTATTTTATTAGGTTTTCCACTGCATGTTAAGTCGTTCATTTCTGTCTATTTATTTTCATCGTTCAAATTCTGGTGTTCCAACCCTCTCGTTGTCTGCCAAAACCCTGTGTAAGTCGAAGTTAAGTCTTAGTGAGAATACCAGAACTGTTTTCATTTTTTCCTGCTTCCAGCCTTCCTGTTTTTATTCTATCATTCATTTTGCATTCCGATTTTTACTGTTTCCCGTTTTACTTTCAAATCCAGAGAATGTTTTCCTTCTCTGTAAAGTTTTCAAGGGTTCGTTTTAAAAGTCCAGTCTGTTATAAAAAAAAAGTTCCATTTTCTGTAAAATGTCACTAGTGATGGCTTGACTCTCCGGCCCCGATCGGGAACTGGAATCGGGCTGTCACAGTTATGGTATCAGAGAGAACAAGGTTTTAAAAGTGATTCTGTAAAATGTCTGACTGCGCAACCCGCCACGTGAGATCACTCCACCAACTGTAAGAGTTTAAATTCTCGTGCCATTGACAGATTAACTGAGCTGGTGGGTGTACAGTCCCATATGGTGGAACGTATGATGGCCCGAGAAGACAACGGGAATAATAATAATAATCAGGGGAATGCTTCACGCGACACAAGTGGAGATAGATTCAGGCGACTCCAGCCGCCTACATTTGATGGACTATCTACTGACCCAACTCACGCTGAGGAATGGGTCCGGCACATAAAGAGGATGTTTAGATGCGCAGAGGTGGAAGAAAATAAGAAGGTTCTATGTGCCACGTATTAGCTCACCAAGAACGCAGGATTTTGGAGGGACACCATCCAGGCAACAATGATGGCGTTAAGCTGGGAGGGATTTAAACGAATATTCTATGAGAAGTATTTTGACAGAAGTGCGAAGAAGGAGAAGATGATAGAATTCTCTCGGCTACAACAGTATGGATCGGTGGCCGAATATGTTCAGAAGTTTGAATCCTTATCCCGCTATGCACCTCATTTGGTGGCCACTAACGAAAACAAGGTGCACCAATTTATTTAGGGTTTGAAGCTGGACCTCTTACGAGGGATTTGATGAGGCACCGTACACAAAAGTGGTGGCCAAGGCCTATCAGTTGGAGGCCTTAGAAGCGAAGTCCCAGAGATAGAGAGATCAACCGAGAGGGATTATTCGGAATGTTCCTCAACAACAACAACGGGGTCAAAATTTACAACCTCAACAGCAACAGAACAGGGGTATTAAAAGGCCCAATGAGACCGCCACCTATCAAGACAAGGGGAAGAGACCAATGGGGGCTCCTTAACTTTCAGCATGCCCACGATGCCAGAAAATTCATAGAGGAGAATAAAGACTCATAACCGACCAATGTTTTCGATGTGGCAAAGAAGGCCTATCACGTCTGAGATTGCCCAATACCCGACACAAGACTGAATCAGGCCGTACCTAGAGTCTTTGCAATGATGGAGGATGTTGATGATGTCGCTCAGCATACAGCAATTACAAGTACAATTTCAATATGCGATGCACCTGCTTATACCTTGTGGGACACAGGGGCCACGCATTCGTTTGTGGCAATGGACTTCGTAGTTAGACAGGAGTTTTGTTGTACGTCGTCAGATCAGCCCTACAGCATTATGCTACCGTCCGGAGAGTTTATGCACTCCGAACAGATTATACAGGGTGATATAGTGTCAGTAGGAGACCAGAAGTTGTATGCCAACCTTATCGTCATCGGTATGATGGGATACGATGTTATTCTGGGGATGGACTGGCTGTTTAGACATTACGCCACCATCAACTGTAGGTCCAGGCTAGTGTCGTTTAAGCACCCGAACGAGGTAGAGTTCTCTTATCAGGCAATACCAAGGAAACACAATATGCCTGTTATATCTTCCTTAAAAGCTCAACAGCTAATGAAGTCAGGATGCATCGGATTTCTGGCCCACGTAATAGACGTTCAAAAGCAAGGTGAGGTGGAACTTCAAAATATTCCGGTAGTTCGAGACTTCTCAAAAATTTTCTTAGATGACTTACCGGGATTTCCACCTGATCGTAAAATCGAGTTTGAGATTGACGGATATCCTGGTGCTGAACCGGTATCGAAGAATCCGTACCGTATGGCACCAATTGAGCTGCAGGAGTTGAAGGCTCAGCTAAAGGAGTTGGTGGACAAGGGTTTTGTGCGCCCTAGTTTCTCTCCGTGGGGTGCTCCCGACTTGTTTGTTAAGAAGAAGGATAGGTCCCTACGTATGTACATCGATTACCGTGAGCTGAAGAAATTGACCATCAAGAATAAGTACCCGTTGCCGAGGATCGATGATTTATTTGATCAACTACAAGAGGCTCGGGTATTTTCAAAGATTGACTTACGCTCCGGCTACTACCAGTTGAAGGTCAGGGCTAATGATATTCCAAAGACCGCCTTCAGGTCCCGCTACGGACACTACGAGTTCTTGGTAATGTCTTTTGGATTGACTAATGCTCCGACGGCATTCATGGACTTGATGAACAAGATATTCCAAGAATTTTTGGATAAATTTGTAATCGTCTTCATCGATGACATCCTAGTTTACTCCAGAAGTGAGGCCGAGCACGAGGAGCACCTGGCAATTGTACTATCGACTCTGAAACAACACCGGTTGTATGCCAAACTGTCGAAGTGCGAATTCTGGTTGAGCAGGATTAACTTCTTAGGCCATGTGGTGTCGGCAGAAGGAGTGTCCGTGGATCCAGCCAAGATTCTGGCAGTGAAAGAATGGTCGAGACCGAGGAATGCCAGTGAGGTACGGAGCTTTATTGGACTAGCTGGTTATTACAGAAAGTTTATCAAAGGATTTTCTGTGATAGCAAAACCTATGACCAGCTTAACAAGGAAAGACATCAAGTTCAAGTGGTCTGAAGCTTGTGAGGTAAGTTTTCAGACACTTAAGCAGAAATTAACCACTGCACCTTTGTTAGTATTGCCTGTTGAAGACGGCAAGTTCAGCGTATACTGCGATGCGTCCAAGGTCGGCTTGGGTTGTGTATTAATGCAGGAAGAGAAAGTAGTGGCATACGCATCTAGACAATTGAAGAACCATGAACAAAACTACCCTAGACATGACCTCGAGTTAGTGGCAGTTGTGTTTGCGCTAAAAGTATGGAGACACCACTTGTACGGATAATCGTGTGAGGTGTTTTCTGATCACAAGAGCCTGAAGTACATATTTACCCAGAAAGAGCTAAACATGAGACAAAGACGGTGGTTAGAATTTGTGAAAGATTACGATGTAGAGATTAAATACCACCCTGGTAAGGCTAATGTGGTAGCTGATGCACTGAGCAGGATGCCAGCTACGACGCAACCAGCCATGTCAGCCGTATCAATGCCTTTGAGGACAGAGATACAGAAGTTCGATATGGAAATAGTTCCTGGGCTATTGGCCATACTAGTGGACTTGACACTACGGCCTACCGTCCTAGACTGAATTAAAGAAGCCCAGAAGACAAATTCAAAGGAAATGGCTGATATAGTAAGCAAGCTCCCTATGGCCTCCTCTGAGTTCAGCTATTCGACAGATGGTATTCTGAAGTTCAAAGATAGGTGGTACGTCCCGAGGGATGATGAACTGCAAAGGAAATTTTATCGGAAGCTCACTCGTCTTCTTTCTCTGTGCATCCTGGAAGCACAAAGATGTATCAAGACTTGAAACTTCACTTCTGGTGGCCGAATATGAAGAATGAAGTGGCCAAATATGTGGAGTCGTGCATGATATGTCAACAGGTCAAAGCTAAACATCAACGACCAAGTGGAACGCTTCAGCCTCTCCCGATCACCGAATGGAAATGGGAGAACATAACGATGGATTTTGTTGTCGGCCTTCCGAGGACAGCTAAGGGCCATAATAGTATTTGGGTCATAGTGGATAGATTGACCAAGTCAGCCCATTTCCTACCTGTGAAGACGACGTACTCTATGGATCAGTACGCAGAGCTGTATATTAGTGAGATTATTAAGCTACATGGCAATCCAGTGTCGATCGTCTCAGACCGGGATCCCAGATTCACTTCCAGGTTTTGGAAAAGCTTGCAGAGCTCTTTGGGCACCAAGTTAGATTTCAGCACGACATTTCACCCACAGACGGACGGACAATCCGAGAGGACGATTCAAATACTTGAAGATATGTTAAGGTCGTGCGTATTGAAATTTCATGTTCCTTGGAGTAGATATTTGCCACTCGTGGAGTTTGCTTACAACAATAGCTACCAGGATACAATTGACATGGCTCCTTATGAAGCTCTTTACGGCAGGAAGTGTAGATACCCATTGTGTTTGGATGAAGTCGGAGAAACCAAGATTATTGGCCCTGACATATTACAGCAGATGTCCGATATGATAGCTACTATCAAACAACGTATAAAAATTGCTCAGAGTCGACAGAAGAGTTATGCGAACCATAGAAGAAGAGACTTAGAGTTCGTTGAGGGCGATGAAGTATTCTTGAAAGTGTCACCTTTCAAGGGCGTAATGAGATTCGGTAAGAAAGGAAAGCTCAGCCCACGGCTCATTGGCCCTTTTCCCATCTTGAAGCGTGTGGGAAACATGGCTTACAGACTACAGTTGCCAGCTTCTATGGATGGAGTTCACAATGTTTTCCATGTTTCGATGCTGAGAAAATGTGTACGAGATCCAACTCAGATTGTGAAACAGGTGGACTTTGATATCATGCCGACGCTGACATATGAAGAAAGGCCCATACAGATACTGGATACCTCACTCAAAGTCATGCGCAATCGAGTGGTCCCATTGGTTACAGTTTAATGGCAAAATCATAATGTAGAGGAAGCCACATGGGAAAGACAAGAGGATGTCAGGGCCCAATATCCGGACCTCTTTGCTTAGGCAAATTTTGGGGACAAAATTTCTGTAAAGGTGGGTAGAATGTAACACCCGACATTTTTGCCTATGTATTTATTCCCCGGATATGTAAGCGGAATTACTCCGATATTAATGCAATGACTATTTTTAATTGTCGATGTGTTCAATTGAATGAGAGTGGTTGTAAAATCGATTCGACGAACTAAATAGAAATTTAGTTAAAAACCAATTGAAGGGTAAAATAGGGAGCCAATTAAGGTTGGTGGGAGGTGGCCAATGGATGTGTGACACCTGGCAACTTGTTGAAGAAGCCATGCTCTTTTCTCTTCCCTCCTACGTGAAACCCTCATTTCTCATCTGCTTCCTTCCACTGCTCTCTGTTTTCTTTACTCTAGGCGATTTCAACCTTTCCAAAAGACTTCCACTTTTCTGTTTTCTCCAGTGAAGGTAATCATCTGCTAAAGTTAACGAGTTTGGATAAGTTAAAATGTGAGTTTTGTGGAAGTTTAAGGTTACGATATTTTGAGAAATGCTCACTGTTTTGGATGAAAACACGTTAGTTTGTTTTATAAAGGTTTGAAAGGAGTTTGCTGCATATTCTACTAACTTATTAGTTAGCATTTGCAACTTTGCTCATTTTCTCTACGTGCATGTTTTAGGTCCGTGCATAACCGAGACGTTCGAGACTATCAACTCTACAGAAAACAGGAAAGTTCATATCCGTAGGTTGGCCCTTAAGGCCCTATATCACGGAGATAGTAGGTATTACTTATGTCGGGTTATTTCGGGTAGAGAAAGTTAGAGTTAAGTTCTGAGTTATCTGTGTCACACATTACGTTCTGCTGTAATATTTCTGTTGTCTGCCGTTTTATGTTTAAGCACTGTAAATGCTCATGCATACACGATTTTCCCGAAAGACATGCAAAAGTTTTATGTGCACGGTTTTGAAGTTAAGAAAGATAAAATCTGACTGTAATGTATTGGTTAATTGCGAGACGGGGATTGGCCTACTGTTCTGTTTCTGTTCTGTAAATCTGTTATGTGCATGTCGTGCACTTGCCAGTTCCCCTATACCACTTATAGCCCTCTGACAGATAAAAACAATGTTATGTAATGTCACTGTATTCTGAAAAGTTCATGCATAGCATATGCATCACTTGCATTTATATGTTCTTACTGAGTTTTAGACTCATAGGGGAGCTCTCTTGATGTAGGTACTAAAACCGTGGATGAGGACTTTGTGCCTCAAGATGATGATTTGATGTAGTTGGCGGATTCGAGCTCATGGGGGTTGGTTGCTAAAGCCAGACACATTCTATTTCGGTGAGGGTATTTTAAAATTATGTCAAGTCCTGTATAACTTTTGAAATTTTAAACCAGTGTATAGGATTGGTGTTGAAGTTTGAAAACCCCTGTCTGGTGAAGTTTTGGTAATGTATATCGAGTTCTGTACGGTCTTCCAGATCTTAAAACAATGTATGAGTTCTGATGTTTAAGTTTTAAAAACTCTGTATTTGACGGTTGTGTCTATTCTGAAGTATTCTGGAATTGTTTGGAATCTTTCTCTTTTAGGGTGTGCATGGTTTATCTCTGGTTTTAGAGTTATCCAAGCAATCTGTTTCCTTAGAATTCTGTCGTGTTTTCTTGATATGCCCAAAATCATGTTGTGAATCGTTTTTCTGAAGTGTGAAGCTTTCACACTTTCTGTTTTCACGATTTCTGTTTTTATGTAATCCTGTCAAAAGTTGTCAAATTCTGCCCTTTTAAACTACATCTTCCGATCACGTCCACCGCTGCTTTAAATTCACTTCTACAGCTGCCCGTTTTAAAAATCACGTCCACCGCTACTTGTAAAATCATATCCACCGCTGCCTGCTGCCCGTTTAAAACTGCATCCACCGATGTCTTTACAATTTCATCTTCCGCCTGACGTCATCTGCTTTGTCTTATTCGCATCCATCGGTGAACAGTGTACTTCTGCCTGTCTCCACCGCTGCCACTGTTCATTTTTGTCTTATTCACATCCACCAGTGAACAGTGCACTTCTGCCTACCTACCCCGTTGCCTTTAAAATGTACATCATCCGCCTGACGTCATCTGTTTTGTCTTATTCGCATCCACCGGTGAACAGTGCACTTCTGCCTGCCTCCACCGCTGCCACTGTTCATTTTTGTCTTATTCACATCCACAGGTGAATAGTACATTTCTGCCTGCATACCTCGTTGCCTTTAAAATTTACATCATCCGACGTCATCTGTTTTGTCTTATTCGCATCCACCGGTGAACAGTGCACTTATGCCTGCCTCCACCGCTGCCACTGTTCATTTTTGTCTTATTCACATCCACCGGTGAACAGTGCACTTCTGGTTGCGTACCCCGTTGCCTTTAAAATTTACATCATCCGCCTGACGTCATCTATTTTGTCTTATTCATATCCACCGTTCTCTTTTGTTTATTCACATCCACCGCTGCCACTGTTCACTTTTGTCTTATTCGCATCCACCGCTAGTTTATATTGCCCGCCCAATTTATTTACTTCTTTTGCCCTACATCACCCGATCTCGTCATTCACTGTCGTCTTTCTTCCGGCAAAATTTCCAGTTTTGTTTTCCATTTTATTAGGTTTTCCACTGGATGTTAAGTCGTTCATTTCTGTCTGTTTATTTTCATCGTTCAAATTCTGGTGTTCCAACCCTCTCGTTGTCTGCCAGAACCCTGTGTAAATCGAAGTTAAGTCTTAGTGAGAATACCAGAATTGTTTTCATTTTTTCCTGCTTCCAACCTTCCTGTTTTTCTTCTGTCATTCATTTTGCATTCCGATTTTTACTGTTTTCCGTTTCACTTTCAAATCCTAAGAATGTTTTCCTTCTCTGTAAATTTTTCAAGGGTTCGTTTTAAAAGTCCAGTCTGTTATAAAAAAATAAAAATAAGTTCCGTTTTCTGTAAAATGTCACGAGTGATGGCTTGACTCTTCGGCCCCGATCGGGAATGAGAATCGGGCTGTCACAATATCAAATATTCTATTAAAATTTTATAAAAATTAATTAATCAAATTAATTTATTTTTATATAAATTATCAATTTTATAATCAAATTTAAAATTATTTATTAATAATGTAAAATTTCAACCATTAAAATTTTACATTATTTAGTTTCTCACATAATGCATAAATATGAACAATAGTTTTGATCAAATTAAAACCATTGATTTTTAACAAATTAATTTATTAAAAATAAATAAATAAAACATATACTATGAATGGAGGTCAATGTGAGAAAACTAAAATTATGAGTAGGCTCTCTATGCAAATATTGTATGACATGTGAATGCATAACAATGATAAAATAATTTATATCAAACATAAAAGTAAATGAAATAATGATCGGATAGATTTAGGTATTTCTAAAATTATAAGTAAACCCATAAAACAATAAAAAAAATATGTGCTCGATGAGGCATCCACATCGGATGTGCACTTTGACATCCACTTTTATGCATCTTACACCGTGGTGTCAACAATTGCACATTGTAGTCCTGCTCGATCATGATTTTCACAAAATCATATTATTAAATATATCATAAATACAATGAAGCTCTAATACCAATTGTTGGTTTTTAGAGTTCCCTCGCACGACGAACTTACCAATGTTCATAACACCGATAACGTGTGAAACCTATGTATCATGAAAAATAATGTAACACCCGACATTTTACCTATGTAATTATTCCCTGAATAATTAAGCGGAGTTACTCTGATGTTAATGCAATGACTATTTTTAATGAAATTGTCGACGTGTTCAATTGAATGAGAGTGATTCGTAAAACCGATTCGACGAACTAAATAGTAATTTAGTTAAAAACCAATAGTTAGAAATACATGGAGGGGTAAATTGGGAAGGAATTAAGGTAGGTGGGAGGGAGCCAATGGATGGTTGCCAAATGTCCATAACTTGCTGAGAAACCTACCTATTTTCTCTTCTTCTCTTCTCTTCTACGTAAACCTTCATTTTCATCCTCCTCTCTGTTATCTCTTTCAGGCGATTGAGACAAACTTCCAAAAACCTTGTTTCACCTATTTCTTCTGTTTCCTTCAGCAAAGGTAATCAATCATCTAACCTAGTTAACGAGTTTGGACAAGTTAAGATGTGAGTTTTGTGGAAGTTTAGGGTTAAGGTATTTTGGAGAAAACTCACCGATTTTGTATGAAAACACGTTGGTTTGTTTTCCAAAGGTTTGAATGGAGTTTGCTGCATATTCTACTAAGTTATTAGTTAGCATTTGCAGCTCTGTTTATTTTCTTTACGTGCATGTTTTAGGTCCGTGCATAACCGAGACGTTCAAGACTTCCAACTCTACAGCAACAGGTAAGTTCATACGTATAGGTTTAGCCTTTAAGGCCCTACAATACGGAGGTACTATGTAACACCCTGGCATTTTTTGTGTAATTATTTCCCCGAATAATTAAGCGGGATTACTCCGATATTAATGCAATGACTGTTTTTAATAAAATTGTCGATGTGATTAATAGAACGAAGGTGATTCGTGAGACCAAATCGACTAACTAAATAATGTTTTAGTTAAAAACCAATGGAATGGCAAATTGGAGAGAAATTAAGGTTGGTGGGAGATAGCCAGTGGATAACTGACACTTGGTAACTTGTTGAAGAAGCTAAGTTCTTCCTCCTACGTGAAATCTTCATTTCACTTCTCTGCTTCCTCCCTTCCTTCTCTCTATTCTTCTCTTCCAGGAGACTGAAACAAGTTTCACGCTTTGTTTCTCTTGCACTCTTCAGTGAAGGTAATTTCCGTCGATAGTTAACAAGTTTAACGACACTATTTACTGATTTTTGAGAAGTTTAGGGTTAATGACCGTATAATCACATTTTAGGTTCACAAACTACTCAAACCGAGATGATCAAGAACATCAACTCTACGGCAAATAGGTAAGTTCATACCCGTAGGTTGGCCCTTAAGGCCCTACATCACGGAGGTACTAGGTATTTCTGTTCTGTCGGGTTGTTTACGGGTAGAAGGATTAGAGTTATGTTCTGTGTTTTTCCCTGTTATGTTTCTGTTGTTTAATTGTTGTTCTCTGCCATTTAAGTTGAAGCACTATACTCCATCATACATACACGTTTTTCCCGAAAGTTCATGCAAAACCTTTTTCTGTACACTGTTTGAAACTAAACAAGATAAAATCTACTGAAATGTATTGGTTAAGTGCGGGACGGGGACTGGCCCCCAGATCTGTTTCTTTTCTGTTCTGTATTACTGTTTGTGCCTGATAGTGCACCCACTGTTTGCCAGTTCCCCTATAAGCCCCACTTATACCCCTCTGCCACTGAAACGTAATGTACTGTACTGTCACTGTATTTCTGAAAGTTCATGCATAGCATATGCATCACCGCATTTATATATGTTCTTACTGAGTTTTAGACTCATAGGTGAACTCTCTGATGTAGGTACTGAACTTGAAAATGAGGACTTTGTGCCTCAGTCTGATGAATAGGTGGCTGGTGGTTCGAGCTCATGGGGGGTTTGGTTGCTGTAGCCAGGCATATTTCTGTCATGAAGTATAAGTTTTTAAAGTGATGTACAAGTCTGTGAAACCTCACTGTGATTCTGCTGTTTTGTTTTTAAACTTCAGCTGTCGTTCTGTGTTTGTTTTAAAAACTTCTGTTTTTTGGAAAATTTCTTAATCACATGTTAAATTCTGTACTGTCTCTGAAATTTTGAAACAATGTATAGATTCTGTGTCAATGTTTAAAACCGCTGTATTTGACAGTTAAGTTTATATTCTAAAGAATTCTGGAATTGTTTTGGATATTTTCTGTTAATCTGTGCATGGATGATTTCTGGTTTTGGAACTATCCATGCAGTTTGTCTCTTTAAATCTGTCAATTGTAAAGTATGTTTTACAATCTTGTTTAGAATCGGGCATTGAAAGTCTACAATTTTTCATGCCTTCTGCTGTGCTCGAGAACCATGTTTTGAAGTGGTTTGAGAATCTGAGACGTTTATGTCTTCTGTTTTTATGCTCTCTGTCTGTGAGTCTTCCTGTCAAAAGTTGTAAATTTTGTCTTTAAAAGTTTACATCCACCGATCACTGTTCACTTTTGTCCTATTATATCCACCGATTGCACTGTTCACATCTACCGATTTCTTTGTTCACCTTGTTGTAGTTTACATCCACCGATCACTGTTCACTTTTGTCCTATTATATCCACCGATTGCACTGTTCACATCTACCGATTTCTTTGTTCACCTTGTTGTAGTTTACATCCACCGATCACTGTTCACTTTTGTCCTATTGTATCCACCGATTGCACTGTTCACATCTACTGATTTCTTTGTTCACCTTGTTGTAGTTTACATCCACCGATCACTGTTCACTTTTGTCCTATTATATCCACCGATTGCACTGTTCACATCTACCGATTTCTTTGTTCACCTTGTTGTAGTTTACATCCACCGATCACTGTTCACTTTTGTCCTATTATATCCACCGATTGCACTGTTCACATCTACCGATTTCTTTGTTCACCTTGATGTAGTTTACATCCACCGATCACTGTTCACTTTTGTCCTATTATATCCACCGATTGCACTGTTCATATCTACCGATTTCTTTGTTCTCCTTCTGCCATTCATTCTGTAGTCTAGTTTCTTTAACTGTTCTTTTTTCTTTGTTTTGATTCCAAATACCGAAAATGTTTTCCTTCTCTGTTAAGCTTTAAGGTTTTAAAAGTATAAATGTTTAAAAAAAAATAGTCACCGTTTTCCGTTAAATGTCTGGAGTGACGGCTTGGCTCTCGGATTCCGATCGGGATCCGGTTTCGGGCTGTCACAGTTATGGTATCAGAGAGACAAGGTTTTAAAACCGATACTGTGAGATGTCTGACTGCGCAACCCGCCACGTGAGATCGCTGCACCAACTGTAAGTGTTTACATTCCTGTCAAAGTTCTGTTATTAAATTAGGTTATTCTGTTTATAGGGTTTCTTAGAAATGGTGAGAGGACATCAGGAAGAGTCAAGGCAAAAGCTCTCGTGCCATTGACCGACTAACCGAACTGGTGGGAGTACAGTCCCGCATGGTGGAACGTATGATGGCCTGAGAAGACAGCGGGAATAATAATAATAATAATCATGGAAATGCTGCACGTGAGAACAGTGGGGATAGATTCCGGTGACTCCAGCCGCCTTCATTTGATGGACTGTCTACAGACCCGACCTGTGCTGAAACCTGGATTCGAACAATGGAGAAGATGTTCAGTTATGCAGAAGTGGAAGACAACAATAAAGTTATTTGTGCCACGTTCTATCTCATCGAAAGTGCTGGCTTTTGGTGGGACACAGTGCAGTCGACTACAGTGGCATTAAGCTGGGAAGGATTCACGAAAATCTTCTACGAGAAGTACTTTGACCGAGTGAGGAAGGAAAAGTTACTTGAATTCTCTCGGCTGCGACTATATGGGTCAGTGGCCAAATATGTTCAGAAATTTGAGTCATTATCCCGATATGCAACGCACCTGGTGGCCACCGATGAGAACAAGGTACACCAGTTCATCCAAGGGCTAAAGATGGATATTATCCAAGGAATCAAAACTGGAGGGTTCGATGAGGCACCATACGTGAAGGTGGTGGCCAAGGCTTATCAGTTAGAGGCTTTAGAAATAAAGTCCCAGAGACAAAGAGATTCACCAAGAGGGATTATTCAGAATGTTCCTCAACAACAGCAAAGAAGTCAGAATTTACAATCTCAACAGCAACAAAACAGGGGCATTAAGAGGCCCAATGAGACCATCATCTATCAAGACAAGGGAAAGAGACCAATGGGGGCTCCTCAACCTTCAGTATGCCCACAGTGCAAGAAACTTCACAAAGGAGAATGCAGATTTATTACAGGCCAATGTTTCCGATGTGGCAAAGGAGGCCATCATGTTTGAGATTGCCCGATGCCGGACACGAGACCAAACCTTGCAGTACCAAGGGTTTTTGCAATGATGGAGGACGTTGATGATACTGATCAGCACACAGCAATTACAGGTACAATTTTGGTATGTGATGCACCTGCTTATACCTTGTGGGACACCGGGGGCCACACATTCGTTCGTGGCAATAGACTTCGTAGTTAGACAGAAGTTTTGTTGTACGCCGTCAGATCAACCCTACAGCATTATGCTACCGTCCGGAGAGTTTATGCACTCCGAGCAGGTTGTACGGGGTGATATAGTGTCAGTAGAAGATCAGAAGTTGTATGCCAGTCTTATCGTTATCGGTATGAAAGGATACGATGTGATTCTGGGGATGGATTGGCTGTTTAGATATCACGCCACCATCAACTGTAGGTCCGGGCTTGTGTCGTTTAAACGCCCGAACGAGGTAGAACTCTCCTATCAGGCAGTACCAAAAGGAACATCGTATGCCTACTATATCTTCCTTAAAAGCTCAACAACTGATGAGGTCAGGATGCATCAGATTTCTTGCCCACGTAGTGGATGTTCAAAGGCAAAATGAGGTGGAACTTCAAAATATTCCGGTAGTTCGAGACTTCTCAGAGGTTTTCTTTGATGACTTACCGGGATTGCCACCTGATCGTGAAATCGAGTTTGAGATTGACGTATATCCTGGTGCTGAACCAGTATCGAAGAATCCGTACCGTATGGCACCGATTGAGCTGAGGGAGTTGAAGGCTCAGCTAAAGGAATTGGTGGATAAGGGTTTTTTGCGTCCTAGTTTTTCTCCGTGGGGTGCCCCCGTCTTGTTTGTTAAGAAGAAGGATGGGTCCCTACGGATGTGCATTGATTACCGAGAGCTGAACAAGTTGAAAATCAAGAATAATTACCTGTTTCCGAGGATTGACGATTTATTTGACCAGCTACAGGGGGCTCGGATATTCTCGAAGATCGATTTGCGCTCCGGTTATTACCAGTTGAAGGTCATGGCTGATGATATTCCAAAGACCGCCTTCAGGACCCGGTACGGACATTACGAGTTTTTGGTGATGTGATGTCGTTCGGGTTGACTAATGCCCCCGCGACATTTATGGACTTGATGAATAGGATATTCCAGGAGTTCTTGGACAAATTTGTAATCGTCTTCATCGACGACATCCTGATTTATTCTCGGAACGAGGAAGAGCATAAAGAGCACTTGGCTATTATGTTGTCAACTCTAAAACAGCATCAATTATATGCCAAGCTATCAAAGTGGGAATTCTGGTTGAATAAGATTAATTTCCTAGGCCACGTGGTGTCTGCAGAGGGAGTGTCTGTGGATCCAGCCAAGATTCTGGCAGTGAAGGAATGGCCAAGATCGAGAAGTGCCAGTGAGGTACGGAGTTTTATCGGATTAGCTGGTTATTACAGAAAGTTCATCAAGGGATTCTCTGTGATAGCAAAGCCTATGACCAGCTTAACGAGGAAGGACATCAAGTTCAAGTGGTCTGAAGCTTGTGAGCTGAGTTTTCAAACACTTAAGCAGAAATTGACTACTGCTCCTCTGTTAGTATTGCCAGTTGAAGACTGGCAAATTCAGCGTATACTGTGATGCGTCCAAGGTTGGCTTGGGATGTGTATTAATGCAAGAAGGGAAAGTTGTAGCATACGCATCCAGACAATTGAAGAACCATGAACAAAACTACCCTACACATGACCTTGAGTTAGCGGCAGTTGTATTTGCGTTGAAAGTATGGAGACACCACTTGTACGGACATTCGTGCGAGGTGTTTTCTGATCACAAGAGTTTAAAATACATATTCACTCAAAAGGAGTTAAACATGAGACAAAGGAGGTGGTTAGAATTTGTAAAAGATTATGATGTTGAGATTAAATACCACCCAGGTAAAGCTAACGTAGTAGCCGATGCATTGAGCAGGATGTCAGATACTATGCAACCTGCTATACCGGCTGTGTCGATGCCTTTGAGGACTGAGATACAGAAGTTCGATATGGCGATAGTTTCTGGGCTATCGGCCATACTAGCAAACTTGATGCTACGGCCCACCGTCCTGGACCAAATTAAGGAATCCTAGAGGACCAATTCAAAGGGGATGGCTGACATTGTGAGCAAGTTACCTATGGCCTCTTCCGAGTTCAGCTATTTGGGAGATGGTATTCTTAAGTTCAGAGATAGATGGTATGTTCCAAAAGATGTGGAGTTACGAAAGAACATCTTGTCGGAATCCCACTCATCTCCTTTCTCTGTGCATCCTGGAAGCACGAAGATGTATCAAGACTTGAAACTTCACTTCTGGTGGCCGAATATGAAGAATGAAGTGGCCAAATATGTGGAGTCTTGCATGATATGTCAACAAGTCAAGGCTGAACATCAACGACTAGGTGGAACACTTCAGCCTCTCCCGATCCCCGAATGGAAATGGGAGAACATCACAATGGACTTTGTTGTTGGCCTTCCAAGGACAGCTAAGGGCCATAATAGCATTTGGGTCATAGTGGACAGATTGACAAAGTCGGCCCATTTTCTACCTGTGAAGACGACGTACTCCATGGATCAGTACGCAAAACTGTACATCAGTGAGATTGTTAAGCTGCATGGTATTCCGGTGTCAATTGTTTCGGACCGTGATCCCTAGATTCACTTCCAGGTTTTGAAAAGTTTGCAGAACTCTTTGGGTATGAAGTTCGATTTCAGCACGGCATTTCATCCACAGACTGACGGACAATCCGAGAGAACGATTTAGACACTAGAAGATATGCTAAGGTCGTGCGTGCTAGAATTTCATGCTCCTTGGAGTAGATATTTGCCACTCGTGGAGTTTGCCTACAACAATAGCTATCAGGCTACAATTGGCATGGCTCCTTATGAAGCTCTTTACGGCAGGAAGTGTAGATCCCCATTGTGTTGGGATGAGGTCGGAGAAACCAAGCTTATCGGCCCTAAGATATTACAGCAGATGTCCGAGGTGATAGCTGCTATCAAACAACGAATAAGGATTGCTCAGAGTCGACAGAAGAGTTATGCGGACCATAGAAGAAGAGACTTAGAGTTCGCTGAGGGCAATGAGGTATTCTTGAAGGTGTCGCCTTTCAAGGGCGTAATGAGATTCGGTAAGAAAGGAAAGCTCAGCCCATGTTTCATTGGCCCTTTTCCCATTCTGAAGCGGGTGGGAAGCATGGCCTATAGACTACAGTTGCCAGCGTCAATGGATGAGGTTCACAAAGTTTTTCACGTTTCGATGTTGAGAAAGTGTGTACGAGATCCAACCCAGATCGTGGAACTTGTGGACTTTGATATCATGCCGACGCTGACATATGAAGAAAGGCCCATACAGATATTGGATACTTCACTGAAGGTGTTGCGCAACAGGGTAGTCCCATTGGTGAAAGTTTTGTGGCGCAATCATAATGTGGAGGAAGCCACGTGGGAAAGGCAAGAGGATGTTAGAACCCAATATCCTGAGCTATTCGCTTAGGCAAATTTTGGGGACAAAATTTTGTTAAGGTGGGTGGAATGTAACACCCGGTATTTTCCGTGTAATTATTTCCCCGAATAATTAAGCGGGATTACTCCGATATTAATGCAATGACTGTTTTTAATAAAATTGTCGATATGATTAATAGAACGAAGGTGATTCGTGAGACCAAATCGACTAACTAAATAATGTTTCAGTTAAAAACAAATGGAAGGGCAAATTGGAGAGAAATTAAGGTTGGTGTGAGATAGCCAGTGGATAACTGACACTTGGCAACTTGTTGAGGAAGCTAAGTTCTTCCTCCTACGTGAAATCTTCATTTCACTTCTCTGCTTCCTCCCTTCCTTCTCTCTATTCTTCTCTTCCAGGCGACTGAAACAAGTTCCACACTTTGTTTCTCTTGCATTCTTCAGTGAAGGTAATTTCCGTCGGTAGTTAACAAGTTTAACGACACTATTTACTGATTTTTGAGAAGTTTAGGGTTAACGACCGTATAATCACATTTTAGGTTCACAAACTACTGAAACTGAGACGATCAAGAACATCAACTCTACAGCAAACAGGTAAGTTCATACCCGTAGGTTGGCCCTTAAGGCCCTACATCACGGAGGTACTAGGTATTTCTGTTTCTGTCGGGTTGTTTTCGAGTAGAACGATTAGAGTTATGTTCTGTGTGTTTCCCTGTTACGTTTCTGTTGTTTAATTGTTGTTCTCTGCTGTTTAAGTTGAAGCACTATACTCGATCATGAATACACGTTTTTCTCGAAAGTTCATGCAAAACCTTTTTCTGTACACTGTTTGAAACTAAACAAGATAAAATCTGACTGAAATGTATTGGTTAAGTGCGGGACGGGGACTGGGCCCCAGATCTGTTTCTTTTCTGTTATGTATTACTGTTTGTGCCTGATAGTGCACCCACTGTTTGGTAGTTCCCCTATAAGCCCCACTTATACCCCTCTACCACTGAAACGTAATGTACTGTACTGTCACTGTATTTCTGAAAGTTCATGCATAGCATATGCATCACCGCATTTATATATGTTCTTACTGAGTTTTAGACTCATAGGTGAACTCTCTAATGTAGGTACTGAACTTGAAAATGAGGACTTTGTGTAATACCCCGCTTTACGGAATATTATTATTTTAAAATAAGTGGCCTTTTTGTAAATATGCTAAATCAGATCCGTTTTACGAAAAGAAAGCGTTATTAGATTATTATTATTATTATTATTATTATTATTATTATTATTATTATTATTATTATTATTATTATTATTATTATTATTATTATTATTATTATTATTATTATTATTATTATTATTATTATTATTATTATTATTATTATTATTATTATTATTATTATTATTATTATTATTATTATTATTATTATTATTATTATTATTATTATTATTATTATTATTATTATTATTATTATTATTATTATTATTATTATTATTATTATTATTATTATTATTATTATTATTATTATTATTATTATTATTATTATTATTATTATTATTATTATTATTATTATTATTATTATTATTATTATTATTATTATTATTATTATTATTATTATTATTATTATTATTATTATTATTATTATTATTATTATTATTATTATTATTATTATTATTATTATTATTATTATTATTATTATTATTATTATTATTATTATTATTATTATTATTATTATTATTATTATTATTATTAGTGGCCTTTTTGTAATATGCTAAATCAGATCCGTTTTACGAAAAGAAAGCGTTATTAGGATCCTATCGATTAATTGGAATTTTAAGGAAATTACGAGAATTTTCGGAGTAACAACGCTATATTTCGATTAATTACGTTTCTCGTAATATAATTTTAGTAAAAATAGTAAACGAGGTCTGATTTACGAACGGACAGTTTTAATAGAACCCAGATAATAAGTTGGATTTATCGGCGAAATAAGAAATTCAAGACAGTTGAAAACACGAGAGGTAGTGACGTTCAATAAAAATAGAGTATTATTGTTATTATAATTATTATTATTATTATTATTAAAAAAAATAATAAATAAAACATAAACAACAGAATGGCCCGAAGGCCATTCTGCTGTTCGAACCCGAGCCCCGCGAGCGAGAACAGGGGAGACGGGAAGCGACGACGGCGACGCGGCGCCGTTCACCGACGAACATCGGCGCCTTCCGGCCAGACGGCGGCGACGTGTTGCTCCGGTCCATTCTCGCGCACTAAACCGGCAGGTATGACACGATTTCGCCCTGTTCTGTCCCTGTTTAAGGCCGAGAGGGATGAGCTCGATTGAGCTCCGATGTCTGGCGGCTTTTGGCCGTTCTTGGCGTCAAATGGCCGAGCTTAACGCCGGCTATTGTTGCTTGGCCGTGAATTGCTCAATTTGAGCGAAAATTCAGTGAACCCGAATTAGGGCTTAGGGTTTTCTTAAATGGAAACTTCGATTTTAGGTTAGTTTATGTTAATTGGATGTTAGGAGGATAGATTGGTGAAGAAATTGATGGAATGTGATGAAGAATCAAAAAGGGGGATTTTCCGGGAAAAGGGCAGTTTCGGGTTTTTGATAAATTGACCTAGTTCCGGTTATTTGTTTTAAAATTCCTTTTGGCAGATTAAAATAGGTTATTAGAGGAGTACGTGGCCGCTGGAATCGTTCGATTCCGATAACCGACGCGAAAATTACGTGCGTTCGAAGTTTTAGGTCGGTTTTTACCGAACCCAAATTAGTGGCCGTTTAATTAGGTTTTATTTGGATTAGACTAGAAATAGTGATTTGAGAGTAATTGGTGAATGTAGGCTTGATTTTAATGAAGCTTGAATGTTTGACATAGGTCGAGCCATATGTGACGTGACGTGACGTGCCAAAACCAACAAACTACGGATGACAAGTAAGTTCTCGTGATCTTCTCTAGCTGATTGGCCTACACCGTACTTCGATGTAGCGTCGAGGATCTTAATGGATTGTTTGTTTTAATTGCTTTGGTCGGGTAGTTAGGTTTTAAATTGTTATAGGTTATTCTGTTTCGGTCTGGATGGTATACATGTTGCTTGTTTATTGTATTGTATAGTTATATCATGTTCATATTTGTTCATGCATCACGTGTTTTAAAAGATCACGAAAATGAATTTCTGCACGATGTTTTAAAGTAAATGCAAAGAAAGAATGACCCTACGGTATACAGTTTAAATGACCCTTCGGTATACAGTTTATAGCAAAGCAAAGTACAGTAAAGTAATGACCCTTCGGTATACAGTTTATAGCAAAGCAAAGTACAGTAAAGTAATGACCCTCGGTATACAGTTTATAGCAAAGCAAAGCAAAGCAAAGTAAAGTAAAGAAATCAAAGCATTATTTATAAAGTCACATGCATAGCATGCATTTGCATTTACTAGAGCTTACTGAGATTTTTATCTCATAGATGTCTGTATGGTGTAGGTGTTTACGAGGAAACAGGTGAGGACGAGCTCCCTCCACCTGATTCATGATTCAGTTGACGGAGGATGGCTGCGGTGGTGTGCTGGCGCAGTCGATGCTTACCAGACCCGTGGGGATGTAAGTAACAGTATTGAGAGGTTTTGGGTTAATGATGGGTTAGTTAGATGAAACTGTATAGTTGATAGGTTGATATTTTGACGTTGATGGATTAAAAATGGATAATTGTACTGTTAGATCATTTTAGAATGCTTGGTTCTGGTTAGGTGTTAGATTTTTATGTTGATGTTTCAAATGTTTTGTTTAAATCATTAATTTAACGTTATGGAAATGTTTTTAGTTTAATTAGTAGTTGGTATTTTTTTGGGTGGTTGATTCTGTTTAGTTGATTTGTTTTATAAAATGTTTGTTAAGGTTTTTATTTGAATTTTTATGAACTGCTTGGTGATTTTGTAAACAGGAGGATATGTCACACTTTTAAACGGAACCATGCAGTTCGTTTTCGTGAAAATGTACTTTGTTATAGTTGTGTTTCGAGTCGGTTTTGGGCAGAGTTACGAGAACATATGAATGTTTGGAAAGTTTATGTAAAATGTATAATTGAAATGGAGATAGAAATGATATTGTGAAGAAGTGATAAGTTGATAAAATGAGGAATGATAGAAGGTTGAGTGGTTTTATGTAAACTGTTTTTGTATAATAAATGAATTTTCTTTAAAGGTTTTCGAGGATGTTTTTAATTGATTTAGAGGCTTAAAAAGAAAAATTTCGTACGGGAAATTGGGAATAATTTGAGGGTCGTTACAATTATGGTATCAAAGCCCCCGGGTTTTAAAATCGGTTCTGTAGACTGCTCGACTGCACAGCCACTACGAGGACATCCTTCATCAACTGTAGGTCTGTTTATAGCTTTATTTGATTTTATTTCTTAGGATTATTGTTTTGATTTTTATAGGATTTATATGAAAATGGTTCGAGGAAAGGATCCTAGAGACGACGCGCTAGATCGACTTACGGAGTTAATAGATCGCCAGTCCCAACATATAGACCAACAAGCTCAGCTCATAGATAGGCAATCTCGTCAGCTCGGGATATTAACAAGCCGAGAAGGCCCAAGGACCCAAGGAGTGGTGGGCACAAGTAACCACGGTACGAGGAGGATGAGCAATGAAGGAATTAAACAAAGCCGACGGAAGCGCGTGCGAGGAACTTCTGGAAAGCCTTTGTGTCCTGAATGCTAGAAGGAGCACTATGGCAATTGTAGATTGGGCACAGATAAGTGCTTTCGATGTGGAGTGATTGGTCATTACTTCAAGGAATGCCCAAGACCTGGTAGGGATAAGAAGAAGGTTACACCGAGGGTAACTACCCCGAACAAAGACGAGGATAACGGCCAACCATCAATTGTTCCAGGTATAGTTTTATTTCGACAATTAATGAATGAAGAATATTAGTGTGGGAATGTAGTATGGAGATAAAATTGTGGATGGTAATTGTGTGATGGGCTGAAGTAAACTTAAAAATAGAGAGGAGTACAACTTACGGGATATAAGGCTTAAATAAATGGAACTAAACCCTACTTGACAGACCCTTAGGGTTTAGAATATGGTCAATCGAGGAGGAATTTGAAGTTTAGATGTAAGATTTACCAGGAAATATTCTAGATTGTCAGGGTACCGTTAGTACGTACAATTAGCAGAAATTTAAATAACCTAGATCCACAGGAAGTTGCACACTTAGAATTGAATTACCGTAAAAAGGATGTAGCTTATGAGATGTAAGATTTAAATTTATAGAAAAATGAACCCTAGTTGATGAAACTCAAACCCTTAAAGTTTTGAAGTGTAAGACATTAAGGGGGTAATTTAAGATAAAATGTAGAATGCATTTGGAGATGTTTTAGGTTCTCGAGGTATACTAAGTGCAATTAAGCAAGTAAGAAGATTTAGTAAGAACTTGTATACCTTGGATCCATGAAAAAGGTTGAAGTATCTAGATAAGAAAATCATATTCCAGAGCTTACCTAGTGTATTGTGGATGGGATATGAGAGTGACCATTATGGTTGTGGCGTAGAAAGATGTGACAGATTGATACAAGTCGCGGACGTAAGATTTAAGTGATCGGATAGGAGTGGTCGTATCGACCGATATGGAGGCAAAGAATAAGGAGAATTACTCCGAGTTGGAAAGTTATTAAATCCCGAAACGTTAGAGAATTGAAGTCATGTGCATGGTGATACTCTAGATACCGGAGTTGTTGTTCTCTAGAAAATGAGTACCACCAAAGACGCCTTAGAAGACTAATCCACAAAGGAAGATATTAATCTGTGAGAAGATTACAATCGACTTATTAGGTGGGAGGTCTAGCGAAGTTAAAAATAATCGACAAGTTGTGGACATGTCAGGCAGTTAGGATTGCTTGATTGAATTATGAAGCAAAAGATATAGGAGTTAAGTTGTAAACCTATAGTTGGTACAATTTAAGTTAGGAGCCACAACATGAAGCTGCCTCCGGGATGAAGGTAGAAGTATTAGTGTTCGAAGAACTAGGAAGGTTATCATTAAAGAAGAGGTGTTTCAAATTATTGGGGAATGAAAGGGTAGGATTTGAGGACTTGAGGAGAATTGGGACGAAGGCGTAAACTCATCTGCAACAAGTTTGCAAACAAAAAGACTGTTAGATGAGTCATTGTGCAGAAGCCAAGTGGAATAAGTGGAACCTGACTAAGGGGAACAAAAGGATGTAGGAACATCAGTGCTCGAGGAACTAGAAAGGCATACCTTAAGGAAGAGATATTTCTAAGTTTTAGAAAATCGTAGGGCAAGGTTTGAGAATTTTAAGAGATTTGGATTAGAGTGTAAATATACATACAACAAGTTTGCTAACAAGAGGACCGTTGGATAAATTGACATAATGAAGCCAAATAGAATATTTAGAGCCTGACTATAACGAATGATAAGATAGTAAATTAGTTAGTAACTTTCGAGGAAGTCTTGATAGGATATCAAGAATAAGTGTAGGCCAATGGAGGTTGTGGAAATTGGAGCATATTGGATGAGAGGGAGCAATGATATATGGGCTTGAGAACAAGTGAAAGAAACATGGTAAGTTAAAAAGGGTGAAGTTTCGGAGATTAATTGATGATTGACTAAGTGAAGTCAATGGGTGTAGGAGTGATTGAACGATAAAGTGTATAGTTAGAAAGATTTAGAACCTTAGGAATGTGTAGAAATTGTCAGTACCGATAGGTGGCTAGGGCCATGGTGTAATTGGGGAGGGTATTGCATTTATAATTACAAGGGTAACGTTGGAATGAGTAAAGTTGAGAAAATTTTTAAAGAACTAAATGAACTTAGTTTGAGGGAAGATGAGAGTTGTATTGAAATGCGATAAAAGAGTGAGGATATGAAAAGAGTGAGGACTTTAGCTCTCGGTTAGGCTCGTTTAGACTTGTAGATATTTTGATGATGAATAGTGATGGGAGCTTAGTCGAGAAGCCTACAACGGTCAATGGGTTGCCTAAGAATGTAGGTGATTAGGGAATCTTATGGTGATATAGTTATGAAGGATCGTTACTTGATAGAATGTAGAAATTTGAGTTGGTATACGTTTCGATTATGGATTGAGCCAACGAAATTACTGAGAAGTTTAGGTGAATCGAGTGGTAAATTAAGGATATAATTGTGCTAAATCCTTGAGTAAGGACGTACACAGTCCAATCGAGAGTAGAAAATACGAATGTAACGCCGATGTTGGGGGAGTTTTGGTTAAGGATGGCCGTAAATAAAGAAAAAGAATCGAGATATACTGCCACATGGCATGAGATGTTGGTATCAAGGAACTATGTGGTATAACAAATTTTGAGGACAAAATTTTAAATAAGGTGGATGGAATGTAATACCCCGCTTTACGGAATATTATTATTTTAAAATAAGTGGCCTTTTTGTAAATATGCTAAATCAGGTCCGTTTTACGAAAAGAAAGCGTTATTAGGATCCTATCGATTAATTGGAATTTTAAGGAAATTACGAGAATTTTCGGAGTAACAACGCTATATTTCGATTAATTACGTTTCTCGTAATATAATTTTAGTAAAAATAGTAAACGAGGTCCGATTTACGAACGGACAGTTTTAATAGAACCCAGATAATAAGTTGGATTTATCGGCGAAATAAGAAATTCGAGACAGTTGAAAACAGGAGAGGTAGTGACGTTCAATAAAAATAGAGTATTATTGTTATTATAATTATTATTATTAAAAAAAAAATAATAAATAAAACATAAACAACAGAATGGCCCGAAGGCCATTCTGCTGTTCGAACCCGAGCCCCGCGAGCGAGAACAGGGGAGACGGGAAGCGACGACGGCGACGCGGTGCCGTTCACCGACGAACATCGGCGCCTTCCGGCCAGACGGCGGCGACGTGTGGCTCCGGTCCATTCTCGCGCACTAAACCGACAGGTATGACACGATTTCGCCCTGTTCTGTCCCTGTTTAAGGCCGAGAGGGATGAGCTCGATTGAGCTCCGATGTCTGGCGGCTTTTGGCCGTTCTTGGCGTCAAATGGCCGAGCTTAACGCCGGCTATTGTTGCTTGGCCGTGAATTGCTCAATTTGAGCGAAAATTCAGTGAACCCGAATTAGGGCTTAGGGTTTTCTTAAATGGAAACTTCGATTTTAGGTTAGTTTATGTTAATTGGATGTTAGGAGGATAGATTAGCGAAGAAATTGATGGAATGTGATGAAGAATCAAAAAGGGGGATTTTTCGGGAAAAGGGCAGTTTTGGGTTTTTGATAAATTGACCTAGTTCCGGTTATTTGTTTTAAAATTTCTTTTGGCAGATTAAAATAGGTTATTAGAGGAGTACGTGGCCGCTAGAATCGTTCGATTCTGATAACCGACGCGAAAATTACGCGCGTTCGAAGTTTTAGGTCGGTTTTTACCGAACCCAAATTAGTGGCCGTTTAATTAGGTTTTAATTGGATTAGACTAGAAATAGTGATTTGAGAGTAATTGGTGAATGTAGGCTTGATTTTAATGAAGCTTGAATGTTTGATATAGGTCGAGCCATATGTGACGTGACGTGCCAAAACCAACAAACTACGGATGACAGGTAAGTTCTCGTGATCTTCTCTGGCCGATTGGCCTACACCGTACTTCGATGTAGCGTCGAGGATCTTAATGGATTGTTTGTTTTAATTGCTTTGGTCGGGTAGTTAGGTTTTAAATTGTTATAGGTTATTCTGTTTCGGTCTGGATGGTATACATGTTGCTTGTTTATTGTATTGTATAGTTATATCATGTTCATATTTGTTCATGCATCACGTGTTTTAAAAGATCACGAAAATGAATTTCTGCACGATGTTTTAAAGTAAATGCAAAGAAAGAATGACCCTACGGTATACAGTTTAAATGACCCTTCGGTATACAGTTTATAGCAAAGCAAAGTACAGTAAAGTAATGACCCTTCGGTATATAGTTTATAGCAAAGCAAAGTACAGTAAAGTAATGACCCTCAGTATACAGTTTATAGCAAAGCAAAGCAAAGCAAAGTAAAGTAAAGAAATCAAAGCATTATTTATAAAGTCACATGCATAGCATGCATTTGCATTTACTAGAGCTTACTGAGATTTTTATCTCATAGATGTCTGTATGGTGTAGGTGTTTACGAGGAAACAGGTGAGGACGAGCTCCCTCCACCTGAGGCATGATTCAGTTGACGGAGGATGGCTGCGGTGGTGTGCTGGCGCAGTCGATGCTTACCAGACCCGTGGGGATGTAAGTAACGGTATTGAGAGGTTTTGGGTTAATGATGGGTTAGTTAGATGAAACTGTATAGTTGATAGGTTGATATTTTGACGTTGATGGATTAAAAATGGATAATTGTACTGTTAGATTATTTTAGAATGCTTGGTTCTGGTTAGGTGTTAGATTTTTATGTTGATGTTTCAAATGTTTTGTTTAAATCATTAATTTAACGTTATGGAAATGTTTTTAGTTTAATTAGTAGTTGGTACGTTTTTGGGTGGTTGATTCTGTTTAGTTGATTTGTTTTATAAAATGTTTGTTAAGGTTTTTATTTGGATTTTTATGAACTGCTTGGTGATTTTGTAAACAGGAGGATATGTCACACTTTTAAACGGAACCATGCAGTTCGTTTTCGTGAAAATGTACTTTGTTATAGTTGTGTTTCGAGTCGGTTTTGGGCAGAGTTACGAGAACATATGAATGTTTGGAAAGTTTATGTAAAATATATAATTGAAATGGAGATAGAAATGATATTGTGAAGAAGTGATAAGTTGATAAATTGAGGAATGATAGAAGGTTGAGTGGTTTTATGTAAACTGTTTTTGTATAATAAATGAATTTTCTTTAAAGGTTTTCGAGGATGTTTTTAATTGATTTAGAGGCTTAAAAAGAAAAATTTCGTATGGGAAATTGGGAATAATTTGAGGGTCGTTACACTTTGTGACTCAGTCTGATGAATAGGTGGCTGGGGGTTCGAGCTCATGGGGGGTTTGGTTGCTGTAGCCAGGCATATTTCTGTCCTGAAGTATAAGTTTTTAAAGTGATGTACAAGTCTGTGAAACCTCACTGTGATTCTGCTGTTTTGTTTTTAAACTTCAGTTGTCGTTCTGTGTTTGTTTTAAAAACTTCTGTTTTTTGGGAAATTCTGTAATCACATGTTAAATTCTGTACTGTCTCTGAAATTTTGAAACAATGTATAGATTCTGTGTCAATGTTTAAAACCGCTGTATTTGACAGTTAAGTTTATATTCTAAAGTATTCTGGAATTGTTTGGGATGTTTTCTGTTAATCTGTGCATGGATGATTTCTGGTTTTGGAACTATCCATGCAGTTTGTCTCTTTAAATCTGTCAATTGTAAAGTATGTTTTACAATCTTGTTTAGAATTGGGCATTGAAAGTCTACAATTTTTCATGCCTTCTGCTGTGCTCGAGAACCTTGTTTTGAAGTGGTTTGAGAATCTGAGACGTTTATGTCTTCTGTTTTTATGCTCTCTGTCTGTGAGTCTTCCTGTCAAAAGTTGTAAATTTTGTCTTTAAAAGTTTACATCCACCGATCACTGCTCACTTTTGTCCTATTATATCCACCGATTGCACTGTTCATATCTACCGATTTCTTTGTTCTCCTTCTGCCATTCATTCTGTAGTCTAGTTTCTTTAACTGTTCCTTTTTCTCTATTTTGATTCCAAATCCCGAAAATGTTTTCCTTCTCTGTTAAGCTTTAAGGTTTTAAAAGTATAAATGTTTAAAAAATAATAGTCACCGTTTTTCGTTAAATGTCTGGAGTGACGGCTTGGCTCTCGGATTCCGATCGGGATCCGGTTTCGAGCTGTCACATACTAGGTTTTATGTTGTCGGAATTTCTGTTGGGTAGTCAAACCATAGGTTATGTTTTAGGTTAAGTGTGTTCTGTTTTATATCATGCTTATTATTCTGTCGTCTGTCTATGAATGTTCATGCATACACGTTTTCTCTTAAAGTCATGTAAATGTTTTCTGCACACGGTTTGAAGTTAAGTAAGATAAAACCTGTAATGAAATGTATGGTTAAATGTGGACGAGGACTGGCATCCTGTCATGTACTCCTGTTATGTCCTGTTGTGGCATGTACTCCTGTTGCGCCAGCTCTTCTTCCCCACTTATACCTTCCTGTCCAGTGAAATGTAATGTAATGTTCATGTATTTGAAAATGTTCATGCATAGCACGTGCATCACTTTGCATTGTATGTTATTACTGAGCTCTAGGCTCATAGTTGAACTCCCTGTTGTATGTATGGATCCTCCAGAAGAGGACATTGTGCCTCAAGATGATGAGTTGATGTAGTTGGTGGGATGAGCTTACTGGGTGGTTGCTATAGTCAGACAAATGTATTTCCTGTGAGGATGTATTTTTCTAAAGTTATGTCAAGTTCTGTACAGCCTTTGGGATTTTAAAACGATGTACAAACTTTTTGTTGATGTATTTAAAACCTCTGTTTGACAGTTGTATCTATGTTTTGAAAACATTTTGGAATTGCTTGAGTCCTTCCTTTTTAGGTTGTGCGTGGATGGTCTCAAATTTTAGAGCTATCCATGCAGTTTGTTTTCTTGAATCTCTATCATTTGTAAAGCATGTTTTATAACTTTGTTTTGAATCGGGTTTTGAGGGTTTGAAACTTTTTATGCCTTCTGTTTTAAGCTCCCTGTTTACATGTCTTCCTGTTAAATGTTGCCAATTCTGCCTTTAAAAATCACATCCACCGCTGCCTTTAAAATCACATCCACCGCTACCTTTAAAAATCACATCACCGTTACCTTTAAAAATCGCTTCTTTCGTCTGACGTCATCCATCCACATTTTCCGCCCAGTTCACTTCTACCGGTGAATAGAAATCATTTGCCTGTAGTTCACTTCTACCGGTGAACAGTAAACTTTTGCCTGTAGTTCACTTCTACTGGTGAACAGTAATCTTATGCCTGTAATTCACATCTATCGGTGAACAGTCCACTTCTACTTGTAATTTACATCTTTCACCCCGGTTTATTTACATTCTCCGCCCTGTTTAATTGCTTCTTCCACCCTACATCACTCGATCCTGTCATTCACTGTAGCCTTTCTTTCGGCATGACTTCCAGTTTTGTTTCCCATTTTATTAGGTTTCCCACTGCATGTCAAGTCGTCTATTTCTGTCTGTTTATTTCATCGCCCATTTCTGTCTCTCCGTTTGCAATTCTCCCTGTCTCCCTGCACTCGTCCAGAGAAGGTTTACGTCCAAATCCTTAAGTGTTCCAGTCTTCCTGCTTTCCCTTCTGTCATTCGTTCTGTAGTCTAATTTTAACCGTTTCCCGTTTCGCTTTTAATTCCAGAGAACGTTCTCTCTCTCTCTGTAAAGTTTTAAGGGTTTGTTTTTAAAGGTTCAGTTTGTTTATTCAAAAAAAAAAAATAGTCTCCGTTTTGAATGTTCCAGAGTGATGGCTCCTCGGACCCCGATCGGGTCGGGGGGGCTGTCACAAATAATTTATCATAAACATAAATGGATTATTGTTATGACATTTTAATAATTATATGTAATACAAATTTTAGTTTCATTTTACATCTAACAAGGATTAAGAAAAAATACCTTTATAGCAAACTTCACATAGACACGAAAAATGAGATCTTTTCAACCTTTGAAACTTTCGATCTTATTCGTCAATTCTCCTCACCATGAATAAACAATATGAGCGTGATAAACACAATAAGATCACACTCAATATAGGATATATCGTAGTCTCAACACATGAGATGATCTATTTGGATTTAGAGAACAACTATCTAAAACTAACACGAGAGACTCACATATTTGCTCTCAAAAGTTGATCATTCAACCCAAGTGTTTTTCAACCTTAATATATAATGAGGTTGTGAGATCTAATTTTAAAGATAAAAATTTTAATTCGTAATTGTTATCTTAACCTTTTAAAAATAACAATTACAATTTGAGATCTAATTTAAAAGATAAAAATTTTAATTCATAACTATTATCATAACCTTTTAAAAACAGCAATTACGAAATTCTATCTTCCATTTAAAATTCAAATTTGATTTTGTACCGGTTGTAATATAACATTTAAAAATTAGTACTTAAATTTATCTCTCATTTAAGTTGAACAAATATCATAACAATTGAAAAATAGTTAACGAAAATGAAAACAAAACTTGCTATTAGGATTTAATACTTGGCACGATGACATCAAGTTAAATTTGACACAATCGGTTTTCAAAAACAATTTTTGAAGTAACTTTATACGTTTTTTAGTTAATTGAATAATCAATTATTCAATTATTCCATCTAATGAAAAATAATAAACTTATTATTAAGTGTATTAAATAATTAATTGATATTAAGTTATTAATCTTCTTTGTTCCTTTTTCTATTATTTGAATAATGATAGAAAGTGATGAAAGGATCGATAGACCTATAGTTTTAAGCTCCAATAATTTTTCATTAATTAATATAAACTTTTTATATTAATTAATATAAGGGAAAAGTTCAATTTAGACCCCAACGTATGAGGTCAGTGGCCATTTAGTACCTAACGTATTTTTTTGATCAAATCAAACCCTAACGTATAAAACATTTGCAATTCAAACCCTACCGTCAATTTTTCAGTTAAATTTAACAGATGCTCTTTCAAAATGTCTAAACTACCCCTCTCTCTCTCCCTCTCTCTCCCTCCCTCCCCGACTTCCATTTCTGCTGACATTGTCTCTCTTCTTTCTCTCTCTAAATATATAAACTACATAGCCATTAAGAACCAAAATCCATCTCAGATATCATGTATCACAATCTTCTCTCTTGATGGAGTTCACAAGCCCACCCATAAACTTCCCGTTTCTTCTCTCTAACTTATGCACGAAACCATTAAAATAGAGCTTTGTCTTTCCCTCTGCAACCGAAAACTGATTTCTTCTAGACTTCTAATTCTTTCTCCGATCATTCCTAAGTAGATTTTGTCCATTTTTTATTTTACTTCTTCCCAATGATGTCGCCGGAAAACATGGCTGCAAAGCCCATGATGAAACATGAAAAGCAGGTTGGCAGGAATCGAAAATTCTCTCTCTCCCTCTCTCTCTCTCTCTGCGGTACTAGAAGAATTTAAAGTTGTCTAGATCTGCTCTGAATTCAGAAATGAACGATGAGAAGTCAACAAGAATCTCAGAACCTCACATAAGTCAAAATAAATTTATATTCAGATTCTAGGGTGATTGAAAATCAACAATAAAAAACAGATACCCAGATCTTGAACGTTGCCAAAGAGAAACTAAAAATCACCGGAGAGGCCCTTCTGCAGGGTCAAATGGGGGAAGAGAGAGATAACTAGGAAATGGGTGCGACGCAAAATCGGAGAAAAGGAGGAAAAATAGCTCAAACGGGGTTTAGAAGCAGAGAAAAAAAATTGCAGGAGGTGATTATTTCGTAGAGAAATAATCGTTGGACGCCATAACACCCCATTTGACAGGCTAAATCGTCCGAAAAAAAAAAAAAAAAAAAAAAAAAAAAAAAAAAAAAAAAAAAAAAAAAAAAAAAAAAAAAAAAAAAAAAAAAAAAAAAAAAAAAAAAAAAAAAAAAAAAAAAAAAAAAAAAAAAAAAAAAAAAAAAAAAAAAAAAAAAAAAAAAAAAAAAAAAAAAAAAAAAAAAAAAAAAAAAAAAAAAAAAAAAAAAAAAAAAAAAAAAAAAAAAAAAAAAAAAAAAAAAAAAAAAAAAAAAAAAAAAAAAAAAAAAAAAAAAAAAAAAAAAAAAAAAAAAAAAAAAAAAAAAAAAAAAAAAAAAAAAAAAAAAAAAAAAAAAAAAAAAAAAAAAAAAAAAAAAAAAAAAAAAAAAAAAAAAAAAAAAAAAAAAAAAAAAAAAAAAAAAAAAAAAAAAAAAAAAAAAAAAAAAAAAAAAAAAAAAAAAAAAAAAAAAAAAAAAAAAAAAAAAAAAAAAAAAAAAAAAAAAAAAAAAAAAAAAAAAAAAAAAAAAAAAAAAAAAAAAAAAGTTCAGAAAACTGGTCGGTCTGAACACTGTGAATGAGGAGGAGGAGAAGACGGTGTGGAAGAGGATGTAATACTTTTCGCCGGAAGAGGTCAAAGTAATGCTCGCCGGAGGAGAGGAGGGCTTCATTGGTCGTCGGCGTTCTTCGCGTGGAGGAGTCTGTCGCCTGGAGGAGAGAGCACGCAGAGAAGAGAAAGGAGGGGAAATGGGGAAGAGAAAAAAGAGAAAAATAAAAAATAAAAGGGAGGGTGATCTGGCGTTTCAGAGAGAGAAAGTGGAAGGGGGTAGTTTAGAAATTTTGAAAAAATTTAATTGAAAAATTGACGGTAGGGTTTGAATTGTAAACGTTTTATACGTTAGGGTTTGATTTGATCAAAAAAATACGTTAGGTACCAAATGGCCACTGACCCCATACGTTGGGGTCTAAATTGAACTTTTCCCTTAATATAATTATTAACTCTAAAGTAATTTCACTAAATATTTAGAGTTGTACTCTTAAAATTATACAGTATATTTACTCAAAATAATATCCACTAATATAGTCATTACATATGCATTAACCCTCCATTTAGATTCGTAATAAAGTTGAGATTATAATCCGTTAACCTCTCAAATTACATATTTATCCTTGACTACAAATAGTTATTGATTGAATAATTAATTTATAACGATTATGAATTGCGTGTTAATTATTCCATCGTTGAACTAACAAACAATAAAATCTATATAAATGAATTTCATTGTATCAATTTAACATTCCTAACTGTTCATTTTAATTTATTCTCAATACACAAGATTTATGACTTATAATTCATACAAAAACTTTACCGAGTACATTAAATAATAAATTAAAGTAAAATAGGTGTGACAGCCCCCGACCCGATCGGGGTCCGAGGAGCCATCACTCCGGGACATTAAAACGGGGACTTTTTTTTTGAATAAACAGACTGAACCTTTAAAAACAAACCCTTAAAACTTTACACAGAGAGAGAGCGTTCTCTGGATTTGAAAGTAAAACGGGAAACAGTAAAAATCGGAATGCAGAATGAATGACAGAAGAAAAGCAGGAAGACTGGAAGCAGGAAGAAATCAAAACAGTTCTGGAATTCTCACTAAGACTTGACTTCGACTTAAGCAGGGTTCTGGCAGACAACAAGAGGATTGGAACACCAGAATTTGAACGATGAAAATAAACAGACAGAAATGAACGACTGGAGACAATGACAGTATACTTTAAAATGGAAAACAAAACTGGAAGTCATGCCAGAAGAAAGGCTACAGTGAATGACGGGGTCGGGTGATGTAGGGAAAAAGAAGTAAATAAACTGGGCGGAAGAGGTAAATTACAAGCAGAAGTGGACTGTTCACCGGCAGATGTGAACTACAGGCAGAAGATTACTGTTCACCGGTAGAGGTGAACTACAGGCAGAAAATTACTGTTCACCGGTAGAGGTGAACTGGGCAGAAGATGGGGGCATATGACGTCAGGCGAAAGATGTAGCTGACGTCAGGCGGAAGATGGAATTTTAAGGGCAGCGGTGGATGTGATTTAAAAGGGCAGTGGTGGATGTGATTTTAAAGGGCAGAGGTGGATGTGATTTTAAAAGGGCAGCGGTGGATGCAGGCAGAAATGAGTTCACCGGTGGATGTGAACTACAGACATAAATGAGTTCACCGGTGGATGTGAACTACAGACAGAAATAGACTTTAAAGGCAACAGTGGATGTAATCGGAAGATGTAGTTTTAAAGATAGAGTTTGACAACTTTTAACAGGAAGACATACGAACATGGAGCATAAAAGCAGATGGCATAAAAGTTTCAAATTCTAAAATAAACGATTCAGAACATGATTTTCGGACATAACAGAAAACATGAAAGGAGTTTAAGAAATCAAACTGCATGGATAACTCTAAAACCAGAGACCATCCATGCACAGACCAATAGAGAGAACTCAAGGCAGTTCCAGAATATTTCAAAATATATAAATACAACTGTCAAATACAGAGGTTTTAAACATCAATACAGATGCCATAAATCGTTTTAGAATCTCAAAAAGCAGTACAGAACTTGGCATGCATTTCCAGAATTCACCATAACAGAAGTTTTTAAAACATAACGCAAAACTTTAAAACCTCATTCTCTCTGGTCAGAAATATGTCTAGCTGCCACAACCAAACCCCATGAGCTCGATCCGCCAACTACATCAAATCATCATCTTGAGGAACAAAGTCCTCATTCAAGGGTTCAGTACCTACATCAGGGAGTTCACCTATGAGTCTAAAACTCAGTAAGAACATATAAATGCAGTGATGCATATGCTATGCATGAATTTTCAGAATACAGTGATAGAACATTACATTACGTTTCACTGGAAGAGGGGTATAAGTGGGGCTTATAGGGGAACTGGTAAGTGCACGACAGGCACTATAACAGATTAACAGAACAGAACAGAAACAGTAGGCCAGTCCCCGTCCCGCACTTAACCAATACATTACATTCAGATTTTATCTTTCTTAACTTCAAACCGTGTACAGAAAATATTTTGCATGAACTTTCGGGAAAAATGTGCATGCATGAACTTTTACAGTGCTTAAACATAAAACGGCAGGCAACAGAAATAATACAACAGAACATAATGAGAGACACAGATAACTCAGAACTTAACTCTAACTTTCTCTACCCGAAACCACCAGACAGAAGAAAAACCTAGAGTCTCCGTGATTTAGGGCCTTAAGGGCCAACCTACGGATATGAACTTACCTGTTTGCTGTAGAGTTGATAGTCTTGAACGTCTCAATGATGCACGAACCTATAACATGCACGTAAAGAAAATGAGCAAAGCTGCAAATGCTAACTAACAACTTGGTAGGACATGCTCCAAACTCCATTCAAACCTTTAGAAAACAAACCGACGTGTTTTCATACAATAACAGAGAGTTTTCTCCAAAATATCTTAACCCTAACTTCAGCAAAACTCTCATTTTAACTTGTCCAAACTCGTTTACTTTAGCAGATGATTACCTTCACTGGAGAAAACAGGAGAATGGAAGTCTTATGGAAAGGTTGCAGTCGCTTGGAGGAGAGAAAACAGAGAGCAGTGGAAAGAAGCAGATGAGAAATGAAGGTTTCACATAAGAGGGAAGAGAAAAGAACATGGCTTCTTCAACAAGTTGCCAAGTGTCAAGCACTCATTAGTTCCCTCCCACCTACCTTAATTGTTTTCCTAATTTGCCCTTCCATTGGTTTCCAACTAATTTGTTAATTAGTTAATCAATTCGGTTTTTCCATTAAACACTCCGATAAACTCATTAAAACATTCATTGTATTAATGTAATCGTTTATCCCGCTAAATGAATTCCGGGAATATTTACATGGCAAAAATGTCGGGTGCTACATTCCACCCACCTTAACAGAAATTTTGTCCCCAAAATTTGCCTAAGCAAAGAGGTCCGAATATTGGGCCCTAATAACTTGTTGTCTTTCCCATGTGGCTTCCTCCACATTATGATTGCGCCACAAAATCTTCTCCAATGGGACACCCTTGTTGCGCAATACCTTGAGTGAAGTATCCAAAATCTGTATTGGCCTTTCTTCATATGTCAGCGTCGGCATGATATCAAAGCCCACCTATTTCACGATTTGAGTTGGATCTCGTACACATTTTCTCAGCATCGAAACATGAAAAACATTGTGAACTCCATCCATAGACGTTGGCAACTATAGTCTGTAGGCCATGCTTCCCACACGCTTCAAGATGGGAAAAGGTCCAATGAACCGCGGGCTGAGCTTTCATTTCTTACCGAATCTCATTACGCCCTTAAAAGTCGACACTTTCAAGAATACTTCATCGCCCTCAGCAAACTCTAAGTCTCTTCTTCTATGGTCCGCATAACTCTTCTGTAGACTCTGAGCAATTTTTATTTGTTGTTTGATAGCTGCAATTACCTCAGACATCTGCTGTAATATATCAGGGCCGATAAGCTTGGCTTCTCCGACCTCATCCCAACACAATGGGGATCTACACTTTTTGCCGTAAAGAGCTTCATAAGGAGCCATGCCAATTGTAGCATGGTAGCTATTGTTGTAAGCAAACTCCACGAGTAGCAAATATCTACTCCAAGGGGCATGAAATTTCAATACGCACGATCTTAACTTATCTTCAGTATTTGAATCGTCCTCTCGGATTGTCCCTCCGTCTGTGGATGAAATGCCGTGCTGAAATCTAACTTGGTGCCCAAGGAGCTCTGCAAGCTTTTCCAAAATCTGGAAGTGAATCTGGGATCCCGGTCTAAGACGATCGACACCGGAATGCCATGCAGCTTAATAATCTCACTAATATACAGCTCTGCGTACAGATCCATGGAGTACGTCGTATTCACAGGTAGAGAATGGGCCGACTTCGTCAACCTGTCCACTATGACCTAAATGCTATTACGGCCCTTAGCTGTCGTTGGAAAGCCAACAACAAAATCCATCGTTATGTTTTCCCATTTCCATTCGGGGATCGGGAGAGGCTGAAGTGTCCCACCCGGTCGTTGATGTTCAGCCTTGACTTGTTGACATATTGTAACACCCGACATTTCGGCCAGGTGATTTTCTGACCATTTTCATTGTCACCCTCTTATTTAACCGTTATGATTTAAATTTAATGTTAAGACAAATTTATTACAAGTTGATTAAACTAGGTTAGGAGGCCGAGTAATGATATGTATGACTCGCGAAATCTCCCACTGGTGGAGGCCGAGTAATGATATGTATGACTCGCGAAATCTCCCACTGGTGGAGGCCGAGTAATGATATGTATGACTCGCGAAATCTCCCACTGGTGGAGGCCGAGTAATGATATGTATGACTCGCGAAATCTCCCACTGGTGGAGGCCGAGTAATGATATGTATGACTCGCGAAATCTCCCACTGGTGGAGGCCGAGTAATGATATGTATGACTCGCGAAATCTCCCACTGGTGGAGGCCGAGTAATGATATGTATGACTCGCGAAATCTCCCACTGGTGGAGGCCGAGTAATGATATGTATGACTCGCGAAATCTCCCACTGGTGGAGGCCGAGTAATGATATGTATGACTCGCGAAATCTCCCACTGGTGGAGGCCGAGTAATGATATGTATGACTCGCGAAATCTCCCACTGGTGGAGGCCGAGTAATGATATGTATGACTCGCGAAATCTCCCACTGGTGGAGGCCGAGTAATGATATGTATGACTCGCGAAATCTCCCACTGGTGGAGGCCGAGTAATGATATGTATGACTCGCGAAATCTCCCACTGGTGGAGGCCGAGTAATGATATGTATGACTCGCGAAATCTCCCACTGGTGGAGGCCGAGTAATGATATGTATGACTCGCGAAATCTCCCACTGGTGGAGGCCGAGTAATGATATGTATGACTCGCGAAATCTCCCACTGGTGGAGGCCGAGTAATGATATGTATGACTCGCGAAATCTCCCACTGGTGGAGGCCGAGTAATGATATGTATGACTCGCGAAATCTCCCACTGGTGGAGGCCGAGTAATGATATGTATGACTCGCGAAATCTCCCACTGGTGGAGGCCGAGTAATGATATGTATGACTCGCGAAATCTCCCACTGGTGGAGGCCGAGTAATGATATGTATGACTCGCGAAATCTCCCACTGGTGGAGGCCGAGTAATGATATGTATGACTCGCGAAATCTCCCACTGGTGGAGGCCGAGTAATGATATGTATGACTCGCGAAATCTCCCACTGGTGGAGGCCGAGTAATGATATGTATGACTCGCGAAATCTCCCACTGGTGGAGGCCGAGTAATGATATGTATGACTCGCGAAATCTCCCACTGGTGGAGGCCGAGTAATGATATGTATGACTCGCGAAATCTCCCACTGGTGGAGGCCGAGTAATGATATGTATGACTCGCGAAATCTCCCACTGGTGGAGGCCGAGTAATGATATGTATGACTCGCGAAATCTCCCACTGGTGGAGGCCGAGTAATGATATGTATGACTCGCGAAATCTCCCACTGGTGGAGGCCGAGTAATGATATGTATGACTCGCGAAATCTCCCACTGGTGGAGGCCGAGTAATGATATGTATGACTCGCGAAATCTCCCACTGGTGGAGGCCGAGTAATGATATGTATGACTCGCGAAATCTCCCACTGGTGGAGGCCGAGTAATGATATGTATGACTCGCGAAATCTCCCACTGGTGGAGGCCGAGTAATGATATGTATGACTCGCGAAATCTCCCACTGGTGGAGGCCGAGTAATGATATGTATGACTCGCGAAATCTCCCACTGGTGGAGGCCGAGTAATGATATGTATGACTCGCGAAATCTCCCACTGGTGGAGGCCGAGTAATGATATGTATGACTCGCGAAATCTCCCACTGGTGGAGGCCGAGTAATGATATGTATGACTCGCGAAATCTCCCACTGGTGGAGGCCGAGTAATGATATGTATGACTCGCGAAATCTCCCACTGGTGGAGGCCGAGTAATGATATGTATGACTCGCGAAATCTCCCACTGGTGGAGGCCGAGTAATGATATGTATGACTCGCGAAATCTCCCACTGGTGGAGGCCGAGTAATGATATGTATGACTCGCGAAATCTCCCACTGGTGGAGGCCGAGTAATGATATGTATGACTCGCGAAATCTCCCACTGGTGGAGGCCGAGTAATGATATGTATGACTCGCGAAATCTCCCACTGGTGGAGGCCGAGTAATGATATGTATGACTCGCGAAATCTCCCACTGGTGGAGGCCGAGTAATGATATGTATGACTCGCGAAATCTCCCACTGGTGGAGGCCGAGTAATGATATGTATGACTCGCGAAATCTCCCACTGGTGGAGGCCGAGTAATGATATGTATGACTCGCGAAATCTCCCACTGGTGGAGGCCGAGTAATGATATGTATGACTCGCGAAATCTCCCACTGGTGGAGGCCGAGTAATGATATGTATGACTCGCGAAATCTCCCACTGGTGGAGGCCGAGTAATGATATGTATGACTCGCGAAATCTCCCACTGGTGGAGGCCGAGTAATGATATGTATGACTCGCGAAATCTCCCACTGGTGGAGGCCGAGTAATGATATGTATGACTCGCGAAATCTCCCACTGGTGGAGGCCGAGTGATGTAAAATGTGTTTGTCGATTAGCGACCGGAAGATGTAAAATGTGTTTGTCGATTAGCGACCGGAAGATGTAAAATGTGTTTGTCGATTAGCGACCGGAAGATGTAAAATGTGTTTGTCGATTAGCGACCGGAAGATGTAAAATGTGTTTGTCGATTAGCGACCGGAAGATGTAAAATGTGTTTGTCGATTAGCGACCGGAAGATGTAAAATGTGTTTGTCGATTAGCGACCGGAAGATGTAAAATGTGTTTGTCGATTAGCGACCGGAAGATGTAAAATGTGTTTGTCGATTAGCGACCGGAAGATGTAAAATGTGTTTGTCGATTAGCGACCGGAAGATGTAAAATGTGTTTTGTCGATTAGCGACCGGAAGATGTAAAATGTGTTTGTCGATTAGCGACCGGAAGATGTAAAATGTGTTTGTCGATTAGCGACCGGAAGATGTAAAATGTGTTTGTCGATTAGCGACCGGAAGATGTAAAATGTGTTTGTCGATTAGCGACCGGAAGATGTAAAATGTGTTTGTCGATTAGCGACCGGAAGATGTAAAATGTGTTTGTCGATTAGCGACCGGAAGATGTAAAATGTGTTTGTCGATTAGCGACCGGAAGATGTAAAATGTGTTTGTCGATTAGCGACCGGAAGATGTAAAATGTGTTTGTCGATTAGCGACCGGAAGATGTAAAATGTGTTTGTCGATTAGCGACCGGAAGATGTAAAATGTGTTTGTCGATTAGCGACCGGAAGATGTAAAATGTGTTTGTCGATTAGCGACCGGAAGATGTAAAATGTGTTTGTCGATTAGCGACCGGAAGATGTAAAATGTGTTTGTCGATTAGCGACCGGAAGATGTAAAATGTGTTTGTCGATTAGCGACCGGAAGATGTAAAATGTGTTTGTCGATTAGCGACCGGAAGATGTAAAATGTGTTTGTCGATTAGCGACCGGAAGATGTAAAATGTGTTTGTCGATTAGCGACCGGAAGATGTAAAATGTGTTTGTCGATTAGCGACCGGAAGATGTAAAATGTGTTTGTCGATTAGCGACCGGAAGATGTAAAATGTGTTTGTCGATTAGCGACCGGAAGATGTAAAATGTGTTTGTCGATTAGCGACCGGAAGATGTAAAATGTGTTTGTCGATTAGCGACCGGAAGATGTAAAATGTGTTTGTCGATTAGCGACCGGAAGATGTAAAATGTGTTTGTCGATTAGCGACCGGAAGATGTAAAATGTGTTTGTCGATTAGCGACCGGAAGATGTAAAATGTGTTTGTCGATTAGCGACCGGAAGATGTAAAATGTGTTTGTCGATTAGCGACCGGAAGATGTAAAATGTGTTTGTCGATTAGCGACCGGAAGATGTAAAATGTGTTTGTCGATTAGCGACCGGAAGATGTAAAATGTGTTTGTCGATTAGCGACCGGAAGATGTAAAATGTGTTTGTCGATTAGCGACCGGAAGATGTAAAATGTGTTTGTCGATTAGCGACCGGAAGATGTAAAATGTGTTTGTCGATTAGCGACCGGAAGATGTAAAATGTGTTTGTCGATTAGCGACCGGAAGATGTAAAATGTGTTTGTCGATTAGCGACCGGAAGATGTAAAATGTGTTTGTCGATTAGCGACCGGAAGATGTAAAATGTGTTTGTCGATTAGCGACCGGAAGATGTAAAATGTGTTTGTCGATTAGCGACCGGAAGATGTAAAATGTGTTTGTCGATTAGCGACCGGAAGATGTAAAATGTGTTTGTCGATTAGCGACCGGAAGATGTAAAATGTGTTTGTCGATTAGCGACCGGAAGATGTAAAATGTGTTTGTCGATTAGCGACCGGAAGATGTAAAATGTGTTTGTCGATTAGCGACCGGAAGATGTAAAATGTGTTTGTCGATTAGCGACCGGAAGATGTAAAATGTGTTTGTCGATTAGCGACCGGAAGATGTAAAATGTGTTTGTCGATTAGCGACCGGAAGATGTAAAATGTGTTTGTCGATTAGCGACCGGAAGATGTAAAATGTGTTTGTCGATTAGCGACCGGAAGATGTAAAATGTGTTTGTCGATTAGCGACCGGAAGATGTAAAATGTGTTTGTCGATTAGCGACCGGAAGATGTAAAATGTGTTTGTCGATTAGCGACCGGAAGATGTAAAATGTGTTTGTCGATTAGCGACCGGAAGATGTAAAATGTGTTTGTCGATTAGCGACCGGAAGATGTAAAATGTGTTTGTCGATTAGCGACCGGAAGATGTAAAATGTGTTTGTCGATTAGCGACCGGAAGATGTAAAATGTGTTTGTCGATTAGCGACCGGAAGATGTAAAATGTGTTTGTCGATTAGCGACCGGAAGATGTAAAATGTGTTTGTCGATTAGCGACCGGAAGATGTAAAATGTGTTTGTCGATTAGCGACCGGAAGATGTAAAATGTGTTTGTCGATTAGCGACCGGAAGATGTAAAATGTGTTTGTCGATTAGCGACCGGAAGATGTAAAATGTGTTTGTCGATTAGCGACCGGAAGATGTAAAATGTGTTTGTCGATTAGCGACCGGAAGATGTAAAATGTGTTTGTCGATTAGCGACCGGAAGATGTAAAATGTGTTTGTCGATTAGCGACCGGAAGATGTAAAATGTGTTTGTCGATTAGCGACCGGAAGATGTAAAATGTGTTTGTCGATTAGCGACCGGAAGATGTAAAATGTGTTTGTCGATTAGCGACCGGAAGATGTAAAATGTGTTTGTCGATTAGCGACCGGAAGATGTAAAATGTGTTTGTCGATTAGCGACCGGAAGATGTAAAATGTGTTTGTCGATTAGCGACCGGAAGATGTAAAATGTGTTTTGTCGATTAGCGACCGGAAGATGTAAAATGTGTTTTGTCGATTAGCGACCGGAAGATGTAAAATGTGTTTGTCGATTAGCGACCGGAAGATGTAAAATGTGTTTGTCGATTAGCGACCGGAAGATGTAAAATGTGTTTTGTCGATTAGCGACCGGAAGATGTAAAATGTGTTTTGTCGATTAGCGACCGGAAGATGTAAAATGTGTTTGTCGATTAGCGACCGGAAGATGTAAAATGTGTTTGTCGATTAGCGACCGGAAGATGTAAAATGTGTTTTGTCGATTAGCGACCGGAAGATGTAAAATGTGTTTTGTCGATTAGCGACCGGAAGATGTAAAATGTGTTTGTCGATTAGCGACCGGAAGATGTAAAATGTGTTTGTCGATTAGCGACCGGAAGATGTAAAATGTGTTTTGTCGATTAGCGACCGGAAGATGTAAAATGTGTTTGTCGATTAGCGACCGGAAGATGTAAAATGTGTTTTGTCGATTAGCGACCGGAAGATGTAAAATGTGTTTTGTCGATTAGCGACCGGAAGATGTAAAATGTGTTTGTCGATTAGCGACCGGAAGATGTAAAATGTGTTTGTCGATTAGCGACCGGAAGATGTAAAATGTGTTTGTCGATTAGCGACCGGAAGATGTAAAATGTGTTTGTCGATTAGCGACCGGAAGATGTAAAATGTGTTTGTCGATTAGCGACCGGAAGATGTAAAATGTGTTTGTCGATTAGCGACCGGAAGATGTAAAATGTGTTTTGTCGATTAGCGACCGGAAGATGTAAAATGTGTTTGTCGATTAGCGACCGGAAGATGTAAAATGTGTTTGTCGATTAGCGACCGGAAGATGTAAAATGTGTTTGTCGATTAGCGACCGGAAGATGTAAAATGTGTTTGTCGATTAGCGACCGGAAGATGTAAAATGTGTTTGTCGATTAGCGACCGGAAGATGTAAAATGTGTTTTGTCGATTAGCGACCGGAAGATGTAAAATGTGTTTGTCGATTAGCGACCGGAAGATGTAAAATGTGTTTTGTCGATTAGCGACCGGAAGATGTAAAATGTGTTTGTCGATTAGCGACCGGAAGATGTAAAATGTGTTTTGTCGATTAGCGACCGGAAGATGTAAAATGTGTTTTGTCGTCTAGCGACCGGATGATATTTTAAATTAGCACGCGAGGCCCACGTGCCCACCGGAAGATGTCTTCTTTTAGGCGATGTTAAGCGAGTCACGCGTAATGCACGTGATGACCGGACGACTAAATTACTGAGGGTTGTCAACGCATGCAACCCATGCAAACCCGAGTGGTATTAATTAAGAAAATTGAGGGCACCTGCCTCTTTTCCCGAAATTGTCAAGAAGCCAATGACCGAGTCTAGTCGCTCGACTCTGTGAAGGTTGAGCCGACGAGGCGTGGGAAGTCGGGCACGAGAGGGTTCGTCTTCCTTAATGGTTCTGCGTCTCTATTACCAGTTTAAAAAAAAAGTATATGTAAAATGTGAAAGTCTGTTGAGAGATAGTAAGTGAATGTAATATTAGTAAAAGTCAAGCAAACGATTAATGAAAGAATATGAACACGTGACGGCTCCTGGCCGGGGTCGTTACAATTGTGGTATCAAAGCAAAACCAGGTTCTAAAACCGATTCTGCAGACTGCCTCCTCAGCACTGACTGTCACTTGACACACCTCAGCAACTGTAAGTGTTTATGATTTCATGTATGTCATTAAGTTAAGTTATGCCTGTAATGATTGTCTAGGAATCCAAGATGGTTAGAGGTCAACAGAGAGAGGCCAATGAGGATAGCAATGCTATTGCTCAGTTGACTGAGTTGGTCATGCGCCAATCTCACCAGATAGAACGACTGATGACAGCTAGGGAAGAACAAGGCAACTCCAGTACTAACGCAACTCATGATCATGGGGGTGAGCGCTTCCACCGGCTTCGACCCCCGGTGTTTAATGGGTATGTTTCAGATCCTATCCATGCTGAGGAGTGGATCCGAAAGATTGAAGATATGTTTAAGTATGCAAAGGTTGACGAAGGGGATAAGGTCACCTATGCTGTCTTTCATTTGGAGTTAAGTGCAAGGCATTGGTGGGACTCGATCCAGAGCACCACTAATGCCGAAGCTATGACCTGGGGGATGTTCAAGACTGCCTTCTTTGACAAGTACTTCAATAGGACTGTTCGGGCCAACAAGAAGAAGGAGTTATGAATCTACGACAAACTGGCTCTGTGACGGATTATATATGTGAATTGATGCTTTATCACGGTTTGCTCCCCGTATGATTGAGGATGAGGAAGATAAGATTTACCAGTTTGTTCAAGGACTGAAGCCAAGTTGTACATGAAAGTGAAGACTGCCGGGATACATAACGTACCTTATGGTGAAGTGACGGCTAAGGCCTTGGAGCTAGAAGAGGCAGAAATGACAGCTTATGCACAGCGCGAACAGCCAAAGAAACTCATGAAGGACGCTCAGCCGCCACCACGTCAGAACAAAGGTTGGCAGCCACGACAGAACAGGGGACCACAGCAACAACAGCATGGAATGAAGAGGCCCCTCGACCAGAATGATGACCAGGGAAAAGGAAAGAGACCTCTGGCGCCTCTATGCCCTACATGTCAGAGGAACCACCCTGGTGAGTGCAAGCTGCTTTCTGGCCGGTGTTTCAGGTGTGATAAGACCGGACACATGGTCAGAGATTGCCCCATGCCGCCAGACCCGAACCGTGCAAGGGTTGTACCCAGAGTGTATGCGTTGATGGAAGATGAGGGAGCTGTTCAGCATACAGTCATATCAGGTACCATCATGATCTGCGGTTTTGCTGCTTATACACTTATTGATACAGGGGCCACACACTCGTTTATATCAACCTTGTTTGTATGCAAACATAGCATAGGACCCTTACCAGCTGAAAGGTTATATAGTGTTGTGTTGCCATCAGGGAAGTCCCTACATTCAGAGCAGATTGTTAAGGGTGACGTCGTGTCCTTAGGGGATAAGAATCTCTATGCGAATTAATTGTCATTAACATAAAAGGGTATGAAGTGATATTAGGAATGGATTGGTTATTTAGACATCATGCCACGATAAGTTGTCGATCTGGAATAGTTGATTTTAGACCCCCAAATGATAACCATTATTCCTTCCAAGCTATTCCTAAAATAAGTAAGATACCAATTATATCCTCACTAGAAATATACCGAATGCTGAGATGTGGTTGTGAGAGCTACCTGGCTAGTGTAATAGATGATCGGGTGAAGAATAAAATTGAGCTACAGGATATTCCTATAGTCCGAGAGTTTCCCGAGGCATTCTTAGATGATTTACCGGGTATACCACCCGATAGAGAGATAGAGTTTGTAATTGACACATACCCCGAGGCATCACCTGTATCTAAGAATCCTTACCGTATGGCACCTGTTGAGTTGAAAGAATTGAAGGTTCAACTGCAGGAACTGGTTGACAAGGGATTTATTCGCCCCAGCAGTTCTCCTTGGGGTGCACCAGTCTTATTTGTAAGGAAGAAGGATGGTTCTCTTAGAATGTGCATAGACTATAGGGAACTAAATAAGTTGACAATCAAGAATAGGTACCCCTTACCTAGGATTGATGACTTGTTGACCAATTGCAAGGAGCCAAGGTATTTTCGAAGATAGATCTACGTTCGGGTTACTACCAACTGAAGGTTAAAGAAGGAGATATACCAAAGACAGCCTTCAGAACCCGCTATGGACATTATGAGTTCTTAGTCATGTCGTTTGGGTTGACAAACGCCCCTGCAGCCTTCATGGATTTAATGAACCGTGTGTTTCGTGAGTATTTAGATAAGTTTGTGATTGTATTCATAGATGATATCTTGATATATTCCCGAACTGTGGCTGACCATGAAGAACATTTGAAAGTAGTTTTGACGACATTGAAGGAGCATCACCTTTACGCCAAGCTGTCTAAGTGTGAGTTTTGGTTAGATAAGGTTAATTTCCTTGGCCACGTAGTTTCTGCTAATGGCATATCTGTAGACCCGACCAAAATTCAGGCAGTAAAGGATTGGCCTCAACCTAAGAATGCCAGCGAAGTCCGCAGCTTCCTTGGATTGGCAGGCTATTACAGAAAGTTCATCAAGGGATTTTCTATGATAGCTAAACCCCTGACGAGTTTGACAAAGAAGGACATAAGTATTCTTGGACTGAAGCCTGTGAAGACAGCTTCCAGACGTTAAAACTGAAGTTAACAACAGCTCCTGTATTGACCCTCCCAACTGAAGAAGGAAAATTTAGTGTTTACTGTGATGCGTCTAAAGTTGGTTTAGGTTGTGTTTTGATGCAAGAGGGTAAAGTTATAGCGTATGCTTCTAGGCAGCTAAAGAGTTACGAGCAAAATTACCCCACTCATGATCTAGAATTAGCTGCTGTTGTTTTTGCCTTGAAGATTGGAGACACTATTTATATGGACAGCAATGTGAGGTGTTTTCTGACCATAAAAGTCTAAAGTACCTCTTCACGCAGAAGGAATTGAACATGAGACAGAGACGTTGGTTGGAATTTGTCAAGGACTACGATTTTGAGATCAAGTATCACCCCGGGAAGGCTAACTCTGTAGCCGATGCGTTGAGTAGGATGTCAACAACAATGCAGCCCGTGGTTTCAACCATGTCTATACCCTTAAGAATAGAAGTTCAGAAATTTGACTTGGAGATAGTTCCAGAGTTATCAGTCTTGCTCGCTGAGTTAACTATTCAACCAACAATTTTGGAAAAGATCAGGATGCACAACAGAAGGATTCAGTGGAAAATATCAGCATGATGGATAAGTTGAAGGACACCACCTCCGAGTTCAGTCTCTCCAAGGATGGGATCCTGAGGTTTAGAAATCGGTGGTGCATTCCTAATGATGTGGAATTGCGTAAGTTGATCTTGGCTGAGGCGCACTCCTCTTCCTTTTCTGTACATCCTGGCTGCACCAAGATGTACCGAGACCTGAAGTTACAGTACTGGTGGCCTAACCTAAAAAGGGATGTTGCTAAGTATGTAGAGTCCTGTTTAGTATGCCAACAAGTCAAGCCGAGCACCAACGTCCAGGAGGTACTCTTCAGCCGTTGCCTATTCCCGAATGGAAGTGGGAACATATAGCTATGGATTTGTTGTAGGACTACCTAAGACGACAAAAGGGCATGATTGTATTTGGGTTGTGGTGGATAGACTGACGAAATCGGCCCATTTCTTACCTGTAAGGACCACCTATACGATGGACCAATTTGCTGATCTTTATGTTCAGGAAATTATTAGGTTGCATGGGATCCCTGTATCCATTGTCTCTGACCGTGATCCCAGGTTTACCTCTCGATTCTGGAAAAGTTGACAAGGTACATTAGGTACAAAGTTATCTTTCAGCACAGCTTTTCACCCACAGACCGATGGCCAGTCAGAAAGGACGATTCAAATACTCGAAGATATGTTGAGAGCATGTGTACTTGACTTTCAGACAACTTGGAGCAGACAATTACCTCTAGTTGAGTTCTCCTACAATAACAGTTATCAGTCCACCATTGGTATGGCACCTTATGAAGCACTGTATGGTAGGAAATGTAGGTCACCCCTTTACTGGGACGAGGTTGGTGAAACAAAACTTCTTGGACCTGATATTCTGCAACAAATGTCAGATAAGATTGCCACTATTCGGAAAAGAATGATGACTGCACAAAGCCGGCAGAAGTGTTATGCAGATCAAAGGAGAAGGGAACTCGAGTTTTTAGTAGGAGATGAAGTATTCTTAAAGGTGTCACCATTTAAAGGAGTCTTAAGATTTGGCAAGAAGGGAAAACTTAATCCTAGATTTATTGGACCCTTCCCTGTCTTGGCAAAAATCGGGAGTACAGCTTACAGACTGCAACTGCCTCCATCATTGGATAAAGTTCATGATGTCTTCCATGTGTCAATGTTAAGAAAGTGCGTTGCGTGATCCGATGCAGGTCATCCAGCCATCGGATATTGGTTTAGAACCGACACTGGAGTATGAGGAGAAACCGATACAGATACTGGAATATGCAGTCAAGACTCTGAGAAACAAAGAGATTCCATTGGTGAAAGTTTTTATGGACAAATCACGGCATCGAAGAAGCCACATGGGAAAGACAGCAGGAGATGTTGGACAAATATCCTAAGTTATTTGCTTGAGCAATTTTCGAGGACGAAAATTTTGTTTAAGGAGGGGTGGATGTAACACCCGACATTTCGGCCAGGTGATTTTCTGCCATTTTCATTGTCACCCTCTTATTTAACCGTTATGATTTAAATTTAATGTTAAGACAAATTTATTACAAGTTGATTAAAACTAGGTTAGGTGGCAGTTTTTGTAATTAGAATTGATGGATTAAGTATAAATAGAAATGGAAACCTTAAACCTCATTTACTACCACTGTAGCCGACATTTCCTCTCGGCGATTCCTTCTTTCCCAAGTTTTGCTCCGGCTACAGAACTTCCCTTACCGACGGCTGGTTTCGAGCTGCTCTTCTCTGCAAATCCACACCGAGGTATGAAATGGACAATGTAGTCATTCATTAGTAAATAGAGCTCTGTTTTCAGCTCGGCACTGAGTTCGGATATTTCTAGCAGTGGCCGAGTAGTTTAAGACTTTTCAAAATCTGAGAGTAAAGATGTCATCCTGAATCGATTCCGAACATTTTAAGTAACCAACTCGGATTTAACCAATGGTAAAACCTGTCCACCTAGTTTCGGATTTCAGACTGCAGTGTGCCAAACAGAGTAATCGGAATGACTTTAGCTATTAGATCCTAGGATGGTTTATGATTAGGACTTTGTTTTAACTACTGTAATGTACATGTTTTAGGTGAAGAAGTTTAAAGGAAAGAAGCTCGGATTGCTGAGGAATCCAGGTAAGTGAATGTGTTAAGATTTCCGGCCACTAGGGCCCTACACCGCAAGGGTATTAGGAAATCACTGAAATGTTAACTTGTTGACTATGATTTGTTATTTCCACGACATGAAGAAGTTGTGTAAGTAAATGTAAGTTACAGGATGTTCTACTTGTCCTATGGTGGAGGCCGAGTAATGATATGTATGACTCGCGAAATCTCCCACTGGTGGAGGCCGAGTAATGATATGTGTGACTCGCGAAATCTCCCACTGGTGGAGGCCGAGTAATGATATGTATGACTCGCGAAATCTCCCACTGGTGGAGGCCGAGTAATGATATGTATGACTCGCGAAATCTCCCACTGGTGGAGGCCGAGTAATGATATGTATGACTCGCGAAATCTCCCACTGGTGGAGGCCGAGTAATGATATGTATGACTCGCGAAATCTCCCACTGGTGGAGGCCGAGTAATGATATGTATGACTCGCGAAATCTCCCACTGGTGGAGGCCGAGTAATGATATGTATGACTCGCGAAATCTCCCACTGGTGGAGGCCGAGTAATGATATGTATGACTCGCGAAATCTCCCACTGGTGGAGGCCGAGTAATGATATGTATGACTCGCGAAATCTCCCACTGGTGGAGGCCGAGTAATGATATGTATGACTCGCGAAATCTCCCACTGGTGGAGGCCGAGTAATGATATGTATGACTCGCGAAATCTCCCACTGGTGGAGGCCGAGTAATGATATGTATGACTCGCGAAATCTCCCACTGGTGGAGGCCGAGTAATGATATGTATGACTCGCGAAATCTCCCACTGGTGGAGGCCGAGTAATGATATGTATGACTCGCGAAATCTCCCACTGGTGGAGGCCGAGTAATGATATGTATGACTCGCGAAATCTCCCACTGGTGGAGGCCGAGTAATGATATGTATGACTCGCGAAATCTCCCACTGGTGGAGGCCGAGTAATGATATGTATGACTCGCGAAATCTCCCACTGGTGGAGGCCGAGTAATGATATGTATGACTCGCGAAATCTCCCACTGGTGGAGGCCGAGTAATGATATGTATGACTCGCGAAATCTCCCACTGGTGGAGGCCGAGTAATGATATGTATGACTCGCGAAATCTCCCACTGGTGGAGGCCGAGTAATGATATGTATGACTCGCGAAATCTCCCACTGGTGGAGGCCGAGTAATGATATGTATGACTCGCGAAATCTCCCACTGGTGGAGGCCGAGTAATGATATGTATGACTCGCGAAATCTCCCACTGGTGGAGGCCGAGTAATGATATGTATGACTCGCGAAATCTCCCACTGGTGGAGGCCGAGTAATGATATGTATGACTCGCGAAATCTCCCACTGGTGGAGGCCGAGTAATGATATGTATGACTCGCGAAATCTCCCACTGGTGGAGGCCGAGTAATGATATGTATGACTCGCGAAATCTCCCACTGGTGGAGGCCGAGTAATGATATGTATGACTCGCGAAATCTCCCACTGGTGGAGGCCGAGTAATGATATGTATGACTCGCGAAATCTCCCACTGGTGGAGGCCGAGTAATGATATGTATGACTCGCGAAATCTCCCACTGGTGGAGGCCGAGTAATGATATGTATGACTCGCGAAATCTCCCACTGGTGGAGGCCGAGTAATGATATGTATGACTCGCGAAATCTCCCACTGGTGGAGGCCGAGTAATGATATGTATGACTCGCGAAATCTCCCACTGGTGGAGGCCGAGTAATGATATGTATGACTCGCGAAATCTCCCACTGGTGGAGGCCGAGTAATGATATGTATGACTCGCGAAATCTCCCACTGGTGGAGGCCGAGTAATGATATGTATGACTCGCGAAATCTCCCACTGGTGGAGGCCGAGTAATGATATGTATGACTCGCGAAATCTCCCACTGGTGGAGGCCGAGTAATGATATGTATGACTCGCGAAATCTCCCACTGGTGGAGGCCGAGTAATGATATGTATGACTCGCGAAATCTCCCACTGGTGGAGGCCGAGTAATGATATGTATGACTCGCGAAATCTCCCACTGGTGGAGGCCGAGTAATGATATGTGTGACTCGCGAAATCTCCCACTGGTGGAGGCCGAGTAATGATATGTATGACTCGCGAAATCTCCCACTGGTGGAGGCCGAGTAATGATATGTATGACTCGCGAAATCTCCCACTGGTGGAGGCCGAGTAATGATATGTATGACTCGCGAAATCTCCCACTGGGGAGGCCGAGTGATGTATCATGGTTGCCGCGATAGGCAAATGATTATGTATGACTGCCGCGATAGGCAAATGACTATGTACCCCTGTCTTCCTCCCTCGTTCCCTGCCTTAATACATGTTATGTAAAAGATAAAGATGAACACGAATGATGAATGGTTTATGAACTTATGTCTCTTTAAATTGTGTACTCATGTATATCTGACAGCATGCATTCCTTACTAAGCATTAGGCTTATAGTTAAACCTTATGGTGTAGGTGAAGAAGGTTCAGGTGAGGATGTTATGTTCAAGGAGGATGCTTAAGGCTGGTTGCTGGAGGATGCTCAAGGTGACAGTGCGGGACTGGAGAGGCGATTTATGACCCCTGGTTAAGACTCTTATGTTACAGTATGTTAAAGAATATGGTAGTTTAAGTAGGATGAATTATTTTAAAACGTTGAGCTTTTTGAAAAAACTGTCTATGGATCGCTGATCAGGGAATGATTAATAGATTTATAATGGTCCTGTTGCTTAGGTCTTCCGCTATAGCATTTTGACGAGTTGTGTTTTCTTTCGGTTGGAGGATTTATTTTGATGATTTAGAGTTCTTCTACCGTAAGAGGAAGCTGGAAGGGGTAGTTTCCGGCTGACGTCATCGGCAGATGCCGAAGGAATAATTGTTTGATGGTTTAGTCTTCCGGCTGACGTCATCGGCAGATGCCGAAGGAATAATTGTTTGATGGTTTAGTCTTCCGGCTGACGTCATCGGCAGATGCCGAAGGAATAATTGTTTGATGGTTTAGTCTTCCGGCTGACGTCATCGGCAGATGCCGAAAGAATAGTTGTTGATGGTTTAGTCTTCCGGCTGACGTCATCGGCAGATGCCGAAAGAATAATTGTTTGATGGTTTAGTCTTCCGGCTGACGTCATCGGCAGATGCCGAAGGAATAATTGTTTGATGGTTTAGTCTTCCGGCTGACGTCATCGGCAGATGCCGAAAGAATAATTGTTTGATGGTTTAGTCTTCCGGCTGACGTCATCGGCAGATGCCGAAAGAATAATTGTTTGATGGTTTAGTCTTCCGGCTGACGTCATCGGCAGATGCCGAAAGAATAGTTGTTGATGGTTTAGTCTTCCGGATGACGTCACCGGAAGATGTAAAATGTGTTTTGTCGATTAGCGACCGGAAGATGTAAAATGTGTTTGTCGATTAGCGACCGGAAGATGTAAATGTGTTTTGTCGATTAGCGACCGGAAGATGTAAAATGTGTTTTGTCGATTAGCGACCGGAAGATGTAAAATGTGTTTTGTCGATTAGCGACCGGAAGATGTAAAATGTGTTTTGTCGATTAGCGACCGGAAGATGTAAAATGTGTTTTGTCGATTAGCGACCGGAAGATGTAAAATGTGTTTTGTCGATTAGCGACCGGAAGATGTAAAATGTGTTTTGTCGATTAGCGACCGGAAGATGTAAAATGTGTTTTGTCGATTAGCGACCGGAAGATGTAAAATGTGTTTTGTCGATTAGCGACCGGAAGATGTAAAATGTGTTTTGTCGATTAGCGACCGGAAGATGTAAAATGTGTTTTGTCGATTAGCGACCGGAAGATGTAAAATGTGTTTTGTCGATTAGCGACCGGAAGATGTAAAATGTGTTTTGTCGATTAGCGACCGGAAGATGTAAAATGTGTTTTGTCGATTAGCGACCGGAAGATGTAAAATGTGTTTTGTCGATTAGCGACCGGAAGATGTAAAATGTGTTTTGTCGATTAGCGACCGGAAGATGTAAAATGTGTTTTGTCGATTAGCGACCGGAAGATGTAAAATGTGTTTTGTCGATTAGCGACCGGAAGATGTAAAATGTGTTTTGTCGATTAGCGACCGGAAGATGTAAAATGTGTTTTGTCGATTAGCGACCGGAAGATGTAAAATGTGTTTTGTCGATTAGCGACCGGAAGATGTAAAATGTGTTTTGTCGATTAGCGACCGGAAGATGTAAAATGTGAAAGTCTGTTGAGAGATAGTAAGTAAATGTAATATTAGTAAAAGTCAAGCAAACGATTAATGAAAGAATATGAACACGTGACGGCTCCTGGCCGGGGTCGTTACACATATCATGCAGACTCCACGTATTTGGCTACATCATTCTTATATTTGGCCACCAGAAGTGAAGTTTCAAGTCTTGATACATCTTTGTTCTACCAGGATGCACTGAAAAGGAGGACGAGTGGGCTTCCGACAAGATGTTCTTCAGTATCTCTTCGTCTCTCGGAACATACCACCTGTCTTTGAACTTCATAATACTATCTCCCGAATAACTGAAATTGGAAGAGGTCATAGGTAACTTGCACATAATATCAGCCATCTCCTTTGAATTGGTCTTCTGGGCTTCCTTAATTTGGTCCAAGACGGTGGGCCGTAGTGTCAAGTCTGCTAGTATGGCCGATATCCCAGAAACTACCTCCATATCAAACTTCTGTATCTCTGTCCTCAAAGGCATTGATACGGCCGACATAGCCGGTTGCATAGTAGCTGGCATCCTGCTCAGTGCATCAGCTACCACATTAGCTTTACCGGGGTGGTATTTAATCTCAACATCGTAATCTTTCACAAATTCTAACCACCGTCTTTGTCTTATGTTTAGCTCTTTCTGGGTAAATATGTACTTCAGGCTCTTATCATTAGAAAACACCTCACATGATTGTCCGTACAAGTGGTGTCTCCATACTTTCAGCGCAAACACAACTGCCGCTAACTCGATGTCATGTGTAGGGTGTTTGTCTGGCTATTCCATTGTCTAGATGCGTACGCCACTACTTTCCCTTCTTGCATTAATACACACCCCAAGCCGACCTTGGACGCATCACAGTATACGCTGAATTTTCCGTCTTCAACTGGCAATACTAACAGAGGAGCAGTGGTTAATTTCTGCTTAAGTGTCTGAAAACTCACCTCACAAGCTTCAGACAACCTGAACTGGATGTCCTTCCTCGTTAAGCTGGTCATAGGTTTCGCTATCACAGAAAATCCCTTGATAAACTTTCTGTAATAACCAGCTAACCCGATAAAACTCCGTACCTCACTGTCATTTCTCAGTCTCAGCCATTCTTTCACTGCCAGAATCTTGGCTGGATCCACGGACACTCCCTTTGCCGACACCACATGACCTAGGAAGTTAATCCTGTTCAACCAGAATCCACACTTCGACAACTTAGCGTACAATTGGTGTTGTTTCAGGGTTGATAGCACAATTGCCACGTGCTCCTCGTGCTCGGCCTCACTTCTGGAGTAAACTAGGATGTCGTCGATGAAGATGATTACAAATTTATCCAAGAAGTCCTGGAATATCCTGTTCATCAAATCCAAAAATGCCGCTGGAGCATTAGTTAACCCGAACGACATTACCAAGAACTCGTAGTGTTCGTACCGGGACCTGGAGGCGGTCTTTGGAATATCCTCAGGCCTGACCTTCAATTGATAATAACCGGAGCGTAAGTCAATCTTTGAGAATACCCGAGCTCCTTGCAGCTGGTCAAACAAATCATCGATCCTCGGAAACGGGTACTTATCCTTGATGGTCAACTTGTTCAGCTCTCAGTAATCAATGCACATACATAGGGACCCATCTTTCTTCTTGACAAACAAGACGGGAGTGCCCCACGGAGAGAAACTAGGGCGCACAAAGCCCTTGTCCACCAATTCCTTTAGCTGAGCCTTCAACTCTCTCAGCTCAATTGGCGCCATACGATACGGATTCTTCGATACCGGTTCAGCACCAGGATATACGTCAATTTCAAACTCGATTTCACGATCAGGTGGCAATCCCGGTAAGTCATCTAAGAAAACCTCTGAGAAGTCTCGAACTACCGGAATATTTTGAAGTTCCACCTCACCTTGCCTTTGAACATCTACTACGTGGGCCACAAATCCGATGCATCCTGACTTCATCAGCTGTTGATCTTTCAAGGAAGATATAACAGGCATATGGTGTTTCTTTGGTATTGCCTGATAGGAAAACTCTACCTCGTTCGGGCTCTTAAACGACACTAGCCCGGACCTGCAGTTGATGGTGGCGTGATGTCTAAACAGCTTGTCCATCCCCAGAATAACATTGTATCCGTTCATACCGATGACGATAAGGTTGGCATACAACTTCTGGTCTCCTACTGACACTATATCACCCCGTACAACCTGCTCGGAGTGCATAAACTCTCAGGACGGTAGCATAATGCTGTATGGCTGATCTGACGGCATACAACAAAATTTCTCTCTAACCACGAAGTCCATTGCCACAAACGAATGTGTGGCCCCCGTGTCCCACAAGGTATAAGCAGGTGCATCACATATTGAAATTGTACCTGTAATTGCTGTGTGCTGGGCGGAATCATCATCATCCTCTATCATTGCAAAAACTCTTGGCACGGCCTGGTTTGGTCTCATGTCCGGTACTGGGCAATCTTGAACGTGATGGCCTTCTTTGCCACATCGAAAGTATTGGCCGGTTATGAGTCTACATTCCCCTATATGAATTTTCTGGTATCGCGGGCATGCTGAAAGTTGAGGGGCCCCCATTGGTCTCTTTCCCTTGTCTTGATAAGTGGTGGTCTCATTGGCCCTCTTGATGCCCCTGTTCTGTTGTTGTTGATGTTGCAAATTCTGACCCCTTTGTTGTTGTTGCTGTAGAGGGGCATCACATAAGATTCTCTTGGACGTATCTCTATATCTCTGAGACTTCACCTCTAAGGCTTCCAACTGATAAGCCTTGGCCACTACCTTCGTATACGGGGCCTCGTCAAATCCCCCGTATGAATGCCCTCGTAAGAGGTCCAGCTTCAAACCTTGAATAAATTGGTGCACCTTGTTTTTGTCACTAGCCACCAAATGTGGTGCATAGCGGGATAAGGATTCAAACTTCTGAACATATTCGGCCACCGATCCATACTGTCGTAGCCGAGAGAATTCTATCATCTTTTCCTTCTTCGCACTACTGTCAAAATACTTCTCATAGAATATTCGTTTAAATCCCTCCCAGCTTAACACCACCGTTGTTGCTTGGACGGTGTCCCACCAAAACCCTGCATTCTTGGTGAGCTGATACGTGGCACACAGAACCTTCTTATTTTCTTCCACCTCTGTGCATCTAAACATCCTCTCTATCTGCCGGACCAATTCCTCAGCGTGAGTTGGGTCAGTAGATAGTCCATCAAATGTAGGCGGCTGGAGTTACCCGAATCTATCTCCAGTAACGGTGGATGTGAATAAGACGAAAGTGAACAGTAACGGTGGATGTGAATAAGACAAAAGTGAACAGTAACCGGTGGATGTGAATAAGACAAAAGTGAACAGTAACGGTGGATGTGAATAAGACAAAAGTGAACAGTAACGGTGGATGTGAATAAGAAGAAAGTGAACAGTAACGGTGGATGTGAATAAGACAAAAGTGAACAGTAACCGGTGGATGTGAATAAGAAGAAAGTGAACATTAACCGGTGGATGTGAATAAGACAAAAGTGAACAGTAACGGTGGATGTGAATAAGACAAAAGTGAACAGTAACCGGTGGATGTGAATAAGACAAAAGTGAACAGTAACCGGTAGATGGGAATAAGACAAAAGTGAACAGTAACGGTGGATGTGAATAAGACAAAAGTGAACAGTAACGGTGGATGTGAATAAGAAGAAAGTGAACATTAACCGGTGGATGTGAATAAGACAAAAGTGAACAGTAACGGTGGATGTGAATAAGACGAAAGTGAACAGTAACCGGTGGATGTGAATAAGACAAAAGTGAACAGTAACGGTGGATGTGAATAAGACAAAAGTGAACAGTAACCGGTGGATGTGAATAAGAAGAAAGTGAACATTAACCGGTGGATGTGAATAAGACAAAAGTGAACAGTAACCGGTGGATGTGAATAAGACAAAAGTGAACAGTAACCGGTAGATGGGAATAAGACAAAAGTGAACAGTAACGGTGGATGTGAATAAGAAGAAAGTGAACATTAACCGGTGGATGTGAATAAGACAAAAGTGAACAGTAACGGTGGATGTGAATAAGACAAAAGTGAACAGTAACCGGTAGATGGGAATAAGACAAAAGTGAACAGTAACCGGTAGATGGGAATAAGACAAAAGTGAACAGTAACCGGTAGATGGGAATAAGACAAAAGTGAACAGTAACCGGTGGATGTGAATAAGACAAAAGTGAACAGTAACCGGTGGATGTGAATAAGACAAAAGTGAACAGTAACGGTGGATGTGAATAAGACGAAAGTGAACAGTAACGGTGGATGTGAATAAGACAAAAGTGAACAGTAACGGTGGATGTGAATAAGACAAAAGTGAACAGTAACCGGTAGATGGGAATAAGACAAAAGTGAACAGTAACCGGTAGATGGGAATAAGACAAAAGTGAACAGTAACCGGTGGATGTGAATAAGAAGAAAGTGAACATTAACCGGTGGATGTGAATAAGACAAAAGTGAACAGTAACGGTGGATGTGAATAAGACAAAAGTGAACAGTAACGGTGGATGTGAATAAGACAAAAGTGAACAGTAACCGGTGGATGTGAATAAGACGAAAGTGAACAGTAACCGGTGGATGTGAATAAGAAGAAAGTGAACATTAACCGGTGGATGTGAATAAGACAAAAGTGAACAGTAACCGGTGGATGTGAATAAGACAAAAGTGAACAGTAACGGTGGATGTGAATAAGACAAAAGTGAACAGTAACGGTGGATGTGAATAAGACAAAAGTGAACAGTAACGGTGGATGTGAATAAGACGAAAGTGAACAGTAACCGGTGGATGTGAATAAGACGAAAGTGAACAGTAACCGGTGGATGTGAATAAGACGAAAGTGAACAGTAACCGGTGGATGTGAATAAGACAAAAGTGAACAGTAACGGTGGATGTGAATAAGAAGAAAGTGAACATTAACCGGTGGATGTGAATAAGACAAAAGTGAACAGTAACGGTGGATGTGAATAAGACAAAAGTGAACAGTAACGGTGGATGTGAATAAGAAGAAAGTGAACATTAACCGGTGGATGTGAATAAGACAAAAGTGAACAGTAACGGTGGATGTGAATAAGACGAAAGTGAACAGTAACCGGTGGATGTGAATAAGACAAAAGTGAACAGTAACGGTGGATGTGAATAAGACGAAAGTGAACAGTAACGGTGGATGTGAATAAGACAAAAGTGAACAGTAACCGGTGGATGTGAATAAGACAAAAGTGAACAGTAACGGTGGATGTGAATAAGAAGAAAGTGAACAGTAACGGTGGATGTGAATAAGACAAAAGTGAACAGTAACCGGTAGATGGGAATAAGACAAAAGTGAACAGTAACCGGTAGATGGGAATAAGACAAAAGTGAACAGTAACGGTGGATGTGAATAAGAAGAAAGTGAACAGTAACCGGTGGATGTGAATAAGACAAAAGTGAACATTAACCGGTGGATGTGAATAAGACAAAAGTGAACAGTAACGGTGGATGTGAATAAGACGAAAGTGAACAGTAACGGTGGATGTGAATAAGACAAAAGTGAACAGTAACCGGTAGATGGGAATAAGACAAAAGTGAACAGTAACCGGTAGATGGGAATAAGACAAAAGTGAACAGTAACGGTGGATGTGAATAAGAAGAAAGTGAACAGTAACCGGTGGATGTGAATAAGACAAAAGTGAACAGTAACCGGTGGATGTGAATAAGACAAAAGTGAACAGTAACGGTGGATGTGAATAAGACAAAAGTGAACAGTAACCGGTGGATGTGAATAAGACAAAAGTGAACAGTAACCGGTAGATGGGAATAAGACAAAAGTGAACAGTAACCGGTGGATGGAATAAGACAAAAGTGAACAGTAACCGGGGATGTGAATAAGACAAAAGTGAACAGTAACCGGTGGATGTGAATAAGACAAAAGTGAACAGTAACCGGTGGATGTGAATAAGAAGAAAGTGAACAGTAACCGGTGGATGTGAATAAGAAGAAAGTGAACATTAACCGGTGGATGTGAATAAGAAGAAAGTGAACAGTAACCGGTGGATGTGAATAAGACGAAAGTGAACAGTAACCGGTGGACGTGAATAAGACGAAAGTGAACAGTAACCGGTGGATGTGAATAAGACGAAAGCGAACAGTAACCGTTGGATGTGAATAAGAAGAAAGTGAACATTAACCGGTGGATGTGAATAAGATGAATGTGAACAGTAACCGGTGGATGTGAATAAGACAAAAGTGAACAGTAACTGGTGGATGTAGAGTTTAAAGACAAAATTGACAACTTTTAACAGGAATCCATAAAACAAAAGTTGTGAAAACAGAAGGTATGAAAGCTTCAAACTTCAGAAAACGATTCAAAACATGATTTTGGACATATCAGGGAAACACGACAGAATTTTAAGAAAACAGATTGCATGGATGGCTCTAAAATCAGAGATAATCCATGCACATCCTAAAGGAGAAAATATTCCAAACAATTCCAGAATACTTCAGAACATAAATTCAACTGTCAAATACAGAGGTTTTAAATACATCAACAACAGAACCTATACATTACAAAATTTCTAGCAGAATTTTTAAACAAAACACAGGACTATAACAGAGTTTTAGAACAAAACACCAGAATTCCAGAAGAGTTTACAGATATGAACTTTACTTTAAAGACTTAAACCACGAGACAGAAAATTATGTATGGCTGCAGCAACCACCCCCGAGAGCTCGAACCACCAGCCACCTATTCATCAAACTGAGGCACAAAGTCCTCATTTTCGGGTTCAGTACCTACATCAGGGAGTTCACCTATGAGTCTAAAACTCAGTAAGAACATATATAAATGCAGTGATGCATATGCTATGCATGGACTTTCAGAAATACGATGACAGTACAGTACATTACATTTCAGTGGTAGAGGGGTATAAGTGGGGCTTATAGGGGAACTGGCAAGTGCACGACAGGCACAAACAGATATACAGAAACAGAATAGTAGGCCAGTCCCCGTCCCGCACTTAACCAATACATTTCAGTCAGATTTTATCTTGCTTAGCTTCAAACCGTGTACAGAAAACAGTTTTGCATGAACTTTCGGGAAAAAATCGGGTATGCATGGACATTTACAATGCTTCAACTTAAACAGCAGAGAACAGGAACATAAAACAACGGAAACATAAAAGGAAACACAGAACTTAACTCTAACTCTTCTACCCGAAACCAACCTACAGGATGTAAAACCTAGTATCTCCAGGATGTAGGGCCTTAAGGGCCAGTCCACACACATGAACTTACCTGTTTGCTGCGGTGTTGAAAGTGTTGCCTTGGTGAGGCACGAACCTGAACATGCATGTAAAAAAATGAGCAAAGCTGCAAATGCTAACTAATAATATGTAGGGTATACAGCAACTCCTTTCAAACCTTTGGAAAACAAACTAACGTGTTTTCATCCAAAAACAGTGAGTTTCTCTCAAAATGCCGTAACCTTAAACTTCCACAAAACTCACATTTTACTTATCCAAACTCATTAGCTTAAACAGATGCTTACCTCTACTGGAGAAAACAGGAGAATGGAAGTTTTTGGAAAGATTGAAATCGCTAGAAGGAGAGAAAACCGAGAGAAATGAAAGGAAGCAGAAGGAAGCATATGAGAAAAGTGAGGGTTTCACGTAGGAGGGGAGAGAAAAGAACATGGCTTCTTCAACAAGTTGCCAGGTGTCACTCATCCATTGGCCACCTCCCACCAACCTTAATTGGCTTCCAATTTTACCCTTCAATAGGCTTTTAACTAAATTTTTATTTAGTTCGTCGAATCGGTTCTACAACCACTCTCATTCAATTGAACACGTTAGCAATTAAAAATAGTCATTGAATTAATATCGGAGTAATTCCGCTTACATATCCGGGGAATAAATACATAGGCAAAAATACCGGGTGTTACATCGCGTGAAGTATTCCCATGATTATTATTATTATTCCCGTTGTCTTCTCGAGCCATCATACGTTCCACCATGCGGGACTATACACCCACTAGCTCAGTTAATCTGTCAATGGCATGAGAACTTCTGCTTACTTCATCGTGTTGTCCTCTACCATTTCTAAGAAAATCCTATAAATAGAATAACTAAATTTAATAAACAGAAACTTTGACATGAACTTAAACACTTACAGTTGGTGTAGCGATCTCACGTGGCGGGCTGTGTAGCTAGACATTTACAGAATTGCTTTTAAAACCTGATTTTTCTCTTATACCATAACTGTGACAGCCCCCGACCCGATCGGGGGGTCGAGGAGTGATTTTAAAAGGGCAGCGGTGGATGTGATTTTAAAAGGGCAGCGGTGGATGTGATTTTAAAAGGGCAGCGGTGGATGTGATTTTAAAAGGGCAGCGGTGGATGTGATTTTAAAAGGGCAGCGGTGGATGTGATTTTAAAAGGGCAGCGGTGGATGTGATTTTAAAAGGGCAGCGGTGGATGTGATTTTAAAAGGGCAGCGGTGGATGTGATTTTAAAAGGGCAGCGGTGGATGTGATTTTAAAAGGGCAGCGGTGGATGTGATTTTAAAAGGGCAGCGGTGGATGTGATTTTAAAAGGGCAGCGGTGGATGTGATTTTAAAAGGGCAGCGGTGGATGTGATTTTAAAAGGGCAGCGGTGGATGTGATTTTAAAAGGGCAGCGGTGGATGTGATTTTAAAAGGGCAGCGGTGGATGTGATTTTAAAAGGGCAGCGGTGGATGTGATTTTAAAAGGGCAGCGGTGGATGTGATTTTAAAAGGGCAGCGGTGGATGTGATTTTAAAAGGGCAGCGGTGGATGTGATTTTAAAAGGGCAGCGGTGGATGTGATTTTAAAAGGGCAGCGGTGGATGTGATTTTAAAAGGGCAGCGGTGGATGTGATTTTAAAAGGGCAGCGGTGGATGTGATTTTAAAAGGGCAGCGGTGGATGTGATTTTAAAAGGGCAGCGGTGGATGTGATTTTAAAAGGGCAGCGGTGGATGTGATTTTAAAAGGGCAGCGGTGGATGTGATTTTAAAAGGGCAGCGGTGGATGTGATTTTAAAAGGGCAGCGGTGGATGTGATTTTAAAAGGGCAGCGGTGGATGTGATTTTAAAAGGGCAGCGGTGGATGTGATTTTAAAAGGGCAGCGGTGGATGTGATTTTAAAAGGGCAGCGGTGGATGTGATTTTAAAAGGGCAGCGGTGGATGTGATTTTAAAAGGGCAGCGGTGGATGTGATTTTAAAAGGGCAGCGGTGGATGTGATTTTAAAAGGGCAGCGGTGGATGTGATTTTAAAAGGGCAGCGGTGGATGTGATTTTAAAAGGGCAGCGGTGGATGTGATTTTAAAAGGGCAGCGGTGGATGTGATTTTAAAAGGGCAGCGGTGGATGTGATTTTAAAAGGGCAGCGGTGGATGTGATTTTAAAAGGGCAGCGGTGGATGTGATTTTAAAAGGGCAGCGGTGGATGTGATTTTAAAAGGGCAGCGGTGGATGTGATTTTAAAAGGGCAGCGGTGGATGTGATTTTAAAAGGGCAGCGGTGGATGTGATTTTAAAAGGGCAGCGGTGGATGTGATTTTAAAAGGGCAGCGGTGGATGTGATTTTAAAAGGGCAGCGGTGGATGTGATTTTAAAAGGGCAGCGGTGGATGTGATTTTAAAAGGGCAGCGGTGGATGTGATTTTAAAAGGGCAGCGGTGGATGTGATTTTAAAAGGGCAGCGGTGGATGTGATTTTAAAAGGGCAGCGGTGGATGTGATTTTAAAAGGGCAGCGGTGGATGTGATTTTAAAAGGGCAGCGGTGGATGTGATTTTAAAAGGGCAGCGGTGGATGTGATTTTAAAAGGGCAGCGGTGGATGTGATTTTAAAAGGGCAGCGGTGGATGTGATTTTAAAAGGGCAGCGGTGGATGTGATTTTAAAAGGGCAGCGGTGGATGTGATTTTAAAAGGGCAGCGGTGGATGTGATTTTAAAAGGGCAGCGGTGGATGTGATTTTAAAAGGGCAGCGGTGGATGTGATTTTAAAAGGGCAGCGGTGGATGTGATTTTAAAAGGGCAGCGGTGGATGTGATTTTAAAAGGGCAGCGGTGGATGTGATTTTAAAAGGGCAGCGGTGGATGTGATTTTAAAAGGGCAGCGGTGGATGTGATTTTAAAAGGGCAGCGGTGGATGTGATTTTAAAAGGGCAGCGGTGGATGTGATTTTAAAAGGGCAGCGGTGGATGTGATTTTAAAAGGGCAGCGGTGGATGTGATTTTAAAAGGGCAGCGGTGGATGTGATTTTAAAAGGGCAGCGGTGGATGTGATTTTAAAAGGGCAGCGGTGGATGTGATTTTAAAAGGGCAGCGGTGGATGTGATTTTAAAAGGGCAGCGGTGGATGTGATTTTAAAAGGGCAGCGGTGGATGTGATTTTAAAAGGGCAGCGGTGGATGTGATTTTAAAAGGGCAGCGGTGGATGTGATTTTAAAAGGGCAGCGGTGGATGTGATTTTAAAAGGGCAGCGGTGGATGTGATTTTAAAAGGGCAGCGGTGGATGTGATTTTAAAAGGGCAGCGGTGGATGTGATTTTAAAAGGGCAGCGGTGGATGTGATTTTAAAAGGGCAGCGGTGGATGTGATTTTAAAAGGGCAGCGGTGGATGTGATTTTAAAAGGGCAGCGGTGGATGTGATTTTAAAAGGGCAGCGGTGGATGTGATTTTAAAAGGGCAGCGGTGGATGTGATTTTAAAAGGGCAGCGGTGGATGTGATTTTAAAAGGGCAGCGGTGGATGTGATTTTAAAAGGGCAGCGGTGGATGTGATTTTAAAAGGGCAGCGGTGGATGTGATTTTAAAAGGGCAGCGGTGGATGTGATTTTAAAAGGGCAGCGGTGGATGTGATTTTAAAAGGGCAGCGGTGGATGTGATTTTAAAAGGGCAGCGGTGGATGTGATTTTAAAAGGGCAGCGGTGGATGTGATTTTAAAAGGGCAGCGGTGGATGTGATTTTAAAAGGGCACCGGTGGATGTGATTTTAAAAGGGCAGCGGTGGATGTGATTTTAAAAGGGCAGCGGTGGATGTGATTTTAAAAGGGCAGCGGTGGATGTGATTTTAAAAGGGCAGCGGTGGATGTGATTTTAAAAGGGCAGCGGTGGATGTAATCGGAAGATGTAGTTTTAAAGACAGAGTTTGACAACTTTTAACAGGAAGACATACGAACAGGGAGAATAAAAGCAGATGGCATAAATGCTTCAAATTCTAAAACAAACGATTCAGAACATGATTTTCGGACATAACAGAAAACATGACAGGAGTTTAAGAAATCAAACTGCATGCATAACTTTAAAACCAGAGACCATCCATGCACAGACCAATAGAGAGAACTCAAGGCAGTTCCAAAATATTTCAAAATATATTAATACAACTGTCAAATACAGAGGTTTTAAACATCAATACAGATGCCATACATCGTTTTAGAATCTCAAAAAGCAGTACAGAACTTGGCATGCATTTCCAGAATTCACCATAACAGAAGTTTTTAAAACATAACGCAAAACTTTAAAACCTCATTCTCTCTGGTCAGGAATATGTCTAGCTGCCACAACCAAACCCCATGAGCTCGATCCGCCAACTACATCAAATCATCATCTTGAGGCACAAAGTCCTCATTCACGGGTTCAGTACCTACATCAAGGAGTTCACCTATGAGTCTAAAACTCAGTATGAACATATAAATGCAGTGATGCATATGCTATGCATGAATTTTCAGAATACAGTGATAGAACATTACATTACGTTTCACTGGAAGAGGGGTATAAGTGGGGCTTATAGGGGAACTGGTAAGTGCACGACAGGCACATAACAGATTAACAGAACAGAACAGAAACAGTAGGCCAGTCCCCATCCCGCACTTAACTAATACATTACATTCAGATTTTATCTTTCTTAACTTCAAACCGTGTACAGAAAATATTTTGCATGAACTTTCGGGAAAAATGTGCATGCATGAACTTTTACAGTGCTTAAACATAAAACGGTAGGCAACAGAAATAATACAACAGAACATAATGAGAGACACAGATAACTCAGAACTTAACTCTAACTTTCTCTACCCGAAACCACCCGACAGAAGAAAAACCTAGAGTCTCCGTGATGTAGGGTCTTAAGGGCCAACCTACGGATATGAACTTACCTGTTTGCTGTAGAGTTGATAGTCCTGAACGTTTCGGTGATGCACGAACCTATAACATGCACGTAAAGAAAATGAGCAAAGCTGCAAATGCTAACTAACAACTTGGTAGGACATGCTCCAAACTCCATTCAAACCTTTAGAAAACAAACCGACGTGTTTTCATACAATAACAGAGACTTTTCTCCAAAATATCTTAACCCTAATAACTTCAGCAAAACTCTCATTTTAACTTGTCCAAACTCGTTTACTTTAGCAGATGATTACCTTCACTGGAGAAAATAGGAGAATGGAAGTCTTTTGGAAAGGTTGCAGTCGCCTGGAGGAGAGAAAACAAAGAGCAGTGGAAAGAACCAGATGAAAAATGAGGGTTTCACGTAGGAGGGAAGAGAAAAGAACATGTAACGACCCGAATTATATAAACCCGGTTCATTACTCATAACCCGGACATAACTAAGAAATTTTTGGACCAATTTAAAACTTCACTCGAAAGTCAAAATTTGAACGTTTGTTAAAGATATAAAAACTTGCAGCGGAAAATCTTTGAGCAAAGCAAAGTTAAGCAAAACTACAAAACAGTGTTCGAATAATCGGTGAAAATAGTAAGAATTTATTGAATAAAAGCTTAAGCGTAAAATACTCAAAATTCGTAAAAAGTCAAACGCATCTGCCGCTAAACAAGGTCAACGAAAAAGGGCAGAAATAAAATCGAAGGCTTTCACCGATGACGTCAGCCGGAGGAGTCATTCTTCTAGCTTCAGCCGATCGCAAAACGACAAGTTTTGCTACTTGCATCTACGGATGACGTCAGCCGGATGATTCGTTCATCCAGCCTCTGCCGATCACAAGACGACAAATCTTTTACTCACGTCTTCTGGTAGGTAAAATACTCGACATCATCCGGTTACAAAATGACAAAAGACTTTTACCTTCATCATCCGATAGATAAAACACTAAACATCATCCGGTTACAAAATGATAAATTTTCTACTTATATCTTCCGATGGCTTCCACTAAAGACATCATCCGATGGCTTTACTGAAGACATCATCCGATGGCTTTACTGAAGACATCTTCCGATAGACAACATAACAACAACATAGCAACAATTTCACTATAAACAAAGAAAACTCTGACTACCAAAGAACTTGAGCATTTTACTAACACCGTTCAAAACTACATAAATCCGTGTACTGCTCTAAAATTTTGGTAAAGACCACTATTAAAACCAACAGAATATCATTCTCAGAAAGGGTCTCAAATTGTATCCAAAACATCAAAACTACTACTGTCACTAAAACTCTCAACATATTTAAATTTGAATCATGGTTCACTAAACCTTCATCCACTGACATCAGTTAAACCGCCCCATCAGTTCGCCAAGTTGAGGCATGAAGGTGCTCCCCCAACCAGCCTATTCTTTAGCATACTCAGAAATCACACCTGCAGTCACTTCTTCACCTACATCACAAAACTCATCTATTAGCCTAATACTAAGTAAGTAAAGCAATAATGAAATAAAATGCTGAAACATAAATTTCTAAATATGCAGTTTCTACTTTCTCATCTCTGTTGCATATGTATTCGTTCACTGATCTGATCCCTCAATTCCATTGGGAGTGGGATCAGCTCTCCCAAAGTTATAAATCCTCTTCATCAGTTAAGGGGCGGATTAGTTCCCTTAATAGCTTTAATGATCCTATATTCCACTTGGGAAGTGGATCAATCTTCCCAAAGTTATAAATCCCTTCATAAGTTAAGGGGTGAATTAGTTCCCTTAATAGCTTGTCTGTTGCAATCATTACATTCCTTACCATGCCAATACATGAAAATTCACTTTTGTATTCTTTCAAAATCATGATGCATGACATACAGAGAATATTCAAGCACACACACAACCTACTATTTTGTGATGTAGACCCGAAGGCACATGCATACTTTACTTACCTGGCTCTCCTGGAAGTCGCTCAGCTGTAAGCTACTTTAAAAGCTCGCTCACCTAAGTTCATAACAGAACATTAATCAAACCTTCACTAAACTTTACCAAAAATTAACTAGAAGAACAAGGAAACCAGTTTGGAACTCTACTGCTTGCACATTTCCATTTATCCCCAAAAACCCAAACCTACTCTCATCTACAGCATCCTTGAAATCCTCACATTGCAACCCCCCCGGTCATCTAACTACTAAACATAAGAAAATGAGAAAAACGTACCTAGGTTGAAGGAAAATCGGGCGAGGGAATCGCCTAGAGGGCTCTGCTGCTCGAGCTGAATACCGAAAGAGAGAAAAGTGGGGAAAAATGGTGGCGGCTACGGTTCATAAAATCCAAAACCTCTTCCTTTAAATACGTTATCCACTTGTAAATTTCCAATTACTTTTATGCCCTTGCCTAGTCATCCATTAACCCTACATTTATTATTGCCATGTGAAGTGTATCATTAACTAAAAGATTAAATAATTAGTTCTACAGAACCGGGTGTTACAATCTACCCTCCTTAAAAGAATTTTATCCCCAAAATTCAGTACCTGAACAGTTCTGGATGTTTGTCCATCATGTCTTGCTGGCGCTCCCAGGTTGTCTCCTCTATATTCTGGTTGTTCCATAAGACTTTCACTAGTGGAACCTCTTTGTTGCGCAACACTTTCACAGCATAGTCTAAGATCCTTACTGGTTTCTCATCATAGGAAAGAGTAGGATGAACTTCCATATTCTGTTGTTGTTCCATAATCTGAGATGGATCCCGTGCACACTTTTTCAACATGGAAACATGGAACACATTGTGTATCCCCTCCATAGAAGCCGGTAGCTGCAACTGATAGGCTGCTCTCCAACTCTCTTCACAATAGTGAATGGTCCAATAAATCTGGGGTTCAACTTGCCTCTCTTCCCGAATCTCACAACTCCTTTAAATGGTGATACCTTGAGGAAAATTTCATCACCTACTTCAAACTCTAGTTATCTGCGTCTTCTATCGGCATAACTTTTCTGCCGGCTTTGAGCTGTTAAGATCCTCTGGCGGACGAGGGCAACCTTCTCAACAGTTTGTTGCACAATATCAGGACCAAGCAACTGTGCTTCACCAACTTCATCCCCGTACAAAGGAGATCTGCACTTTCGTCCATACAGTGCTTCATACGGTGCCATACCGATAGTTGCCTGAAAATTGTTATTATAAAAGAATTCTACTAAGGATAGGTACTTGCTCCAGGAACCTTGAAAATCCAATATGCATGCACGAAGCATATCCTCTAATATTTGGATGTTTCTTTCGGACTATCCATCTTTTTTAGGGTGAAAGGCTGTGCTAAAGTTGAGCTGTGTACCCATAGCCTGATGCAAACTCTTCCAAAACTTAGATGTAAATCTAGAATCGCGGTCTGAAACTATGGTATTTGGAACTCCATGTAACCTAACGATTTCTTGCACATACAATTCAGCAAGTTGATCCATCGAGTAAGTCACCTTTATTGGTAGGAAATGAGCTGATTTGGTTAGACGGTCAACTACCACCCAAATTGCATCGTGTCCTTTTGTTGTTCTAGGCAACCCCACAACAAAGTCCATCGTTATCTGTTCCCATTTCCATTCAGGAATTGGTAAAGGTTGCATTGTTTCTGAGGGTCTCTGATTCTCGTCTTTAATCTGTTGACAACACAAACACAATCCTACATATTCTGCCACACTTCGTTTCATACCTGGCCACCAATAATGCTGTTTAAGATCCTTGTACATCTTTGTACTCCCAGGGTGAACAGAGAACCTGGAAGAGTGTGCTTCAGAAAGAATCTCATCACGAAGTTCTTTAACGGCAGGGACAAACCATCTATTTCTAAACTTAAGGATTCCATCAGCAGAATAGTTAAAATCTGTTTTGTCCGTAGAATCCATGCTTAACTTGTACTTGTTACACTCGTCATCATTCGTCTGAGCTTCCTTTATTTTCTCCAAAATAGTAGGCTTTAAGGTTATGACTGAGAGTATAGCTGATACACTGGATACTGCTTCTAGATTAAACCTTTGGAATTCAGACTCTAAGGCTAATGGTACATCAAGAATCAAGGCTGAGGCTGAAGTTGTCACTCTACTCAAGGCATCTGCCACAACATTTGCTTTGCCGGGATGGTATTTAATCTCAAAATCGTAATCCTTTACAAATTCCAACCATCGACGTTGCCTCATATTTAATTTCTTTTGTGTGAAGATATATTTCAGACTTTTATGGTCCGAGAATATATCACAAGTTTGTCCATACAGGTAGTGCCTCCAAATCTTAAGTGCGAATACAACTGCAGCTAATTCCAAGTCATGTGTAGGGTAATTCTTCTCATGTGTTTTCAACTGCCTAGAGGCATAAGCTATTACCTTTCCCTCTTGCATCAAGACACAGTCAAGTCCAATCTTGGATGCATCATAGTAAATGCTAAATTTACCATAATCAACGGGAAGGGTCAAAATTGGAGCATTGGTCAGTTTCTGTTTCAAGGTTTGAAAACTATGCTCACAATCCTCAGCCCACACATACTTCATATTTTTCCTAGTTAACCGAGTGAGGGGTGTTGCAATCTTTGAGAATCCTTCAATAAACTTCCTGTAATATCCTGCAAGTCCAAGGAAACTCTGAATATCTGCAGTATTCTTCGGTTGGGGTCACTCCTTGACTGCTTGAACCTTGGCTGGGTCGACAGATATTCCATCACTAGAGATCACGTGACCAAGGAAGTGAACTCTGTTTAGCCAAAACTCACATTTGGAAAACTTGGCATAGAGTTGGTGCTGCTTTAGCACCTCCAATACTAAGTTCAAATGTTCTGCATGTTCTTCACTAGAACGTGAATAGATTAAAATATCATCTATAAACACAATAACAAACTTGTCTAAATACTCGTGAAACACTCTATGCATAATATCCATGAAGGCTGCCGGTGCATTTGTCAATCCAAAGGGCATAACTAGAAACTCATAATGTCCATACCTTGTGCGAAAGGCAGTCTTTGGAATATCTTCGGTTTTGACTTTTAGTTGGTAATAACCTGACCTCAAATCAATCTTAGAGAAAACTCGTGCACCACAGAGTTGGTCAAATAGGTCATCAATCCTCGGTAATGGATACTTGTTCTTGACAGTTAACTTATTCAATTCCCTATAATCAATACACATACGCATCGATCCATCTTTCTTTTTGACAAAAAGAACAGGTGCACCCCACGGCAAAAAGCTAGGGCGCATGAACCCATTATCTAATAATTCCTCCAACTGTTTCTTTAATTCTTTAAGCTCCGTAGGTGCTAATCTATAGGGATTCTTAGACACTGGTTCAGCGCCTGGGTAAACATCCACAACAAATTCAATTTCTCTATCTGGTGGCAAGCCAGGAAGGTCATCTAGGAATACTTCTGGGAAATCTTGAACAACTAAGACATTCTGAGGACTTACTTTTCCTACAAGTTGTGTGTCTAAAACGCTAGCTAATAAGCACAGGTACTCTCCATATGGGGAAAGTCTAGCATTAATAGAAGTCATCACGGACATTTCCTTACTCTTCTTTAGAGCTTGGAAGGTATGTTTCACACCGCCAGGGGGTTGAAAACTAACTACTCCAGTCCTACAGTCGATTGTGGCATAATGCTTAAACAGCCAATCCATTCCTAGGATTACATCAAATCCCATTATATCTATAATAATGAGGTTAGTAGGTAGGTTCATGTTTCCTACAAATACAACACTATCAAGCATCACTCGGTTAGAGTGCATGCGTTCACCCGAGGGTAATGCGACGTTAAACACGTGCTCAGTAGAGGTAAGCTTTACATCTAACTTATCGGCAAATGTAGATGCTATGAATGAATGTGTTGCACCAAATCTATCAATGTAAAAGCAGGTAAAGAGTTGACCAGTATAGTACCTGACACAACAGCTGGCTGTTCATCATCGCCCGACTCCATCACGGATAATACCCTCGGTTTAACCATAGCAGGGCCACTCTTAGGAGCTGGGCAGTCTCTGCTAATATGGCCGATCTTGTTACAATTGTAGCATCTGGTGATTCTAGGCTTTGGGCACTCTTTGATCGTGTGTCCAACCTCCTCACAGTTGAAACACTTCCCAAATCCCAATATGCACTCGCCCGGGTGGTACTTCAAGCACTTGGGACACTGGGGGAATTTCCTGACATTCTGTACCTTCCCCCCTGTTCCTTGGCTACTCTGGCCTTCATTAGGACTCTTCATTCCCCTTCGATGGTGTGGCTGGACCAACTTTTGTGGGACCTCATTTGGTCTAGCACACTTCCTTTCAGCTTCTTCCACTTCCAGAGCAGTAGACACATGTAACACCCGAGAATTTCTTGTAATGTGCGTAGCCTACGATTAGATGTGTTAGGAGAGTTACTCATTTAAGTTGTGTGTTGTGTATTGAAAGAGAAATAGGAGAAATATGGTTTGACAATTCAACCAAGGGGTTTGAAAAGTCAAACCTATGAACCAATGAAAATTTAATGGGATGTTTATGCATTAAATAAATGTAAAGTGTGATGTTAATGGAGCCTTTCACGTTTGGATAAGTTAAGAGAAGAAAAAGAGACAAGAGAGTAAATAAATGATGTTGAAAAGTCAAAACACTTAACAACCAATGGAAATTGAGGGAGAAGAGATGGTAGCCACATTGAAGTGTATGAGAGGGCATTTGTGTAATTTTAATGGCTTATTAATTGATTAAATTAAAGAAAAGAAAAAGAAATGGTTTTATAAAAAGGGAAAAGGTAAGAAAAGCTTTATCTTGATCCTTTTTCTCTCAACGGTTGTAGCCACCATGGAAGCTCCTTCCTCTCCTTCTCTTCATTGATTTTAAGGGTATTAAGGTAAGATTTTAAGTGGGTTTTATGTTTGATGCAACTTAGGGTTGATTTTTAGTGTTTTGATGGAGTTTGTGTGAGTTTTAGTTAGGGTTTGGAAACCCTAGCTTGAGAGCCTCCGAATTTTGAGGTATCTTGGATGAGTTTTCTGTCTAGATTGAGGAAGTTAATTGTTAGATGGATTGGTTTAGTTGATTTTTAGGGTTAGATTGAGGTTTGGAGTTCAGTGTGTGAAAACCGTTTTGGAGAGAAGGTTGGCCGAATCGTGTTTTAGGGGTTTTCGGATTGGCCATGGTGTTTGGATGGTTGTTGTGAGTGTTTCAATGGATAGTAGACGTGTATAGGTTTATAGATTGGGGTGGCACGTCGAAATCCGGTGAAAAACGAGGGGAGTTACGACCGTTTGAAGTTTGACGTTCAAAATGGGCAAATTAGGGTTTGTCTTTGGAAGGAAGTTCAAATAGGTGTAGTAAGTTAGCCTAAGATTTCTCTTGGTTCATTAGTATGGCTAAGTGAAGTTTTTGTCATTAGTTAGGTAATCGAGCGGTGCTTGGTTAGGCACGAAGAAAATTCTAGTAACTCCATGGGAGTTGTCACGTCGCGTTAAGGTGGTACCTGCGAGGGACTGTAGTCGGAGTCGCCTAGTCGCGTTAGGGTAGCACCTGCGGGTAACTCCATGGGAGTTGTCACGTCGCGTTAAGGTGGTACCTGCGAGGGACTGTAGTCGGAGTCGCCTAGTCGCGTTAGGGTAGCACCTGCGGGTAACTCCATGGGAGTTGTCACGTCGCGTTAAGGTGGTACCTGCGAGGGACTGTAGTCGGAGTCGCCTAGTCGCGTTAGGGTAGCACCTGCGGGTAACTCCATGGGAGTTGTCACGTCGCGTTAAGGTGGTACCTGCGAGGGACTGTAGTCGGAGTCGCCTAGTCGCGTTAGGGTAGCACCTGCGGGTAACTCCATGGGAGTTGTCACGTCGCGTTAAGGTGGTACCTGCGAGGGACTGTAGTCGGAGTCGCCTAGTCGCGTTAGGGTAGCACCTGCGGGTAACTCCATGGGAGTTGTCACGTCGCGTTAAGGTGGTACCTGCGAGGGACTGTAGTCGGAGTCGCCTAGTCGCGTTAGGGTAGCACCTGCGGGTAACTCCATGGGAGTTGTCACGTCGCGTTAAGGTGGTACCTGCGAGGGACTGTAGTCGGAGTCGCCTAGTCGCGTTAGGGTAGCACCTGCGGGTAACTCCATGGGAGTTGTCACGTCGCGTTAAGGTGGTACCTGCGAGGGACTGTAGTCGGAGTCGCCTAGTCGCGTTAGGGTAGCACCTGCGGGTAACTCCATGGGAGTTGTCACGTCGCGTTAAGGTGGTACCTGCGAGGGACTGTAGTCGGAGTCGCCTAGTCGCGTTAGGGTAGCACCTGCGGGTAACTCCATGGGAGTTGTCACGTCGCGTTAAGGTGGTACCTGCGAGGGACTGTAGTCGGAGTCGCCTAGTCGCGTTAGGGTAGCACCTGCGGGTAACTCCATGGGAGTTGTCACGTCGCGTTAAGGTGGTACCTGCGAGGGACTGTAGTCGGAGTCGCCTAGTCGCGTTAGGGTAGCACCTGCGGGTAACTCCATGGGAGTTGTCACGTCGCGTTAAGGTGGTACCTGCGAGGGACTGTAGTCGGAGTCGCCTAGTCGCGTTAGGGTAGCACCTGCGGGTAACTCCATGGGAGTTGTCACGTCGCGTTAAGGTGGTACCTGCGAGGGACTGTAGTCGGAGTCGCCTAGTCGCGTTAGGGTAGCACCTGCGGGTAACTCCATGGGAGTTGTCACGTCGCGTTAAGGTGGTACCTGCGAGGGACTGTAGTCGGAGTCGCCTAGTCGCGTTAGGGTAGCACCTGCGGGTAACTCCATGGGAGTTGTCACGTCGCGTTAAGGTGGTACCTGCGAGGGACTGTAGTCGGAGTCGCCTAGTCGCGTTAGGGTAGCACCTGCGGGTAACTCCATGGGAGTTGTCACGTCGCGTTAAGGTGGTACCTGCGAGGGACTGTAGTCGGAGTCGCCTAGTCGCGTTAGGGTAGCACCTGCGGGTAACTCCATGGGAGTTGTCACGTCGCGTTAAGGTGGTACCTGCGAGGGACTGTAGTCGGAGTCGCCTAGTCGCGTTAGGGTAGCACCTGCGGGTAACTCCATGGGAGTTGTCACGTCGCGTTAAGGTGGTACCTGCGAGGGACTGTAGTCGGAGTCGCCTAGTCGCGTTAGGGTAGCACCTGCGGGTAACTCCATGGGAGTTGTCACGTCGCGTTAAGGTGGTACCTGCGAGGGACTGTAGTCGGAGTCGCCTAGTCGCGTTTGGGTAGCACCTGCGGGTAACTCCATGGGAGTTGTCACGTCGCGTTAAGGTGGTACCTGCGAGGGACTGTAGTCGGAGTCGCCTAGTCGCGTTTGGGTAGCACCTGCGGGTAACTCCATGGGAGTTGTCACGTCGCGTTAAGGTGGTACCTGCGAGGGACTGTAGTCGGAGTCGCCTAGTCGCGTTAGGGTAGCACCTGCGGGTAACTCCATGGGAGTTGTCACGTCGCGTTAAGGTGGTACCTGCGAGGGACTGTAGTCGGAGTCGCCTAGTCGCGTTAGGGTAGCACCTGCGGGTAACTCCATGGGAGTTGTCACGTCGCGTTAAGGTGGTACCTGCGAGGGACTGTAGTCGGAGTCGCCTAGTCGCGTTTGGGTAGCACCTGCGGGTAACTCCATGGGAGTTGTCACGTCGCGTTAAGGTGGTACCTGCGAGGGACTGTAGTCGGAGTCGCTAGTCGCGTTAGGGTAGCACCTGCGGGTAACTCCATGGGAGTTGTCACGTCGCGTTAAGGTGGTACCTGCGAGGGACTGTAGTCGGAGTCGCCTAGTCGCGTTTGGGTAGCACCTGCGGGTAACTCCATGGGAGTGTCACGTCGCGTTAAGGTGGTACCTGCGAGGGACTGTAGTCGGAGTCGCCTAGTCGCGTTTGGGTAGCACCTGCGGGTAACTCCATGGGAGTTGTCACGTCGCGTTAAGGTGGTACCTGCGAGGGACTGTAGTCGGAGTCGCCTAGTCGCGTTAGGGTAGCACCTGCGGGTAACTCCATGGGAGTTGTCACGTCGCGTTAAGGTGGTACCTGCGAGGGACTGTAGTCGGAGTCGCCTAGTCGCGTTTGGGTAGCACCTGCGGGTAACTCCATGGGAGTTGTCACGTCGCGTTAAGGTGGTACCTGCGAGGGACTGTAGTCGGAGTCGCTAGTCGCGTTAGGGTAGCACCTGCGGGTAACTCCATGGGAGTTGTCACGTCGCGTTAAGGTGGTACCTGCGAGGGACTGTAGTCGGAGTCGCTAGTCGCGTTAGGGTAGCACCTGCGGGTAACTCCATGGGAGTTGTCACGTCGCGTTAAGGTGGTACCTGCGAGGGACTGTAGTCGGAGTCGCCTAGTCGCGTTAGGGTAGCACCTGCGGGTAACTCCATGGGAGTTGTCACGTCGCGTTAAGGTGGTACCTGCGAGGGACTGTAGTCGGAGTCGCTAGTCGCGTTAGGGTAGCACCTGCGGGTAACTCCATGGGAGTTGTCACGTCGCGTTAAGGTGGTACCTGCGAGGGACTGTAGTCGGAGTCGCCTAGTCGCGTTAGGGTAGCACTGCGGGTAACTCCATGGGAGTTGTCACGTCGCGTTAAGGTGGTACCTGCGAGGGACTGTAGTCGGAGTCGCCTAGTCGCGTTAGGGTAGCACTGCGGGTAACTCCATGGGAGTGTCACGTCGCGTTAAGGTGGTACCTGCGAGGGACTGTAGTCGGAGTCGCCTAGTCGCGTTTGGGTAGCACCTGCGGGTAACTCCATGGGAGTTGTCACGTCGCGTTAAGGTGGTACTGCGAGGGACTGTAGTCGGAGTCGCCTAGTCGCGTTAGGGTAGCACCTGCGGGTAACTCCATGGGAGTTGTCACGTCGCGTTAAGGTGGTACCTGCGAGGGACTGTAGTCGGAGTCGCCTAGTCGCGTTAGGGTAGCACCTGCGGGTAACTCCATGGGAGTTGTCACGTCGCGTTAAGGTGGTACCTGCGAGGGACTGTAGTCGGAGTCGCCTAGTCGCGTTTGGGTAGCACCTGCGGGTAACTCCATGGGAGTTGTCACGTCGCGTTAAGGTGGTACCTGCGAGGGACTGTAGTCGGAGTCGCCTAGTCGCGTTAGGGTAGCACCTGCGGGTAACTCCATGGGAGTTGTCACGTCGCGTTAAGGTGGTACCTGCGAGGGACTGTAGTCGGAGTCGCCTAGTCGCGTTTGGGTAGCACCTGCGGGTAACTCCATGGGAGTTGTCACGTCGCGTTAGGGTAGCACCTGCGGGTAACTCCATGGGAGTTGTCACGTCGCGTTAAGGTGGTACCTGCGAGGGACTGTAGTCGGAGTCGCCTAGTCGCGTTAGGGTAGCACCTGCGGGTAACTCCATGGGAGTTGTCACGTCGCGTTAAGGTGGTACCTGCGAGGGACTGTAGTCGGAGTCGCCTAGTCGCGTTAGGGTAGCACCTGCGGGTAACTCCATGGGAGTTGTCACGTCGCGTTAAGGTGGTACCTGCGAGGGACTGTAGTCGGAGTCGCCTAGTCGCGTTAAGGTGGTACCTGCGAGGGACTGTAGTCGGAGTCGCTAGTCGCGTTAGGGTAGCACCTGCGGGTAACTCCATGGGAGTTGTCACGTCGCGTTAAGGTGGTACCTGCGAGGGACTGTAGTCGGAGTCGCCTAGTCGCGTTAGGGTAAGCCCCTTCTAAAAAAAAAAAAAAAAAAAAAAAAAAAAAAAAAAAAAAAAAAAAAAAAAAAAAAAAAAAAAAAAAAAAAAAAAAAAAAAAAAAAAAAAAAAAAAAAAAAAAAAAAAAAAAAAAAAAAAAAAAAAAAAAAAAAAAAAAAAAAAAAAAAAAAAAAAAAAAAAAAAAAAAAAAAAAAAAAAAAAAAAAAAAAAAAAAAAAAAAAAAAAAAAAAAAAAAAAAAAAAAAAAAAAAAAAAAAAAAAAAAAAAAAAAAAAAAAAAAAAAAAAAAAAAAAAAAAAAAAAAAAAAAAAAAAAAAAAAAAAAAAAAAAAAAAAAAAAAAAAAAAAAAAAAAAAAAAAAAAAAAAAAAAAAAAAAAAAAAAAAAAAAAAAAAAAAAAAAAAAAAAAAAAAAAAAAAAAAAAAAAAAAAAAAAAAAAAAAAAAAAAAAAAAAAAAAAAAAAAAAAAAAAAAAAAAAAAAAAAAAAAAAAAAAAAAAAAAAAAAAAAAAAAAAAAAAAAAAAAAAAAAAAAAAAAAAAAAAAAAAAAAAAAAAAAAAAAAAAAAAAAAAAAAAAAAAAAAAAAAAAAAAAAAAAAAAAAAAAAAAAAAAAAAAAAAAAAAAAAAAAAAAAAAAAAAAAAAAAAAAAAAAAAAAAAAAAAAAAAAAAAAAAAAAAAAAAAAAAAAAAAAAAAAAAAAAAAAAAAAAAAAAAAAAAAAAAAAAAAAAAAAAAAAAAAAAAAAAAAAAAAAAAAAAAAAAAAAAAAAAAAAAAAAAAAAAAAAAAAAAAAAAAAAAAAAAAAAAAAAAAAAAAAAAAAAAAAAAAAAAAAAAAAAAAAAAAAAAAAAAAAAAAAAAAAAAAAAAAAAAAAAAAAAAAAAAAAAAAAAAAAAAAAAAAAAAAAAAAAAAAAAAAAAAAAAAAAAAAAAAAAAAAAAAAAAAAAAAAAAAAAAAAAAAAAAAAAAAAAAAAAAAAAAAAAAAAAAAAAAAAAAAAAAAAAAAAAAAAAAAAAAAAAAAAAAAAAAAAAAAAAAAAAAAAAAAAAAAAAAAAAAAAAAAAAAAAAAAAAAAAAAAAAAAAAAAAAAAAAAAAAAAAAAAAAAAAAAAAAAAAAAAAAAAAAAAAAAAAAAAAAAAAAAAAAAAAAAAAAAAAAAAAAAAAAAAAAAAAAAAAAAAAAAAAAAAAAAAAAAAAAAAAAAAAAAAAAAAAAAAAAAAAAAAAAAAAAAAAAAAAAAAAAAAAAAAAAAAAAAAAAAAAAAAAAAAAAAAAAAAAAAAAAAAAAAAAAAAAAAAAAAAAAAAAAAAAAAAAAAAAAAAAAAAAAAAAAAAAAAAAAAAAAAAAAAAAAAAAAAAAAAGTCAAGTTTCTGGGCGTTATGGGTTCAAAAACCCGAGGGGGTGGCGATTGGACGCCATGGGAAGGCGAAGCAATCGCCTCTGGGGCGATTTTTGGCGGAACGGCAGAGAAGGTGGCGATTAGTCGCCACCGGGAGGCGAATAATCGCCCCCGACACCAGTTGGGCGCGCATTAGCCGCGCTCTGTGCGCGCGCCAGGGGCGCGTGGGCTCGTGGCGCGCGCGCGGCGCCCAGCAGCGCCCCTCCTTGTTTTTTTTAAATTTTTTTTTAAACTCTAATTTTTCCAAACCATTTTAACCCGACATTTTTCCAACGTACTTCAAAGTATTTTAGACACGCTTTCCAAGAGAAATTGAGGGTTTGAAAAACCCGAAAATCGAGTCGGGAATTTTATTAAATTACTTTTAAACGTCGTTTAAACACGGGATTTGTTTTCAACGTAACGTACCGGGCCCGGGGCGGGTTCGGGGCGTTACAACACAACTTCACTGAACGACAAGCCTTTAATACCACAAAATTTAACTCCTCGGTAAGTTTCTGGCTTCAGTCCATGCACAAATTTGAACACCTTATCCTCGTCCCTGTGAGCAAAATGTCCAGCAAACCTGGACAGGGACTCGAACTGCCTACTGTACTCGGCCACAGACCCTGTCTGCTTCAAGTTTAGAAATTCCAACTTCTTTGCAGTTTGGACAGTACTGTTGAAATACTTCTCATAGAAAATGTCTTTGAATTGTGACCAAGGCATCGCCAAGACATCAGTGGTGGTCTCTATTGTTTCCCACCAGAGTTGAGCATCACCAGCCAAATGAAACGTTGCCAACGTGACCTTGTCTCCTTCCCCAATGTTGGCGCACCTAAACATACTTTCAATCTTCCTAAGCCATCCTTCAGCAATAACTGGATCAGATGACTGTCCATCAAACGTGGGTGGTCTCAGTCTCCGGCATCTATCTCCAGAATGTTCATTGCTAGAACCCGAGTTGACACTTCCTTGTGGTTCTCGGTTCAATAGCACTCCTAGTTGATCAGACTGTTGGAGCACTAAATCAGTTTGCTGACGCACTAATTCTGTCAGCTGCCTAATCACACTAGGCTCCTCTTCACCTCTCACATTTGGCATTTCTCTTGGCACTCTAGGTCTCCCTAGACGTCTGGCCATTGTACTAAATTCCTGTACAGGGTTAATTACACTCTTAAATATCTTTTAGCTAAGGTTAACATAAACACTTACAGTTGTTGAAGTACTTCCATGCAGCGATTGGCACCGATGAGGAATCTTTTGAACGGTTTAACTGAATGTCTCTGATACCATACTGTAACGACCCGAATTATATAAACCCGGTTCATTACTCATAACCCAGACATAACTAAGAAATTTTTGGACCAATTTAAAACTTCACTCGAAAGTCAAAATTTGAACGTTTGTTAAAGACATAAAAACTTGCAGCGGAAAATCTTTGAGCAAAGCAAAGTTAAGCAAAACTACAAAACAGTGTTCGAATAATCGGTTAAAATAGTAAGAATTTATTGAATGAAAGCTTAAGCGTAAAATACTCAAAATTCGTAAAAAGTCAAACACATCTGCCGCTAAACAAGGTCAACGAAAAAGGGCAGAAATAAAACCGAAGGCTTCCACCGATGACGTCAGCCGGAGGAGTCATTCTTCCAGCTTCAGCCGATCGCAAAACGACAAGTTTTGCTACTCGCATCTACCGATGACGTCAGCCGGATGATTCGTTCATCCAGCCTCCGCCGATCAATAGACGACAAATCTTTTACTCACGTCTTTCGGTAGGTAAAATACTCGACATCATCCGGTTACAAAATGACAAAAGACTTTTACCTTCATCATCCGATGGATAAAACACTCAACATCATCCGGTTACAAAACGAAAAATTTTCTACTTATATCTTCTGATGGCTTCCACTAAAGACATCATCCAATGACTTTACTGAAGACATCATCCGATGGCTTTACTAAAGACATCTTCCGATAGACAACAGAACAACAACATAGCAACAATTTCACTATAAACAAAGAAAACTCTGACTACCAAAAGAACTTGAGCATTTTACCAACACAGTTCAAAACTACATAAATCCGTGTACTGCTCCAAAATTTTGGTAAAGACCACTATTAAAACCAACAGAATATCATTCTCAGAAAGGGTCTCAAATTGTATCCAAAACATCAAAACTACTACTATCACTAAAACTCTCAACATATTTAAATTTGAATCATGGTTCACTAAACCTTCATCCACTGACATCAGTTAAACCGCCCCATCAGTTCGCCAAGTCAAGGCATGAAGGTGCTCCCCCAACTAGCCTATTCCTCAGCATACTCAGAAATCACGCCTGCAAGTCACTTCTTCACCTACATCACAAAACTCATCTATTAGCCTAATGCTAAGTAAGTAAAGCAATAATGAAATGAAATGCTGAAACATAAATTCCTAAATATGCAGTTTCTACTTTCTCATCTCTGTTGCATATGCATTCGTTCACTGATCTGATCCCTCAATTCCATTGGGAGTGGGATCAGCTCTCCCAAAGTTATAAATCATCTTCATCAGTTAAGGGGCAGATTAGTTCCCTTAGTAGCTATAATGATCCTATATTCCACTTGGGAAGTGGATCAATCTTCCCAAAGTTATAAATCCCTTCATAAGTTAAGGGGTGGATTAGTTCCCTTAATAGCTTGTCTGTTGCAATCATTACATTCCTTACCATGCCAATACATGAAAATTCATTTTCGTATTCTTTCAAAATCATGATGCATGACATACAGAGAATATTCAAGCACACACACAACCTACTGTTTTGTGATGTAGACCCGAAGGCACATGCATACTTTACTTACCTGGCTCTCCTGGAAGTCGCTCGGCTGTAAGCTACTTTAAAAGCTCGCTCACCTAAGTTCATAACAGAACATCAATCAAACCTTCACTAAACTTTACCAAAAATTAACTATAAGAACAAGGAAACCAGTTTGGAACTCTACTGCTTGCACATTTCCATTTATCCCCAAAAACCCAAACCTACTCTCATCTACAGCATCCTTGAAATCCTCACATTGCAACCCCCCCGGTCATCTAACTACTATACATAAGAAAATGAGGAAAATGTACCTAGGTTGAAGGAAAATTGGACGAGGGAATCGCCTAGAGGGCTCTGCTGCTCTAGCTGAATATCGAAAGAGAGAAAAGTGGGAAAAAATGGTGGCGGCTACGGTTAATAAAATCCAAAACCTATTCCTTTAAATACGTTATCCACTTGTAAATTTTCAATTACTTTTATGCCCTTGCCTAGTCATCCATTAACCCTACATTTATTATTGCCATGTAAAGTGTATCATTAACTAAAAGATTAAATAATTAGTTCTACAGAACCAGGGTGTTACAGAACATGGCTTCTTCAACAAGTTGCCAAGTGTCAAGCACTCATTAGTTCCCTCCCACCTACCTTAATTGTTTTCCTAATTTTTTCTTCCATTGGTTCCCAACTAATTTGTTAATTAGTTAATCAATTCAGTTTTTCCATTAAACACTCTGATAAACTCATTAAAATATTCATTGTATTAATGTAATCGTTTATCCCGCTAAATGAATTCCGGGAATATTTACATGGCAAAAATGCCAGGTGCTACAATTGGAGTATGCTAAATACAATTAATTAAGAATATACATATATGACCATCATTATGATAAAATCGAAATTATCAAAACAATATAATTATATCTGGTCCAGTCATATATAATCATATTATATAAAACATATTTATCTTATATTACTACATATATAGTCAGAATATAACTATACGTTATTAATGAGATAATCTATGGTTTTTACTATAAATTATTCGAAGATTCTATGTTTACTTATTTGGATGCCTTATTAACTAATTGACATATAATTGAGATGAATTATTAATAATTAATGTAAATGTAATACCCGGCATTTTTTGCCATGTAATTATCCCTAGAATTATTGTGCGAGATTAATTTACTTTAATATAATAAATATTTTATTGGATGTTGTCGGGATGTTAGTGGAAAAAGAGAAATTTGGAGAAACCGAATCAATGAACTAAGTAGCGAAATTGGTTAGAAACCAATGGAGGGGCAATTTGGGAAGGCAATTAAGGTGGTTGGGAGAGAGCCAATGGATGGATGTCAAGTGTCCAAGGTTGTTGAAGAAGCCATGTTATCTCTCATCCTCTCTTATCTTCTCTTCTACGTGAACTTCTTATTTCCTCTTCTCTCTGTTTTCTCTCTTCCAGACGACGTGCGACGATTCTCAAGCTTCGTCTTCTCCTGTTTCCTCCCATTTTACTCCGTTAAAGGCAACCATTTACGTTAGTTAACGAGTTTAGGTTAGTTATTCCTTAGTTTTGTTGAAGTTTATGGTTAATGGTCCGGTTATGCATATTATAGGTTCGTGAATCGCCGAGGACGTACGTGCGTGCTTGCAACTCTACGGACATCAGGTAAGTTCATACGTATAGGTTTAGGCCCTTAAGCCCCTACATCACTGAAGTACTAGGTTTTTGGTTGTCGGGTAGGTTAAGTCGTAGGTTACGTTCTAAGTTAAATGTGTTTTGATTTATGTTTTGCTTTGATATCCTGTCACCTGTTTATGTTACGTTTAAGCATTGTATATGTTCATGCATACACGTTTTCTTGAAAGTCATGCAAATGTTTTATACACGCAATTTGAAGTTAAGAAAGATAAAATGTGAATGTAATGTACGGTTAAGTGTGGGACAGGGACTGACATCCTGTTATGTACTCCTGTTATATATGTAATACCCCGCTTTACGAGATATTATTATTTTAATATAAAGTGGTATTTTTGTAAATATGTCAAATCAGATCCGTTTTACGAAAAGAAAGCGTTATTAGAATCCTAACGACTAATTGGAATTTTAAGAAATTTATAGGATTTTTCGGAGTAATGACGCTATATTTCGAGTAATTAGATTTCTCGTAATATAAAGAACGTTTTAGTAAAAATAGTAAATGAGGTCCGAATTGCAAACGGACAGTTTTAATAAATCCCAAATATTTGGTTGGACTTATTGGTGAAATAAGGAGATTTGGTGAAACCGAATAGCTAGTCAATTAACGAAACAAAGGACGAAACGAATATAAAAACTATAGAAGGGCAAATTGGTAACTTGCCAAATTAAATTATAAAATAACAAAACCTTTTCTTTCTCCTCACTTCTTCCCTGCCATCGCAAAACACCAGAGAGCATTTCTCTCCCTGGCCGTCGACGATTTTCCTCCTCCGACCTCCGATTTGTGCTCCGTTCGTCTCGCTTCCTTCGCGTTTTCTCCTCCTCTCGCAATCCTAGGTATGAATCTATAGTTTTAGAGCGTTAAATTCTGAGTTTCGTAGAGTTTTACGTTTAGGGTTTTCGTTAGGTTTTCGATTAAAAACGATATTTAGGGTTTGTAATTAATAGGTTTGCCGTAATAAAGTATATATTGGACGTATTGAACGTTATTGGACGAATTTGATTGATTTAGGACGAATGTTAAAATTTGAGAATTTTCGGGTTTTAGGGAAAAACTCGTAAATTGTAGTTTCGAGGTATCAATCGTAAATTGTTCATCGATATGCTTCGAATAATTAAGTTGGACGTTTTAAGAAATTCTTTAGTTAAGGTTTTGTTAATTAGGACGTTTGGAAGCTTAAATTGCTTTAACATCGACCGTTATGTTTTGCCTCAGACAAACAACGCTCGTGGACGGAGCTTGAGCTGCTTTAGACACGAGGTAAGTTCTCGTGATCTTCTTTGGCCGATTGGCCCTACACCGTACGTCGAATGTCGTCTCGAGGAGTTTTGGAGATGCGTTTGTTTAATTGTACTTGGTTTGGGTAGCTAGGTTTTAGGGGTTTATAGTTTACGCTTTACAGTCTTGATGGTACACGTTATTGTTTGTTTACTTTAAGATATTGAACTGTTCACGCATCACTTGTTTTAAAGAAAAGCATGAAAATGAACTTCCGCACAGAGTTTTAAAGATAACGTAAGGCATAGCATTGGCCGAAAGGCTTATTGGCCGAAAGGCGTATTGGCCGAAAGGCGTATTGGTCACGCGAGGTGGGGCTCAGGCACGGCTGTACGTGTTGTAAGCGTGCACCCCCCGCTTCTAGCTGGAAAGAGTAGTCCGCCCGCTGGATGAGCTCTCTCCGGTTAGAGGGATAGGATCTCGGTGACACCTATTGAGCATTGCGTAGTAAAGAAAATAAAGCATGATTTATCGAACTCATACGCACAGCATGCATTGCATTTACGTAGAGCTTACTGGGATTTCATCTCATAGTGTATTGTATGGTGTAGGTGATTACGAGGATACAGGTGAGGATGAGATCCCTCCTCCTGAGGCTTGAGTCCAGTTGACGGAGGATGACTGCGGTGCTGTGCTGGCGCAGTTGATGCTTAACCGACCCGTGGGGGAGTATGTATAGATTTTGGGATTATTGAGATGCTTTGGGTTGATAGTTGTATAGAACATTTTAGGATGCTTCGTACTGGTAGTTGATAGGTTACGTTTTAACACTTTCAAACGTTTTGGAACTGTTTTGGGTGATTTTAAAATAGGTAGGTTTGTTTAGATTTTAAACATATCCATGCAGTTCGGTTTCATGAAAATCTACATGGTTTTAAATACATTTTGAGTCGGTTTTAGTGATAGTGGAGTGAAATGTAAGTTTAAGTGTTAATGTTGATAAGGTTAAGGAAGTATAGGAATGTGGGATAATGTATGAAAAAGTTTAACTGTTTTGCTCTCTGGAATTCGGATTCCAGAGAGCAACTTGTAAATAAAAATCAAGATGGCGATCAGGCGCTGTGAAGGTCGGCGATCGGGCGCCGCGCACGCTCGCTGGGCAGCGATCGGGCGCCGCGCGCGCGATCGCTGGGCAGTGATCGGGCGCCTCGCGCGCGATCGCTCGCAGCGATCGGGCGCCGCGCACACTCTTCCCCCTCTTTCCGATTTTGCCCTCCCATTTGTTTTAATTGAAATTGGTTTTAATTTAATAGTTTTAATTGTTTTAAATGTTTTAAAAAGTTAGATTTAAATTCCGATTTCGATTCTGGTTTCGATTTCGGTTTATGTTCCGCTTAGAGTCTATTTACAGTAATTATTGGGATAAAAAAAATAGTACGGAAATTGGGTACAGTATTAGGGTCGTGACAAATTATGGTATCAGAGCCCCCGGGTTTTAAAATCGGTTCTGTAGACTGCTCGACTCCACAGCCACTACGCGGACATTCTTCATCAACTGTAAGTATGTTTATAGCTTTGTTTTATTTCGATTACTTAGAGTATTTGTTTTATTAACTTATATAGGAGTTACATAAATATGGTGCATCGAGAAAATAATCGAGATGACCGAGACGATACGATAGACCACCTTAAGAAATTCATTGCCCAGCAATCCCGACATCTTGACCAACAAGCGTGATACATAGATATCCAATCTCGTCAGCTGGATGCACTAATAAATTGAGAGGGTCTTAGAACTCAAATGGTGATTGCTCCCAGCAACCACGGTATGGATAGGTTCCCCGTAGAGTTTCTATCGCGCCCAGCAGAAGAAAAGCAACAAAGAGGCGTTAAAAGGGCGTATGACGGAAGAAAGGACCAGAACAAAGGAAGCCGGGCACAAGGAACTTCTCGGAAACCTTTGTGTCTTAAATGCCAGAAAGAGCATTACGGAGCTTGCTGGATGGGTATGAATAGGTGCTATCGGTGTAGAGAGGCGGGCCACTATATCAAGGATTGTCCGCTATTGAACCGAACCCAACCTCATGGGGATCAAAAGAGAGGTGCACCGAGAGTAGTAACCCCAATCAAAGCCGAGAAGGCTGCCCCACCGTCAGTTGCTTCAGGTATAGTTTTATTTTTGGCAGTTAATGGAATAAAGGATATTAGAAATTAAATTTTTGGGGAGATAGTTGTGTGATAGGTTGACTTAACGTAAAAGAAAAATAAATAGGAGATGACACAGACTTCGAATATAGGAAGAGAAGAGTTGTGCATTAAAGTCCATGACTCGGTATCACCGTGAGAATTGAGCACTTAAGATTCAAGTTATTATGGGGTGAGTACAATTTAAGAGATACAAGATTTGAATAAATGGGAATTAGACCCTAATTGACGGACCCTTAGAGTTTAGAATGTGATCAATTGAGGAGAAATTTGTAGTTTAGAGAATGTTCTAGATTGTCAAGATGTTGTTAGTACGTACTAGTAGATAAGAAAATATAACAGGAAATTAAGTAATTTAGATCCACAAGAAGTTGGGAACACCTGGACATGGGTGGCACTCGAAAGCTTAGTTTAAGTAGATTGTCGAAAGGGTATGCATTGCGTTGACTTCTTTTGTAAAGGGGTGATGGAACAACGCAACGTTGAAAACGCGGTTACGTAAGAGTGTTCGTATCGACCTGTATCGATGAAGAAGATAAAAGAATTTACTTGGAGCTGGGAGGTTAATGAAGCTCGAGGCAATAGAGGGGGAATGATGATTATACAAAAAATAATAATAATATAAATAAATAGATAAATAAATAATGCTCGAGTTTTGAGTTTGGCCGGTCCCCAGGAGATAAGTGTATAGTCTTAGAAGACTAGCCGATAATGAACAACTACTCAATTTGTGAGGGAGATTTCGACCGACTTTCTATAAGAGGGAGACGTAGTAAAGTTGAGAGTAATTAGAGAGTAAAAGACACTTTGTGCAATAGGGAGTGTTGAGTGAAGGTTATGAAGCAGAGGCCTAAGAACTACGAAGAACTTAAGGACACGAACGTGCTAATTACTGAAAGAAAAGTCTAGCACTCCAAATCAGATGTCGTGATTTAAGGTTTAAAGCGACTAGTATGACCGTAGAAGAGATGGTGGTTTAACTGGAGTCGAGTTATGGTAAATACAGTTTGAGTTGAGAGCCACAAAAGGTAAGGCTTACAGCCGAGATGGAAATAGGAACATCGGTGTACGAGGGAAATAGAGGAGTGAGACTTAGGGGGTGAAAAAGATTGGAATTGAAGACGTAAACTTATCTGCAACAAAATTGCAAATAAGAAGACTGTTGGGTGAATCATGGTGCAGGAGTCAAGTGGGATATTTAGGACCTGACTAGGAGGAACGAAAAGATATGGACCATTGAGTAACTTGAGAGAAGCCCACGTGCGACATATGAGATAAGTGTGGGGGATTATGGGATTCAACGAAGATTTAAGATTAGAAGTTTAACTTTATGATTAGTGTCATCCGAATTGAGGAGTTTGCAATTTTAGAGGTCTGACTCATATTTGACAAGTTGGGACCCATGGATACAAAAATAATTTGAGGTTAAAAAAAAAAAAAAAAAAAAAAAGTCTAGAGCAAACCTAGGGCGAGACTTAGAAGCATAACTGTGCTCGAAGTTGATGGAAATCTAAGTAGAACGAATGAGTATATGGTAGGTAGTATAAGCGCTTCAGTTAGGACATGGTGAGGGAACTCACTAATGCGACGTAGGATAACATAGGAAGGATACCTTGCGAAACATTGAGAGTAGAATTAATAGATAACAAAGAAGTTATACAGGAGCATTAATAGAGAAATGTAGACTCGGATGATTGTGATAGTGACTAAGGATTGAGGCCAAAGAACTTGTAACCAAGTTTAGTGTACTACTCTGATATAGATATAGAAGTTGTTATACCCAAAAGATGGATAAGGTCGTAGACATAGTATAGTTGAGATTTAGTGTTACAGTAAAGGAATTCAATTTGAGGAGTTGAAGTTATTTCGAGGATTAAGGATATGAGACAATCTTTAGTAGAAACAAATTAATAAGTGAGAGAGAGTTTAAGGTTTGGGTGACTAAATGCAAACCAACAAGTGCTCGGGACGTTAAGTGTGAAGTGCAAAGTTAGAGGTCGTTTGGTTAAGACTTAGAGATTTGATAAGATGTGAGGCGTGAACTGAAAATGAGAGTTACGATTGGGAAGTTAATGTAGAAATTTGGTGGGTGTGTATCCCGATTGTAGACAGGATCGAGGGAATTACGTTGAGATATAGGTTACAGCCCAGAAATTTGATGAAATTGTAGGCATTCAATTTGACTGACGTTAGGAAGCTTAGGTATAGCTCTGACCTAAGGGGTCAGCGGAAGAAAAGCGTCGATAAAGAGTGAATTTTGAAGTTAGTATTAATAAAAGATTTAATCTGTGAGTGATTAATTGAAAGTCGAAAGTTGGTATACATTTCGATTATGGATTGAGCCAACGAGATTACTGAGAAGTTTAGGTAAATCGAGTGGAAAATTAAAGATTTGATTGTACTCGATGCTTGAGCAAGGACGTACACAGTCCCATTGAGAGTAGAAAATACGAATGTAACGCTGATGTTGGAGAGTTTTGGTTTAGAACCACGAAGAATGACCGTAAATAAAGTGGATGAATCGAAGTATACTGCCACATGACATGAGACGTTAGTATCAAGGACTATGTGCTATAACAAATTTTGAGGACAAAATTTTAAATAAGGTGGATGGAATGTAATACCCCACTTTACGGGATATTATTATTTTAATATAAAGTGGCATTTTTGTAAATATGTCAAATCAGGTCCTTTTTACAAAAAAGAAAGCGTTATTAGAATCCTAACGACTAATTGGAATTATAAGAAATTTATAGGATTTTTCGGAGTAATGACGCTATATTTCGAGTAATTAGATTTCTCGTAATATAAAGAACGTTTTAGTAAAAATAGTAAACGAGGTCCGAATTGCAAACGGACAGTTTTAATAAATCCCAAATATTTGGTTGGACTTATTGGTGAAATAAGGAGATTTGGTGAAACCGAATAGCTAGTCAATTAACGAAATGAATATAAAAACTATAGAAGGGCAAATTAGTAACTTGCCAAATTAAATTATAAAATAACAAAACCTTTTCTTTCTCCTCACTTCTTCCCTGCCATCGCAAAACACCAGAGAGCATTTCTCTCCCTGGCCGTCGACGATTTTCCTCCTCCGACCTCCGATTTGTGCTCCGTTCGTCTCGCTTCCTTCGCGTTTTCTCCTCCTCTCGCAATCCTAGGTATGAATCTATAGTTTTAGAGCGTTAAATTCCGAGTTTCGTAGAGTTTTACGTTTAGGGTTTTCGTTAGGTTTTCGATTAAAAACGATATTTAGGGTTTGTAATTAATAGGTTTGCCGTAATAAAGTATATATTGGACGTATTGAACATTATTGGACGAATTTGATTGATTTAGGACGAATGTTAAAATTTGAGCATTTTCGGGTTTTAGGGAAACACTGGTAAATTGTAGTTTCGAGGTATCAATCGTAAATTGTTCATCGATATACTTCGAATAATTAAGTTGGACGTTTTAAGAAATTCTTTAGTTAAGGTTTTGTTAATTAGGACGTTTGGAAGCTTAAATTGTTTTAACATTGACCGTTATGTTTTGCCTCAGACAAACAACGCTCGTGGACAGAGCTTGAGCTGCTTTGGACACGAGGTAAGTTCTCGTGATCTTCTTTGGTCGATTGGCCTACACCGTACATCGAATGTCGTCTCGAGGAGTTTTGGAAATGCGTTTGTTTAACTGTACTTGGTTTGGGTAGCTAGGTTTTAGGGGTTTATAGTTTACGCTTTACAGTCTTGATGGTACACGTTATTGTTTGTTTACTTTAAGATATTGAATTGTTCACGCATCACTTGTTTTAAAGAAAAGCATGAAAATGAACTTCCGCACAGAGTTTTAAAGATAACGTAAAGCATAACATTGGCCGAAAGGCGTATTGGTCACACGAGGTGGGGCTCAGGCACGGCTGTACGTGTTGTAAGCGTGCACCCCCCGCTTCTAGCTGGAAAGAGTAGTCCGCCCGCTGGATGAGCTTTCTCCAGTTAGAGGGATAGGATCTCGGTGACACATATTGAGCATTGCATAGTAAAGAAAATAAAGCATGATTTATCGATCTCATACGCACAGCATGCATTGCATTTACGTAGAGCTTACTGGGATTTCATCTCATAGTGTATTGTATGGTGTAGGTGATTACGAGGATACAGGTGAGGATGAGATCCCTCCTCCTGAGGCTTGAGTCCAGTTGACGGAGGATGACTGCGGTGGTGTGCTGGTGCAGTTGATGCTTCACCGACCCGTGGGGGAGTATGTATAGATTTTGGGATTATTGAGATGCTTTGGGTTGATAGTTGTATAGAACATTTTAGGATGCTTGGTACTAGTAGTTGATAGGTTACGTTTTAACACTTTCAAACGTTTTGGAACTGTTTTGGGTGATTTTAAAACAGGTAGGTTTGTTTAGATTTTAAACATATCCATGCAGTTCGGTTTCATGAAAATGTACATGGTTTTAAATACATTTTGAGTCGGTTTTAGTGATAGTGGAGTGAAATGTAAGTTTAAGTGTTAATGTTGATAAGGTTAAGGAAGTATAGGAATGTGGGATAATGTATGAAAAAGTTTAACTGTTTTGCTCTCTGGAATTCGGATTCCATAGAGAAACTTGTAAATAGAAATCAAGATGGCGATCAGGCGCTGTGAAGGTCGGCGATCGGGTGCCGCGCACGCTCGCTGGGCAGCGATCGGGCACCGTGCGCGCGATTGCTGGGCAGCAATCGGGCGCCGCGCGCGCGATCGCTGACAGCGATCTGGCGCTGCGCACACTCTTCCCCCTCTTTCCGATTTTTGCCCTCCCATTTGTTTTAATTGAAATTGGTTTTAATTTAATAGTTTTAATTGTTTTAAATGTTTTAAAAAGTTAGATTTAAATTTCCGATTTCGATTCTGGTTTCGATTTCGGTTTAGGTTCCGCTTAGAGTCTATTTACAGTAATTATTGGGATAAAAAAAAATAGTACGAAAATTGGGTACAGTATTAGAGTCGTTACAATATATGTTATGTACTCCTGTTATATATATTATGTACTCCTGTTATATATACTATGTACTCTGTTATGTCCTGTTGTGACATGTATGTGCGCCAGTTTCTCTATAAACCCCACTTATGCCTCACGTCCACTTGAATGTAATGTAAAGTAATGTTCATGTATTTCAAAAGTTCATGCATAGCATATGCACCACTGCATCGTATGTTCTTACTGAGCTCTAGGCTCATAGTTGAACTCCCTGTTGTAGGTACGGATCCTCCTGATGAGGACTTTGTACCTCAGGCCGACGAGTAGGTCCAGTTGGCGGGACGAGTTCGTGGGGTTGGTTGTGGCAGTCAGGCGCCTTTTGACATGTGGGGGTGTGGTTTTGAAGTGTATGTCAAGTTTGTACAATTTTTTTTGGAATTTAGGTGATGTATAGGTTTCGTGTTGATGTTTTAAAACCTCTATTCTGACAGTTGTATTTTGAAATATACTGGAATCGTTTAGGATTTTCTTTTAAGTTGTGCATGAATTGTATCGAGTTTTAAATTGATCCATGCAGTTTGATTTTCTTGAATTTCCGCCATATTTTCTAACACGTTTAAAGTTTTGTTTTGAATCGGATTTTTGGGGTTTTGAAGCTTTTGAAGTCTTAAGAGGTCGGGAAGAAGTTTTGTAGTAAAGTCGTGAGGTGTTTATGTCTTTCAAACATTCCAGTCGTTCATTCCTGTTGTCGTCCATTCCTGTCCTCGTCCATTCCTGTCGTCGTCCACTCCTGTTGTCGTCCATTTATGTCTTCTAGTTTATGTCTTCCATTTTATGCCTTCAATTTTATGTCTTGTCATTTTAAATGTTCAAGAGTTTTAAAAAGTTTGAAAAAAAACATATTACGTCCAAACTGTCAATGTCAAAGTGAATGTCTGTTTCCGTCCCGTGTAACACCCGACATTTTACCTATGTAATTATTCCCTAAATAATTAAGCGGAGTTACTCTGATGTTAATGCAATGACTATTTTTAATGAAATTGTCGACGTGTTCAATTGAATGAGAGTGATTCGTAAAACTGATTCGACGAACTAAATAGTAATTTAGTTAAAAACCAATAGTTAGAAATGCATGGAGGGGTAAATTGGGAAGGAATTAAGGTAGGTGGGAGGGAGTCAATGGATGGTTGCCAAATGTCCATAACTTGCTGAGAAACCTACCTATTGTCTCCTCTTCTCTTCTCTTCTACGTAAACCTTCATTTTCATCCTCCTCTCTGTTCTCTCTTTCAGGCAATTGAGACAAACTTCCAAAAACCTTGTTTCACCTATTTCTTCTGTTTCCTTCAGCAAAGGTAATTATCTAACCTAGTTAACGAGTTTGGACAAGTTAAGATGTGAGTTTTGTGGAAGTTAAAGGGTTAAGGTATTTTGGAGAAAACTCACTGTTTTTGTATGAAAACACGTTGGGTTGTTTTCTAAAGGTTTGAATGGAGTTTGCTGCATATTCTAGTATCTCCGAGACGTTCAAGACTTGCAACTCTACAACAACAGGTAAGTTCATGGGTGTAGATTGGCCCTTAAGGCCCTACAACTCGGAGATACTAGGTTTTACTTTTGTCGGGTTGTTTCGGGTAGATAAGTTAGAGTTACGTTCTGAGTTTTCTGCATTTCTCTTCATGTTCTGCCGTTTTATTTCTGTTGTCTGCTGTTTTAATTTTAAGCACTGTAAACGTCCATGCATATACTTTTTTCCCGAAAACTCATGCAAAATGTTTTCTGCACACGTTTTGAAGATAAGAAAGATAAAAAAAAATCTGAATGTAATGTATCGGTTAAGTGTGGGACGGGGACTGGCCCTCTATTTCTGTTATATTCTGTATATCTTTATGTGCCTGATAGTGCACTCGCCAGTTCCTCTATAAGCCTCACTTATACCCCTCTGCCAGTGAAACGTAATGTAATGTACTGTCACTGTATTCTGAAAGTTCATGCATAACATATGCATCACTGCATTTTATTCATGTTCTTATTGAGTTTTAGACTCATAGGTGAACTCCCTGTTGTAGGTACGAATCCCATGGATGAGGACTTTGTGCCTCAGTCCGACGACTAGGTGGCTGGTGGCTCGAGCTTTCGGGGGTGGTTGCGGCAGCCAGACATATTTCTGTCCTGAGGCTTAAGTTTTTAAAGTAAAGATCATGTCTGTAAACTCTACTGGGATTCTGGTGTTTCTGTTTTAAAACTCTATTGGGATTCTGTTGGAAATTTGGATAATGTATAGGTTCTGATGTGTAAGTTTTTAAACCTCTGTATTTGATAGTTGTATGTATAATTTGAAATATTCTGGAACTGCTTGGAAATCTCCCTTTTTAGGTTGTGCATGGATGGTCTCGAGTTTTAGAGCTATCCATGCAGTTTGTTTTCTTGAATCTCTGTCATCTGTAAAGTATGTTTTACAACTTTGTTCTGAATCGGGTTTTGAGGGTTTGAAACTTTTATGCTTTCTGTTTTATGCTCTCTGTTTATATGTCTTCCTGTTAAAAGTTGTCAATTCTGCCTTTAAAACTGAGTCGTCCGCTACATCTACCGCCTTATGGCTATATCCACCGCCCCGGTTTATTTAAGTCTTCCGGTTTATTTAAGTCTTCCGCCCTTGTCACCCAACCTACATCTTCCGCCTGACGTCATCCACCCATATCTTCCGCTCAGTTCACTACATCTTCCACCTGACGTCATTCACCCACATCTTCCGCCCATTTCGCTACATCTACTCCCTTACGTCATCCACCCACATCTTCCGCCCAGTTCACCTACATCTTCCACCCTGCTTCTTCCGCCCCGGTTTAGTCACATCCTCCGCCTTGTTTCTTCCGCCCTAGCTTATTTACTTCTTCCGCCCTATATCACTCGATCATGTTATTCACTGTAGCCTTTCTCCCAGTATGTCTTCCAGTTTATGTTTCTCATTTATTTTCACTACATGTATTTTACCACGTTTTCCTCTGCATGTTTGTCGTCCATCCAGCCTTTTATTTAAACGTTCAAAGTATCCTGATTTCTTCAGTCTTCTATTTCTGCAGTCCAAGTTTTTACATATCCCTTTTCTTTCCGTTTTGCTTTCAAATCCAGAGAATGTTTTCTCTCTCCGTAAAGTTTTAAGGGTTTTATTTTTTTATAAAGTTCAGTCTGTTTATTCAAAAAAAAAAAATAATAGTCCACGTTTTGAAATGTCCCTGAGTGATGGCTCCTCGACCCCGATCGGGTCCGGGGCTATCACATCCCGTGTGCCGGCCCGGCGGGTCTGGGTCGTCACAGTAAAACATTAATTGCACAAGTTAAAATTAGAGTGTTAAATCAAATGATAAACATGTTATCACTTTATATTTTATAAGTCTGAATGCAATTTATACATTTTTTTGTGTTTTTTATAAATTAGACATTGAATTATTTTTTTTTTACAACTAATATCTTTACTTTTTAGATGTAAACAATTTAGACATAACTGTCAATTTATTATTAAATTCTTCGTATATTAACTCTCATTTCCATTAATAATGTATTTTAATTTACTTTCTAATCCGTCATATGATTTATAACTCGATTTCAAACTTTATCGAGAGAGTGTAAAAGCATATTAGAAATCACCAAAAAAAGTATAAAATATGGTTAAAACAAATTATTAAATAGAAAATATGGTTTGCAAGTATTGGATTAACTAACAAAATTAATAACAAAGTCTAAATTATTAATGGTTGAAAAGTAAATTTTCTCTTTATCAAAAAATAATTTAAAACATAATATGTAAATAAATTACAATTTGTGTTATTATATTAAAATCAAAATTTACCTAAATATTCCAAATCTAAAATATTATCGAAAGAAAAAGACGAGAGTATGTAATTAGTCTAGGGCTGTGTGAAAGCTTGAGCCAAACTATTTGGAAAATTCGTTGCGTCCATCGTTTTTTTATTTTTGCAGTTTAAAATTCGCACATCAGTTTTTGATTTTCTTCTCTCTTCCATCAAATCATTTTTCAGTTCGAGACCTCCCATGTGATTCAATTCAACCCTAAATCTGAAAGCACGAACCATATAAATAATTTTTTTTTTCGGCGCGTTAAAGAGGTGATTTGCAGATATTTATGTGAATGGAAGTGTTCTGAGACATAGGGTTCGATAAGGCAATAGATTCAGAATAAAGGGCTCTTTGTTTAATCTGTGGAAGACGACAAAAACATGTTGCTCATAGGGAAGCCTGGAACCTGGAGTGGATTAGTGTTGAGGATTGGGCAATGCACTTTTGTTGCTTCCTCAAAAGACCTATAGACTGTTGTTGGATTTAACCGACATTTGCGGATAGTTGGATGGTGGACAAGACCGTTGAAGGATTTGAGTGTTATCGAGTGATACACAAGTGATGTTTGAGTGCATTTTTGTGATGACCCGAATGTGTACGTATGAGTACGACTGACCCGTATACTGGATCCGAACCCGGATGGTGGTGCGTCCGCGTGGGAAAAAGGCCGGTGAAGGGTGTAGGTCGTAAAAAAGGGGTCGTCACAATCCCAAATCGCTTGAGGAAGTATATGAAAATAAAATATATGTAAGAAAACCCTCCTTAGATAGTAAGACGCATTTTGGAGCACAATTGGCAATGGATCCCATAAGAACTCCGAAGTTAAAAGTGCTTCGGTGAGAGTAGTACCAGGTTGGGTGAACGACTGGGAAGTCCTCGGCAAATAAAGCCGTGAGGGGAGGATATTGGGCTACGGCCCAATCCCTAAAGCGGACAATATCTTACTAGGAAAATGGGTCGTTACAAATGATATCAGAGCCTGTACCCAACCGAAAATGTGGCCAACGAGGACGTTGGGCCCCCAGGGGGGGTGATTGTGATGACCCGAAGGTGTACGTATGAGTACGACTGACCCGTATACTGTATTCGGACCCAGATGGCGTTGGGCCCCCGAGGGGGGGTGATTGTGATGACCCAAATGTGTACGTATGAGTACGACTGACCCGTATACTGGATCCGGACCCAGATGGCTGGTCCGTCCGCGCGGTAAAAAGGCCGGTGAAGGGGGTAGGTCGTAAAAAGGGGTCGTCACAATCCCACATCTCTTGGAGAAAGTATATGAAATGAAACATATGTATGGAAACTCTCCCAAGATTATAAGACGCATTTTAGAGCACAATTGGCAAAGGATCCCATAAGAACTCCGAAGTTAAAAGTGGTTCGGTGAGAGTAGTACCAAGTTGGGTGACTGACTGGGAAGTCCTCGCCAAACAAAGCCGTGAGGGGAGGATATTGGGCTACGGCCCAATCTCCAGAGCGAACAATATCTTACTGGGAAAAGGAGTCGTTACAATTTTATTCCATTGGCTATATTAGTTGACCCATGAGTTAGAGTTGAATGAGAATGGACATACACACACACGAGGATTTCCAAGCGAGTAAGGGTCAATGCGCTAATACAAGTCTTTTTTTTTTTTTGCATAGTGTTTATCTTGGTGGCTCTAGTGTGGGTTTTTCAAGTTGAGATAAATTACTAACAACCTTGACTAGGGTTGCTTTGTCATAGTTTGTTTTGCATTTTAAATAAGTTTAGGGTTGCGTCTTTGTTTTGGCTTTATTCAAGTTTGGTTGCTTGAGAACAAACTTTCGTTCAAGTTTAGGGGTGTGATAAGTGTGTATTTTACACCTTATTTGTGCTCTTTTATACTTGATTTAATAAGTTTTTCTCAAGTGTTTAAGAGGATTTGACATTTTTTGTGTAAGTGCAAAGATAAATAAAATATAGTAAGTTTGAAGTTTCAACAAAAGCAATTAGAGTTTAAGAGTTGATTTCAGCGATTTTTTTTCAGGTATAATTTGAAAAGGTCGAAGATATAAAATAGAGAGGGTACCGATTGATCTCCACATTAGAGGAGAACAATCTCCTGTTTGAGCAGACTGATTGCCTACACAAGGGGATCAATCGGTTGTTGCGTTTAATCCAAAAATCATAGTCATTGATTAGATGGACAACGAATTTATTCCAAAATTAGGTTATAAAGAAATGAGGAGGCCAAAAACAAAAGAGGAACGTAGAGGAGTTGAGAGCAAAAACAAAAAGGAAGTGATTGCTTTCGTCAATATTTCGCATTCAAAAACATAGTTTTCTCTTTCTTTTTTCTTCTAGACTAAAAATCTCATCACTTTTCTTTTTAATTTGTTTTTATTTATTCTAGTATGAACTGATTTTATATTAGTGCGAAGATTAATAATTAATAAATATGAATTTTTTTTCAGGAGGCTAGGATAGTAATGAAAAGAATGGACTATGTGCCCATGACAACATGTATTTCATACTTTCTTCTGTAATTTGATCTATTTACAGTGAATTTCTCTCATCAGTCTATTAGTTTACTAATTGAATTTTGTACAGAAATCTCGTTGTTCATTGTTTTTTATTTTTTTGCATTAGGTTGAATTATTATGGGATTCATAGAGAACTTAATATTTATTGATTTGGGTTCCAGCTGTGAGTTTGAGTCCTAAATAGAGACTAAAGGGGGTGTCTGAGGGGGGGAATGGGGTAAGAAAAGAATTGCGAGAATAAGACTAGGTCATACCAGTATGCTAGAGAGAGAAATACTCGATGATGGGTGACCCTCATGTGCTGCTTGATGATTTTAGTTGACTTTAAACTAGAAAAAAAGAATAAACTAGCATATTTTTCTATTTGTTACAGATTTCCAGCAACACCAACCAATTGACAAGTGTTCAACTTTAAGAATAAAACCAATCTTATCTAGTAAATGTTGTTGAAGATGGTTCTATTCAACTCTGACACACTCCGCTTAGGCAGATGACCCACAAGCTTCCAATCTACAGGATTTTAAGATATGCACCTACTGTTTGGTCAAAAACAATATAGAGTTGCATTAAAACAATGAGCTCAGCCTCAGTCTAAGTATGTATGTTGTTGATTTCCATTGAATAAGAGATGAAATTACATATGATTTGATATGAATTGGAGTAATTAGAAGGATTCATAGGAAAGGGTAAGCTAGATCTTGTTTATAGGCTGAAAAAGAGCTCATATCGGCTCAGCGAACACTAAGTAAAGGGATATGAAACCTACTAGGTACAATAAGATTAAACTTTATAGCTTTGGAGAAGCATATTTTGAAGTCTTATGAGAGATTTAACTGGGGTGTGAGTAAGAGTGAGGATTCATTCGCACTTGGTAGCTTGATGTAATGTAAATGATTATATCGACTGCAATATTCCGCAGAATATTGTAACGAGTTAAAGTGATTTTGCATGGTCTTAAAAAAATGTTCAAACTTTGAAAGAAATATGGAGGATTGGAAATACCATTTCTCATCTTTATTCATTTCATAGCAATCCACGACAGAGCTCAAATTTCACCGTCCCATAATTCCTCCAGGCTCCTGTAGGCACCATAAGTTTCATTGACAAATAAACTCCCTAGTATTAGTCTCTCCTGCAAAAGTTTAAACAGTCATCATCTAGAGCTCTGCATCGCCTGAGGTTTTCCCTTTCATTTAGTTTCAAAACTAGGATTTGAAGATTAAAAAAAAATACTAATCACCTGTTGGATTGTAGAAAAGTTGGCAAGCAAATTTTCAGGAATAGACCAACTGAAAATATCCAAGTTTTCCTTGATCCTTGACTCATTTGTGCTCTTTGGCAGGACGCTGTGACCCATTTGTAAACCATTTGTAAACCCCAGCGCAGAGCAATTTTCCCTGGAGATTTGCCGAGTTTTTCAGCGACTGAATTTAAGACCGGATTCTTAAGGACATCACTCTTGAGCCATGTTGTCCCAGGAGAACCCAAAGGAGAATATCCCTGAAAGTATAACGAATGTAAAGTAATGCTACTTCTACAATAATTTTATACTTAACAAAATTGGCTGGACCATGAATGGAGATATGATTTCATTAACATAAAAGGGCTAAAATCTAGCTACTCACAGATAGATGGACTCCCTTTGATTTGCAATAAGTATGTAACTTGGTCTGCTGCCATGATGGATGACAGTCCACCTGATTAACAGCAGGAGGAATTCGTGCCAGTTCCAGCAACTCTCCAAACTTCTTTATGGAGAAATTGCTTACACCAATAGCTCGAGCCTTGCCAGAATCAAAAAGTGCTTCAATCGCTTTCCATGTTCCAGGTATATCTGGCTGAACAAGGTTTTCTGGACTGAAGCCTACAGAATTCTTCTTCATTCGAACTGGCCAATGGATCTTCAAATAATGGAGGTTCAAGTTAGTAAAAAGTTTTAGCCATACCATCATTACATTTAGCAACAAAAAAAACTATGCAATTGAATAGAGTAATCCCATGAAGCTATCAATAAGAAATACCTTAAAAACATTTTAGTAGATCAAACGATACGACAACCTATACTAATTTTGAGGGATTGCACTTCTGATACCCAAAAAAATATCAAAGACGGAAACATTCAGACGCTCTCCAGTGTAGGGACATCATGTAATAGCAAAATTGGCCAAAATATGAATCTATGAATGATTTATTTGACTCTCTAATTCATTAAATTCTACAGATATGTTGAAAAGAAACTGAGAAAACTTAGATTAAAGTACATACAAAATACAAATCAAGGTAATCAAGTTGCAGGTCACTCAAAGTTTTACTGAATACAACAGGAACATCCTCCGGTGCCTGATCAGTACACCTACGGATCATAGTTTCAGAAAAAGCTCATTCATGAAAGATAAGAGAAAAGCAAAGGTTACAGATCAAACTCATGACACAGTAAGAGTATAGATTTAGGAAAGATTTACAATTTCCCTAGCTCTATCTAAAGAAAGCTAAAAACCAAACAAACCAGAGTTTAGAGGTGATAAACAATTCCTCACGCTTCACTACACCATCTTCAAAAAGTTTCTTGAGAACTGAACCAATCTGCAAGATTAAAAGTACAAGTATACAGGGAATCAAAATGATTTTTTTAAAGAAAGAAAGATCAGAATATTATAGAAAGCCATAGAATACCACATAGAATTACAAAATATATGGGTTATATTTTGTGAAGATTCCTCATGTGTGAATGGAGATTTTAAAGTTTGCATCACTATTCCTTTTATGGCTAGAAGAAGAAGAAATTGTTTCTTCTTGTGTCTCCCTAGCCTCTATAAATAGAGGCTTGATGAGAGAACTCCAAATATCCCATTTACAAAATCCAAACCTCCTTGAGAGAAAGTGAGTGCAAGAAAATAAAGACAAAGCATTTGGCTTGTGTAGTATTTTCTTATATGTGTTTTTCTTAATTGTGTTCAACAAGTGATATTAGAGCCTGGGTGATTTTTTAAATTTAGTATGCTCTGTGGTTGCTGTTTTAACTAATCTTCCACATCAGAAAACTTTTTAGAGATTATTTAGGGAGTCTTTTTGTGTTGTGAGTTGTGAGAGATTCTAAAAGTTTAGAGTCAAAAATTTGTTTGGTAGTGTCGGAGTTCTGCCAAAACAATGAGTGACCTTCAAGTTGTGAGAGGCATCAAGAAACTCACTAACACAAATTATAACACATGGACAACGTGTATGGAGTCATACTTGCAAGATCAAGATCTGTGGAACATCATGGGTGGTAATGAAACCACGGTCCCAACAGATGAAAATACGGCCAGGAAGAGGAGGATTAAGGCAGGAAAGACCATGTTTGCAATAAAGAGCATAATAGATGAGGAAATGCTGGAGCACATTAGGCAAGCTGAAACGCCAAAATCAGCTTGGGACACTTTCAAAGCACTATTCTCACGCAAAAACGACATGAGATTACAACTCCTCGAAAATGAGTTGTTATCTATCAAGCAGCGTGATATGACGATCAATCAGTACTTTCACAAGGTAAAGATCTTGTGTCGAGAAATTTCTGAGCTGGATCCTGAAACCAAAATCAAAGAATCAAGAATGAGAAGAATCATTATTCATGGTTTGAATCCAAGGTACGGAGGCTGTGTTACTGCCACACAAGGGTGGCCTACTCAACCGTCATTAGTGGATTTTGAAAATCTACTATCTGACCAAGAAGCGATGACCAAGGAGATTGGTGAAAGCTCACGGAAGAGTGAGGAAGAAGCACTCTTTGTCAAGAAGAACAAAGAGTGGTCTAAACCGAATGGTGGCAAAGGATCATGGAAGAATAATGACAAGTCAGATCATCATAGGAACCCTCGATCAGGGGGAGCTCAGAAGAATGAAAATCGAAGTAGTTCGTCTAGGCAAAACAAGAAGTTTAATGGTAACTACCACAACTGCAAGAAAAAGGGCCACATGACAAAAGATTGTTGGTCCAAGAAAAGAAATACCGAAGGAAACACAACAACCTCCAAAACGGACAATTCACGTGATGATGATTGGGATGCCGTCGCATCTCTGGCTGTGGAAGAAGGTGAATCGGTGCTCGCAGTGACAGTACCAGCGCGAATTGACTATTATAAAGATTGGATCGTCAACTCTGGTTGTTCGAATCATATGACCAGTGATGAGGGAAAGCTGCAAGAGATGGTGGAGTATAAAGGGAGCCGTGTCGTGGTAACGGCCAATAACTCCAGGTTACCGATATCTCATATTGGTAAAACGACCATTGTGTCTCGTTACGCTCCTAATGAGGTACCGCTTCAAGGGTATTTCATGTACCCGTCATGAAGAAAAACCTACTATCGGTGGCACAGTTGACATCATCTGGCCTTTATGTCTTGTTTGGTCCCCAAGATGTCAAGGTGTACGAAGATGTGAAGATCTTGGGTACACCAACGATGGAAGGACAGAAGCTGGAGTCTATCTATGTAATGACAGCAAAGACGGCATATGTAGATAAGACTCGAAAGAATGAGACGGTGGATCTGTGGCACCCTAGGTTAGGGCACGTTGGTTATCAAAATTGAAAGTGGTGATGAAGAAATCGATGCTCCGGGGTCTTCCTCAACTAGAAGTTAGAGAAGACACAGTGTGTGCAGGTTGTCAATATGGTAAACCTCATCAATTACCATATGAAGAATCAAAGTTCAAGGCGAAGATGCCACTAGAGTTGGTACACTCTGATGTCTTTGGGCGAGTCAAACAACCATCTATCAGCCAACTGCGATATATGGTTACATTCATTGATGATTTCTCTAGATATGTTTGGGTCTTCTTCATGAAAGAAAAATCTAAGACGCTCTCAAAATTCAAGGAGTTCAAAGAAGTCGTGGATGAAGAAGTTTGAAGGAAAATCCAATGCTTGCGCACAGATAATGGAGGAGAATACATGTCAAACAAGTTTTCTCGAAACTTGTGACAGTGTCGAATCCATCATCAGATGAGTTGTCCAAATACGCCACAACAAAATGGCGTATCTGAAATAAAAAACTGACATTTGGCAGAGATTTGTTAGAGTATGCTACATGGAAGGAATGTCCAAGGCAGATTTTGGGTTGAGTGCATAAAGATTGCAGCCTATGTTATCAACCGACTTCCCCAACCAAGGCTTGAATTTGTTTCATCCTTCGAGAGACTGTGGAATGCAAACCTGTAGTTGGTCACTTCTGAGTTTTCGGCTGTGTGTGTTACGTATTTGTGCCAGATCATTTGCGTAGCAAATTTGATAAGTAGGCGATTCATTGTATCTTCATTGGATATGACAATCAAAGAAAAATGTGGAAATGTTATGATCCAAAGAGTGGTAGATGCTTTGTATCACATAATGTGGTGTTTGATGAAGCATATTCGTGGTGGTCTTCTAACGAAGAGGAATTACCAGATTCCAAAATTCTTGAAGATCAATTACATTTAATGGGGGAGCAAGTTGTAAAGGTGCGACAAGATCCAATAGCACATGAAGAGGTGGAAGATGATGAGGAACACACAACGACTGAGAATCCATGGCAAATTGGTATTTATCAGAGACTAGTTGAAGAAGATGAATGAAGTCAAGGAGCAACAAGTACACAATCACAACTTAGAAAGTCGACAAGAGTTCTGATGCCGAATCCGAGGTATGCCAATTGTAACACCCGGTTTCATTGAACTATTTATTTTACTAACTTGTAGTGAATGTTTTATAGATGGTATTGGGAGGAATTACTGATTAGGTTAATGAAGGAATAAGTAAGGGTATTTTAGTAATTATAAATTAGTAGTGGATAACCTATTTAAAGAAGAATTTATTGAGGTTTAGCCGCCACTATTTATTCTCACTCTCGGTTTTCAGCTCAACTTAGCAGAGCTCCCCAGGCGACTTTCTTCCCAATTTCTTTCTCCAATCTAGGTGAGTTCTACCTTGATTTCTTACTGATTTAGTGACTATGGATGATTGAGTGGAGATTGTGGATACGTATTTTGTGATTTGCCATGAATGAGAGTAGATTCGGGTTTAGTGTAAAATTTAGGAATGCTCAGTGAATAGAACTCCCAACTGTCCACTTAGGTTTTCTGAATGCTTTAGAATGAGGATTAGTAAAGATTGACTTAATGCTCTGTTTATGGTTTTAGGTGAGCAATTCTGAAGCAATTCCTAACCGAGTATCCACCAGGAATCCAGGTAAGTGAAGTTTGCTTGTGCCTTCGGGCCTACATCACAAAACATTAGGATTATGTTTACTTGAATGTGTCTGTATGTTTTGCATCATATTTTAAAAGTATACGAAAATGAATTTGAATGCATGTTGGCATGGTAAGGAATGAACATTATGAAACAGCTATGTGAATCAGATTTACTGTTAAGGGAAATAATCTGCCCCTTAATGAGACAGTGGATATTTAGACTTTGGGAAATTTGATCCGCTTCCCATCAAACAGGGGGATCTGAAACACCTATATGAATCAGATTTACTGTTAAGAGAATTAATCCACCTCTTAATGAGTCAGTGGATATTTATACTTTGAGAGAGTTGATCCAACTCCCAATTTCACAGAGGGATCTGAACAGAAACAATGCATGAACAATTGAGATGAGAAAGTAGAAATTGCATGTTTAGGAATTCATATTTCAGCATTTCATTTCATTACTGCTTTACTTACTTAGCATTAGGCTAATAGATGAGTTTTGTGATGTAGGTGAAGAAGTGTCAACATGTGTGTTTACTGAGTTTGTTGAGGACAAGACTGGTTGGAGGAGTGCATCTATGTAACAATCTGGCAATTGATGGGGCGGTTTAACTGATGTCAGTTGGTGTGAAGGTTTAGTTGACAATGTTTCAATTTAAGTATGTTGAGCATTCATGACAGTAGTGGTTTCAATATTTTGAATACGTTTTGAGATTTTTCAGATATTAGTATTCTGTTGAGTTTTAATGTTGGTTTTTACTCGATTTTGAGTAATGCATTGGTTTGAATTGTTTCTGAATGGTTTCAGCGAAGTAAGCAAATTCCTTTCTGTAGTAAAGTTGTGTTTGTATAACAAGAAGTAGTTGAAATGTCGCTCTGTTCTCTATCGGTTGATGATGTCTATCGGCAGATGTTGAGTTGTTGTTCTGTTGTCTATCGGAAGATGTCTTCAGTAAAGCCATCGGATGATGTCTTCAATAAAGTCATTGGATGATGTCTTCAGAGGAAGCCATCGGAAGATATAAGTAGAAAATTTGTTGTTTAGTGATCGGTGGATGTCGTGTATTAAACCTATCGGATAATGTAGTAGAAGTTTTATCGTTAGCGATCGGTGGATGTCGTGTATTAAACCTATTGGATGATGTAGTAGAAGTTTTGTCATTTAGTGATCCGTATATGTAGCTTGTTCTACCGGAAGACGAGAGTAAAAGATTTGTCGTCTTGTGGTCGGCAGAGGCTGGGTGAATGAATCATCCGGCTGACATCATCGGTGGAAGCCTTCGGTTTGTTTCTGCCCTTTTGTTGACTTCGTTCAGCGGATGATGTATTTGACTGTTATAAACTTTAAGTATTTAACGCCTAAGCCTTCATCTCTTCCGGCCGAATTATTTTCTTAATATTTTAGTTGATTATTCAAACACTATTTTATAGTTTTGCTTAACTTTGCTTTGCTCAAAGATTTTCCGCTGCAAGTTTTTATGTTTTTAACAAACGTTCAAATTTGACTTTCAAACGAAGTTTTAAATTTGGTCCGAAATTTTCTTAGTTATGTTCGGGTTTATGTGTAACGAACCGGGTTCAGAAAACTTGGTGCGTTACAGTCTGGTATCAGAGACATTCAGTTAAACCGTTCAAAAGATTACTCATCAATGCCAATCGTTGCGTGGAAGTACTTCAACAACTGTAAGTGTTTATGTTAACCTTAGTTAATAGATATTTAAGAGTGTAATTAACCCTGTACAGGAATTTAGTACGATGGCCAGACGCCCAGGGAGACCTAGAGTCCCAAGAGAAATGCCAAATGTGAGAGGTGAAGAGGAGCCTAGTGTAATTAGACAGCTGACAGATTTAGTGCGTCAGCAAACTGATTTAGTGCGCCAACAGTCTGACCAACTAGGAGTATTGTTGAACCGAGAGGTGCAAGGAAGTGCCAACTCGGGTTCTAGTAATGAACATTCTGGAGATAGATTCCGGAAACTAAGACCACCCACGTTTGATGGACAGTCATCTGATCCAATTATTGCTGAAGGATGGCTTAGAAAGATTGAGAGTATGTTTAGGTGTGCCAACATAGGAGAAGGAGACAAGGTCACGTTGGCAACATTTCACCTGGCTGGTGAAGCTCAACTCTGGTGGGAAACAATAGAGACCACCACTGATGTTTTGGCGATGCCTTGGTCACAATTCAAGGACATATTCTATGAGAAGTATTTTAACAGCACAGTCCAAACCGCGAAGAAATTGGAGTTTTTGGACTTGAAGCAGACAGGGTCTGTGGCCGAGTACAGTAGACAATTTGAGTCCTTGTCCAGGTTTGCTAGACATTTTGCTCACAAGGACGAGGATAAAGTGTTCAAATTTGTGCATGGACTGAAGCCAGAAATCTACCGAGGGGTTAAATTTTGTGGTATTAAAGGCTTGACATTCAGTGAGGTTGTGTCCACTGCTCTGGCAGTGGAAGAAGCTGAAAGGAAGTGTACTGGACCAAAGGAGGTCCCACAAAGGTTTATCCAGCCACACCAACAAAGAGGAACGAAGAGGCCAAGTGAGGGCCTAAATAGCCAAGGAACAAGAGGGAAAGTACAGAATGTCAGGAAATTTCCCCAGTGTCCTAAGTGTTTGAAGAACCACCGGGGCGAATGCAGACTGAGATTTGGGAAGTGTTTCAATTGTGAGGAGGTTGGACACATATTCAAAGAATGCTCGAAGCCTAGAATTACCAGATGCTACAATTGTAACAAGGTCGGCCATATTAGTAGAAACTGTCCAGTTCCTAAGAGTGGCCCTGCTATGATTAAACCGAGAATATTCTCCATGATGGAGTCGGGTGATGAAGACCAGTCTGTTGTGGTGTCAGGTACTATATTGATCAACTCTGTACCTGCTTTTACTTTAATAGATTCTGGTGCAACACATTCGTTTATAGCATCTGCATTTGCTGTTAAGTTAGATGTACAATTCACCCCTTCCATGCATGTGTTTAATGTTGCATTACCCTCTGGTGAACGCATGCACTCTAACCAAGTGATGCTTGACAGTGATGTGTTAGTAGGGAATGTAAGTCTACCTGCTGATCTTATTATTATGGATATAATGAGATTTGATGTAATCCTAGGAATGGACTGGTTGTTTAAACACCACGCCACGATTGATTGTAGGACTGGAATAGTTAGCTTCCACCCCTGGTAGTTTGAAGCATACCTTTCAAGCTTCAAGAAAGAGTAAGGAAATGTCTGTGATGACTTCTATTAACACTATACCTTCCCTATGTGGAGAGTATTTGTGCTTCTTACCTAGTGTTTTAGACACACAACTTGTAGGAAAATCAAATCCTCAAAATGTTTTAATTGTCCAAAACTTTCTTGAAGTATTTCTAGATGACCTTCCTGGTTTACCACCAGATAGGAAAATTGAATTTGTTGTAGATATTTACCCCGGCGCCGAACCTGTGTCTAAAAATTCATATAGATTAGCACCTACAGAACTTAAGGAATTGAAGAAACAGTTGGAGGATTTATTGGAGAAAAGGTTCATACACCCTAGCTTTTTACCGTGGGGTGCACCTGTTCTTTTTGTCAAAAAGAAAGATGGATCAATACGTATGTGCATTGATTATAGAGAATTGAATAAGTTAACTGTTAAGAACAAGTATCCATTACAAAGGATTGATGATTTATTCGACCAACTTAATGGTGCAAGAGTTTTATCCAAGATTGACCTTAGGTTCGGTTATTACCAGTTGAAGGTTAAATCTGAAGATATCCCAAAGACTGCCTTTCGCACAAGGTATGGACATTATGAGTTTTTGGTTATGTCCTTTGGATTGACAAATGCACCAGCAGCCTTTATGGATCTTATGAATAGGGTGTTTCATGAATACTTGGATAAGTTTGTCATAGTGTTTATCGATGATATTTTAATCTATTCCCGTTCCAAGGATGAACATGTTAGGCACCTGACCTTGGTGTTGGAAGTATTAAAACAGCACCAACTATACGTCAAGTTTTCTAAGTGTGAATTTTGGTTGGACCAAGTTCACTTTTTAGGACATGTTATCTCTAGGGATGGAATATCTGTCGATCCAGCTAAGGTTCAAGCAGACCCCAATCGAGGAATGCTACAGATATCAGGAGTTTTCTTGGACTAGCAGGATATTATAGAAAGTTCATTGAAAGATTTTTGAAGATTGCTACACCCCTTACTAAGTTAACAAGGAAAAATGTGAAATATATATGAACTGACGAATGTGAACATAGTTTTCAGACCCTGAAACAGAAACTGACCAATGCTCCAATTTTAACCCTTCTAGTTGAAGATGGTAAATTTAGTATTTATTGTGATACTTCCAAAATTGGTCTTGGTTGTATGTTAATGCAGGATGGTAAAGTAATAGCTTATGCCTCTAGACAGTTGAAAACACATGAGAAGAATTACCCTACACATGACTTTGAATTAGCTACAGTGGTATTTGCACTTAAGATTTGGAGGCATTACTTGTATGGACAATCTTGCGAGATATTTTCAGATCATAAGAGCCTGAAGTATATTTTCACACAGAAGGAACTAAACATGAGGCAACGTCGATGGTTGGAATTTGTAAAGGACTATGATTTTGAGATTAAATATCATCCCGGCAAAGCAAATGTTGTGGCGGATGCTTTGAGTAGAGTAACAACACCAACCCCAACTATGATTTTCAATATACCGTTAGCCTTAGAGACAGAATTCCAAAGGTTTAATCTAGAAGCAGTAACCAGTGTATCAGCTATACTCTCAGCCATAACCTTAAAGCCTACCATTCTAGAGAAAATAAAGGAAGCTCAGACGAATGATGATGAGTGTAACAAGTACAAGTTAAGCATGGATTCTACGGACAAGTCAGATTTTAACCATTCTACCGATGGAATCCTTAAGTTTACAAATAGATGGTTGTTCCTGCCATTAAAGAACTTCGTGATGAGATTCTTTCTGAAGCACACTCTTCCAGGTTCTCTGTTCACTCTGGGAGTACAAAGATATACAAGGATCTCAGACAACATTATTGGTGGCCAAGTATGAAAAGAAGTGTGGCAGAATATGTGGAATCGTGTCTAGTTTGTCAACAGGTTAAAGCTGAGCACCAGAGACCTGCAGGAATGTTACAACCCTTACCAGTTCCCAAATGGAAATGGGAACAAATAACGATGGACTTTGTTGTGGGATTGCCTAAAACAGCAAAGGGACATGATGCAATTTGGGTGATAGTTGACCGTCTGACCAAATATGCTCATTTCCTACCGATAAAGGTGACTTACTCGACGGATCAGCTAGCTGAGTTGTATGTGCATGAAGTTGTTAGACTGTATGGAGTTCCAAGCACTATAGTTTCTGACCGGGATTCTAGATTTACATCTAAGTTTTGGAAAAGTTTGCAAAAGGCTATGGGAACACAACTTAGTTTTGGCACAACTTTTCACCCCCAAACAGATGGACAATCCGAGAGAACTATTCAGACTTTAGAAGATATGCTCCGCGCATGCATATTAGATTTTCAAGGATCTTGGAGTAAATACTTGTCTTTGGTAGAGTTTTCTTATAATAACAGCTTTCAAGTAACGGTAGGAATGACACCATATGAAGCACTGTATGGACGAAAATGTAGATCTCCCTTGTACTGGGATAAAGTTGGTGAAGCGCGTTTGATTGGCCCTGAAATTGTGCAACAAACTATTGAGAAGGTTGCCCTCATCCGCCAGAGGATCTTAATAGCTCAAAGCTGACAGAAGAGCTATGCCGACAGGAAGCGCAGAGAATTAGAGTTTGAAATAGGTGATGAAGTTTTTCTTAAGATATCACCATTTAAAGGAGTTGTGAGATTTGGAAAGAGAGGCAAGTTGAACCCCAGGTTCATTGGACCGTTCACGATTCTGAAGAGGATTGGGAGAACAGCTTACCAGTTGCAACTATCAACTTCTATGGAAGGGATACATGATGTATTCCACGTTTCTATGCTGAAAAAGTGCATAAGGGATCCAAATCCGGTCATGGAACAGCAAGACTTTGAGGTTCATCCTACCCTTGTCTATGAAGAGAAACCAGTAAAGATCTTAAATTATGCAGTGAAGGTATTGCGCAACAAAGTTGTTCCATTGGTGAAAGTCTTGTGACGTAACCAGAATATAGAGGAGACAACTTGGGAGCGCCAGCAAGACATGATTGACCAACATCCAGAATTATTCAGATACTGAATTTTGAGGGCAAAATTCTTTTAAGGAGGGTAGATTGTAACACCCGGTTTCATTGAACTATTTATTTTACTAACTTGTAGTGAATGTTTTATAGATGGTATTGGGAGGAATTACTGATTAGGTTAATGAAGGAATAAGTAAGGGCATTTTAGTAATTATAAATTAATAGTGGATAACCTATTTAAAGAAGAATTTATTGAGGTTTAGCCGCCACTGTTTATTCTCACTCTAAGTTTTCAGCTCAACTTAGCAGAGCTCCCCAAGCGACTTTCTTCCCGATTCCTTTCTCCAATCTAGGTGAGTTCTACCTTGATTTCTTACTGATTTTGTGACTAAGGATGATTGAGTGGAGATTGTGGATATGTATTTTGTGATTTGCCATGAATGAGAGTAGATTCGGGTTTAGTGTAAAATTTGGGAATGCTCAGTGAATAGAACTCCCAACTGTCCACTTAGGTTTTCTGAATGCTTTAGAATGAGGATTAGTAAGGATTGGCTTAATGCTATGTTTATGGTTCTAGGTGAGCAATTTCGAAGCAATTCCTAACCGAGTATCCACCAGGAATCCAGGTAAGTGAAGTTTGTTTGTGCCTTCGGGCCTACATCACAAAACATTAGGATTATGTTTACTTGAATGTGTCTGTATGCTATGCATCATATTTTAAAAGTATACGAAAAAGAATTTGAATGCATGTTGGCATGGTAAGGAATGAACATTATGAAACAGCTATGTGAATCAGATTTACTGTTAAGGGAAATAATCCGCCCCTTAATGAGACAGTGGATATTTAGACTTTGAGAAATTTGATCTGCTTCCCATCGAACAGGGGGATCTGAAACAGCTATGTGAATCAGATTTACTATTAAGGGAATTAATCCGCCCCTTAATGAGTCTGTGGATATTTATACTTTGGGAGAGTTGATCCAACTCCCAATTTCACAGGGGGATCTGAACAGAAACGATGCATGAACAACTGAGATGAGAAAGTAGAAATTGCATGTTTAGGAATTCATATTTCAGCATTTCATTTCATTACTACTTTACTTACTTAGGATTAGGCTAATAGATGAGTTTTGTGATGTAGGTGAAAAAGTGTCAACAGGTGTGTTTACTGAGTTTGCTGAGGACTAGACTGGTTGGAGGAGTGCATCTATGTAACAATCTGGCAGTTGATGGGGCGGTTTAACTGATGTCAGTTGGTGTGAAGGTTTAGTTGACAATGTTTCAATTTAAGTATGTTGAGCATTCACGACAATAGTGGTTTCAATATTTTGAATACGTTTTGAGATTTTTCAGATATTAGTATTCTGTTGAGTTTTAATGTTGGTTCTTACCGGATTTTGAGTAATGCATTGGTTTGAATTGTTTCTGAATGGTTTTAGCGAAGTAAGCAAATTCCTTTCTGTAGTAAAGTTGTGTTTGTATAACAAGGAGTAGTTGAAATGTCGCTCTGTTCTCTATCGGTAGATGATGTCTATCGGCAGATGTTGAGTTGTTGTTCTGTTGTCTATCGGAAGATGTCTTCAGTAAAGCCATCGGATGATGTCTTCAGTAAAGTCATCGGATGATGTCTTCAGAGGAAGCCATCGGAAGATATAAGTAGAAAATTTGTTGTTTAGTGATCGGTGGATGTCGTGTATTAAACCTATCGGATGATGTAGTAGAAGTTTTGTCGTTAGCGATCGGTGGATGTCGTGTGTTAAACCTATCGGATGATGTAGTAGAAGTTTTGTCGTTTAGTGATCGGTATATGTAGCTTGTTCTACTGGAAGACGAGAGTAAAAGATTTGTCGTCTTGTGGTCGGCAGAGGCTAGGTGAATGAATCATCCGGCTGACGTCATCGGTGGAAGCCTTCGTGTAACACCCGGAAAATTGTTACAACGCGCGTAACCTTAGATAGGTTATGTTAAGTAGTAAAATTAGAGTGAAATTTTGGAAGAGGAATTTGAGAGAAAAATAAAGTGAATAAATTTGATTAAATTAAGTGGTTAATTAATTTGTGTTCGGATATTCAAATTGGAGAACTTAAGCCGTGTATAGTTTGAGAGTCAATTTACGCAAATTATAATTTAAGAACGGAATTTTGAAGGGCAAAATGGTATTATTGTTATTATGTTAGTTTTTAATGTATTATTATTATTATTATATAAAAAAAAAACAAACAAAAACAACAAACAGAATAGCGAAGCTATTCTGTTCGAGCTCGAACCCGAGCGCCGAGAGGAGAACGGAGAAGGGAGGAAGACGCGAGCGACGATCGATGGCCGTTCACCGCCGTGGTTTCCGACGCTCTCCGGCCAGACAACGGTGACGAGCAGACTCCGGCCCGTCTCCGTGCACAAATCCGTCGGGTAAGCTAATTTCGCCCTGTTTTTGTTCTGTTTCTGGCCGTGGGTGATAAGCTCGATTGAGCTCCGATCACCGGCCGTTTTTGGCCGTTCTTGGCGTCAATTGACAGAGCTTAATGCCGGCGAGGGTGCCGAGCACTTGTAAGCTCGGATTTGGCGAAAATCCAAGAAGCCCGAATTGGGCATTTCGGGTTTCTGGATTTGGATGCCCTAATTTGTGTTAGATTATATGAATTAGGTATGTGGGTGATAGATTGGTGAGGAATCGGAGGAGAATTGATGAAAATTCAAAATAGGGAAAATTTCGGGTAAAGGGCAGATTCGGGTTTTCTGAGTTTTGACCTAGCTAGGGTCGTTTGTTTTAAAATTCCTTTTGGCAAGTTAAAATAGGGTATTAGAGGAGTACGTGGCCGCTGGAATCGTTCGATTCCGATAACCGACGCAAAAGTTATGCACGTTTGAGGTTTCGGGTCGGTTTTTACTGAACCCAAATTGGTGGCCCGTTTCGTTAGGTTTTTGTTGGATTAGGCTAGAAATAGTAGTTTGAGAGTAATTGGTGAATGTAGGCTTAATTTTAATGAAGTTGAAGTTGGACGGTAAAATTTACATAAAATCGGGTTTTGTGTTTTGGTGAGAGAAAGGAGTTTGAAGTATGGTTAGTTTTAGTTTAGAAATTTATGAGTGAATTGCTAAGTTATTTTCTATAATTGATAGGTTATCGGACGAGTGAATTGATCGTTAGAGGTGAGCACCGTAAAGCCGAGCAGTAAGGTAAGTAGGGGACGTTTGTTTTGCCTTCGGGCCTACACCACGGAACGGTAGGATTTATTTTGTTGTTTGTTGTTTGGCTGTCTTCTTTGTTGGTTAAGCCTTGTTGGTTGTTTGTTGTTTGATGTTTGATTGTCTTCTTTGTTGGTTAAGCCTTGTTGGTTCTTTGTTGTTGATGTTTTGTTGTCCTCTTTGTTGGTCAAGCATTGTTGATGGTTGATTGCTTTACTTTGTTCTGGTCTGGTTAAGTATTGTTAGGTTGGTTGTCGTGTGGGTTGCATTGGTTGGTTGTCGTGTGGGTTGCATTGGTTGGTTGTCGTGTGGGTTGCATTGGTTGGTTGTCGTGTGGGTTGCATTGGTTGGTTGTCGTGTGGGTTGCATTGGTTGGTTGTCGTGTGGGTTGCATTGGTTGGTTGTCGTGTGGGTTGCATTGGTTGGTTGTCGTGTGGGTTGCATTGGTTGGTTGTCGTGTGGGTTGCATTGGTTGGTTGTCGTGTGGGTTGCATTGGTTGGTTGTCGTGTGGGTTGCATTGGTTGGTTGTCGTGTGGGTTGCATTGGTTGGTTGTCGTGTGGGTTGCATTGGTTGGTTGTCGTGTGGGTTGCATTGGTTGGTTGTCGTGTGGGTTGCATTGGTTGGTTGTCGTGTGGGTTGCATTGGTTGGTTGTCGTGTGGGTTGCATTGGTTGGTTGTCGTGTGGGTTGCATTGGTTGGTTGTCGTGTGGGTTGCATTGGTTGGTTGTCGTGTGGGTTGCATTGGTTGGTTGTCGTGTGGGTTGCATTGGTTGGTTGTCGTGTGGGTTGCATTGGTTGGTTGTCGTGTGGGTTGCATTGGTTGGTTGTCGTGTGGGTTGCATTGGTTGGTTGTCGTGTGGGTTGCATTGGTTGGTTGTCGTGTGGGTTGCATTGGTTGGTTGTCGTGTGGGTTGCATTGGTTGGTTGTCGTGTGGGTTGCATTGGTTGGTTGTCGTGTGGGTTGCATTGGTTGGTTGTCGTGTGGGTTGCATTGGTTGGTTGTCGTGTGGGTTGCATTGGTTGGTTGTCGTGTGGGTTGCATTGGTTGGTTGTCGTGTGGGTTGCATTGGTTGGTTGTCGTGTGGGTTGCATTGGTTGGTTGTCGTGTGGGTTGCATTGGTTGGTTGTCGTGTGGGTTGCATTGGTTGGTTGTCGTGTGGGTTGCATTGGTTGGTTGTCGTGTGGGTTGCATTGGTTGGTTGTCGTGTGGGTTGCATTGGTTGGTTGTCGTGTGGGTTGCATTGTGTGGTTGGCATTGGTTGGTTAGGTTGTGTGGTTGCATTGGTTTGTGTCGTGTGGTTGCATTGGTTGGTTGTCGTGTGGTGTTGCATTAGTTAGCGTGGTAGTCGGTTAAAGTGTAAGGCCCTTCGGGCGGGCAACTAAGGCCCTTCGGGGCGGGCAACTAAGGCACTTCAGTGCGGGCAACTAAGGCCTTCGGGCGGGCAACTAAGGCACTTCGGTGCGGCAACTAAGGCCCTTCGGGGCGGGCAACTAAGGCCCTTCGGGGCGGGCAACTAAGGCACTTCGGTGCGGGCAACTAAGGCCCTTCGGGGCGGGCAACTAAGGCCCTTCGGGGCGGGCAACTAAGGCACTTCGATGCGGGCAATGTGTCGTTGTGTGCTTGTCGTTGTGTGTTTGTCGTTGTGTGTCTGTCGTTGTGTGTTTGTCGTTGTGTGTTTGTCGTTGTGTGTCTGTCGTTGTGAGTTTGTCGTTGTGTAAGGCACTTCGGTGCGGGCAATGTGTAAGGCACCTTTGGGGTGCGGGCAACTATGAGTTGAGTAGTCGAGTTGCATTGTGGTGTTGTGTTGTTTGGTGGTTTTGTTCAGTGTTGTGTGTAACTTGTATTCTATCTAGTCGAGTTGCATTGTGGTGTTGTGTTGTTTGGTTGTTTTGTTCAGTGTTGCGTGTGCATTGTGCTTGTTTATATTTGTTATCCCTACTTGCTAAGCGTAAGCTTAAGTGTGCGTGTGTGTTCTGTGGTGTAGGTAACGACGCGGTTACAGGTGAGCTAAGCGAGTGAGCCAGGACGTGGCAGTAGTTGGTGGTGCATGGGGCGTGCCGGTGCGGGCATCTGTCGGGGCGTCTCCACCATGGTCTTCGGAGATGTGGACTTTGTATTTTGATAGCGTGTTGTATATGTCTGTTGTTGTATATAGTTAAGTTAAGGGTGATATGTCGCCCTATATTGTGGTCTTTCTTCAATTAGGGTTGTTAATATTTTAGTTTAACTCTTTACTGCTATTTGGAGATTTCTCATGCCGTATGCTGGATAGTTGGTTGGTTAGGAGTATTCTGGAACTGTTTGGGGATTGAATTATTGCAGGTACCTAGCATTTTGGAGGCGCCATTTTCAAGCGTTACTTTGCCGAAATTTTCGGGAAAGACGCCGTGGTGCTGAAAGGTTAGGGGTAAAGGAATTGATGAGTCTAGGGAGCTAGGTACGAAGTAAGAGAGTTTCGGGAGTTTAGTTGTAAATTCAGCTGTGTAATTTTCTTTTATGTTTGGGAGTTTATGTTTTAACGTGGGATTGGTTAGCAAAGTAGCGCACTGAGCCAGGGTGGGTTCGGGGGCGTTACAAGATGGTATCAGAGCAAAAATGGTCGAGTCGTTCAAATGATTACCCGACAATGCCGGCCGCCATGCAACGTGCTTCACCGACTGTAAGTAATTCTTTTCCTTTAGTTGTTTAGAGCTGAGTTTCGATTGTTTAATCTTGTTCAGGCTTAGAACGAATGTACCATGACAACTTCGGTGGATTCCATTAACCAACTTATAGATGTAGTGAACCTATGGTTCGAATAGCTAGGAATTTATGAATTTAATTGAAAAGCGAAACAGACAAGGTAACATCTGTAGGATAGATAGAAGTAGAATGGAGCATAGAGAGATTTTTTAGGAAACATTTGTACTCAGGATAGATATTAAAACCTAGTTGAAGAGTAAAAGAGAATCAAGTAGTTAATAAAATTCGGAGAGAATCCCGAGTGAGAATTTGGAAAGGAGGTTAGGCAATTAGGTTTAGACTTTGAGTGTTCGGTAGAGTGTGACTAAAAGTTTCAAACCGTTGAGAGGGAAACTAGCTTAGTTTTGTGTCGCTAAGTTATTAGAAAATGGAGGATAGGAGATGAAAGTTACGTTCTAGGTTTTGGATGGACTTAGGAAGAGGTAAGTAATGAGATTAGTTATTAAGGACGTAGTATTTTGTGTAAAGCTGAAGAACGTAGAGAAGAACGGATAAGAAGAAAAGAAAGGTCCACACATAGATTTTATGAGTAAACTCAGCGGAAGGTTAGAATCTGAGTCCTATGAGTTCGAATGAAAGGGACGAAAATTAACTTCGAAAAGTGTTTGAGTGTGTAGAGAGACTATGAAGTTAAAAAGTTGGAGGTTTTGGTATTTGGTGACCTAGCTAGTTAAACATAGGATGTAAGTTGGAATTCAAAATGCTATTAGGCAAGAAAATTTAAATTGTTGCAATGCAAGTTAGATGAGTTATTAGCTGGCATTATGAATTTTGGAAAGGACTTAGAAAAGAAAGAGGCAAATGAAGAGATGAGTTAATCTCAAAGAAGAGAGAGACAAGCATGTTAGTCAGTAAAGGATTTAGTATCCAGTGTGAAAATGAGGAGTTAGAGAATATTGATAGAAAGGAGAGAAAGTTCACACGAAAGTTATACGAGTAAATTTAGGAGTAAGGTGCATTCTAGAGGATTATAGAAGTTCCGCTTGAATCTTGGGGTTAAAGTTAAGTGTATGAATACCATTCGGAATGTTGAGAGTAAAAGTGGAACAGAGTTAGTTTAGACCTAAGCATTTGAGAATGTTTAGTGAGAGTTCGGAGTCAGCGGACGATGATCGAATGTTTTAGGATGTGTCATGATGGTTTGAGGTAAAAAGGAATAAAATCTTATAGAGAGAAAGTTGTAGGAACCCAAAAAAAAGGTTATCCATTCAGAGTTTGGTGTTCCATGTGGAGAGGAGGAAGTTCACACGGGGATTATGTGAGTAAATTCCAAGTAAGTTGAATTATGGAGGGTTAAAAAAAAAAAAAAAAAAAAGAGTGATTGAGGAATTTGATAAACTGAGTTTGACAAGATTGAGGGTCTAAGTGATGAGTGTGCAAGTTAAAGTCAACGAACATAATTAGGAATGTAACATTGGAGATGTAAAGTGTTAGCAATACGTGATAGGTGAATTTAGTTCTAGAGAAAACTAGAGTGGAGACCTTAGCATAGATGAAGTTGACAGTGCAACCTAAAGGTCAAGAGAGTATCGTGAAATAAGTAAGTTGAGGAAATGTAAGACTTGGAAGACATAGAAACTTGTTATTTCTTGATAGGCAACTAAGACCATAGAGTAGTCGAGGTTTAGCATAGCACCCCGGGAGTTAGGTGAGTCGAAGAGCGTTAAACTTTGAGGATTTAGGGTAAGTAGGTTAATTATCAAGTTTTTGGGGTTACGGTATTGAGGTAGTTAGCTAAGTATTTGTTGAATATTAGATTAAATGAACATTTGGTGAAATTGAAAACTTGGAGATGTTGGAGATGTAGGACTGATCATTATCGGAGAAGTGTTAAGGACACTCGATAGATGCGTCGAACCGTAGCATAGTTAAGAGTCGTCATGAAAACCCACATAGCAAGAGGATAGAGTTGGAATGATAAAGTGGAAGAATCACTAAGGTATGCAAATTTTGAAGACAATAATTGTTGAGATTCTTGAGCGTTGGAATGTATAGTTTAGAATGACCCAACTTAGAGTCATAGAGAATTGACAAATTGGAGTGAATGAAAACTTAGTTAAGACTTCGAGTGCATATTTAGGTAGTGAGCGATAGTAAGATAGAAGGGAAGTGGAGACTTAAGGATTTAGAATAAGAAGTATATTGATTGAATTTTTATGTTACGTGATTGGGAATACATTGAGAGTTCAAATAAGTTAGGTGACGTATTGTGAAGAGAATTAGGAAAATATTTGTAGTAGTGTTAAGAAACTTGGGAAGAAATTATAAGCCGTATACTATTAGAAGCCGTATACTATAGAAAGGGGAAGGTTAGACTTTGAGGTCTGAACCTTAAGTAATTAGTAGTGTAAGATGAGGAGGAATTAGATAAACTTAGCCTGAGGAAAAGCTAGAGTTGAGAACTAAGTTGATAAAGATGTAACGGTCTAAGTGATGTCTAAGTGATAAGTGTTTATGAGTATTCAAGTTAGAGGGTAGGTTGGGGAATACCTAGAGTACGCAAATTTTGAGGACAAAATTTTTGTGAGGGTGGATTGTAACACCCAGAAAATTCTTACAACGCGCGTAACCTTAGATAGGTTATGTTAAGTAGTAAAATTAGAGTGAAATTTTGGAAGAGGAATTTGAGAGAAAAATAAAGTGAATAAATTTGATTAAATTAAGTGGTTAATTAATTTGTGTTCGGATATTCAAATTGGAGAACTTAAGCCGTGTATAGTTTGAGAGTCAATTTACGCAAATTATAATTTAAGAACGGAATTTTGAAGGGCAAAATGGTATTATTGTTATTATGTTAGTTTTTAATGTATTATTATTATTATTATAAAAAAAAAAACAAACAAAAACAACAAACAGAATAGCGAAGCTATTCTGTTCGAGCTCGAACCCGAGCGCCGAGAGGAGAACGGAGAAGGGAGGAAGACGCGAGCGACGATCGACGGCCGTTCACCGCCGTGGTTTCCGACGCTCTCCGGCCAGACAACGGTGACGAGCAGACTCCAGCCCGTCTCCGCGCACAAATCCGTCGGGTAAGCTAATTTCGCCCCTGTTTTTGTTCTGTTTCTGGCCGTGGGTGATAAGCTCGATTGAGCTCCGATCACCGGCCATTTTTGGCCGTTCTTGGCGTCAATTGACAGAGCTTAACGCCGGCGAGGGTGCCGAGCACTTGTAAGCTCAGATTTGGCGAAAATCCAACAAGCCCGAATTGGGCATTTCGGGTTTCTGGATTTGGATGCCCTAATTTGTGTTAGATTATATGAATTAAGTATGTGGGTGATAGATTGGTGAGGAATCGGAGGAGAATTGATGAAAATTCAAAATAGGGAAAATTTCGGGTAAAGGGCAGATTCGGGTTTTCTGAGTTTTGAACCTAGCTAGGGTCTTTGTTTTAAAATTCCTTTGGCAAGTTAAAATAGGTATTAGAGGAGTACGTGGCCGCTGGAATCGTTCGATTCCGATAACCGACGCAAAGTTATGCACGTTTGAGGTTTCGGGTCGGTTTTACTGAACCCAAATTGGTGGCCCGTTTCATTAGTTTTGTTGGATTAGGCTAGAAATAGTAGTTTGAGAGTATTGGTGAATGTAGGCTTAATTTTAATGAAGTTGAAGTTGGACGGAAAATTTACATAAAATCGGGTTTTGTGTTTTGGTGAAGAAAGGAGTTTGAAGTATTGGTTGGTTGTCGTGTGGGTTGCATTGGTTGGTTGTCGTGTGGGTTGCATTGGTTGGTTGTCGTGTGGGTTGCATTGGTTGGTTGTCGTGTGGGTTGCATTGGTTGGTTGTCGTGTGGGTTGCATTGGTTGGTTGTCGTGTGGGTTGCATTGGTTGGTTGTCGTGTGGGTTGCATTGGTTGGTTGTCGTGTGGGTTGCATTGGTTGGTTGTCGTGTGGGTTGCATTGGTTGGTTGTCGTGTGGGTTGCATTGGTTGGTTGTCGTGTGGGTTGCATTGGTTGGTTGTCGTGTGGGTTGCATTGGTTGGTTGTCGTGTGGGTTGCATTGGTTGGTTGTCGTGTGGGTTGCATTGGTTGGTTGTCGTGTGGGTTGCATTGGTTGGTTGTCGTGTGGGTTGCATTGGTTGGTTGTCGTGTGGGTTGCATTGGTTGGTTGTCGTGTGGGTTGCATTGGTTGGTTGTCGTGTGGGTTGCATTGGTTGGTTGTCGTGTGGGTTGCATTGGTTGGTTGTCGTGTGGGTTGCATTGGTTGGTTGTCGTGTGGGTTGCATTGGTTGGTTGTCGTGTGGGTTGCATTGGTTGGTTGTCGTGTGGGTTGCATTGGTTGGTTGTCGTGTGGGTTGCATTGGTTGGTTGTCGTGTGGGTTGCATTGGTTGGTTGTCGTGTGGGTTGCATTGGTTGGTTGTCGTGTGGGTTGCATTGGTTGGTTGTCGTGTGGGTTGCATTGGTTGGTTGTCGTGTGGGTTGCATTGGTTGGTTGTCGTGTGGGTTGCATTGGTTGGTTGTCGTGTGGGTTGCATTGGTTGGTTGTCGTGTGGGTTGCATTGGTTGGTTGTCGTGTGGGTTGCATTGGTTGGTTGTCGTGTGGGTTGCATTGGTTGGTTGTCGTGTGGGTTGCATTGGTTGGTTGTCGTGTGGGTTGCATTGGTTGGTTGTCGTGTGGGTTGCATTGGTTGGTTGTCGTGTGGGTTGCATTGGTTGGTTGTCGTGTGGGTTGCATTGGTTGGTTGTCGTGTGGGTTGCATTGGTTGGTTGTCGTGTGGGTTGCATTGGTTGGTTGTCGTGTGGGTTGCATTGGTTGGTTGTCGTGTGGGTTGCATTGGTTGGTTGTCGTGTGGGTTGCATTGGTTGGTTGTCGTGTGGGTTGCATTGGTTGGTTGTCGTGTGGGTTGCATTGGTTGGTTGTCGTGTGGGTTGCATTGGTTGGTTGTCGTGTGGGTTGCATTGGTTGGTTGTCGTGTGGGTTGCATTGGTTGGTTGTCGTGTGGGTTGCATTGGTTGGTTGTCGTGTGGGTTGCATTGGTTGGTTGTCGTGTGGGTTGCATTGGTTGGTTGTCGTGTGGGTTGCATTGGTTGGTTGTCGTGTGGGTTGCATTGGTTGGTTGTCGTGTGGGTTGCATTGGTTGGTTGTCGTGTGGGTTGCATTGGTTGGTTGTCGTGTGGGTTGCATTGGTTGGTTGTCGTGTGGGTTGCATTGGTTGGTTGTCGTGTGGGTTGCATTGGTTGGTTGTCGTGTGGGTTGCATTGGTTGGTTGTCGTGTGGGTTGCATTGGTTGGTTGTCGTGTGGGTTGCATTGGTTGGTTGTCGTGTGGGTTGCATTGGTTGGTTGTCGTGTGGGTTGCATTGGTTGGTTGTCGTGTGGGTTGCATTGGTTGGTTGTCGTGTGGGTTGCATTGGTTGGTTGTCGTGTGGGTTGCATTGGTTGGTTGTCGTGTGGGTTGCATTGGTTGGTTGTCGTGTGGGTTGCATTGGTTGGTTGTCGTGTGGGTTGCATTGGTTGGTTGTCGTGTGGGTTGCATTGGTTGGTTGTCGTGTGGGTTGCATTGGTTGGTTGTCGTGTGGGTTGCATTGGTTGGTTGTCGTGTGGGTTGCATTGGTTGGTTGTCGTGTGGGTTGCATTGGTTGGTTGTCGTGTGGGTTGCATTGGTTGGTTGTCGTGTGGGTTGCATTGGTTGGTTGTCGTGTGGGTTGCATTGGTTGGTTGTCGTGTGGGTTGCATTGGTTGGTTGTCGTGTGGGTTGCATTGGTTGGTTGTCGTGTGGGTTGCATTGGTTGGTTGTCGTGTGGGTTGCATTGGTTGGTTGTCGTGTGGGTTGCATTGGTTGGTTGTCGTGTGGGTTGCATTGGTTGGTTGTCGTGTGGGTTGCATTGGTTGGTTGTCGTGTGGGTTGCATTGGTTGGTTGTCGTGTGGGTTGCATTGGTTGGTTGTCGTGTGGGTTGCATTGGTTGGTTGTTGTGTGGGTTGCATTGGTTGGTTGTCGTGTGGGTTGCATTGGTTGGTTGTCGTGTGGTGTTGCATTAGTTAACGTGGTAGTCGGTTAAAGTGTAAGGCCCTTCGGGGCGAGCAACTAAGGCCCTTCGGGGCGGGCAACTAAGGCACTTCGGTGCGGGCAACTAAGGCCCTTCGGGGCGGGCAACTAAGGCCCTTCGGGGCGGGCAACTAAGGCACTTCGGTGCGGGCAACTAAGGCCCTTCGGGGCGGGCAACTAAGGCCCTTCGGGGCGGGCAACTAAGGCCCTTCGGTGCGGGCAACTAAGGCACTTCGGTGCGGGCAACTAAGTCCCTTCGGGGCGGGCAACTAAGGCCCTTCGGGGTGGGCAACTAAGGCACTTCGGTGCGGGCAATGTGTCGTTGTGTGCTTGTCGTTGTGTGTTTGTCGTTGTGTGTCTGTCGTTGTGTGTTTGTCGTTGTGTGTTTGTCGTTGTGTGTCTGTCGTTGTGAGTTTGTCGTTGTGTAAGGCACTTCGGTGCGGGCAATGTGTAAGGCACCTTTGGGGTGCGGGCAACTATGAGTTGAGTAGTCGAGTTGCATTATGGTGTTGTGTTGTTTGGTGGTTTTGTTCAGTGTTGTGTGTAGCTTGTATTCTATCTAGTCGAGTTGCATTGTGGTGTTGTGTTGTTTGGTTGTTTTGTTCAGTGTTGCGTGTGCATTGTGCTTGTTTATATTTGTTATCCCTACTTGCTAAGCGTAAGCTTACGTGTGCGTGTGTGTTCTGTGGTGTAGGTAACGACGCGGTTACAGGTGAGCTAAGCGAGTGAGCCAGGACGTGGCAGCAGTTGGTGGTGCATGGGACGTGCCGGTGCGGGCATCTGTCGGGGCGTCTCCACCATGGTCTTCGGAGATGTGGACTTTGTATTTTGATAGCGTGTTGTATATGTCTGTTGTTGTATATAGTTAAGTTAAGGGTGATATGTCGCCCTATATTGTGGTCTTTCTTCAATTAGGGTTGTTAATATTTTAGTTTAACTCTTTACTGCTATTTGGAGATTTCTCATGCCGTATGCTGGATAGTTGGTTGGTTAGGAGTATTCTGGAACTGTTTGGGGATTGAATTATTGCAGGTACCTAGCATTTTGGAGGCGCCATTTTCAGGCGTTACTTTGCCGAAATTTTCGGGAAAGACGCCGTGGTGCTGAAAGGTTAGGGGTAAAGGAATTGATGAGTCTAGGCAGCTAGGTACGAAGTAAGAGAGTTTCGGGAGTTTAGTTGTAAATTCAGCTGTGTAAGTTTCTTTTATGTTTGGGAGTTTATGTTTTAACGTGGGATTGGTTAGCAAAGTAGCGCACCGAGCCAGGGTGGGTTCGGGGGCGTTACACTTCGGTTTGTTTCTGCCCTTTTGTTGACTTCGTTCAGCGGATGATGTGTTTGACTTTTATAAACTTTAAGTATTTCACGCCTAAGCCTTCATCTCTTCCGGCCGAATTATTTTCTTAATATTTTAATTGATTATTCAAACACTATTTTATAGTTTTGCTTAACTTTGCTTTGCTCAAATATTTTCTGCTGCAAGTTTTTATGTTTTTAACAAACGTTCAAATTTGACTTTCAAACGAAGTTTTAAATTTGGTCCGAAATTTTCGTAGTTATGTTCGGGTTTATGTGTAACGAATCGGGTTCAGAAAACTTGGGGCGTTACACCAATGTAGCTGTTGCAAGAGTGAAGAGTCCAAAAGAGCCGGAGACATTTGAAGAAGCCTTTCAAAGAGTTGAATGAGTCAAAGCTATGGAGGAAGAGATTCTAGCATTGGACCACAATCAAACATGGGAACTTATGCCAAAGCCAAGAGAAGTAAAATTAATTTCATGCAAATGGGTCTACAAGATCAAGACTCGTCCAAATGGATCGATCGAGCGATACAAGGCTTGGTTGGTAGCTCGTGGCTTTTCTCAGCAATACAGACTTGACTATGATGAAACGTTTAGTCCAGTGGCGAAGATTACAACTGTGCGAGTCCTTCTAGCTCTTGCAACCAGCACAGATTGGAAACTCTGGCAGATGGATGTGAAAAATACTTTCTTGCATGGAAAGTTGGATCGAGAGATCTACATAGTCCCCCTTGAGAGCAGAATTCGTCCCGATTATGTATGCAAGTTGAGAAAAGCGCTCTACGGGTTGAAGCAAGCGCCAAGAGAATGGTACAGCAAGATTGCCGAATTTCTGACTAAATATGATTACTTGTTGGTACATGCAGATTCTAGCTTGTTTGTGAAAACTAGAGAAGGAAAACTAGCAGCGGTGCTAGTTTACGTGGATGATTTGATCATCACAGGAGATGACGAAGAATAGTTTTTTCAAACAAATGAAAATTTGGTTGTTTGATTCTGCATGAAAGAGCTTGGAGAGCTCAAACATTTTCTTGGATTAGAGATTAATCGCACAAGTAATGGTTTATTTCTGTGTCAAAATAAATACTTCATAGACTTGTTACAAAAGTTTGGTATGCAAGAGTGCAAACCAATTTCAACACCGATGGATGCCAATGCCAAGATGTGTGCACATGACGGCAAAGATTTGGCGGATACGACGATGTATCGACAGCTCGTGGGTAGTCTAATTTACCTAACTCTGACCCGACCTGACATTTTTTTTGCAGTTGGTGTTGTCAGTCGATACATGCAGAATCCAAAGAAGTCTCACTTAGAAGCGGTTCGCCGAATTATGAAGTATATCAAGTGTACATTTGACTATGGACTTTTGTACAAGAGAGGTGGCAATTGCAAGTTGGTTGGCTACTACGACGCAGATTATGCTAGAGATCATGACACGCGTCGATCAATGACTGGATATGTGTTTAAACTCGGAGGTAGAACAGTTTCCTGGTGTAGCAAGCGACAACCAACAGTGTCACTGTTAACTACCGAAAGAAGAGTATCGAGCAGCAGCCATGGCAGCTCAGGAGAGTACATGGCTAATTCAGTTGATGAAAGATTTGCACCAACCAGTTGATTATACAATACCACTTTATTGCGATAATCAATCAGCAATCCGTTTGGCAGAAAATCCGGTATTTCATGCAAGGACTAAGTATGTGGAGGTGCATTATCATTTTATTAGAGAAAAAGTTTTACAAGAAGAGATAGAGATGCATCATGTGAAGACAACCGATGAAGTTGCGGATTTGTTCACAAAAAGTTTTAATGTTAGAAAATATGAAGAATTTTGAAAGCAACTCAACATGATGGCCGACATTGAGGGGGAGTGTTGACATTCACTATCGTCCAACCAATAATCATTTATCCATGAGATGCGATTATTTGTGAAGATTCCTTATGTGTGAATGGAGACTTTAAAGTTTGCATTCACTATTCCTTTGACAGCTGCATTCACTATTCCTTGTGTGACTATAAGAAGAAGAATTTGTTTCTTCTTGTGTCTCCCTAGCCTCTATAAATAGAGGCTTGAGAATAGAGTTCCAAATATCCCATTTACAAAATCCAAACCTCCGTGAGAGAAAATGAGTGCAAGAAAATAAAGACAAAGCATTTAGCTTGTGTAGTATTTTCGTATGTGTTTTTCTAAATTGTGTTCAACATTATATAGTGATCTCACAGATGAAGTTAATCATAAAATATAAAACATTACTATTATAAATTTAGATCTGAAACAAAAGTTCATCCATACAAAAGTCATTCATTCAAATGGCTACAACTAGTAACAATCTCCACAACTTTTAATGATCTATTAAAAAAAAAATCAAAGCCCTTAATGAAGTTCTAAGCTCTACAATGTTTAGTTATTTTATCGAATAACATATTAATATATGAAATGGGTTCGCATGCATTTTTGTTAGTGGCAAAGAACAGAGGACAGGTCAGAGAAAAATCACTTCTACTTAAACTAATTCAAATTAAAAGCCTAACAAGGTTACTCCCATATAAGTCGCACTCTAGACGCCAAAACGTTATACAGGGGCGTAGAAACCAATACAGTGATATGATAATAATGATAATTATATGCGAGGTTTAAAACAATAAAAAATTATTTGAAAGCTGTAACTACCTCCTCATTGTCATAAAACTTAGCACAATCAATATGGCGATATCCTTCCTGCAGTGGCAATAAATACAAAATTAGACCTCAGCAACCTCAAACAATATTAAAATAGCCATTAATATTGGGCAGAAGAAGCGTTTCGTCATACAAGCCTGTTAATCTTTGTCTTATGTTCCCTGTACACAATTTACTCACGAGTCTCGCTAAGGGAACCTTTTAGGGACTCCAAAATGATTATCCCCTCCAACAGACCATCCATAATAAGCAGAAACAATGAAATTTCAACCTAACATCCACTGGTTTTCACACAAATAAAAAATACATGTAATATCGCACCTATACAAAATTTCAAACCAGTAGAAAAAGATTATGTTACAGTTTCCTCCTAAATTCACATAATCAATTTCTAAGTCGGCGGAAAGACAACCACGCCTATCATCATCGTAATGATAAAAACAGCGCAATGCAGAATGTAATCGGGAAGAAAAACTAAATAAGACGAAGAAGAAGACCTTGATGGCGGCGATTAAAGCGTCGCCGACAACACCGGGTGGTGTCTGCCATGTCCCCAGGCCTACAGAGGGTATCTTAGCTCCAGTATTCAACGGGAAGTATCGAAGTTCATCAGCCATTGCGAAACTTCAAATCAGATTCCGAAACGAGCAAGTTGCGGAACGTGGATTGTTGGGAGTATAACACTCTAACGGCCAACGACTGATTACCTCCCTTGCCATACGATGATGAAATATAATTTTATATAAGGTGCGGTGGGGCCCACCAAGGCAAAGTTGAATTTTGTTACTATAATATAAAGGGTAAAATGCTCGATGCAGTGCAAAAAATGGATTGAACTTTTTTTTTTGGATAAAAAATGGCTTAAACTATCCAAAATGTCCAAAAAATGGACTCTCGGCAAACCGATATGCCCCCGATATGCCCCCGCATTTCGTTTTCTGAAGGACAACAGTTTGCCGTGTCCGAGACGCGAAAAACCGTTGTCCATGGGGTTATTTTTTGCGCTGGAAAACCCCCCGCGGAAACTTTTCTGAAGGGAGAACGTGTGGCCGCGTTCTTAGAACGGATACCCGTTCTCCCTTCATAAATTTGAACATAAAGAGAAATTTTTATAAATTAATTTTAAAAAATATTAAACGATATTTAATTTATTTGACATTTTTACCACATGTTCAACACATCATGGGAAGGTAATCTGAAAATTTTCGTGATTTTAGAATACTTGTATGATATATTATAAATTTAGATATTTATTTTATAAAAAAAATTATAATAACTCATACAAGTATTATAAAATTACGAAAATTTTAAGATTAACTTTTCATGATGTGGTAAATATGTGGTAAACATTTCAAGTAAATTGAATATCGTTTGGTATTTTTTAAAATTAATTTATAAAAATTTCTCTTTATGTTCAAATTTATGAAGGGAGAATGGGTACCCGTTCTCAGAACGCAGCCACCCGTTCTCCCTTCATAAATTTGAACGTCGGGGTATATCGGTTTATCGGGAGTCTATTTTTTGGATATTTTGGATAGTTTAAGCCGTTTTTTGTCCAAAAAAAAAAGTTCAATCCATTTTTTGCACTCCACTGATAGTTGAGTCCATTTTTTACATTTTACCCTAATATAAATTTGTTTTCAAATAGAATAGTCCGAAAATGACATATCATAGTTTTATGGATTAATCGCCATTGACACCCAAAATTATTTTTAAGTAAACAAGCTTTAATTTGATAGCAAAACGACTCTTATATTGATTAAATTTGTTAAATGTCTCTTATTTTTCTCTTGCAATTATCATTTTAAAGTCCTCTACTAAGTTTGAATCACTCAATTTCTTGCCTAAACTTGATATCAAAATTTATTTAAAAAATTAGTAGACTTAACATTAATAGAAATAAAATTACATGGCATGATCGTTTTAGTTATTGACAAAAATTGAAAAGATGACAATACAAAAAGAATCAAAATTTCACCTCTTTAAATTATTGTAGCAACTAGTAGGACGGCATGGGAAATATAAAAGCAAAATGCAAATAAAAAAATATAATAAAAGGACAACTTACAATTAAAAAAAAAAACAAATGAAGTAATTATAATAATGTGTCTTCCGACTCAAGTGGATAAAAACAAATCCACAAAAATTGGAAATTTGTGTTTTGTCTTTACCTTGATTCCACCTTGGTTTTCTTTATGGCACTCTGCCACCGTGGCTCAAATTTATTTGACTTCGCCCAAATCAACCATCCCACGCTCTCTTAATCATTAAATCAAACTCAAGTTATAAATTAAATATTATGAAATATGAAATTATTTTTAATTTTTAATTTGGTCACGTTTTAAATTTGAACAGTTGTCAACACTCACAGAAAAAAAAAATATTTATTCATTCGTCCTATCTTATAAACAATTTTAAAGTGTATAAAAATAGGCGTGATATACTTTCATTTCTATTTTATGTCGCAGTCTCATCAATGAAAGTCAGAGTCCGTTAAATTACACATGTGGTTAGCTCATGGTTTGTAGAAGAAGCGTAGAAGAAAGAACCAAAGAATTTAACGGTTAAATCGAAGAAAAATATTGACTTGTTAACAAATAATAATTTATAGATTAGTTTATTAACAAATATAATTTAAGGGACACCTTGTCATTGACCCCATATTTTAGAAGTTTTTTTTTTCTTGTATTTAATAATCTAACATAATATATTTTATAATTTTGGTACAATTTAAGTAGAGATATTAATAGTGTCGACGGCAACTCACAAGCAAGGGTTAGTTAAAAGTTAAGCATTTGGGACAAGGTTAATCACAATAATTCATATTGGACTATTTGTTTTAGACCTATAAACTACTTATTGTTTTTGCTACATAGGAAGTGGATATTTAATAAAATAAATCTTTTGAATAAAAAATAAAATTCCACAGCCGGCATTCGAAACCAGAACTCAATTCAATGATTTTGCCAGTAGTGCTATTAATTACATGTTATAAAAGGTCAAGTTGTTTGATAAACAAAAACAACTTACTCTTCAATATTTTAAGTAAGCAACAATAAAATATTATTTGAAATTATATATAAAATAATAACTTATATTTATTTTGTAATGATTTTTTTTTTTTGAAATTTATTTTCACTTCATAAAAAGCTATTGTTGTTTTTTTAGTTAAAGAATTGAACAATCTGTTTATCGTTTGCAAACATCAAAACAAACATCAATTACTTTGCCATCAATTACCATATGTGTAAATTCATGTATGAGCGACTAGAAAACTCTAAGTTTGGGAGAATGTTAAACAATTTTCCAAGAAAATAAACATCTCGTCCAATAATCTATAGCTTTGCAACAGGCTTGACGAAAAGCCCGCTAGAGAGAGAGAGAGAGAGTATTTTCAATGAGTGGAAGATCTTTAGGAGCTGTTGTCGGAGAAGAAGCAGCCATTGTCAAACAGATGATGATCAAGCCAGCGTTTCTACAGAAGAGAAAACCTGGGAGAAATAAAGTAATAGTTAACTTATGTATCTGTCACTGTTCATATTACTTTATAGTTGATTTTGTATTCTAATTACATCCTTAGTTACAATTGTTATCGATATACATGTTAACATTAGTTGAAGGGAAAATACACAGAAATCATTCTGCATTGTCAACTCTCTCTCTCTGTCACGCTCACCTACTTCTTCTTCATTCTTAGTTAACCGGCTCTTTACTATCGTCGGCCTCTCTGTTTCTAACTACCGGCCTTTTACTATCGTCGACCTCTCTATTTTTAGAGCAAAAAAATGATGGCATCCTCCATCTCCTTGATTCCCTCTTCCACTCCAACTCTATCTTCTTCCCCTCTTCCCTCGTTCCCTTCTGTCAAATAAACATTAACCATCAAGCTCATCAATACTAACTATTAGCATATATTATTATTATAATTAATATCATGAGGGTATTTTAGTCATTGATTATTCTCTTTGTTTGATTAGTTTAACCCTAGCTCTATAAACTTCTTTATATGTATCTTTTCCACTCAAGTGTTAATGAGCAATCCTTATTTTCTCTCTATTTTTTCATAGTATCATAGCATGGCGTCCTACAACTTTTGCAAATTAGGGTTTCAGTAAACAGTACGTGAACAGTGCGCGTGAGTTCATGAACAATGCGTGAATTTCCAGTTCTGTGAACAGTAATGAACAGTGCCCTATGTTCGATTGGATTCGGGTATTTGTCTTAGTGAACATTACTGTGAACAGTGATGGACAGTGCGTGAACAGTGATGAACAGTGTGCCTATGTTTGATTGGATTCGGGTATTTGTTCTTGCATATGATATTTTCGATTTCTCCATTTTGATTCGTTATTGTGAGTTTGCGTTTTTTTAATTGGATTAAGTTGATTTTGTTATTTGAGGATTATTGTTGGATTCGGTTGTTTTGGTCGGACTATTTGTGGATTCTGTTGATTTGGGGATTATTGTGGGATTTGGTTGTCTTGGTTTGACTATTTGTGAATTCTGTTGATCTGGGAATTATTTGAGGATTATTGGATTCATCAATGTTTAAGCAATTTCATCAGTTCCTCGCCTCACACCCTCATGCTATATTGGTTGTCTCTTATAAAGGTTTGTCCTCGTCTGGTTCCTCAGGTATATTCTCTTCGTTATGGGTCTTGGATTCAGGTGTCTCTCATTATATGTCTCCTAATTCATCTTCTTTTGCTTTTTTATCTCCCAATTCTTCTGTATCAATTATGACTGCTAATGGCACCGCTATACCGTTAGTAGGTGTTGGCTCTATTGTTACATCTATTGTGCCTCCTTTTTATGTTTATTATATTCATAATCTTACTCTCAGTCTTATTTCTGTTAGTTAATTATGTGAGTCTGGATACTTAGTCTCATTTTCTTCATCCACTTGTTAAGTACAGGACCCGCGCTCTCAGAAGGTGATTGGGACAGGCCGTAGACAAGGGGGACTCTATGTTTTGGATCAACTCAAAGTATCAGATGTTTCAGCTTCTGGTGTGGATTTATCTTCTTTTCGTTTGAGTCGTTCGTCTTCGAATTTTTATTTATGGCATTCTCGTTTAGGTCATTTTTCAGCGTCTCGTTTGCAGTTTAGGACATTTGGACAATCATGACATTTCTTATTGTCATGGTTATAAACTGGCCAAATTTTCAGTCTTACTCTTTTTTAAGAGTCTTTCTTCTTCTTTTGCTCCATTTGATCTTGTCCATTCTAATGTTTGAGGTCCCTCTCTTGTTCCAACAAAAGGAGGTTCAAGATATTATGTTTCGTTTGTCGATGATTTCACTCGTTATACTTGGGTTTACCTTATGAAACGTAGGTCTAATTATCTTACTATTTTCATCAACTTTAAGGCTCTTGTAAAAACGCAACATTTAGCCGTCATCAAGTGTTTTCATTGTGATTTGGGAGGTGAATACACTTCTAACGATTTTTCTCATTTACTTGCTTCTGATGGAATTATACTTCAAACCTCATGTACTGACACTCCTTAACAAAACGGAGTTACTGAAAGGAAACATCGGCATCTTGTTTCTTGTTGTCAGCCGATGTTCCTAGTGAGTTTTGGGGCGAAACGATTCTTATCATTGTTCATGTGATTAATGGAATTCCAACATTTCATAATTCTGGTTTGTCTCCCTTTGAAAAGTTGTATGGGCATGCGTCTGATTATTCTTCCTTGCGAGTCTTTAGTTGTACTTGTTTTGTTCTTCGACCACACGTCGAGCATAATAAATTATCCTATCGGTCTGTCCTGTGTGTTTTTCTGGGTTATGGTGTTGGTCAAAAATGATATCGTTGTTTTGATCCTGTTAGTTAAAAATTGTACGTCCCTCATCATGTTGTGTTTTTAGAGCATATTCCTTTCTTCTCTATTCCTGCTAGTTCACATCATATGACTCAGTCAGATCTCATTCGCATTGATCCTTTCGATATTGACACTGAGGAAGCTGCTCCTACTGATAGATCGACAGAGTCTGATACTTTGGTTTCCGAGACATCTACCTCTCATTCTCCTATTCCTACGACCACTCAATCAACTCCTGAGATTGCGGATGTTCTTCCACTTCGTCAGTCCACTCGACCTCGTATGTCTACTAAACAACCTGATTTTGCTTACTCTTCCTATTCTAGTTCTTTTGCTTTATTTGTTGCTTCTATTCATTGTCTTTCTGAGCATTTGTCCTATAGAGAGGCTGTTTGTGACCCACTTTGGCAAGATGATATGACTGAAGAACTTACTGCTCTTCATCAGACTCATACATGAGATTTGGTACCGTTGTCATCCAGAAAATGTACAATTGGTTCTCGTTGGGTATACAAGATTAAAACTAAGTATGATGGATCCATTGAACGATAGAAGGCTTGACTTGTTGCAAAGGGCTACTCCCAGGAGTATGACATGGATTATGAAGAAACATTTGCCTCTGTTGCAAAGATGATGAGTATTCGCACTATGATTGTGATTGTTTCTGGTTGTCGATGGAGAAAATCTCAAATGGATGTCAAGAATATTTTCTTGAATGGTGATCTTCATGAAGAAGTCTATATGATGCCCCCTCCTGGTGTCACCCACAAATCCGGTGAAGTTTGTCGGCTTCGTAAGACTCTCTATGGTCTTAAACAAGCACCTCATGCTTGGTTTGAGAAGTTCTCCACAGTGATCACTTCACTTGGTTTTCGTCTTAGTCATCATGATTCTGCATTGTTTGTTTGTATATTGATGACATGATTATTACTGGTGATGATTGTGATGAGATTGAATATTTAAAGTCTGAGTTGGCGAGTTGTTTTGCAGTGAAAGACTTGGGTTTGCTACGTTACTTCCCTGGCATTGAGGTCGCTTATTCCCTAAAAGGTTATCTTTTATTTCAGTCAAAGTACATAGTTGATCTGTTTGAGCGTGCACGTCTCACTGACAACACGATTGTTGATACTCCTCTTGAGACTAATGCTCGGTACTCTTTGTTGGATGGTCTTCCTTTGTCGGATCCCAATTTATATTGTACTGTTGTTGGCATCTTGGTTTATCTTACTGTGACTCATCCAGATATTACGAATGTTGTTCATGTGGTTAGTCAGTTTGTTACTGCTTCTACTATTGTTCATTGGACTGTTGTTCTTCGTATTCTCAGATACCTTTGAGGTACTAAAGTTTAGAGTCTCTTGTTCCCTTCTATGTCATCTCTCGAGCTGCGTGCATACTCTGATGCTAATTGGGCTAGTGATCCTACCGATCACAAATCCACGACTCGATTCTGTATTTTCCTGGGTGATTCACTTATTTCGTGGAAGAGTAGGAAATAAGATGTTATTTCTCGGTCTTCTACTGAAGCTGAGTATCGTGTCATGGCCTCGACTACTTGTGAGATTGTTTGATTACGTTGGTTGCTTGCAGATATGGGCGTAATTCAGTTTTTTATGACCGAACCAAGCATATTGAGATTGATTGTCATGTCACCCACCATCATCTTCAGCTTGGCACAATCACCTTGCCTTTTGTCCATTCTTCTCTGCAGATTGCTGATTTGTTTACCAAGGCACACTCCGCTTCGCGATTCTGTTTTTTGTCTGACAAACTCTCAATGCTTATAGTTGTCACATCGTGAGTTTGCAAGGGGATGCTAGCAAATATTATTATTATAATTAGTGTTCTGAGGATATTTTAGTCTTTGATTATTCTCTTTGTTTACCCTAGCTCTATAAACCTCTTTATGTGTATCTTTTGCACTCAAGTGTTAATGAGCAATCCTTATTTTCTCTCTATTCTTCACTAATTACCTTATCAGAAAGGCATAGCTGCTCAACGTCGTTATAGCGAACGTGATCGATCATCTTCTGGACAACATGTTCTCTCATCCTCCACAGTTCCTCGACTCATTATCGTCTCAAATCAATCTAGAATACTCTCTCTGGATGAGGTATAACTGACTCATCACGAGCTGAGCTTTTTCCTCTCTGTTGGAAGACTTGCTGCCCAAATTGTATCATTCACAACAGCCAGTGAGGTGTGGGATGCTCTGGCCCATATTTTTGCATCGTCGTCACTAGAAAGGATCACCGACCTATTGATTCAACTTCACTCTCTATCAAAAAAAGGAATTTTAGCCGCCAGCTTCATCCAAAAAATTACGACGTTATGCAACACTCTCGCAGAAATTGGTGAGCCAGTCTCTTACCGCGACCACATGGTTTACTTCCTGAATGGCCTAGGAAGCGAATACAACTCCTTCGTGGTCTCCGTCCAAAATCATGTGGATCAACCCTCACTAGAAGAGGTTCATAGTCTTCTACAAAGCTTCGAATTTCGCCTAGAAAGGCAAAACTCAACTGCCTCCCTTCCGATGCTGAATCAAATGCAAGTGAATGCTGTAAACCTTCGCTCCTTCTGTGCCGACTAGAGCCCTCATCAGCCCCCCATCTCCCTTTTGACCACAAAATCCATCTTGTTTTCACCAGAACGTGTGTTCTCCTCGCACCCACCCTTGTCAAATAACCAAACCAAAAATCGTTGCCAGATTTTTCAAAAATCGGGCCATGCTGCAACCAAATGCTACCATCAGCTCAATTTAAATACGGCCCAACCGCCTCGGCCCAACCGCCTTATAATCCGAACCAGCCCCCTCCCAGCTTTCCTGCAGCCTATCTTGCTCACTCATCTGTATCCCATCACCAATCTATTCCCTAATCACCCGAATCCGACCCTCTCTCAGATCTCTCCTAGCCCACCGGCGAGGGTCTACTACCAACTCCTGCCATTCCCTCTTCTGGCTCATTGTGGCTCCTCGACTCAAGGGCAACAAACCACTTCACTCCGCACGTCTAAGTTCTTCAATAGCCACAAGCATACCATGGCTCATCCAATGTCATCACTGTCGATGGCAATTTATTCTCTATCCTCCAAACTGGCTCTATTTCCCTCCCTACTTCCACCCGTTCTTTGAATTTATACACTATTTGCCACACTCCAAGCATGTTTCAAAATCTCATTAGTGTCCAACAGTTGTCTCGTGATAACTCTGTATATGTGTCAAGGATCGGATCTCCTACTAGCCTCTCCTTCATGGTTCCCTAACTGATGGACTTTACAAGGTGTCATCACCTTCTCCGGTTTGGGCACTCACTGCTCAGTTTCCTGATCAGCTTTAAAATTCCTCTGCTTTTTGGCACTACCGACTTGGACACCCATCCTCTTCTATTTTGTAGCGGGTCCTACAGTTGTGTAACATTTCTCTATCAAAAAAGGTTGTATCTCAATTTTGTGTTGCATGTCCAATGAGTAAAACTCATCGCTTACATTTTGTAAACTCTAGTTCACATGCTAGACATCCTTTTGATTTAATACATACTGATGTTTGGGGCTCATCTTCTATTATTTCTCTCACCGGTTCACGTTATTTTATGCTATTCGTTGATGATTGCACTCATTTCACTTGGATGTTTCCAGTTAAAATTAAAGAGTGAAGTTTACATCACTTTTGTCCATTTTCAAAAATTCATTCATACTGAATTCGGAGTCTCTATAAAAATTGTGCAATCAGACTGGGGTGGTGAATTCCAATCCTTATCGCCACTGTTTAAATCACTTGGTATACATCTGTAACACCGGCATTTTTGCCATGTAAATATTCTCCGAATTATTAAACTGGATTAATTTGATATTAATACAATGAATGTTTTGTTGGAAACCAAATCGACGGAGCTTATATTGAATTGAATAAAGGGATAAAAACCAAACTAATGTGTAACTAAACAAAACCATTAGTTAGAGATGCATGGAGGGGCAGTTTGGGAAGGAATTAAGGTTGGTGGAAGGGAGCCAATGGATGGATGCCAAATGTCTAAAACTTGCTGAGAAACCTACCTCTTGTCTTCGCGTAAACCTCCATATTCTTCATCTCCTCTCTGTTTCTCTCTTCCAGGCGACCAACGACAATTTTAACCTCAAACTTTTTGTTGTTTCTCCATTCTCCACCTAAGATAATCTTCTAAGCTAGTTAGTAAGTATGGACAAGTTAAACGTTAGTTTTTTTGAAGTTTAGGTTAATGTCCGATTTTGCATGCTATAGGTTCGCGAACTGCAGTAGACGTGTGTACAAAGCTTGCTACAACAGGTAAGTTCATGCGTATAAGTTGGCCCTTAAGGCCCTACAACATGGAGATACTAGGTTTTGGTTCAGATAGTTAGGTCGTAGGTTATGCTATAAGCTAAATGTGTTTTGTGCATTCTGTTTCATGTTTGTTTTTATTCTGTCGCCTGTATATGTTGAGTTTAAGCACCGTATCTGTTCATGCATACACATTTTCTAGAAAACCATGTAAATATTTTCAGCACCAGATTTGAAGTTATGAAAATTAAAAATGTGGATGTAATGTATGGTTATGTGTGGATGAGGACTGACATCCCGTCATGTACTCTTGTTATGTCCTATTATGACATGTACTCCTATTGCACCAGCTCTTCTTCCCACTTATACCTTCCTGTCTAGTGAAACGTAATGTAATGTAACATAATGTTCATGTATTTGAAAATGTTCATGCACAGCATATGCATCATTGCATTTCATGTTCTTACTAAGCTCTACGTTCATAGTTGAACTCCCTGTTGTAGGTATGGATCCTCCAGATGAGGACTTTGTGCATCAAGATGATGAGTAGATGCAGTTGGCAGATTGAGCTCATGGGGATTGGTCGATGCAGTCAGACAAATATTATTCCTGTGAGGCTATATTTTTGAGGTATATGACAAGTTCTGTACAGCTTTTGGGATTTTAAAACGATGTATAGACTTTGTGTTGATGTTTTAAAACCTCTGTTCTGACAGTTGAATATATATTTTGAAATATTCTGGAACTGCTTGGAGTCTTTTCTTTTAGGTTATGCATGGATTGTCTTGGGTTTTAAAGCTATCCATGCAGTTAGATTTTTGAACTTCTGTCATATTTTTCTGATATGTCCAAACTTATGTTTTGAATCGGGTTTTTGAAGTTTAAATCTTTTTGTGTCAAGAGATGTAAACTGTCGAAAAGAGAGGTTGCCGATCGATCGGCTGTGGTAGCAGATCGATCGGTGAAGTGTTAATTTTTTTTAAAAAAAATAGTCTACAGTCGTCCACGCTGTTCTTTAAAACAGTCGTCCACGCTGTTCTTTAAAACAGTCGTCCACGCTGTTCTTTAAAACAGTCGTCCACGCTGTTCTTTAAAACAGTCGTCCACGCTGTTCTTTAAAACAGTCGTCCACGCTGTTCTTTAAAACAGTCGTCCACGCTGTTCTTTAAAACAGTCGTCCACGCTGTTCTTTAAAACAGTCGTCCACGCTGTTCTTTAAAACAGTCGTCCACGCTGTTCTTTAAAACAGTCGTCCACGCTGTTCTTTAAAACAGTCGTCCACGCTGTTCTTTAAAACAGTCGTCCACGCTGTTCTTTAAAACAGTCGTCCACGCTGTTCTTTAAAACAGTCGTCCACGCTGTTCTTTAAAACAGTCGTCCACGCTGTTCTTTAAAACAGTCGTCCACGCTGTTCTTTAAAACAGTCGTCCACGCTGTTCTTTAAAACAGTCGTCCACGCTGTTCTTTAAAACAGTCGTCCACGCTGTTCTTTAAAACAGTCGTCCACGCTGTTCTTTAAAACAGTCGTCCACGCTGTTCTTTAAAACAGTCGTCCACGCTGTTCTTTAAAACAGTCGTCCACGCTGTTCTTTAAAACAGTCGTCCACGCTGTTCTTTAAAACAGTCGTCCACGCTGTTCTTTAAAACAGTCGTCCACGCTGTTCTTTAAAACAGTCGTCCACGCTGTTCTTTAAAACAGTCGTCCACGCTGTTCTTTAAAACAGTCGTCCACGCTGTTCTTTAAAACAGTCGTCCACGCTGTTCTTTAAAACAGTCGTCCACGCTGTTCTTTAAAACAGTCGTCCACGCTGTTCTTTAAAACAGTCGTCCACGCTGTTCTTTAAAACAGTCGTCCACGCTGTTCTTTAAAACAGTCGTCCACGCTGTTCTTTAAAACAGTCGTCCACGCTGTTCTTTAAAACAGTCGTCCACGCTGTTCTTTAAAACAGTCGTCCACGCTGTTCTTTAAAACAGTCGTCCACGCTGTTCTTTAAAACAGTCGTCCACGCTGTTCTTTAAAACAGTCGTCCACGCTGTTCTTTAAAACAGTCGTCCACGCTGTTCTTTAAAACAGTCGTCCACGCTGTTCTTTAAAACAGTCGTCCACGCTGTTCTTTAAAACAGTCGTCCACGCTGTTCTTTAAAACAGTCGTCCACGCTGTTCTTTAAAACAGTCGTCCACGCTGTTCTTTAAAACAGTCGTCCACGCTGTTCTTTAAAACAGTCGTCCACGCTGTTCTTTAAAACAGTCGTCCACGCTGTTCTTTAAAACAGTCGTCCACGCTGTTCTTTAAAACAGTCGTCCACGCTGTTCTTTAAAACAGTCGTCCACGCTGTTCTTTAAAACAGTCGTCCACGCTGTTCTTTAAAACAGTCGTCCACGCTGTTCTTTAAAACAGTCGTCCACGCTGTTCTGTAAAACAGTCGTCCACGCCTTCTGTAAAAGAATTGTCCATTCTGTTCTGTGAACAGTCGTCCACGCTGTTTCTCTAAAACAGTCGTCCACGCAATTTCTCTAAAACAGTCGTCCACGCTATTCCTTAAACAGTAGTCCAGTTCTATAGTTGTCCACAGACTCTGCCTTTGATTTTAAACGTCCACAGGCTTCTGTTGTCTACTGTTTCTGCCCTTTTATTTCAAACGTCCACGGCTTTTGATGTGCCCCGTAGGCCCATTACATGATCTCAGACCCGCGTCCACAATTTTACTAACACACTTGTCTCTTTTGCAGGTCATGGTTCGTGTGAAGCACTCACCGGCCGATTCTCGGAAAATAGTCTATAAATCTTTCATCTTAACGAATCTGGACCACCATTATCACCAGCACACACCTCACTCACTTCACAAGATTCACCTAAAATTTCATTAAATTTCAAGCACGTTTGGTATTTCTTTTACATTTTTCATTCTCGGATTTACTCAGATTTGTGTCACCCGGAGCTAACTGTCTTCTTCAAGTTCGTGAGTCCTATTTGCAGGTCGGAGCTCATCAGGTGGTATCAAAGCTTGGATAGCTCCCTTAGGGTGAGGGAAACATGATCGGTTTGGTTTTCCAAACCCATTTGGTTGCCCAAAACCGAGGCACCAAAACCGAGTGCTTGCTGTTCTTCATTTTCGGTTTGGTGTTCTTGCTGTTTTTCTTACCTTCTCTTTTAGTTAGTTTCTTTCAAAATCATTTCCAGAACGTTTTTGTTAGTTGTCTGCAACTTAAGCATGGGTTTTTAAGTTTTCATTTCCATCATTTTCGTGCTACAAGTTTTCCTTCTCTTTTTGGAAGAACAAACCCTAACAAACTTTGTACTTGCTGTTTTTCTTTCTCTTTTTGGTTTTGCTGACTTGGCTGCTGTGTATCTTACTTTTCCAGCACTTAAGAACATGTTGTTATAATCACAGATCTGAGCATTAAGAAATATGTTTGATTAACATCATTTCGTGTTGTTGTTTAGTGGTTTAAGTTGCTGTTTGGTGTTATAGTTTAATGTTGTTGCATATTTAAATCGGAGCTTCATGTTATAATGATCTGTTGATGCAGTATTAGTACATTAATCTGCTGAGAATATTTACCTTTTCATTTGAATTACATTGGTAAAGTAAAACGTTGCTAAAAGGAGTGAAAGGATAAGTAAAAGTGCATAACCTAAACTAGCCTCTACTTTTGGTGTTTGTTTTATGAAACTTTCACTTTGTGTTTGGATGAGATTTAAATTAATAAGGTTCTGTTGGTAAGATATTTGCTTGTAATTGCATGTTTGGGAATATATGTATTAAGTTCACTAAGACGTTAAAGAGCACGTACGAATTGATTATCTCTGTTTAGTGGATTTAAAACTTGTTTGTTAGTGAATTTGACCTTTCCCCACTAAAACGACCATAACTTTGGCTACAAGTGTCAGTTTTCGACGAGTCACCTGGTAAATTGAAGCTCTTTCAAAGCTCTACAAAAATGCGTTTCAAAATTTTTAGGTCAAAATTCTAGTTAGGTTCTCCACCTTTACCTTCCCTAACACCCGTGATCAACTTGAACCTAATTAATATTTCCTTCCTAAAACTTTAGTATTCACATGAATGAAGACTAGGAGTGCCATTAACCGAGAGCTAAACCAAGATATGAATCAAGAACCAAACCGGGACAAGGACATTCCCCAACCCGAGACTCACACCCCACAAGAGGGAGAGTCTAGCATGCAAGGACAATTAGATGGACTTAGTGGAGAAGTTAACCATATAGGCCAACAACTTAAAGACTTAACCCTTAGCATGAAACACATAATGGAAGTCCTTAATACGAGAATTCCAAATGAAGCGACCCGAGAACCCCCACCTCGATTTAGACCCAGACCCGAAAATCCTAGGAGACGATTTCAAGAACCATATCTCACCTCGGACGAAGAAAGACCTGAGTATCCTAGAAGAAGAAACTCGCTTTATGAGGAGGAGGAAGAATGGACCTTAGATGAAGAAGAGACTTTTCGACCAAATAGACGAAAGGATCAAGAGGACCTTAGAAATGTCAAACTACATATACTCCCATTTGACGGGACATGCGATGGAGATACCTTTCTTGAATGGATTGATAAGGTAGAGAAAGTTTTCGACTATTATGAGTACTCCGATAAAGTAAAGATCCAGTTAGTATTCGTAGAGCTATCGAGATATGCAGCCCTCTGGTGGTCCAATATTAAGCTCCAAAGACGACGGATAGGAGATACCCCCATTACGACATGGAGAGCAATGAAGTTGCTCATGACTAAGAGGTTCATACCCACCCATTACCGTCAAGATCTATTCCTTCAAATCCAAAACCTACGACAAGGAACTTGATCCGTTGAGGCTTACCTAGCCGAATTTGAAACTCTAAGGATATGAGTAGATATGGAAGAACCTGAGGAGCAGGTTATTGCTAGATTCATTCGAGGCTTGAATAGAGACAACTACGCATCCCCACCCTTATAAGTTACGATTGTTAGATGATAAGGATGATGTTAAGGTCTCTCGACAAGTGAGAGTAGATTTCGCTATGGGAAAATATCAAGATTCTGTTTTATGCGATGTCGTGCCCATGAGTGCTAGCCACTTACTTCTTGGACGACCCTGGCAATTTGATCGAAGAGTGAACCACGATGGATATTCTAACTACTATTCCCTTAAGTTTGGTGGTAAAACAATTAAGTTAGCACCTTTGACCCCCGAGGAAATATCCAAAGACGATACCGCTAGAAAAGAAGCAAAGAATAAAGTAAATCTTTTTATGACTAGAACGGAGATAGAGGCATTGGTGCTTCGAGGAGATCCCATGATCCTTATACTATTTCAAGATAGAGTTATGGAGTTAGGAGTAATCCCTTACCCTGTAAAGAAGTTGCTCAACCAATTCCAAGATGTGTTTCCTGAGGAACTGCCCCAAGGATTACCACCTCTACGTGGTATAGAACATCAAATTGACCTCATACCCAGGGCCACACTACCTAATAGACCGGCCTATAGAATGAACCCCCAAGAAACCAAGAAACTCCAAGATCAAGTTCAAGATTTATTGGATAAAAGATACATACGAGAGTCAATGAGCCCCTTTTCAGTTCCCTCACTTTTAGTACCCAAGAAAGATGGAACAATGAGGATGTGCGTTGACAGTCGAGCCGTGAATCAAATCACCGTAAAGTATAGATACCCCATTCCTAGGCTCGAGGATATGTTGGATGAGCTCAATGGAGCCTCAATATTTTCTAAGGTGGACCTTAAGAGCGGTTACCACCAAATTAGAATGAAAGAAAGGTGACGAGTGGAAGACGGCATTTAAGACTAAGTACGGGCTTTTTGAGTGGATGGTGATGCCCTTCGGGTTATCTAACGTGCCCAGTACCTTCATGAGACTTATGCACCACGTGCTGAAAGATTTCCTAGGAAAATTTATTGTTGTCTATTTTGATGATATTTTGGTGTACAGTTTAGACCTCCCACAACACCTCAACCATCTTAGTGTACTTTTCCAAATCCTACGAAAAGCTCAATTATTTGGGAATTTAAGCAAATGCTCATTCGCGCAAGATAAAGTTTATTTCCTAGGGTTTGTCATTTCTAAAGATGGCATGGAAGCTGATGTTGACAAGATCAAGGCAATTAAGGATTGGCCTACCCCCAACTCTTTAATCGAAGTACATAGCTTCCATGGTCTGGCCTCTTTTTACTAGAGGTTCATAAAAGACTTTAGTTCAATAGTTTCACCGCTCACTGATTGCACTAAGAAGGTAAAAGAGTTTACTTGGACCCCAGCTTGCCAAAAGAGCTTTGAGATAATCAAGGACAAGCTATGCCACTCGCTAGTGTTAGCACTCCCCGATTTTAACAAGGTATTTGAAATTAAGAGTGATGCTTCTGGAGTTGGCATTGGAGCCGTGCTCATGCAAGAGGGAAAACTCATTGCATACTTTAGTGAGAAACTGAAAGGAGCCATGCTAAACTACTCCACGTACGATAAAGAATTTTATGCCATTATTAGAGCATTGGAGCATTGGCAGCACTACCTCTTGTCAAAAGAATTTGTTATCAATACTGATCATCAATCTTTACGACACATTAAGAGTCAACATAAGTTGAACAAAAGGCATGCTAAATGGGTAGAATTTTTGGAGAGGTTCCCGTATATTCTGAAGTATGTAAAAAGGAGAATATAATGTAGTCGCCGATGCACTTTCGAGGAAACGCATTCTCCTTACCGAGCTAGGGACTCGATTCTTTGGATTTGAATGGATCAAACATAATTACGAATCTGACCCTGACTTTGGATCTTATTACACCAAATGTGAGGAAAAGGCTGAAGGAGAATATCGACTTATGGACGGCTATTTACTAAGGGCGGGAAAATTATGTATACTGCAAGGAAGCATGAGGCGAAGTCTTGTAAAAGAAGCCCATTGTGGAGGATTAGCGAGTCATTTTGGGGAGAAGAAGACCCTCGATATGCTTAAGGAACACTTCTTTTGGCCACATATGAAAAGAGACGTGCACCGCATGGTGGAGACATGCGTCGTGTGCAAGAAAGCCAAGAGTAAGGTTCTACCACAAGGCTTGTATATGTCCTTACCCATTCCTTCGCACCCTTGGACTAAAGTTAGTATGGACTTCATTTTGGGATTGCCATGAACTGCTCGTAATAAAGATTCGATCATGGTGGTTGTGGATCGTTTCTCTAAGATGACACATTTCATTCCTTGTGCAAAAAAGGATGACACCTTTTCTATAGCTGACCTATTTTTCAAAGAAATCGTTCGCCTACATGGTATACTGCATTCCATAGTGTCGGACCGGGACACTAAATTTTTGAGCTCCTTCTGGACCACTTTTTGGAAGAAGTTGGGGACGAAGCTGTGTTTTAGCACATCTTTCCACCCCCAAACTGATGGGCAGACGGAAGTTGTTAACAGAACCTTAGGCTCCCTCTTACGCAGTATTGTAGGTAAGAAACTATCCAGTTGGGATGTAGTCCTTCCCAGATTGGAATTTTCCTACAATCGCACCCTTCATTCCACTATTGAGCAAACGCCCTTTGAGGTTGCCTATGGGTTTAACCCATGTACACCGTTGGACCTTGTTCCGTTACCTATTAATGAACTGGCCAACCCATCAGGAGCAAACAAGGCCGAACAAATTAAGAAATTACATGAGAACGTGCGTCAAGCCATCGAGAAGAGAAATGCGAGCGTGGCCAAACGAGTAAACAAAGGCCGAAAAGAGGTTATTTTCAATGAAGGAGACTTGGTTTGGTTGCACCTACGAAAAGATAGATTCCTCGACAAAAGAAAATCTAAGCTTCTTCCTCGTACAGATGGACCCTTTAAGGTGTTGCAGCGGATCAATAACAACGCTTATAAGATTGAACTGCCTGGAGATTACGGAGTATCGGCAACGTTCAATGTCATGGACCTATCACCCTATATAAGCGATGACGAAAACTCCGAGAGGCCTGACTTAAAGGATTTGAGGTCAAATCCTCAATCACCTGGGGAGGATGATGTGCCCCGTAGGCCCATTACACGATCCCAGACCCGAGTCTACAATTTTACTAACACACTTGTCTCTTTTGCAGGTCATGGTTCGTGTGAAGACTTGGAGGACACCGTGGACGACTTGAAGTGGGAGATTAAAGCTGGGACGTTGACCAACCAAAGAATCTACTCATGTGGAAAGACCAAAGAGGCACCTTAATGCTCACATGGGAATTTGTCTTCCCGAGCTTTGATATTTGTTGCTTTTTTGAAATTTCAAACTTATTGGCAAACGTTGGCCTTCTTGTTTAAACTTTATTAGATGCATGTTAGGATTAGATGGATGTTAGGATTAGATGAATAATAGGATTAGTTGGTGGCTTGGTTTGGCCCATTGAAGTTGAAGACATTGCTCAAGCCCACATGATGACCCATCATTCCAAGCTCAAGCCCAAGCCCACCACTAGGTCTATATATTCATCGCATTGGTGTTTGTAACTTTTTTTTGGTTGATTTATGAGCACCCACGGATTTCTCTCTCAATAGAAGAAGAAGCTTGGAGCAAGGAGCTTCCAAGGTAAGCTCGGTTGACAACAACCGAGGGGTTGCGCCCCCGAACCATTCTTCTAGCTTGGTAGCTAGTTGGAGTGGATTTTGCCACCTCATTCTCCACTCTTTTGAGAGCGGAAAACAGCAAGGAGTGGCCATAACCGATTCCTTGAATCGAGTTATCTTCCTTGGAAGAAACTCTTGCTGGAAGCTCCATTGAAGCACTCACTGGCCGATTCTCGAAAAATAGTCTATAAATCTTTCATCTTAACAAATCTGGACCACGATTTTCACCAGCACACACCTCACTCCCTTCACAAGATTCTCCTAAAATTTCATTAAATTTCGAGTATGTTTGGTATTTCTTTTACATTTTTCATTCTCGGATTTACTCGGATTTGTGTCACCCGGAGCTAACGGTCTTCTTCGAGTTCATGAGTCCTATTTGCAGGTCGGAGCTCATCAGCTTCTATCATCCACAGTAAGTCTTCCACGGCATGACTTCCAGTTTTTGTTTCCAATTTTTTTTATTAAGTCTTCCACTGCATGTCTGTCGTCCATTCTGCCTTCCAGTTTCAGTCGTCCTATTCTGTTTCATGATTTTCTGTTTTCACGTCTTCAGATTTAAGAGATTTAAAAGGTCGAAGTTAAGCCCTAGTGAAAATTCCGGGAAACTGTTTTCATTTCTCTCTGCCTTCTGTCTTCCTGTTTTCTTCTGCCATTTATCCCTGTAATCTAATTTTAACTTATCTTCCGGTCTTCAGCTCTAGAGAAGGTTTACTCTCTGTAAAGTTTTAAAAGTTTCAAAAAAAAAAATAGTCCACGTTTCTATTGTCCGGAGTGAGGTTTGCCAACCCCAATCAGGTCGGGGGTTGTCATAGTTATGGTATCAGAGCGAAAAACGGGTTTTAAAAGTGATTCTGTAAACTATCTGATTGCGCAATCTGCCCGTGAGATCGCTCCACCAACTGTAAGTGTTTAAGTTTCAGTATCCGTTTTAGTTTATTAAGTTAAGTTCCTTATCATGTATAGGATATTGCGTAAAATGGTGAGAGGACACCACGGTTAGCCAAATGATAGGGGGCGATGCCCTTGACCATTTAACTGAGCTAGTCGGCGTTCAGTCTCGCATGATGGAGCGCATGATGGCTGATAATGGGAACAATAGTTCTAATGCTCCATGTGACACTAGTGGAGAGAAGTTTCGGCGACTCCAACCGCCTATGTTTGATGGATTATCAACAGATCCTACTCATGCCAAAGAATGGATCCGACAGATCGAACGTATGTTCAACTATGCAGAGGTGGAGGAAAATAAGAAGGTGATATGTGCCTCGTTCCATCTCACCAAAAATGTTGGATTTTGGTGGGACACGGTGCCATCATCTACCGTGGCATTTAGCTAGGAAGGATTCAAAAGAATTTTCTACGAGAAATACTTTGACCGCAGTGTGAGGAAGGAGAAGATGATCGAATTCTCTTGACTGCGACAATTTGGAACGGTGGCCGAGTATGTTTAGAAGTTCGAGTCACTATCTCAATACGCACCTCATCTAGTGAACACCGATGAAAACAAGATACACCGATTTATTCAGGGTCTGAAGCTGGACCTCTTACGGGGGATTACAACCGGGGGATTTGATGAGGCCCTGTATACGAAGTTAGTGGCCAAGGCTTATCAGTTAGAAGCCTTAGAGGCGAAGTCTTTGAGATATAGAGATACATCGAAGAGAATCCTACATGATGCCCCTCAACAGCAACAACAAAGGGGTCAGTTTGTGTAACACTCCGAGTCTTTCAGACCCGGTTTAGCTATCCAAAACATCGAATTGAACTAGGAGAATTTACGGAAAATTTCAAAATTTCTCTCAGTGATGATAAATCCATCTTTAACCCTCGACTTTACAGCGAAAAACTCAATAAGTAGAAAACACTTATAAATAGGCAAAACGTTAAGACTTTTGACTGAGGAAATTAAAAATCAAAGGACATCTACCGATAGCAAAACGACAAGACCTTCTTCTTGCATCTGCCCATCGCAAAACGACAAAACATAATCTCCACATCTACCGATATTATTTAAACAACAACATCTACCGATTGTCACGTGAAACTCACTTGAATCATTAAACCTCATCCGATCACAAAATGACAAGGTTTAAATCGACTTCTACCGATTGACACATGCATAGCGCGTGACTCATTAAGACTCCATCCGATCGCTAAACAACAAAACCTATATACACTTATTCGGTAAAACAAACAATATCATTCGGTTGACATGTGTATCCCACCTAACATATTAAGACTTTATCCGATCGCTAAACGACAAAACTTATATACACTCATCCGATAAAATAAACAACATCATCCGACAGAAGACATCATCCGATTGGAGACATCATCCGATGGAAGACATCAGTCGATAGAGGACATCATCCGATGGAAAACATCATCCGATGGAAGACATCATCCGAGAGAAGACATCATCCGATGGAAAACATCATCCGATCGACAGGAAACCTTAACTTATCAAACGACTTAAACCGACAGAAACATCCTGAACTTCACAACTCCCAACACGACTAACACAAACTTGTATTGATACAAACCATCGACATATTCTGAGTATGCATAGCGAAAGACTTAAATAAAACAGATCATTCACAACTTAGAAATCAGTCAGACAAGTTTACTAGAATTCAATATTTTTAAGAAAATCCCTCCTACTTAAACTTCAATATTCATAAACCTTACTAATATCTTAAAGGTAGCAACCAGGGATCATATTCGCCTTTTCCAGCCACACACTGACACCCCGAGCACCATCCAGCAACCAGTCTTAAACATCTTCACAGAATTTGGAATCATCACCTGATTGTTCTTCACCTACATCATAAGGTTTAAACTATAAGCCTAATGCTTAGTAAGGAGCGCAATGCTAACATGTATGCATGAATGCACAGATTAAAAGAAAACACATGTTCATGATCTTTTCGTATTCATATTCATAGTTCATATTCATCATTCATATTCATCATTCATATTCATCATTTACATTCATCATTTACATTGAATGGATTAAGAGAGGATTTGTGCCGGTAAAGGGGGTTCGATAGTGAAAGTGTACATAGTCCCTTGCGGGTCGTATTTTTGGTCCCTCTTTTGGACAGTGACATACGCCAAACCGCCCCAAACCCTCTCATAATCCATGTTGCATAGGTTTCATGTTCATTTCTTATTCATGAAAGAAAACATGCACTTAAAACATTTTCATATGCTGGAGGAACATTCGTGATGCATGAGCAGGGATACCCTTGGTTTATCATTCCATTGAACATATCGTACATCTAACTAGAATCATACTAACAGATCGAGTATCATAACCAACAGGCAATAACTCAGATAACCTTTAAACATCAAAAACAGCTTCTAAATAGTACCTTTGTAATGTAGGGCCCTAATGGCCGGGTAATCCTACACATTCACTTACCTGGTTTCCTTAGCAAATGGAGCACTTCTCTGCAATCTTCTTCACCTAAAACATTTCACATTACAGAGTTAAACAAAATCCTAAAAGTCCAACCAATAGTTATCCTAGAATCTAACACATTTGTACTTCTAGGTTCTCTAGTCAGCACCTTGTGTGCGTGGATTCAGTTTCCAGATCCTAAATAATCAGATTCAACCTAGAAGCTGTACACAGTCGATTATCTTAATGTCCAGATTTGAATCGGAAATGCCATTATTAAATGCGGATTGAAATGTCACTAAAATAACTCTGCCATTGAAGAATCCGAAACTACAGAGCTTAGCTGAAAGACAGAGCTCAAAATGGTTAACCAGCAACTACATTGTCGAGTCTTACCTAGGGTGTGAATTCGTCGGGGTGGAGACTGAAGAATCGGTCGCCGAAAGGAGCTGTAGCTGCCTGAGAGAGAGGGCTCTAGAGAAGAGAAAAATCACCGAGGGTGAAAGTGTCGGCTACAGTGAGGTTTTAGTGAGGTTTAAGGTTTCTATTTTCTATTTATACCAATTGCAATCCCTCATAATTACAATTCTGCCACCACACAATTAGCAATCAAATAAGCCTTGGCATTAAATTCAAATCAAAGGACCAAAAATAAAGGTGACAGTTAATTCGGTTAAGAAGATCACCTGGCCGAGATTGTCGGGTGTTACAGTTTGGGCAGCCACAACGGCAACAGAACAGAGGTGTTAAGAGACCTAATGAGATTGCCGCTTATCAAGACAAGGGAAAAGACCAATGGGAGCTCCTCAGCTTCCTCTATGCCCGCGTTGCCAGAGAAATCATACGGGGAAATGCAGGCTCTTTACTGGCCGTTGCTTCCGATGCGACAAGGAGGGCCATCACGTCCGGGATTGGCCAATGCCCGACACGAGACCGAATCGAGCTGTGCCAAGGGTTTTTGCAATGATAGAGGATGATGATGACACACAACACACGGTGATCACAGGTACAATATTGATTTGTGATGCACCTGCTTATACTTTGTTGGACACGGGGGCCACACATTCGTTGTGGCAATGGACTTTATGGGTAGGGAGAACTTATGTATTGTGCCGTCAGATCAACCCTACAGTGTCATGCTACCATCCGGAGAGTTTATGCACTCCGACCAGGCAGTGCAGGGTGATATAGTGTCAGTTGGAGACCAGAAACTATATGCCAATTTTATCATCATCGGTATGAAAGGATATGAGATAATTCTGGGGATGGACTGACTGTTTAGACATCACGCCACCATCAACTGCAGGTCCAGGCTCGTGTCTTTTGAGCGCCCCGAATGAGGTAGAGTTCTCCTATCAGGCAATACCAAAGAAACACAGTATGCCTGTTATATCCTCCTTGAAAGCTCAACAGCTGATGATGTCAGGATGTGTCAGATTTCTTGCCCACATAATAGTTATTCAAAGACAAGGTGACGCAACAGCGGTGGCTTGAGTTTGTGAAAGACTACGATATCGAGATTAAGTACCACCTTGGGAAAGTCAACGTGGTAGCCGATGCGTTGAGCAGGATGCCAGCTACTATGCTACCGGCCTTGTCGGCCATATCAATGCCTTTGAGGATAGAGATTCAGAGGTTTCGATTTAGAAGTGGTTTCTAAGCTATCGGCCGTGCTGGCAGATCTAACATTACGGTCAACCATTCTGAACCGAATTAAAGAAGCCCAGAAGACCAATTCAAAGGAAATGGCCGATATAGTAAGCAAGTTGCCTATGGCCTCTTCCGAGTTCAGCTATTCGGGAGATGGTGTTCTGATGTTCATAGACATATGGTATGTTCCGAGAGATGAAGAGCTACGAAAGGACATCTTATCGGAACCCCATTCGTCTTCTTTCTCAGTGCATCCTGGAAGCACGAAGATGTATCAAAACTTAAAACTTCACTTCTGGTGGTCGAATATGAAAAACAAAGTAGCCAAGTATGTAAAGTCTTGCATGATATGTCAACAAGTGAAGGCTGAGCATCAACGACCAGGTGGAACACTTCAGCCTCTCTCGATCCCTAAATGGAAGAGGGAGAACATCACTTTCGATTTCGTTGTTGGCCTACCGAGGAATACTAGAGACCATAACAGCATATGGGTTATTGTAGATAGACTAAAAAAGTTGGCCCATTTTCTACCTGTGAAGACGACGTTCTCTATGGATCAGTATGCAGAATTATACATAAGCGAGATCATCAAGCTGCATGGGGTGCCAGTATCAATTGTATCTGACCGGGACCCTAGATTCACGTCGAGGTTCTGGAAAAGCTTGCAAAACTCCTTGGGTACCAAGTTAGATTTCAGTACAGCCTTTCATCCATAGACTAACGGACAATTCGAGAGAACGATTCAGATACTGGAGGATATGTTAAGGTCGTGCGTGCTAGAATTTCATGCTCCTTGGAGTAAATATTTGCCGCTCGTGGAGTTCGCTTACAACAATAGCTACCAAGGCTACGATCGGTATGACTCCATATGAAGCTCTTTATGGCCGAAAATGCAGATATCCATTATGTTGGGATCAAGTTGGAGAATCAAGACTTGTCGGCCCCGAGTTATTACAGCAGATGTCTGAGGTGATTGCTACTATCAAACAACGAATCAATATTGCTCAGAGTCGACAAAAAAGTTATGCGGACCGGAGACAGAGAGACTTGGAGTTCGCTGAAGGCGATGAAGTATTACTGAAGGTGTTACCTTTCAAGGGCGTGATGAGATTTGGTAAGAAAGGGAAGCTTAGTCCAAGGTATGTGGGGCCATTTCCCATCGTGAAGAGAGTAGGAAGCTTGGCTTACAGACTACAGCTGCCAGCGTCAATGGATGGAGTTCATAATATTTTTCATGTTTCGATGCTGAGGAAATGTGTGCGTGATCCTACTCAGATCGTGGAACCGATGGACATAGATATCATGCCGACACTGACGTATGAAGAAAGGCCTATAAAGATTTTGGACTCCTCTCTCAAAGTGTTGCGCAACAGAGTGGTCCCACTGGTGAAAGTTTTATGGCGCAATCATAACGTGGAGGAAGCCACTTGGAAAAGACAACAGGACGTTATGGCCCAATATACGGAGCTATTCGCTTAAGCAAATTTTGGGAACAAAATTCTGTTAAGGTGGGTGGGATGTAACACCCGGCATTTTTGCCATGTAAATATTTCCTGAATTATTAAACGGGATTAATTTGATATTAATACAATGAATGTTTTGTTGGAAACCAAATCGACGGAGCTTATATTAAATTGAATAAAGGGATAAAAATCAAACTAATGTGTAACTAAACAAAACCATTAGTTAGAGATGCATGGAGGGGTGGTTTGGGAAGGAATTAAGGTTGGTGGGAGGGAGCCAATGGATGGATGTCAAATGTCTAAAACTTGCTGAGAAACCTACCTCTTGTCTTCTTGTAAACCTCCATATTCTTCCTCTCCTCTCTGTTTCTCTCTTCCAGGTGACCAACAGAGATTTTAACCTCAACATTTTTCCTGTTTTCTCCATTTTTCTCCACCTAAGGTGATCTTCTAAGCTAGTTAGTAAGTATGGACAAGTTAAACGTTAGTTTTTTTTAAGTTTAGGTTAATGTCGATTTTGCATGCTATAGGTTCGCGAACCGCAGTAGACGTGCGTACAAATCTTGCTGCATTTCGGACAACAGGTAAGTTCATGCGTATAAGTTGGCCCTTAAGGCCCTACAACATGGAGATACTAGGTTTTGGTTCGGGTAGTTAGGTCGTAGGTTATGCTATAAGCTAAACGTGTTCTGTGTGTTCTGTTTCATGTTTGTTTTTATTCTGTCGCCTGTATATGTTGAGTTTAAGCACCGTATCTGTTCATGCATACACGTTTTCTGGAAAACCATGTAAATATTTTCAGCACCAGATTTGAAGTTATGAAAGTTAAAAATGTGGATATAATGTATGGTTAAGTGTGGATGAGGACTTGCATCCCGTCATGTACTCCTGTTATAGTCCTGTTGTGGCATGTACTCTTGTTGCTCCAGCTCTTCTTCCCACTTATACTTCCTGTCTAGTGAAACGTAATGTAATGTAACATAATGTTCATGTATTTGAAAATGTTCATGCACAGCATATGCATCACTGCATTTCATGTTTTTACTGAGCTCTAGGCTCATAGTTGAACTCCCTGTTGTAGGTATAGATCCTCTAGATGAGGACTTTGTGCTCAAGCTGATGAGTAGATGTAGTTGGTGGATCGAGCTCATGGGGATTGGTCGCTGCAATCAGACAAATGTTATTCCTGTGAGGCTGTATTTTTGAGGTGTATGTCAAGTTCTATACAGCTTTTGGGATTTTAAAACAATGTATAGACTTGTGTTGATGTTTTAAAACCTCTGTTCTGATAGTTGAATATATATTTTGAAATATTCTGGAACTGCTTGGAGTCTTTTCTTCTTAGGTTATGCATGGATTGTCTTGGGTTTTAAAGCTATCCATGCAGTTAGATTTTTGAACTTCTGTCATGTTTTTCTGATATGTCAAAACTTATGTTTTGAATCGGGTTTTTGAAGTTTGAAGCTTTTTGTGTTAAGAGGTGTAAACTGTCAAACAGAGAGGTAGCCGATCGACCGGCTGTGGCAGCAGATCGATCGGTGAAGTGTTAATTTTTTTTTAAAAAAAATAGTCGTCCATTATGCCTTTTGAAAATAGTCATCCATTCTGCCCTTTGAAAATAGTCGTCCATTCTGCCCTTTAAAAACAGTCGTCCACGCTGTTCTTTAAAAACAGTCGTCCACACTGTTCTTTAAAACAGTCGTCCACGCCTTCTGTAAAAGAGTTGTCCATTCTGTTCTGTGAACAGTCGTCCATGCTGTTTCTCTAAAACAGTCGTCCACTGTCTTCTGTAAAACAGTCGTCCACGCCTTCTGTAAACGAATTGTCCATTCTGTTCTGTGAACAGTCGTCCACGCTGTTTCTCTAAAACAGTCGTCCACGCTGTTTCTCTAAAACAGTCGTCCACGCTATTCCTTAAACAGTAGTCCAGTTCTTTAGTTGTCCACAGACTCTGCCTTTGATTTTAAATGTCCACAGGCTTCTGTTATCTACTGTTTCTGTCCTTTTATTTCAAACGTCCACGGCTTCTGTCATCCATAGTAAGTCTTCCACGGCATGACTTCCAGTTTCTGTTTCCATTTTTTTTTATTAAGTCTTCCACTGCATGTGTGTCGTCCATTCCGCCTTCCTGTTTCAGTCGTCCGTTTCTATTTCATGATTTTCTGTCTTCACGTCTTCAGATTTAAGAGATTTAAAAGGTCGAAGTTAAGCCCTAGTGAAAATCCCGGGAAACTGTTTTCATTTCTCCCTGCAATCTGTCTTCCTGTTTTCTTCTGCCATTTATCCCTGTAATCTGATTTTAACTTATAAAGTTATCTTCTGGTCTTCAGCTCTAGAGAAGGTTTTCTCTGTATAAAGTTTTAAAAGTTTCAAAAAAAAATAGTCCACATTTCTAATGTTCGGAGTGAGGCTCGCCGACCCTGATCGGGTCAGTGGTCGTCACAACATCACCGTATCTCATGTCCTTATACTCCTAACCAAAATGGTCATGTCGAACGAAAAAATTGTAATGTCGTTGAGACTGGTCTTGCACTTCTATATCATTCCTTGGTTCCTTCACATTTGTGTCTTTATGATTTAGCTACAGCTACTTCGTTAATAAACCAGTTACCCACTCCCGTTTTACAAAACCGATCTCCTTATGAATGCTTATTCAGATCCATCCCAGATTACTCATCACTACGTGTTTTTGGATGTCTATGTTTTCCTCTTCTTCGACCCTTCAACACACACAAATTACAACCTTGATCTCATTCATGTGTTTTCTTAGGTCCCAACCCCCACCACAAAGGTTCTATATGTTTAGATCCCTAGTCAAACAAAATCTACATTTCTCATCATGTAACCTTTGTGGAGTCCGACTTTTCTTTCGCCTCCCTATCAAAATTCTCCTCATAGTCTCCCTCTTTCTCCTTATCAAACTCATTTCTTCCTCATACACTTCCTTCTACAAATCAAAATGATCCTCCACCCTTGTCTAGCCCCCCACCCCCCTCTCCTACACCTATATCTTACTCACTACCCTCCTCCCCTTCCCGCCCTAACCTACACACCCAAGCACCTAACCCAACTCCAGAAAATGTCTACCCTATGCGAACCTGAGCCAAAGATAGTATTTTTAAGCCTAAAGCTTTTTCTGTTGAAATTGGCCTTGAACCAACAATGTAACACCCGTCCTTTTTCCGTGTAATTATTTTCCCTGAATAATTAAGCGGGATTACTCTGATATTAATGCAATGACTATTTTTAATGAAATTGTTGGAGTGCTCAATTGAATGAGAGTGATTGTAGAACCAATTCGATGAACTAAATAGAAGTTTAGTCAAAAACCAATTGAAGGGCAAATTAGGAAGAAATTAAGGTTGGTGGGAGAAATCAAATGGATGATTGACACTTGGCAAACTTGTGGAAGAAGACAAGCCATGTATTCCATTTCCTTCTCTTCCTCCTACGTGAGACATTTCCCTCTCTGCTTTCTCTCATTTCCCTCTCTGCTTCTCTCTTTTGGTTGAAGAAAACCAACGCAAGGAGTTTCTTCCTTCTCTGATTTTCCTCCTGCTTTTCGGTCTAAGGTAATCATCTTAGATAGAAAACGATTTTTTAGCTTATTTATTTGCTAGTTTCGTGATGTTTAGGGTTAATGTCCGTTTATACATGCTATAGGTTCGTGAACCACAGTGCTCGTGCGTTCAAGCTTGCTGCATTTTGGACCACAGGTAAGTTCATATCCGTAGGTTGGCCCTTAAGGAACTACATCACGGAGGTACTAGGAATTTCTTCTGTCGAGTGTTTTCGGGTAGAAAGTTAAAGTTAAGTTCTGAGTTATCTGTTTTCTCTCTAGATTCTGTTGTATTATTCTGATTAACTGTTGTTTCAAGTTATGCACTGTGAAAGTTCATACATACACGTTTTCACTGAAAGTTCATGCAAAACCGATTTCTGTACACTGTTTGAAACTAAACAAGATAAAATTTGACTGAAATGTACTGGTTAGGTGTGGGACGGGGACTGGCCCTCTTGTTTTATCCCTCCCTGGGAATCTGAAAATTAATTGTCCCTAGCAAGGACCCTCTGGTTTTATCCCTCCCTAGGATTCTGAAAACTGCTGTGCCTGATAGTGCACCCTCTGTTTGCCAGTTCCCCTATAAGCCCCACTTATACCCCTCTGCCACTGTAACTGTAAAGTTCTGTTCTGTCACTGTATTTCTGAAAATCGCATGCATAGCATATGCATCACTGCATTTAGCTCTGATATGTATTACTGAGTTTTAGACTCATAGGTGAACTCTCTGAATGTAGGTACTGAACCTGAAAATGAGGACTTTGTGCCTCAGTCTGATGAATAGGTGGCTGGTGGTTCGAGCTCATGGGGGGTTTAGTTGCTGCAGCCAGGCATATTTCTGTCCCGAAGTTTAAGTTTTTTTAAAGTGATGTACAAGTCTGTGAAACCTCACTGTGATTCTGCTGTTTTGTTTTAAACTTCAGCTGTCGTTCTGTGTTTGTTTTAAAAACTTTTATTTTTGGGAAATTCCGTAATCACATGTTAAATTCTGTACTGTCTCTGAAATTCTAAAACAATGTATAGATTCTGTGTCAATGTTTAAAACCGCTGTATTTGACAGTTAAGTTTATATTCTAAAGTATTCTGGAATTGTTTGGGATATTTTCTGTTAATATGTGCATGGATGATTTCTGGTTTTGAACTATTCATGCAGTTTGTCTCTTTAAATCTGTCAATTGTAAAGTATGTTTTACAATCTAGTTTAGAATCGGGTATTGAAAGTCTACAATTTTCATGCCTTCTGTTGTGCTCGAGAACCATTTTGAGTTTTGTGGTTTGAGAATCTGAGACATTTATGTCTTCTATTTTTATGCTCTCTGTCTGTGAGTGATCCTGTCAAAAGTTGCCAAATTCTACCCCTTCTAAACTACATCTTCCGATCACGTTCACTGCTGTTTTAAGTGTACATCCACCGGTGAACTCAATTCTGTTTGTAGTTCACATCCACCGGTTATCACTGTTCATCTTTTGTCGTACCTGCATCTTCCGGTGACGTCATCCATCTTCCGGCTGACGTCATCACCTTCTGCCGATTCTGTTTATTGCCTGCATCTTCCGGTGACGTCATCCATCTTCCGGCTGACGTCATCACCTTCTGCCGATTCTGTTTATTGCCTGCATCTTCCGGTGACGTCATCCATCTTCCGGCTGACGTCATCACCTTCTGCCGATTCTGTTTATTGCCTGCATCTTCCGGTGACGTCATCCATCTTCCGGCTGACGTCATCACCTTCTGCCGATTCTGTTTATTGCCTGCATCTTCCGGTGACGTCATCCATCTTCCGGCTGACGTCATCACCTTCTGCCGATTCTGTTTATTGCCTGCATCTTCCGGTGACGTCATCCATCTTCCGGCTGACGTCATCACCTTCTGCCGATTCTGTTTATTGCCTGCATCTTCCGGTGACGTCATCCATCTTCCGGCTGACGTCATCACCTTCTGCCGATTCTGTTTATTGCCTGCATCTTCCGGTGACGTCATCCATCTTCCGGCTGACGTCATCACCTTCTGCCGATTCTGTTTATTGCCTGCATCTTCCGGTGACGTCATCCATCTTCCGGCTGACGTCATCACCTTCTGCCGATTCTGTTTATTGCCTGCATCTTCCGGTGACGTCATCCATCTTCCGGCTGACGTCATCACCTTCTGCCGATTCTGTTTATTGCCTGCATCTTCCGGTGACGTCATCCATCTTCCGGCTGACGTCATCACCTTCTGCCGATTCTGTTTATTGCCTGCATCTTCCGGTGACGTCATCCATCTTCCGGCTGACGTCATCACCTTCTGCCGATTCTGTTTATTGCCTGCATCTTCCGGTGACGTCATCCATCTTCCGGCTGACGTCATCACCTTCTGCCGATTCTGTTTATTGCCTGCATCTTCCGGTGACGTCATCCATCTTCCGGCTGACGTCATCACCTTCTGCCGATTCTGTTTATTGCCTGCATCTTCCGGTGACGTCATCCATCTTCCGGCTGACGTCATCACCTTCTGCCGATTCTGTTTATTGCCTGCATCTTCCGGTGACGTCATCCATCTTCCGGCTGACGTCATCACCTTCTGCCGATTCTGTTTATTGCCTGCATCTTCCGGTGACGTCATCCATCTTCCGGCTGACGTCATCACCTTCTGCCGATTCTGTTTATTGCCTGCATCTTCCGGTGACGTCATCCATCTTCCGGCTGACGTCATCACCTTCTGCCGATTCTGTTTATTGCCTGCATCTTCCGGTGACGTCATCCATCTTCCGGCTGACGTCATCACCTTCTGCCGATTCTGTTTATTGCCTGCATCTTCCGGTGACGTCATCCATCTTCCGGCTGACGTCATCACCTTCTGCCGATTCTGTTTATTGCCTGCATCTTCCGGTGACGTCATCCATCTTCCGGCTGACGTCATCACCTTCTGCCGATTCTGTTTATTGCCTGCATCTTCCGGTGACGTCATCCATCTTCCGGCTGACGTCATCACCTTCTGCCGATTCTGTTATTGCCTGCATCTTCCGGTGACGCCATCCATCTTCCGGCTGACGTCATCACCTTCTGCCGATTCTGTTTATTGCCTGCATCTTCCGGTGATGTCATCCATCTTCCGGCTGACGTCATCACCTTCTGCCGATTCTGTTTATTGCCTACATCTTCCGTTGACGTCATCTCCGCTTCTGTCTTTGCATTTACACCTACCGACTGACGTCATTCAAGTCTTCCGCCAGTCTTTCACCTAAGTCTTCCGACTCCATTTCCGGTTTTCTGCTGTTATTTATAACTGTTACCTATATTCTTTTTACAGTTCTTTCCTGCTTCCTGCTTCCTTCTAAATCGATATTGACTTCTTGTTTTACTTTCCGCTCCAGAGAACTCTCTCCCTCTGTCAATGTTTTAAAAGTTTAATGTACAAAAAAATAGTCATTGTTTTCCGATAACTGTCCCGGAGTGACGGCTCCGATCCCGGACTCCGATCGGGGCTCGATTTCGGGCTGTCACAGTTTTGGTATCAGAGCAACAAGGTTTTAAAACCGATTCTGTGAAATGTCTGACTGCGCAACCCGCCACGTGAGATCGCTCCACCAACTGTAAGTGTTTAAAAAATTTTCTGTAAAAGTTCTGTTTATTAAATTATGTTATTCTCTTCATAGGGTTTATTAGAAATGGTGAGAGGACATCAAGAAGAGTCAAGCGAAAGCTCTCGAGCCATTGACGGACTAACCGAACTGGTGGGTGCACAGTCACGCATGGTTGAACGCATGATGGCTAGAGAAGATGATAGAAACAATAACCATGGGAATAACAATCGTGATAATGCGCCGCGAGACAACAGTGGAGACAGATTCCGGCGACTCCAGCCGCCTTCATTTGATGGACTGTCTACAGACCCGACCCGTGCTGAAACCTGGATTCGAACAATGGAGAAAATGTTTGGATATGCAGAAGTAGAACACAGCAAGAAAGTTATTTGCGCCACGTTCTATCTCACCGAAAGTGCGGGATTTTGGTGGGACACAGTGCAGTCAACTACAGTGGCATTAAGCTGGGAAGGATTCACGAAAATCTTCTACGAGAAGTACTTTGGTCCGGGGAGTGAGGAAGGAAAAGTTGCTTGAATTCTCTCGGTTGCGACAATATGGGTCAGTGGCTGAATATGTTCAGAAATTTGAGTCACTGTCCCGATATGCAACACATATGATGGCCACCGATGAGAACAAGGTGCACCAATTCATTCAAGGGTTAAAGATGGACCTTCTGCGAGGGATCACAACCGGAGGATTCGATGAGGCACCGTATGTGGAGGTGGTGGCCAAGGCTTATCAGTTAGAGGCCTTAGAAATAAAGTCCCAGAGACAAAGAGATTCACCAAGAGGGATTATTCGAAATGTTCCTCAACAGCAACAGCAGCAACAGCAAAGGGGCCAAAATTTACAACCTCAACAGCAACAAAACAGGGGCATTAAAAGGGCCAACGAAACCATCCCTTATCAAGACAAAGGGAAGAGACCAATGGGAGCTCCTCAACTTTCAGTATGCCCGCAGTGCCAGAAGCCTCACAAAGGAGAATGCAGACTTGCTACTGGCCAATGTTTCCGATGTGGCAAAGGAGGCCATCTTGTTCGGGATTGCCCAATGCCCGACACCAGAACAGGTCAAGCCGTGTCGAGAGTGTTTGCAATGATGGAAGATGTTGATGATGCTGATCTGCATACGGCAATTACCGGTACAATTATAACATGTGATATACCTGCTTATACCTTGTGGGACACGGGGGCCACACACTCGTTCGTGGCCCTAGATTTCGTAGTTAGACAGAAGGTTAATTGTAGGTTGTCAGATCAGCCCTACAACATTATGCTACCGTCCGGAGAGTTTATGCACTCCGAGCAGGTGGTACGGGGTGATATAGTGTCAATAGGAAACCAGAAGTTGTACGCCAGCCTTTATCGTCATCGGTATGAAAGGGTACGATGTCATTCTGGGGATGGACTGGTTGTTTAGAAATCATGCCACCATCAACTGTAGGTCCGGGCTTGTGTCATTTAAACGCCCAAATGAAGTAGAATTCTCTTATCAGGCAGTACCGAAGAAACACCGTATGCCTGTTATATCTTCTCTGAAAGCTCAACGGCTAATGAGGTCAGGATGCATCGGATTTCTTGCCCACGTAGTGGATGTTCAAGGGCAAAGTGAGGTTGAACTTCAAGATATCCCGGTAGTCCGAGACTTCTCAGAGGTTTTCTTAGATGACCTACCGGGATTGCCACCTGATTGCGAAATCGAGTTTGAAATTGACGTATACCCAGGTGCGGAACCAGTGTCGAAGAATCTGTACCGTATGGCACCAATGGAGCTGAAGGAATTGAAGACTCAGCTGAAAGAGTTAGTGGACAAGGGTTTTGTACGCCCTAGCTTCTCTCCGTGGGGTGCTCCCGTCTTATTTGTTAAGAAGAAGGATGGGTCCTTACGGATGTGTATTGACTACCGTGAGTTGAACAAGTTGACTATCAAGAATAAGTACCTGTTGCCAAGAATCGATGATTTATTTAACCAGCTACGGGGGCTAGGGTATTCTCAAAGATTGACTTATGCTCCGGTTATTACCAGTTGAAGGTCAGACCTGAAGATATTCCAAAGACCACCTTCAGAACCCGGTACGGGCATTACGAGTTCTTGGTGATGTCGTTCGGGTTAACTAATGCTCCGGCAGCATTTATGGACTTGATGAACAGAATATTCCAGGACTTCCTGGATAAATTTGTGATCGTCTTTGTCGATGATATCCTGGTTTATTCTGGGAGTGAGGCCGAGCATGAGAAGCACTTGGCAATTGTGCTGTCAACTCTGAAACAACATCAATTGTTTGCCAAACTATCAAAGTGTGAATTCTGGTTGAGCAGGATTAACTTCTTGGGCCACGTGGTGTCTGCGGAAGGAGTTTCGGTAGATCCGGCCAAGGTTCAGGCCGTGAAGGATTGGCCAAAACCGAGGAATGCCAGCGAAGTACGGGGCTTTATCGGACTAGCTGGTTATTACAGGAAGTTCATCAAAGACTTCTCCGTGATAGCAAAACCTATGACCAGCTTAACAAAGAAGGACATTAAGTTCAGGTGGTCTGAAGCATGTGATGTGAGCTTTCAGACACTCAAGCAAAAATTAACCACGGCTCCTCTACTAGTATTGCCAATTGAAGACGGAAAATTTAGCGTATACTGTGATGCATCCAAGATTGGTTTGGGATGTGTATTAATGCAAGAAGGGAAAGTAGTGGCATACGCATCCCAACAATTGAAAAACCACGAGCAAAACTACCCTACTCATGACCTTGAGTTGGCGGCGGTTGTATTTGCGCTAAAAGTATGGAGACACCACTTGTATGGCCAATCATGTGAGGTGTTTTCTGATCACAAAAGTTTGAAGTACATCTTTACTCAGAAGGAGTTGAATATGAGGCAAAGGCGATGGTTAGAATTCGTGAAAGATTACGATGTTGAGATTAAATACCACCCGGGGAAAGCCAATGTGGTAGCCGATGCGTTGAGCAGGATTCCGTCTACTGTGCAACCGGCCTTGGCTACCATCTCATTGCCTTTGAGGATAGAAATTCAGAGGTTTGAACTGGAGGTAGTTTCTAAACTATCGGCCGTACTGGCAAATCTAACGCTACGGCCCTCCGTCCTGGACCGAATTAAGGAAGCCCAGAAGACCAATTCAAAGGAGATGGCTGATATTGTGAGCAAGTTGCCTATGGCCTCTTCCGAGTTCATCTATTCGGGAGATGGTATTCTGAAGTTCAGGGATAGATGGTATGTTCCGAAGGATGAAGAGCTACGGAAGCACATCTTGTCGGAAGCCCACTCATCTTCTTTCTCTGTGCATCCTAGTGGCACGAAGATGTATCAGGACTTGAAACTTCACTTCTGGTGGCCGAATATGAAGAATGAAGTGGCCAAGTATGTGGAGTCTTGTATGATATGTCAACAGGTCAAAGCTGGACATCAACGACCAAGTGGAACGCTTCAGCCTCTCCCGATCCCCGAATGGAAGTGGGAGAACATCTCAATGGACTTTGTTGTTGGCCTTCCCAGAACAGCAAAAGGCCACAATAGCATTTGGGTCATAGTGGACAGATTGACGAAGTCAGCCCACTTTCTACCTGTAAAGACAACGTACTCCATGGATCAGTACGCAGAGCTGTATATTAATGAGGTTATTAAGCTACATGGCATTCCTGTATCGATCGTCTCAGACCGTGATCCCAGATTCACTTCCAGAATTTGGAAAAGCTTGCAAAGCTCCTTGGGCACTAGATTGGACTTCAGCACAGCATTTCATCCACAGACTGACGGGCAATCTGAAAGAACAATCCAAATACTGAAGGACATGCTAAGGTCATGCGTACTGGAACTTCATGCTCCTTGGAGTAGATATTTGCCACTCAGTGGAGTTTGCCTACAACAATAGCTATCAAGCTACAATTGGCATGGCGCCTTATGAAGCCCTTTACGGCAGGAAGTGTAGATCCCCATTATGTTGGGATGAAGTTGGGAGAAACCAAGCTCGTCGGCCCCGAAATACTACAGCAAATGTCTGGGGTAATAGCTGCAATCAAGCAAAGAATCCAAGCTGCACAGAGTCGACAAAAAAGCTATGCAGACCACCGGAGAAGAGATTTAGAGTTTGCTGAGGGTGATGAAGTGTTTTTGAAGGTGTCACCTTTCAAAGGCGTGATGAGATTTGGCAAGAAAGGGAAGCTAAGCCCACGGTTTGTTGGGCCTTTTCCCATTTTGAAGAGAATTGGGAATATGGCCTACAGACTTCAACTACCAGCATCAATGGATGGTGTTCATGATGTTTTCCATGTGTCAATGCCGAGAAAGTGCGTACGGGATCCAACTCAGATCGTGAAACAGGTGGACTTCGATATCATGCCGACGCTGACATATGAAGAGAGGCCCATACAAATCCTGGATACCTCAGTCAAAGTATTGCGAAACAAGGTGGTTCCACTAGTAAAAGTGCTATGGCGCAACCACAATGTGGAGGAAGCCACATGGGAAAGACAAGCGGATGTTAGAGCACAATATCTAGACCTATTCGCTTAGGCAAATTTTGGGGACAAAAGTTTGTTAATGTGGGTGGAGTGTAACACCCGGCATTTTTCCGTGTAATTATTTTCCCCGAATAATTAAGCGGGATTACTCTGATATTAATGCAATGACTATTTTTAATGAAATTGTCAGAGTGTTCAATTGAATGAGAGTGATTGTATAACCAATTCGACGAACTAAATAGAAGTTTAGTCAAAAACCAATGGAAGGGCAAATTAGGAAGAAATTAAGGTTGGTGGGAGAAATCAAATGGATGATTGACACTTGGCAAACTTGTGAAAGAAGACAAGCCATGTATTCCATTTCCTTCTCTTCCTCCTACGTGAGACATTTCCCTCTCTACTTTCTCTCATTTCCCTCTATGCTTCTCTCTTTTGGTTGAAGAAAACCAACGCAAGGAGTTTCTTCCTTCTCTAATTTTCCTCCTGCTTTTCGGTCTAAGGTAATCATCTTAGATAGAAAACGATTTTTTAGCTTATTTATTTGCTAGTTTCGTGATGTTTAGGGTTAATGTCCGTTTATGCATGCTATAGGTTCGTGAACCACAGTGCTCGTGCGTTCAAGCTTGCTGCATTTCGGACCACAGGTAAGTTCATATCCGTAGGTTGGCCCTTAAGGCCCTACATCACGGAGGTACTAGGAATTTCTTCTGTCGGGTGTTTTCGGGTAGAAAGTTAGAGTTAAGTTCTGAGTTATCTGTTTTCTCTCTAGATTCTGTTGTATTATTCTGATTAACTGCTGTTTCAAGTTATGCACTGTGAAAGTTCATACATACACGTTTTCACTGAAAGTTCATGCAAAACTGATTTCTGTACACTGTTTGAAACTAAACAAGATAAAATCTGACTGAAATGTACTGGTTAGGTGTGGGACGGGGACTGGCCCTCTTGTTTTATCCCTCCCTGGGAATCTGAAAATTAATTGTCCCTAGCAAGGACCCTCTGGTTTTATCCCTCCCTAGGATTCTGAAAACTGTTGTGCCTGATAGTGCACCCTCTGTTTGCCAGTTCCCCTATAAGCCCCACTTATACCCCTCTGCCACTGTAACGTAAAGTTCTGTTCATGTCACTGTATTTCTGAAAACCGCATGCATAGCATATGCATCACTGCATTTAGCTCTGATTTGTCTTACTGAGTTTTAGACTCATAGGTGAACTCTCTGATGTAGGTACTGAACCTGAAAATGAGGACTTTGTGCCTCAGTCTGATGAATAGGTGGCTGGTGGTTCGTGCTCATGGGGGGTTTAGTTGCTGCAGCCAGGCATATTTCTGTCCCGAAGTTTAAGTTTTTTTAAAGTGATGTACAAGTCTGTGAAACCTCACTGTGATTCTGCTGTTTTGTTTTAAACTTCAGCTGTCGTTCTGTGTTTGTTTTAAAAACTTCTGTTTTTGGGAAATTCCGTAATCACATGTTAAATTCTGTACTGTCTCTGAAATTCTAAAACAATGTATAGATTCTGTGTCAATGTTTAAAACCGCTGTATTTGACAGTTAAGTTTATATTCTAAAGTATTCTGGAATTGTTTGGGATATTTTCTGTTAATATGTGCATGGATGATTTCTGGTTTTGGAACTATCCATGCAGTTTGTCTCTTTAAATCTGTCAATTGTAAAGTATGTTTTACAATCTAGTTTAGAATCGGGTATTGAAAGTCTACAATTTTCATGCCTTCTGTTGTGCTCGAGAACCATGTTTTGAAGTGGTTTGAGAATCTGAGACATTTATGTCTTCTATTTTTATGCTCTCTGTCTGTGAGTGATCCTGTCAAAAGTTGCCAAATTCTACCCCTTTTAAACTACATCTTCCGATCACGTTCACTACTGTTTTAAGTGTACATCCACTGGTGAACTCAATTCTGTTTGTAGTTCACATCCACCGGTTATCACTGTTCATCTTTTGTCGTATCTGCATCTTCTGGTGACGTCATCCATCTTCCGGCTGACGTCATCACCTTCTGCCGATTACTGTTATTGCGCATCTTCGGTGACGTTCATCCATCTACGGCGACGTCATCCCTTTGCGATTCTGTTTATTGCCTGCATCTCCGGTGACGTCATCCATCTTCCGGCTGACGTCATCACCTTCTGCCGATTCTGTTTATTGCCTGCATCTTCCGGTGACGTCATCCATCTTACGGCTGACGTCATCACCTTCTGCCGATTCTGTTTATTGCCTGCATCTTCCGGTGACGTCATCCATCTTCCGGCTGACGTCATCACCTTCCGTCGATTCTGTTTATTGCCTGCATCTTCCGGTGACGTCATCCATCTTCCGGCTGACGTCATCACCTTCTGCCGATTCTGTTTATTGCCTGCATCTTCCGGTGACGTCATCCATCTTCCGGCTGACGTCATCACCTTCTGCCGATTCTGTTTATTGCCTGCATCTTCCGGTGACGTCATCCATCTTCCGGCTGACGTCATCACCTTCCGTCGATTCTGTTTATTGCCTGCATCTTCCGGTGACGTCATCCATCTTCCGGCTGACGTCATCACCTTCTGCCGATTCTATTTATTGCCTGCATCTTCCGGTGACGTCATCCATGACGTCATCACCTTCTGCCTATTCTGTTTATTGCCTGCATCTTCCGGTGACGTCATCCATCTTCCGGCTGACGTCATCACCTTCCTCGATTCTGTTTATTGCCTGCATCTTCCGGTGACGTCATCCATCTTCCGGCTGACGTCATCACCGTGCTGTCTGCTTCTTCCGGTTGACGTCATCTACGCTTCTATCTTTGCATTTACACCTACCGACTGACGTCATTCAAGTCTTCCGCCAGTCTTTCACCTAAGTCTTCCGACTCCATTTTCGGTTTTCTGCTGTTATTTATAACTGTTACCTATATTCTTTTTCCAGTTCTTTCCTGCTTTCTGCTTCCTTCTAAATCGATATTGACTTCTTGTTTTACATTTCCTCTCCAGAGAACTCTCTCCCTCTGTCAATGTTTTAAAAGTTTAATGTACAAAAAAAATAGTCACCGTTTTTCGATAACTGTCCCGGAGTGACGGCTCCGATCCTAGACTCTGATCGGGGCCCGGTTTCGGGCTGTCACAAACAACACTTATCCAAGCCTCGAAAAGCTCTCATTGGGTAACTCCTATGAACGAGGAGATCTCAACACCCAAAGACAAACACTTGGACTTTGGTTTCTCTTCCACGAGGAGCAAAAATTATTGGATGCAAATGGGATTTCAAAACAAAGCATAACTCAGATGACATAGTAAGAAGATATAAGGCTCGTCTCATTGCAAAGTGGTATGATCAAACAATAGGCATAGATTATGGTGAGACCTTCAGTCTGATTGTCAAACCGGCTTCAGTTTGCACCACTATTTCTCTAGCAGTCTCTTTTGGTTGGAATATCAGACAGCTGGACTTTTCAAATTCCTTCTTACATGGTGACTTAACAGAGACAGCCTTTAGGCAGCAACCCCCTGGATTTATAAGTCCATCTCATCCATCTGTTGTCTGTTTACTACAATATAAAGCTCCATATAGATTTAAACAATCTCCTCGCGCCTGGTACACCAAACTTTATAATGCTCTCATACAATGAGATTTTTCGGCATCAAAATATGACTCTTCACTGTTTATATGTTGTATCAACTCACATTTGCTGATTATGCTAGTGTATGTGGATGATATTATCTTAATAGGCAACTCAGATAGTCACATTGATCAGCTGCTGCAGTATCTGCAATAAAAATTTAAAGTTTGAGACCTTGGACCGTTGTCCTTTTTTCTTAGGATCTCGGTTACTCGTAACTCTACAAAGATGTGTTTCTCGCAATCAAACTATATAAATGAACTGCTTCATCAGGCCAATATGGAACCGCGCAAACCAATTATTACTCCCATAGTCGTTGGACCGATCTTATCGCAAAACTCAAGTACTCCACTTCCTGATGGCTACCTCTATTGTAGCATTTTTGGTGTTCTACAGTATTGTTGTATGACACGACCAGATATTGCTTTTACTGTCAACAAAGTTTTCCAATTTATGCATGCAACTACAGATGTACACTGGCAGGCTGTCAAGCGTATTCTGCAATATCTTAAAGGCACTTTGTCTTAAGGTATCTCTTTTTTGCCATCTACAAGCTGCTATTTGAATTGCTATACAGATGCGTACTGGACATCCTGCCCCAATGATCATAACAGCACAGGTGAGTTTTGTATATTCCTCAAAACTAATTTAATCTCATGGTCCTCGACAAAACAAAAGGTGGTTTCATGGTCTAACACTGAGTCAGAGTATCAGAGTGTCGCAAATGGCGCTGCGAAAGTCCTATGGCTTCAATCATTATTAACCGAATTGGATTTTATGTCCACAACGACACTGCTTATTCTGTGCGACAACTTGAGCGCAACATATCTTGCTTCAAATCCAGCTCTCCACTTTAAGTCCAAACACATTGAGATCGACTTTCATTTTGTTCAGGAGAAAGTTATTAACAATTCCCTTCTCGTCAAGTTTACTCCCTCTAGCAACCAACTAGCCGATGCTTTCACAAAACCTTTTCCACCAGCAAAATTTGATTTGTTTACATTCAAGATCTTTGGCCTACAGCCTTGCTCTTGAGAGGAGATGTTAGCATATCTGTCACTGTTCATAGTACTTTATAGTTGGTTTTGTATTCTAGTTACATCCTTAGTTACAATTGTTATCGATATACATGTAAACATCAGTTGAAGGGAAAATACACAGAAATCATTCTGCATTGTCAACTCTTTCTCTCTCTCTCACCTACTTCTTCTTCCTTCTCAGTTCACCGGCCTTTTACTATCGCTGGCCTCTCTGTTTCTAACTGTAATAGCGTCTGCATCATTCTACAAACCTATTGTAAATAACTGTTTTGTCTAAGGCCATCTAACCTAACAGCAAGATTTTCCTTGGCTCAAATTCGAGGATATTGTAACACCCGGCATTTTTCGTGTAATTATTTTCCCCAAATAATTAAGCGGGATTACTCTGATATTAATGCAATGACTATTTTTAATGAAATTGTCGGAGTGTTCAATTGAATGGGAGTGATTGTAGAACCAATTCAACGAACTAAATAGAAGTTTAGTCAAAAACCAATGGAAGGGCAAATTAGGAAGAAATTAAGGTTGGTGGGAGAAATCAAATGGATGATTGACACTTGGCAAACTTGTGGAAGAAGACAAGCAATGTATTCCATTTCCTTCTCTTCCTCCTACGTGAGACTTTTCCTTCTTTGCTTTCTCTCATTTTCCTCCCAGCTTCTCTCTTTTGGTTGAAGAAAACCAACGCAAGGAGTTTCTTCCTTCTCTGATTTTTCCTCCTGCTTTTCGGTCTAAGGTAATCATCTTAGATAGAAAACGATTTTAGTTTATTTATTTGCTAGTTTCGTGATGATTAGGGTTAATGTCCGTTTATGCATGCTATAGGTTCGTGAACCACAGTGCTCGTGCGTTCAAGCTTGCTGCATTTCGGACCACAGGTAAGTTCATAACCGTAGGTTGGCCCTTAAGGCCCTACATCACGGAGGTACTAGGTATTTCAGTTCTGTGGGTTGTTTTGGGTAGAAGGGTTACAGCTTATGTCCTGGCAAGTCTGTATTTTCTGTTGTCGGTTACATTGATTCTATTATCTATCAGTTTAAGTTCAGGAACCGTTCATGCATACACATTTTCTCTGAAAGACATGCAAATGTTTTCTGTACACCGTTTGAAATTAAAACAAGATAAAATCTGACTGTCTGTAATGTATTGGTTAAGTGTGGGACGGGGACTGGCCCTCTGGTTTTATCCCTCCCTGGGATTCTGAAAATTTGTCCCTAGCAAGGACCCTCTGGTTTTATCCCTCCCTGGGATTCTGAAAATTGCTGTGCCTGATAGTGCACATTCTGTTGCCAGTTCCCCTATAAGCCCCACTTATACCCCTCTGCCATTGAAACGTAAAGTTCTGTTCTGTCACTGTATTCTGAAAACTGCATGCATAGCATTTTGCATCACTGCATCTGTATTATGTCCTTACTGAGTTTTAGACTCATAGGTGAACTCTCTGATGTAGGTATTGAACCCGAAAACGAGGATTTTGTGCCTCAGTCTGATGATTAGGTGCTGGTGGATCGAGTTCGTGGGGGTTTGGTTGCTGCAGCCAGACATGAAATTTGTTTAGAGATTTCTGTAAAGCTTTCTGAAATTCTGGTTTTGTGTTAAAAACTCTGTAGAAAACTCCCCTTTTGGTAAATTCTATAATTTTTATGTTAAGTCCTGTACTGTCTTTGAGATTTTAAAACAATGTATGGGTTCTGTGTCGATATTTAAAACCTCTGTATTTGACAGTTGAATTACATTCTGAAGTATTCTGGAATTGTTTGAAATATTTTCTGATAGTCTGTGCATGGATGGCCTCTGGTTTTAGAGCTATCCATGCAGTGTAATTCTTCATAAGTTTCTGTTATGCCTTTTATTGTGTTCGAGAACCATGTTTTGAATTGGTTTGAGAATCTGAGATTTTATGTTTTCTGTTTTTCTGCTCTCTGTTGGTATGTCTTTCTGTTAAAGAGTTGTCAAATTCTGCCTTGAAAACTTAGTCATCCGCCCCAATTTTTGCCTTAGTCATCCGCCCCAGTCAAAGTCAATTTTGTCATCCGCCCCAGTTATATGCCTTAGTCATCCGCCCCAGTTTTTGCCTTAGTCATCCGCCCCAGTCAAAGTCAATTCTGTCATCCGCCCCAGTTATATGCCTTAGTCATCCGCCCCAGTTTTTGCCTTAGTCATCCGCCCCAGTCAAAGTCAATTCTGTCATCCGCCCCAGTTATATGCCTAAATCTTCCGCCCAGTTTAAAACTCTGTCTTCCGGCTGACGTCATCCAAGTCATCCGCCCAGTGTATTTGTCTTCCGGCTGACGTCAGCATAAGTCTTCCGCCCAGTTTAAAACTCTGTCTTCCGGCTGACGTCATCCAAGTCATCCGCCCAGTGTATTTACATCTTCCGGCTGACGTCAGCATAAGTCTTCCGCCCAGTTTAAAACTACATCTTCCGGCTGACGTCACCCAAGCTCTTCTGCCGAGTTTTACCCAGCCTTTTCCGCTGAACTCTGTTCCTTTTTGTCTTATCTGAATCGATCACTGCTTCTAGTTTTAAACTAAGTCTTCCGTCAGCCTTTCACCTACGTCTTCCGCCCAGCTTTAAATTTCGTCTGTTTGCCTTAGTTTATTCCTGTTCTTTCTGTTTGTTTTCAAATATCAATCTTTTTTTTTCGTTTTACTTCTGCTATGTATTTCTGTTATCTGTTTTCAATGTGCCCTTGCATTATGTTTTCTGTTTTTCATGTTTTTTTCCAGACTTCAACTTCAGAAGGAGTATACTGTGTGCAATGTTTTAAGAATTCTATTTTTCTCCTCCGCCAGCCTTATGCTAATTTCTGTTCCGTTATCCATTAATGAAACATGTTTTAAATTTCTACTCCAGAGAACACTCTCTCTCTGCGAAGTTTTAAGGTTTCGAAAACGTTCAGATTGTCCCTGATGTTCTGCTCCCTGTTTTGTCTATGTTCAAAAAAATAGTCCCCGTTTTCTGTTAACTGTCCCGGAGTGATGGCTCCGATCCCGAACCCCGATCGGGTTCGATTTCGGGCTGTCACAAATATCAATTTACAAAATTAAAAATTAAAAGTATCAGTTAAAAATATTCTTATATTTCAAAATTTATTTTGATATTTATTCTAAAATATACTATCAGCCCTTAACAAATATAAACAACTCATAATTTTATATTTATATTCTAATATCATAGCGTGACATGAGTATGACACATAATTTATCTATTAATGTGATAATCTTAACTCCTATTTTTAGAATATTTTTGTGATTATACTACTCTAGACCTTGAAATATATGAGTATTTTTAACAAAAGTAAATCAAGTCTACCTTCATCTATTTTTTTGAGCGGAGCCAATTCATCCAACCTTCTGAAAAGATAATGACATCGGTTTAAATCGTCTAGATTGGTGCTAAAAAATTGTTTGCTCAAGTTTTTCATATTTTTCATAAACATAGTTAATACTCTACTAATTAATAAATGACATAACTATCATACTATAAACTTAGTTTTACTTAACTATAATGATTATTTTTCTCTATATTTTTTGGCTTCACACTCATGATAGTTGACAATCTAACTGTACACTATTTTTTAAATTGATTCGAGATGGTGATTGTGCTTTGTATAGTCTAGATTAATAGTAAAAATTAGGTCGATAATGAGTTTTTTCAGGCAAAACTTTCTTTTTATCTTATTTACCAACTCGAACAAGAAATTTCTTTTTCTCATTTTTCATTATCTTTGTTGCATTAATAATCATTGATTCTTTCCGACAATGTTGCAAAAACAATTCTTACACTCTCGTTACTATTGTCCTCTTTTTCTACTGTCATTTTGAATTTTTTTATCTTATTAATTAAATAATAATGTTACATACTAAATGTTATTTATTTTTTAAAAAAAGTAATTACGATATATCTGAATGATTAAAATAATATATTATTTTATGTGTAAATGAATAGAATGTAAGCAACATCAAATAAATAGAAGTATAGGCAACATATATCATATTATATTATAATAATACATTTTGGATAGTATTAGGTTTACTCATATATATATTTGTATTAAAAATGTATGAGTCTACTCATAAAGACACATTATGATTTTCATAAAATCATATTATTAAATATATCGTAACTACAACAAATCTTTGATATCAATTATTGACACCACGTTGTATGATACACAAACATGGATGCTAAAGTGCACATCGAATAAGGATGGCCCGCCGAGCACAAATTATTTTATTTTATGGAGTTACTTGTAAGTTGTAATTTTAGGAATACACATATCAATCCGGTTATTATTTCATTTACTATTATGCTTGATATAAATTGTTTTATCATTGTCATGCATTCACATGTCATGCAATATTTGCATATAGAGTCTACTCATAATTTTAGAATTCTCACATTTATATGCATTAATAGTATATATTTTCTTTATTTATTTTTAATAAATTAGTTTGTTAAAAACTAATGATTTTAATTTGATTAAAACTATTTGTTCATCTTTATGAATTATGTGAGAAATAAAATAGTGTAAAATTTTAATTGATGAAATTTTACATTATTTTATAAATTCTAAATAAATTATTTATTTAAAATCCTTAATTTTTTAATTTGATTATAAAATTGATAATTTATACAAAAATAAATTAATTTGATTAATTAATTTTTATAAAATTTTAATAGAATATGTGATATTCTATAAAATCACACTAATTCTAAATAATGAGTGGGATCAGGGAGTATGGCATTTTCAGTAGTGACTGGTGGACATTCCTCAGTGAGGACAAACTTCAAGTTGTAATGCACAAGAATCAAATTCATGTTCTTTTTCTAGATAATGAAGTTATCCTCAGTCGACTTTTCAATTGCGAGTAAATTAATCAAGAAAGAAAACATTTTGTTGTAATGAATAAATAAACAAAGATTAATATTATGCTTAAAATTTATATGACATATGGTATACTAAAATGACGCATGAGCAAGATAAGTCACTACATAAAATACAAATATTATTTTAGCCTCGATATATAATATTTTTTCTTAGGGTAAAAATGTTACCTATTAATAAATTTATTCAAAATATCTCAAAATTACAAAATTTATTAACTACCAATTAATTTTGTCAAAATGTGATTCACACGTTTAACCACATTTTCATGAGTGTATACTACTATTTCGGTTTTATAAAACTTAATTTATAACTGTGACGACCCCAACCCGCAAGGCCGACACGGGACGTGACCTGACATTGACTTTCACTTAGACATTTTAGACGTGAAAATTTTTGACTTTTTTTTAAAACTCAAAATCAGAGCCTAGAGTTGTTTTCAATAAGACGTTGACTCGATTTTTGGGTAGTTGAAATCGTCTGAAATACGTGGGAAAACATTCAGAAAATACATTTTGAAAGTATCGAGAAACGTCGGGTTGAAACATGTTTGAAAACGAAAATTTGGAAAAAAAAATCAACTTTGGCCACATGACACTCAGTGCACGCGTGCTCAGCCTGCACATCGCCCAGACAGCGCACGCGCAGAGGGCCGATCTGTGACACCCCCAAACCCGATCGGGGTCGAAGGGCCTCACTCCGGACATTTAAAACGTGACATTTTTTTTTGAACTTTTAAAATATTACACAAAGAAAACTTCTCTGGAATCGAAGTCTAGGATAAATGACAGAAGAAATACAGGGTGACAGAATACTTTGGACGTTTTAGAAAAGGAAACAGAATGGATGACAGACATGCAGGGGAAGACTTGATAAAGTGGTAAACAGAAACTGGAAGTCATGCTGTGGAAGTCTTACTGTGGACAAACAGAAGACGTGGACGTTTTAAAAAAGGAAACTGTAGACAACAGAAGTCCATGGACGTTTGAAATAAAAGAAAAAAACAGTAGACAACAGAAGTCCGTGGACGTTTGAAATAAAAGACAAAAATAGTAGACAACAGAAGTTCGTAGACGTTTAAAATCAAAGATGGAATATGTGGAAAAAAAAAACAGAAGCCGTGGACATTTAAAATCAAAGACAGGATCTGTGGACAAACAGAAGCCGTGGACAATCGGGAGCTGTGGACAATCGGAAACTGTGGACAATCGGGAACTAAAGGCAGAATGGACGATAAAATTAAAAGGCAGTATGGACGATAAAATTTTAAAGGCAGTATGGATGATTGAGATCGAAGGCAAAATGGACAACAAGATTTGAAAGGATGAATGGACGACTAAATATAAAGGCAGAATAGACAATTGTTTTAAAGAAGGCGTGGACGACTGTTTTACAGAAGAAAATGACAACTGTTTTACAGAAAGCATGGACGACTATTTTACAGAAGGCGTGGACGACTGTTTTACAGAAGACATGGACGAATATTTTACAGAAGGAAAACTTGAAGACTTGAAGACATAACATTTGCTCCGCCGATCGATCGGCTATCCCAGGCGATCGATCGGCTTCCCCTCTGTTTGACGACTTACTTCATTTGACACAAAAACATCAAAACTCCAGAAATGCGATTCAAAACATAATTTTAACAAATACCAGTAAACACGTCAGAAGTTTAGAAAAAAACATGACAGGAGTTTCAAGAAAACAGACTGCATGGATAGCTCTAAAACTCAAGACAATCCATGCAAAACCTAAATGAAGACTCCAAGCATATCCAGAATACTTCAAAATATATTTACAACTATCAAATACAGAGGTAAACACCAAAACCTATACATTTTCAGATCCCAACAGAATCCCCACATAGACTATACAGACGTGACATTCATTTAAAAAGAACCTCACTCTCGGGTAAGAAATATGTCTGGCTGCCACAACCACCCCTGAAAGCTTGTGCCACCAACCACCTATTCGTCGGTCTGAGGCACAAAATCCTTATCCACGGGTTCCATACCTACATCAGGGAGTTCAACTATGAGCTAGAGCTCAGTAAGAACATGTTAAAAATGTAGTGATGCATATGCTATGCATGAACTTTCGAAATACAGTGACATTACAAAACATTACTTTTATCTGTCAGGGAGTATAAGTGGAGCTTATAGCGGAACTTTAACCCCGCGCGCGCCCCAGCGCACCCCGTGCCCTTCTTCTCCAATTTCGACCCTTTTTCACATTTTCACATTTTCACATTTCTACCACCTACACTTCACATTAAACTTACTTAAAATCATTCCCCACCCTTCTAAACATAAAACACTTCAAAACCTCCCCAAAACCTGACTCAAAATGCTACTCAAAACATGTTAGAAAAGGTGGCAAAAATTCAAGAAATCAAGCTGCATGGATCGATTTAAAAACAGAACAAATCCATGCATAATCTAATGGCGCAAACAATTCCAGTATATTTCAAAAAGGCAACTATAAAAAAAAAGTGTTAAAACATCAACACAAGACCTATATATAACCTAATTCCTAAAAACTATACTAACTTAATGTAAACCTCGATACGTCACCCACGGGTCAAAAATGCGCATGACTGCTGCAACCAACCTCGCAATCTCGTCCCGCCAACCACCTACACATCGGCCTGAGGCTCTGAGCCCTCATCTGTACGATCCGTACCTACATCATAGAGTTAAACTAATGAGCCTAAAGCTCAGTAAGATCATAAAATGCAAAAAATGCACGTGCTATGCATGAACATTTCAAAAACATGAACATTACTTTACATTTACGTTCAAGTGGACATGTGGTATAAGTGGGGCTTATAGGGAGTGGGAAACATTACGTACTTGACGTGGGTTAACATGGTTAGTACTTTTGCCGTTTCCCAAGGAGGGATAAAACACATGTTTGGGGAGAAATAAAATCACATGTTTGTCCGCGACGAGGACGGTTTTACATTAGTCCCAGAGAAGGACAAAACATATGTCAGCACTCATCCCACACTTAACCGGACTTTACATTTACATATTTTATCTTTCTTACTTCAAATCACGTGCATAAAACATTTTGCATGACTTTAGAGAAAAATGTGATACATGAACATACATTGTGCATAAACGTAACGTAATGTAAAGACAATCCTCGAAGCATAAATAAACGACAGGTCATCAAGACAATACATCAGGCAAACGCATTTACTTAGGACGTAATCTACGACCTAACTACCCTGTCAACAAACCCGACAACGTAAAAACCTAGTACCTCCGTGATGTAGGGCCTTAAGGGCCAACCTATGCGTATGAACTTACCTGAGGTCCGTAGAGTTTGCGAGCCTTGAATGTATTTTCCCTCGGTGAGTTGCAAACCTATACGCACATAATCGAACCATAACCACATTACAAAAATGCTAACTAATAAACTATGTAAAACACAACCCAAGCTCATTCAAATAGCCTAAACAAATATAACAATTCTTTTAGACAATTTGTCGAACACCTTTTGTGCATACTTTCATACTCAAATTCTTCTCCCAATCGATATCTGTTTTCAACGATTCAACACATTTCGGAAACCTCATTACATCTAGTTTATCATGGAATTGTTAATTTATAAAAAAACATGCCAGGAACGATAGTCAAATTGCAAATTCGTGGGTGCCCTAAATAACGCCGATTTCAGGTCGAATTTTTCATTTTTCATCGAACGAGCCTAGTTTTTCCTTAGTTTATCCATTCAAACCTTTCAATAATATCCTAACATGATTTCATATAAAATTGACGAGATTTCTTCATAACCCTAACTCTAAAACTTCAACGAAATTAACGTATAACTAACCTAAACTCATTAATTAACGTAGAGGATAACCTTTAATGGAGAAAACAGAAGAAAACCAGGGGAGAGGAGGGCGTCATTGATAGTTGGCGTGGATTCTTCGTCGGGGTTCGTCACCTGGAAGAGAGAAGCAGAGAGGGAGGGAAATGAGAGAAATGACAGGAAGAGAAATAAAGGGGTTGGGGGGGTTTAAGTTGCGTGGCACGTGAGCGAGGGAGGGAGGGAGGGAGGGAGGGAGAGAGAGAGAGAGAGAGGGAGAGAGAGAGAGAGAGAGAAAAACAAAACTTTGGGTTTTGTTTCTGAACCCCGTTTAAAATCTTGTACTTTTTAACTTCCTTGGTTTCGCTCTTTTTTCTTAAATTCATGGATTGGCAGTGTTCAAATTCCAAAAAAAAGTGCACATTATATTTATAGCAAATTTAATTCCATCCAAATAAATTTAGGGACAATTGAATTACATGGCCAGAAAAGTCGAATGTTACAATAACTGTCGCCTTAGGATTGGTCAACCATAAAATACATTTTTTTAAATTCATCTATAGGAGACCAACCATGATATTGATTTAATTGAACACTAGGGAGGGCGATAAAAAAATCGTCTCGAAGCCCCACTTAAATCTCACATTGCTGTATCATTATTTACGCCAAACTCCCAGCTCGGCGCGTGCGTCGCCCAGATAGTAAGCGCACCGTGCGCTGTCGCTACGCATAGAGGGGCGATCGATTGGCGCCAGGCGCCGATCGATTGGCAAAGTCTCTGCCACACCCTTGCGTTTCCAGCGCGGGTGCCGATCGGTCGGCGCCCAGCGCGGATAGATCAGGTGGGCACCCCAGCAGCGCGCACCAGTGCTTGCTGCGCGCGCCTCAGCGCACCTCGCGCCCCACTTCTCCAATTTAGACCCCTTTTCACATTTTCACATTTCTAACACTTCACATTAAACTTACCAAAAACCATTCCCCACCCTTCTAAACATAAAACAGTTCAAGACTTCCCAAAAACCCGACTCAAAACGCTACTCAAAACGTGTTAGAAAAAGTGGCAGAAATTCAAGAAATCAAACAGCATGGATCGATCTAAAAACTGAACGAATCCATGCATAACCTAATAGTTCAAAAAATTTCAGTATATTTCAAAAAGGCAATTATCAAAACAAAAGTATTAAAACATCAACACAAGACCTATACATAAACTAATTCCCAAAAACTATACAAACTTAACGTATACCTCGATACGTCACCCTCGGGTCAAAAATGCGCCTGACTGCTGCAATCAACCCCACAAGCTTGTCCTGCCAATCACCTACACATTGGCCTGAGGCTCTGAGTCCTCATCCATACGATCCATACATACATCATAGAGTTCAACTAATGAGCCTAAAGCTCAGTAAGATCATAAAATGCAAAAGATGCACGTGCTATGCATGAACATTTCAAAAACGTGGACATGTGGTATAATTGGGGCTTATAGGGAGTGGGAAACATTACGTACTTGACATGGGTTAACATGGTTAGTACTTTTGCAGTTTCCCAGGGAAGGATAACACACATGTTTGGGGAGAAATAAAATCACATGTTTTTTCGCGACGAGGACGGTTTTACATTAGTCCCAGAGAAGGACAAAACATATTCCAGCACCCGTCCCACACTTAACTGTACTTTACATTTACATATTTTATCTTTCTTATTTCAAATCACGTGCATAAAACGTTTTGCATGACTTTAGAGAAAAACGTGATGCATGAACATACATTGTGCATAAACGTAACGTAATGTGAAGACAATCCTCGAACCATAAATAAACGACAGATCATCAAGACAATACATAAGGCAAACGCATTTACTTAGGACGTAATCTACGACCTAACTACCCGACAACGTAAAAATCTAGTACCTTTGTGACGTAGAGCTTTAAGGGCCAGCCTATGCGAATGAACTTACCTGAGGTTCATAGAGTTTGCGAGCCTTAAACGTATTTTCCCTCGGCGAGTTGCGAACTTATATGCACATAATCGATCTATAACCACATTACAAAAATGCTAACTAATAAACTATGTAAAACACGACCCAAGCTCATTCAAATAGCCTAAACCAATATAACAATTCTTTTAGACAATTCGTCGAACACCTTTTGTGCATACTTTCATACTCAAATTCCTCTCTCAATCGATATCTGTTTTCAACGATTCAAAACATTTTGGAAATCTCATTACATCTAGTTTATCATGGAATTGTTAATTTATAAAATGCATTCCAAGAACGATAGTCAAATTTCAAATTCGTGGGTGACCTAAATAACGTCGATTTTCGGTCAAATTTTCCATTTTTCATCTAACAAGCCTAGTTTTTCCTTCGTTTATCCATTCAAACCCTTAAATAATATCCTAACATGATTTCGTATAAAATTAACGAGTTTTCTCCAAAACTCTAACCCTAAAACTTCAACGAAACTAACGTATAAATAACCTAAACTCGTTAATTAACATAGAGGATTACCTTTGATGGAGAAAACAGAAGAATATCGGAGGAGAGGAGGGCGTCGTTGATCATTGGCGTGGATTCTTCGTCGGGGTTCGTCACCTGGAAGAGAAAAGCAGAGAGGGAGGGGAAATGAGAGAAAAAAAAAATAAAGGAGGTAGGGGGTAAGTTGCCTGGCACGTGAGGGAGGGAGGGAGGGAGGGAGAGAGAAAGAGAGAGAGAGATAAAACAAAACTTCAGGTTTGTTTCGGAATCCCGTTTAAAATCTCGTACGTTTTAACTTCCTCAGTTTCACTCTATTTTCTTAAATTCATAGATTTGCGGCGTTTAAATTCCAAAAAAAAGTGCACATTGCATTTATAGCGAATTTAATTCCATCCAAATAAATTTAGGGACAATTGAATTACATGGCCAGAAAAGCCGGGTGTTACATCCCATCCACCTTAATAGAATTTTATCCCCAAAATTTGCTTAGACAAATAGTTCTGGATATTGGTCCATAACGTTATGTCGTCTCTTCCAAGTAGCTTCCTCCACGTTATGATTGCGCCACAGAACCTTTACCAACGGAATTTCCTTGTTGTGCAACACTTTGATTGAAGACTCCAAGATTCTCACGGGCCTTTCTTCATACGTCAGCATGTCCACCGGTGTAACACTCGGCATTTTTGACCATGTAATTATCCCCTTGGATTATTGAACGGGGTTAAGTTGTTATTAATATAATGAATGTTTTAGAGGAATTTGTTGGGATGTTTAATGGAAAAACCAAACTAAAGTGTAACCAAAACAAAACTATTAGAAGGAACCAATGGAGGGGCAATTTCGGAAGGCAATTAAGGTGGTTGGGAGGGAGCCTATGCATGCTTTACACTTGTCCAAGCTTGTTGAAGAAGCCAAAACTCCCTTCTCTTCTCTTCAACGTGAAAACACTTCTCATTTTTCCTCACCTCTCTGCCCTCTCTCTTCCAGACGACGAGCGACGATTTCCAAATTTCGTCTTCTCTGGTTTTCTTTCGTTTTCTTCGTAAAAGGTAACCCTCTACGTTAGTTAACGAGTTTAGGTTAGTTATTCGTTAGTTTTGTTAAGTTTAAGAGTTAATGGTCTGATTATACACAATATAGGTTCGTGAATCGCCAAGGACGTACGTGCAAGACTTGCAACTCTACGGCATCAGGTAAGTTCATACGTATAGGTTTGGCCCTTAATGCCCTACATCACGGAGATACTAGGTTTTAGTTGTCGGGTAGTTAGGTCGTAGGCTATGTTCTAAGTTAAATGTGTTTTGCATTATGTTTTACCTTGTTATCCAGTAGCCTGTTTATGTTACGTTTAAGCACTGTATATGTTCATGCATACACATTTTTCTTGAAAGTCATGTAAATGTTTTATGCACGTGATTTGAAGTTAAGAAAGATAAAATGTGATTGTAATGTACGGTTAAGTGTGGGACGGGGACTGTCATCCTGTTATCCTGTTATCCTGTTATGTGCCTGGAGTGCACCCCTGTTATGTACCTGTTGTGTACTCCTGTTGCGCCAGTTCCTTTATAAGCCTCACTTATACCCTTGTCCACTTGAATGTAATGTAAAGTAATATTCATGTGTTTCAAAAGTTCATGCATAGCATATGCATCACTGCATTGTATGTTCTTACTGAGCTCTAGGCTCATAGTTGAACTCCCTGTTGTAGGTATGGATCCACCGGATGTGGACTTTGTCCGTCAGGTCGATGAGTAGGTGCAGTTGGCGGGATGAGCTCGTGGGGTGGTTTCAGCGGTCAATCGCATTTTGACCTGTGGGAGTGTAGTTTTGAAGTGTATGACAAGTTTAGTACAGTTTTTGAGAATTAGGTGATGTTTAGGTTTTGTGTTAAGGTTTTAAAAACCTTTGTTTTTGATAGTTGTCTTTTGAAAATATTCTGGAATCGTTTGGAATCTCTATTTTGTTGTGTATTGATTGGTTTGGGTTTAAGAGCTATCCAGGCAGTCAGTTTTCTTGAATTTCCGCCATGTTCTCTAACATGTACAAAAATTATGTTTTGAATCGGGTTTGTTTGGGGTTTTGGAAGCATTTTGTGTCTAAAGAGGTTTGTAGTAAGTTGTGAGGTTATCAGGTTGTGTAGATGTTAAACAGAGAGGTAGCCGATCGATCGGCGAAGTGTTGAGATAAAAGTGTTTATGTCTTCCATTTACGTCATCCGTTTTACGTCATCCGTTTTATGTCATCCGTTTTATATCATCCGTTTTATGTCTTCCATTTACGTCATCCGTTTTACGTCTTCCATTTACGTCATCCGTTTTACATCATTCGTTTTATGTCATCCGTTTTACGTCATCCATTTTATGTCATCTGTTTTATGTCATCCGTTTTATATCATCTGTTTTATGTCTTCCATTTATGTCATCCGTTTTATGTCATCCGTTTTATGTCTTCCATTTACGTCATCCGTTTATGTCATCCGTTTTACGTCATCCGTTTTATGTCATCTGTTTTATGTCTTCCATTTACGTCATCCATTTTATATCATCCATTTTTTTGTCTTCCATTTACGTCATCCGTTTTATGTCATCCGTTTACGTCTTCCATTTACGTCATCCGTTTTACGTCTTCCATTTACTTCATCCGTTTTACGTCATCCAATTTCTATCATCCACTTTCTGTCATCCACTTTCTGTCTTCCATTTTATGTCATCCACTTTATGTCTTCCACTCTATGTCTTCCATTTTATGCCTTCAACTTTATGTCTTGCCATTTTATGCCTTCAACTTTATGTCTTGCCATTTTAAATGTTCAAGAGTTTTAAAAAGTCGAAAAATTTTACGTCCAAAATGTCAAAGTCAAAGTCCGGTCAGGTCCCGTGATGGTCCCGACGGGTCAGGGTCGTCACAGTTATGGTATCAGAGACCCCTGGGTTTTAAAAGCGGTTCTGTAGACTATCTGACTGCGCAATCTGCCACGTGAGATCGCTCCACCAACTGTAACTGTTTAAGTTTCTGTACCCGTTTTAGTTTATTAAATTGAATTCATTATTATGTATAGGATTTTCATAAAAATGGTGAGAGGACGCCAAGGTGAGGAAAATGATAGCGCCGATGCCATTGACCGTTTAACTGAGTTGGTGGGGGTACAGTCCCGCATGGTGGAGCGCATGATGGCGAAGGAGGATAATGGGAATAACAACAACAACAACAATCATGTGAATGCTCCACATGACACCAGTGGAGACAGATTCCGACGACTCTAACCGCCTACATTTGATGGATTATCGACGGACCCAACTCATGCTGAGGAATGGATCCGACAGATTGAACGAATGTTCAGCTACGCAGAAGTGGAAGAGAATAAGAAGGTCTTATGTGCCACGTTTCATCTCACCAAGAATGCAGGATTTTGGTGGGACACCATCAAAGCAACAACAGTGGGGATGGATTGGAGTGGATTCAAGAGGATTTTCTATGAGAAGTGCTTCGACCGTAATGCGAGGAAGGAAAAGATGATACAATTCTCTCGGCTGCGAAAATATGGATCGGTGGCCGAGTATATTCAAAAGTTCAAGTCACTGTCCCGCTACACACCTCATCTGGTGGCCACCGACGAAAACAAGGTACACTAGTTCATCGAGGGTCTGAAGATGGACCTTTTACGGGGAATCACGACCAGGGGTTTTGATGAGGCCCCGTACACGAAACTGGTGGCCAAGACTTATCAGTTGGAAGCCTTAGAAATGAAGTCTCAGAAACAGAAGGATTCATCAAAGAGATTCCTTCATGATGCCCCTCAACAGCAACAACGGGGTCAAGATTGGCAACCACAACAGCAACAGAACAGGAGCGTTAAGAGGCCCAATGAGACTGTTGCTTATCAGGACAAAGGGAAAAGATCAATGGGAGTTCCTCAGCTTCCTGTATGCCCGCGTTGCCAGAGAAGTCACATAGGTGACTGCAGGCTCTTTATTGGCCGTTGCTTCCGATGCGACAAAGAGGGCCATCACGTCCAAGATTGCCCTATGCCAGATAGGCGGCCGAACCATGCCATGCCAAGGATGTTCGCTATGATTAAGGATGATGATGACGCCCAGCACACAGTGATCACTGGTACTATCTTGATTTATAATTTACCTGCCTATACTTTGTTGGACACGGGAGCCACACATTCGTTTGTGGCAACGGACTTCGTAGGTAGGGAGAAGTTATGTACTGTGCTTTCAGATCAACCCTACAGTGTCATGCTACCGTCCGGAGAGTTTATGCACTCCGAGCAGGCAGTGCAGGGCGATATAGTGTCGGTTGGGGACCAAAAATTGCATGCCAATCTTATCATCATCAGTATGAAAGGATACGATGTAATTTTGGGAATGGATTGGCTGTTTAGACATCACGCCACCATTAATTACAGGTCCGGGCTGGTGTCTTTTAAGCGCCCAAACAAGGAAGAGTTCTCCTATCAGACTATACCAAAGCAACACATTATGTCTGTTATATCCTCCTTGAAAGCTCAACAGCTGATGAGGTCAAGATCTGTCGGATTTCTTGCCCACGTAGTGGATGTTCAAAGACAAGATGAGGTAGAACTTCAAGATATTCCAGTAGTCCGTAACTTCTCAGAGGTTTTCTTAGATGACCTACCGGGGTTGAGTTCGAAATTGAAGTATGTCCTGGTGCTGAACCGGTATCGAAGAATACGTACCGTATGGCGCCAATAGAGCTGAGGGAGTTGAAGACTCAGCTAAAGGAATTGGTGGACAAAGGCTTTGTACGCCCTAGTTGCTCTCCGTGGGGCACTTCTGTCCTTTTTGTTAAGAAGAAGGATGAGTCCTTAAGTATGTGCATTGATTACCGTGAGCTAAACAAGTTAACCATCAAGAATAAGTACCCGTTGCCGAGGATCGACGACTTGTTTGACCAGCTACAAGGGGCTCGGGTATTTTCGAAGATTGATTTGCGCTCTGGTTATTATCAACTGAAGGTTAGAGCCTGTGATATTCCAAAGACATCCTTCAGGACCCGATACGAACACTATGAATTCTTGGTGATGTCGTTTGGGTTGACTAATGACTCGGCGGCATTTATGGACCTGATGAACAGGATATTTCATGATTTCTTGGATAAATTTGTGATCATCTTCATCGACGACATCCTAGTCTATTCACGTAATGAAGGAGAGCACGAAGAGCACTTGGCGATTGTGCTATCGAGGTTGTGACAACAGCAATTGTACGCCAAATTGTCGAAGTGTGAATTCTGGTTGAGCAGGATTAACTTCCTAGGCCATGTGGTGTCTGTAGAAGGAGTGTCTGTGGATCCAGTCAAGATTCAGGCTGTGAAAGAATGGCCGAGGCTGAGGAATGCCAGTGAAGTACGGAGTTTTATCAGGCTAGCTGGTAATTACAGAAAGTTTATCAAGGGATTTTCTGTGATAGCAAAGCTTATGACCAGCTTAACGATGAAAGACATCAAGTTCAAGTGGTCTGAAGCTTGCGAAGAGAGTTTTCAGACGCTTAAGCAGAAATTAACCACTGCTCATTTATTGGTATTTCCGGTAGAAGACGGCAAATTCAGTGTATAATGCGATGCATCAAAGGTTGGTTTGAGATGCGTATTAGTGCAGGAGGAAAAAGTGGTGGCATACGCGTCCACACAATTGAAGAGTTATAAGAAAAACTACCCTACTCACGATCTGAAGTTAGCGGCAGTTGTCTATGCACTGAAGGTAGAGAGACACCACTTATATGGACAGTTATGTGAGGTGTTTTCTGATCACAAAAGCTTGAAGTATATATTTACCCAGAAAGAGTTAAACATGAGACAACGACGGTGGCTCGAGTTTGTAAAAGATTATGACATTTAGATCAAATACCACCCCGGGAAAGCTAATGTGGTAGCCGATGCGTTGAGCAAGATGCCGGCTACTATACAACCAGCTATGTCGGCCGTATCAATGCCTTTGAAGATAGAAATTCAAAAGTTTGTTATGGAGATACTTTCCCAAGTTATCGGCCGTGTTGGCAGATCTGACATTACGACCAGCCATTCTGGATCGAATTAAGGAAGCCCAAAAGGTCAATTCGAAGGAAATGGCCGATATAGTGAGCAAGTTGCCTATGGCCTCTTCCGAGTTCAGTCATTCGGGAGATGGTATTCTGAAGTTCAAAAATAGGTGGTACGTATCGAGAGATGAAAAGCTACGAAAGGATCTTTTGTCGGAAGCCCACTTGTCTAATTTCTCAGTACATCCGGGAAGCACGAAGATGTATCGAGATTTGAAACTTCACTTCTGGTGGCCAAATATGAAGAACGAGGTTGCCAAATATGTGGAGTCTTGTATGATATGTCAACAAGTGAAGGCTGAGCATCAACGACCAAGTGGAACACTTCAGCCTCTCCCGATCCCTGAATGGAAATGGGAGAACATTACTATGGATTTCGTTGTTGGCCTACTGAGGATGGCTAGGGGCCATAATAGCATATGGGCCATAGTGGACAGACTAACGAAATCGGCTCATTTTCTACCTGTGAAGACGACCTTCTCTGTGGATCAATATGCACAGTTGTATATTAACGAAATTATTAATCTGCATGGAATACCGGTGTCAATCGTCTCTAACCGGGATCCTAGATTTACGTTGAGGTTTTGGAAAAGCTTACAAAGCTCCTTAGGTACTAAGTTAAATTTTAGCACGACATTTCATCCACAGACGGACGGACAATCCGAGAGGACGATTCAAATATTGGAAGATATGTTAAGGTCTTGCGTGTTGGAATTTCATGCTCCTTGGAGTAAATATTTGCCGTTAGTGGAGTTCTGTTATAACAATAGCTACCAGGCTACGATCGGTATGGCCCCGTATGAGGCTCTTTATGGCAGAAAATGCAGATCTCCATTGTGTTGGGATGAAGTTGGAGAATCCAGGCTTGTCGGCCCCGAGTTATTACAGCAGATGTCTGAGGTGGTGGCTGCTATCAGACAACGAATTAATGCTGCTCAGAGTCGACAGAAGAGTTATGCGGATCAGGGGAGAAGAGACTTGGAATTCGCTGAAGGCGATGAAGTATTCCTGAAGGTGTCACCTTTCAAGGATGGGATGAGATTTGGTAAGAAATGAAAGCTCAGCCCAAAATTTGTTAGGCCATTTCCCATCTTGAAGAGAGTAGGAAGCACGCTTACAGACTAAAGCTGTCAGCGTCCATGAATGGAGTTCACAATGTTTTTCACGTTTTGATGCTGAGAAAATGTGTGCGAGATCCTACACAGATCATGGAACCGGTAGACATAGATATCATGCCGACGTTGACGTATGTAGAAAGGCCCATAAAGATTTTGGACTCCTCAATCAAAGTGTTGCGCAACAGGGTGATCCCATTGGTGAAGGTTTTATGGCGCAATCATAACGTGGAGGAAGCCACTTGGGAAAGACAATGGGACGTTAGGGCCCAATACTTGGAGCTATTTGATTAAGCAAATTTTGGGGACAAAATTCTGTTAAAGTGGGTGAGATGTAACATCTGGCATTTTTGGCCATGTAATTATCCCCTTGGATTATTTAACGGGGTTAAGTTGTTATTAATATAATGAATGTTTTAGAGGAATTTGTTGGGATGTTTAATGGAAAATGTCATGACTAGTGGGTCGAGGCAGATTCTCAACATAACTTAGTCATTTATATCTTAGAACAACTACTTGTAATTTTTTTTAAAATAAAAGTCGTGGACGTTTTACTCAGACAAACAACAGACTGTTCCGAGGAGGTTGAAATCTCAAACTCTTAAAATTTAAATCTTTCGTACATCAGACCTCGTATTTAACCTCAGAGTTGGATGACATATATCGGGTAACAATCTTGTCCACAAGATCGATCAACTTAATTGTCCACGGACTACTTTAACCTTTTCGTCCACTGACTGTTAAACATTGTCGCTATCTGTTCAAGTGACTCCATCGTCCACAGACTAACGTCCATAGACTTATTAAAGTTTATCGTCCACGGGCCACGTGACCTTATCATCCACAGCCCACGTGACTTCATCACTCACGGGTTATACAGACTTTTTTTTTCCTCGAGCTAAGTTCATTCACTTTTCCCACTCTCTTAATTCCGTGTCTAACAATCACGTACATAACCACATTACGTCCTCAAAGCTTCTTCAATTTTGAAGTACCAAGGACCTGATACATAGCTTTCTTACCCTACATCTCCCATTTCAAAATCTTCCCCACACTACTAACTCAATTCAAATTCATCACTCTCACCTTTTACACTTACGTACACGCGGCAATCATGACGTTCCATTAGTCGCTCTAACATGATCCCCGTACTCAAGGCTCTAAGTTTTTTTTTAAATCCACCATTTACGCTATCAAGGTATCTTCTAAGTTCTCATAATTACATCCACTACGTTCGATTTATCTAACTTTTACCTCGGTTGCCACCAAACGCCATCAAGTTCATATGTCTATACTAATTCACTAGACTATTCACTCAATACCCTAAATGGTGCATATATGTCTCGATTCTGACCCCAATAATTACGAGTCGAAGCCTTTCTAAACCGTCTGACTAAACCTCACTTCTAAGTCCACTTACACAACCTTCGTGTAAATCTTTCTTTCCTTCTTATCTGATATCCTCCCAATTTCTCAACTTCACATGGAATGCTAAATACTTAATGGCTAACTTTCTTATTTTTAACTCTCTATTTAACTTAATGAATCTCTTCATTTACCCTTATAACAATGTCCAAAATTCTAAATCAATCTAAACGCCCTATTATCCTACACCATATAGTCTCTATCTTCCTTACCCATGAACCAAGAACTACATGGTGGTATGTGGTCATACATTCCATGGTGTGAATCTCCTATTTAAACTAACATCTATACTTTCAATCCATGATTTTCTAAAGGTCCAACACTCCTCAAGTTGGGATTTACATTTCCTGCCTAAGCTCATCAATTCTAACCTTAGCTATTTACGTATTCCTCGGTCTCGACCTCGTTACCTACGAGTTGACTTGTGAAATTTCCTAATTTAACCTTATTGCAAGGTCCCGTTCTTCTAATTCAAAATTCCTATATTATCCCAAATTGCACGCCACAAAATACTTACGAACTAGACCTTAAATTCTAACATTCCCTTTTATTTCTTAACTTCACAATGCGGCTTCCATCAATTTCTCAAGGCTCCAACACTATGAAAATATCTATTTCACGCAGGGTTTGCCCCAAAATTTACTAACTAACCTACTCTCTTCTGTTCCTCCCAATCGGCCTCTAAGTATTCCCCTCAATTTTTCAAATCTAGTCCTTCTATTTTCCAAAAAAACTTCATAAGCATCACTTTGTTAAGGTTTACCCTCCTAGATTCCCGAACCTTGATGTTTCTACATCCATCCCGGAGGTAAGCCTCATGCTCGGGGTTCTTAACTTAAACTGTATTCACTACAGACTCATATCTAAACCCCTAAACATGACTTTTGCTTAAGGTGCTAAACTCTTCTCTGATTAGATAATACACCCCAGTTTCTAAGTTATTTCTAACTCTTATGTTTTTGCTCCATACCCCTCGATCAAGCAACACTAACTGCCTGATGCGTCTACTAATTATTGATCACCCTTAACCTCCCCCAAGTTCTTTTCTGTTCCATAGCGGCCATAATCTTTTCGTACATTGATAATTGTTCCTTATTGATTAGTCTTCTAAGACGGTACTCATTTCCTAGGGAATGACCAGTTCTAGTAACTTGGATATCACCTTGCATAAAATTTTGGTCCCTTAATGTCCTCAGAATTTATAACTTTCCAACTCTGATTTGATCTCTTTATTTTCATTACGGGTAATGGTCAATGCGATCACGCCTAAGAAGTGCTTAGATCCTACATCCATGACTCGGTATCGATCAACCACACCCTTTAAACTTCCAAAGTGCTAGACACTTCTCATATCCTTTTAACAATTAACCTAAATTGAATTCTTGAATATAATTTTTTTTTTTGCCTAAATACTTTCAACTTCTTTGGATCCAAAATATTTGAGTCCCTACCATATTCCCTTATTCGCTTAAACTTATTAATTGTACTTTGATGATCTAGAGTATCTCTCAATGATTTTATGGTTAAGTTTTAGACCCCTACCTACTTCGTCATATTTTAAAACTTCAAAAATTCATCGATTAGGATCTAGTTTCTATCTATTTAAATCTCGTATTCCGTAAATTACATCCCACTAATAGCAACAAAATCTTAAGGGTTCACCATTCATCGCAGCATGCAAGGTTACTCATCATGGTGCATAATTCTCTCATTCAAAGGTCTGCATTATTCTGTATTTAACCTACTGCACTCTCACCCTTATCGCACTAGAACGTAACACACGCATTTCTCCCTAATAATTAATTCACCCTCCTTTAAGCCGTCTCACCATACGATAAAATGTGTTAAAACACCCTTCTTTCCCTTAACTTCTGATGCAATCATTTTCCCTTAAGTAATCTAACACAATTATCTCATTCCTAAAATAACGCCGTACCTAATATCCCCGTAGACTGGTAAGTGTCACCAAATCCCATAAGAGCAAATTCTTGGGAAAACTTTCATCCAGCTCCCCTATTGCACCGAGTAGTCCTTGGCCGTATTACCTTATTCGTTACCTCGGGAGAATTAGTTTGTACCTATCCTAGATTTTGACAATATCTTAGTAAATTCTCCTTGTAGTGCATACACATATATACCATGGGCATCCTATTATTAGAAGTCATCATTTTATTCATGAGCTGCCCTAGATATCCCTTAAATTTATCCTTGTCCTAAGGAACCTTTTAACCCAGTGGATCCTTTCACCCCAAGGAAAAAAACAATAATAATTCTAAGTACTTTCTACTTACCTTCTAACAACAATAGTTCTATAAACCCATAATCTAACAACAAGATAATAATTACAATCAATACTTATTTCATACTAAGGCAACATCCAATTAAATCACTTTAAATCCTACATGAACATGAACGTAAACATACTTACAGTTGTTGGAGTGTACTCATGCAGTGATTTGTACTGGCAGGAAGTCTACAGAATCGATTTTAGAACCCGGTTTTCCTCTAATACCATAATTGTCATGACCTCAGGGGGTCGAGGCAGATTCTCAACATAACTTAGTCATTTAAATCTTAGAACAACTACTTGTAATTTTTTTTAAAATAAAAGTCGTGGACGTTTTACTTAGACAAACAACAGACTGTTCCGAGGAGGTTGAAATCTCAAACTCTTAGAATTTAAATCTTTCGTACATCGGACCTCGTATTTAACCTCAAAGTTGGACGACATAAATCGGGTAACAATCTTGTTCACAAGATCGATCAACTTAATTGTCCACAGACTACTTTAACCTTTTCGTCCACTGACTGTTAAACATTGTTGCTCTCTGTTCAAGTGACTCCATCGTCCACAGACTAACGTCCATAGACTTACTAAAGTTTATCATCCACGGGCCACGTGACCTTATCATCCACAGCCCACGTGATTTCATCACTCACGGGTTACACAAACTCTTCGTCCATAGACCAACGTCCATAGACTTACTTAAATTTGTTGTCCACGGACCACGTGACTTTATCGTCCCCAGTCCACGTGACATCATCATCCAAACTACATCGTCCAGACTATGTCGTCTAGACTAATTAGTCTTTTAAACTCAACTCTCTGTTCTTTTTCTCTCTTCACAGCCATTACTTCGCCGATCGATCGCCACTTTACCCGATCGATCGGCTAACTCCCTGTCTTCCATGAACTTAAATTTAAAATTCTATATTCGTCATACACTTAAGCACCATTAACCTTGACATAAACTCACAGCGGACAAGTTAACACAGCAGGAAAATCCTTTAATCATAACTCTTCATTAAATCCTAAACATGTACTGAATATTTCAAATACTTGTTAACATATGAAAATTCTTTCCAACTCATAGTTCCATATCATTGTCTTATGTATAACAGAATAAGAGCATCACCCTCAGGTCAAAATTGCCGTGTGATGACTCAATGTGCACGTATGGTACGATGGCTGCACGAACCGGAACCCGAATGGCGATACGTCCGCGCGGGTGAACCGGAAGGTGACAGGTCGTAAAAAGGGGGTCGTCACAATCCCACATCACTTGGAGAAGTATGTGGAAATGAAACATATGTAAAGAGACCCTCCCAACATAGCAAGACGCGTTTTGGAGCACGATTGGCAATAGATCCCACAAGAACTCCGAAGTTAAAAGTGCTCCGGCGAGAGCAATTCCAGGTTGGGTGACCTTCCGGGAAGTTCTCGCCAAACAAAGCCGTGAGGGGAGGATATTGGGCTGTGACCCAATCCCCGGAGCGGACAATATCTTGCTGGGAAACGGGGTCGTTACAAATTGTCACAGGGGGATTTCACAGCAAAGCACTTCTCAAATGCATAATCAACATTATCCTCCCCTCACGGGGGGGGGGGATAGCAAGACGCGTTTTGGAGCACGATTGGCAACGGATCCCATAAGAACTCCGAAGTTAAAAGTGCTCTGGGGGGGGGGGGGGGGGGGGGGGGGGGGGGGGGGGGGGGGGGGGGGGGGGGGGGGGGGGGGGGGGGGGGGGGGGGGGGGGGGGGGGGGGGGGGGGGGGGGGGGGGGGGGGGGGGGGGGGGGGGGGGGGGGGGGGGGGGGGGGGGGGGGGGGGGGGGGGGGGGGGGGGGGGGGGGGGGGGGGGGGGGGGGGGGGGGGGGGGGGGGGGGGGGGGGGGGGGGGGGGGGGGGGGGGGGGGGGGGTGATTGTGATGACCCGAATGTGCACGTATGGTACGATGGCTGCACGAACCGGAACCCGGATGGCGGTACGTCCGCGCGGGCGAACTGGAAGGTGACAGGTCGAGTATGTGGGAATGAAACATATGTAAAGAGACCCTCCCAACATAGCAAGACGCGTTTTGGAGCACGATTGGCAACGGATCCCATAAGAATGTGACCCAATCCCCGGAGCGGACAATATCTTGCTGGGAAACGGGTCGTTACAAATTGTCACAGGGGGATTTCACAGCAAAGCACTTCTCAAATGCATAATCAACATTATCCTCCCCTCACGGAGGGGGGGTGATTGTGATGACCCGAATGTGCACGTATGGTACGATGGCTGCACGAACCGGAACCCGGATGGCGGTACGTCCGCGCGGGCGACCGGAAGGTGACAGGTCGAAAAAGGGGGTCGTCACAATCCCACATCGCTTGGGGAAGTATGTAGAATGAAACATAGTAAGAGACCCTCCTAACATAGCAAGACGCGTTTGGAGCACGATTGGCAACGGATCCCATAAGAACTCCGAAGTTAAAAGTGCTTCGGCAAGAGCAATTCCAGGTTGGGTGACCTTCCGGGAAGTTCTCGCCAAACAAAGCCGTGAGGGGAGGATATTGGGCTACAGCCCAATCCCCAGAGCGGACAATATCTTGCTGGGAAAATGGGGTGGTTACAAATGGGATCAGAGCCTATACCCAACTGGAAATGTGGCCAACGAGGACGTTGGGCCTCCGAGGGGGGGTGATTGTGATGACCCGAATGTGCACGTATGGTACGATGGCTGCACGAACCGGAACCCGGATGGCGGTACGTCCGCGCGGGCGAACTGGAAGGTGACAGGTTGAGTATGTGGGAATGAAACATATGTAAAGAGACCCTCCCAACATAGCAAGACGCGTTTTGGAGCACGATTGGCTACGAATCCCATAAGAACTCCGAAGTTAAAAGTGCTTCGGCGATAGCAATTCCAAGTTGGGTGACCTTCCGGGAAGTTCTCGCCAAACAAAGCCGTGAGGGGAGGATATTGGGCTGCGGTCCAATCCCGGAGCGGACAATATCTTGCTGGGAAACAGGGTCGTTACACGCCGCCCAGCCACAAATCCCACCTTGAGCACCATCCAGCAACCGGACTTAAACATCCTCATTCGGTTTGAGGTCCTCACCTTCCAACTCGTCACCTACATCATAAGGTTTAAACTATAAGCCTAATGCTTAGTAAGGAGTGCAACATATACATGAAAGCTCATGAATGCATACATAATAAAATCATGTTCACATTCTTTATTCAGACCAGGGGAGTCATGTTCATGTTCTTGATCATATCATGGGATCATATTCTTGTTCTTGTCTCGTACATTATAAGACATATACATGTTCTTACTCATTGATTCATTGTGTGCGTGTACTTGGTCCTTGTGGACAGAAATCTTGGTCCAATAAATGGACAGTGACATATACATGTTCGTTTATTTGTTCTTGTTCTTTTCATGTTCTTGTTCATCATTTACATAACATGGATCAAGAAAGGGTTTGTGCCGAAGGGGGTAGGCAGAGTGCGTGTACATGGTCCTCTCGGACAGAATTCTTGGTCCCTTTCTGGACAGTGACATGGCCAAACCGCCCCCAACCCTCACTTAATCATGGTTGCATACATTTCATATTCATATCTCATTCATAAAAGGAGCGTGTACATAAAACATTTTCCTATTCTTGGAAGAAAAATCATGATGCAGGAACATGAATGCACTTAAATCATCAGACTATAGAAAGAGTCATACATCAGGTAACATATTATAACATTAACCCAAGCATCATACCAGAAAAGACAATTTCATAAACTCTATCCGTACATCAGAGATGAAACCAACCTAATACCCTTGTGATGTAGGGCCCTAATGGCCAGAAATCTTAACACACTCACTTACCTGGACTCCTTAGCAAGCCGTGCACTTCTCCTCTTTTCCACCTAAGACATTTCACATTCAAATGTTAAGAAGAGAAAACAATCCTAAATAACCTAATTTCAAGACTAATTAAGTTCCTAACTAAAGTAACCTCCTAGATTTTAGTTTAAACTTCTTAGACATTTCGTCGAGTACCTTGTGTGCGTAACTTTGTTTCGAATAACATTAATGACATTCATTCCTTCAACTACCGGAATTAAACCAACATTCATTATTTCTAAATCCATCATCAATAACGTCCAACATTCCAACATCAATGCCAAAATACAAACAATCCCATAAAATCCTAACATTACTCTAACATTGATGAACTTGAAAACCTCAAGCTCTAGATAGAATAACCTCCTAAATCAAAACTTAACAAATACATTATCTAAGCCTTACCTAGAGCTCGGTTCTTGAAGGAAACGAAGGGGGAAGAATCGGTTGAGAGGAGGAAACTGTGGCTGCGAAAAAGGGAAAGTCGTTGACGAGAAGGAGAAATTGCAAGGAAAGAGAGAGGCCGTCAGCGGGAGGAGAGAAATGTGAGGGAGGGTTTTATCTCTAAATACTAACATTAACCTCTTTAATTACCATTTTGCCACTTAACCTAGCTTTCTAGCTAAAATGTACAAAACCATCGTTTTAGATTCCCGTAACTTCCTCATTCTACCAATCATCCCAATTAAATTCTCGAGATTCTAACAAAACTTCTCACTTGCAAAACTAACTTAAATTCCTTTATTATGAAAATACCCTTAACGAGCGAAAACCCAGAAACCCAAAGACCTGGGTGTTACAGAAAAACCAAACAAAAGTGTAACCAAAACAAAACTATTAGAAGGAACAAATGGAGGGGCAATTTAGGAAGGCAATTAAGGTGGTTGGGAGGGAGCCTATGCATGCTTGACACTTGTCCAAGCTTGTTGAAGAATCTAAAACTCCCTTCTCTTCTCTTCAACGTGAAAACACTTCTTATTTTTCCTCACCTCTCTGCCCTCTCTCTTCCAGACGACGAGTGACGATTTCCAAATTTTGTCTTCCCTAGTTTTCTTCCATTTTCTTCCTAAAAGGTAACCTTCTACGTTAGTTAACGAGTATAGGTTAGTTATTCGTTAGTTTTGTTAAGTTTAATAGTTAATGGTCTGATTATACACAATATAGGTTCGTGAATCGCCAAGGACATACATGCGAAACTTGCAACTCTACGGCATCAGGTAAGTTCATACATATAGGTTTGGCCCTTAAGGCCCTACATCACGGAGATACTAGGTTTTGGTTGTCGGGTAGTTAGGTCGTAGGCTATGTTCTAAGTTAAATGTGTTTTGCTTTATATTTTACCTTATTATCCAGTAGCCTGTTTATGTTACGTTTAAGCACTGTATATATTCATGCATACACGTTTTTCCTGAAAGTCATGTAAATGTTTTATGCACGTGATTTGAAGTTAAGAAAGATAAAATGTGATTGTAATGTACGGTTAAGTGTGGGACAGGGACTGGCATCCTGTTATCCTGTTATTCTGTTATTCTGTTATGTGTCCTGAAGTGCACCCCTGTTATGTACCTGTTGTGTACTCCTGTTGCGCCAGTTTCTCTATAAGCCCCACTTATACCCCTGTCCACTTGAATGTAATGTAAAGTAATATTCACGTGTTTCAAAAGTTCATGCATAGCATATGCATCACTGCATTGTATGTTCTTACTGAGCTCTAGGCTCATAGTTGAACTCCCTGTTGTAGATAAGGATCCACCGGATGTGGAATTTGTCCCTCAGGCCGACGAGTAGGTGTCAAGTTTTGTACAGTTTTTGAGAATTAGGTGATGTTTAGGTATTGTGTAAACATTTTAAAAACCTTTGTTTTTGATAGTTGTCTTTTGAAAATATTATGGAATCGTTTCGAATCTCTATTTTGTTGTGCATGGATTGGTTCGGGTTTAAGAGCTATCCAGGCAGTCAGTTTTCTTGAATTTCTGCCATGTTCTCTAACATGTACAAAAATCATGTTTTGAATCGTTTCTGTTTGGGGTTTTGGAAGCATTTTGTGTCTAAAGAGGTTTGTAGTAAGTTGTGAGGTCATCAGGTTGTGTAGATGTGAAACAGAGAGGTAGCCAATCGATCGGCGAAGTGTTGAGATAAAAGTGTTTATGTCTTCCATTTACGTCATCCATTTTTCGTCATCATTTTATGTCATCCGTTTTATATCATCCGTTTTATGTCTTCCATTGACGTCATCCATTTTACGTATTCCACTTATGTCATCCGTTTTACGTCATTTGTTTTATGTCATCTGTTTTATGTCTTCCATTTACGTCATCCGTTTTATGTCATCCGTTTTATATCATCCGTTTTATGTCTTCCATTTACGTCATCCATTTTATGTCTTCCATTTACGTCATCCATTTTACGTCATCCGTTTTACGTCATCCGTTTTATGTCTGTCATCCACTTTCTGTTATCCACTTTTTGTCTTCCATTTTATGTCCACTCTATGTCTTCCATTTTATGCCTTCAACTTTATGTCTTGTCATTTTAAATGTTCAAGAGTTTTAAAAAGTCAAAAAATTTTACGTCCAAAATGTCAAAGTCAAAGTCCGGTCAGGTCCCGTGACGGTCCCGGCGGGTTGGGGTCATCACAACCGATTCCACGATCTGAGTAGGATCTCGCACACATTTTATCAGAATAAAAACGTGAAAAACGTTGTGAACTCCATCCATAGACGCTGGCTGCTGCAGTCTGTAAGCTGTGCTTCCTACTCTCTTCAAGATAGGAAATTGCCCTACAAATCTTGGACTGAGCTTCCCTTTCTTACCAAACCTCATCACGCCCTTGAAAGGCGAAACCTTTAGGAATACTTCATCGCCTTCAGCAAACTCTAAGTCTCTTCTCCTCTGGTCCACGTAACTTTTCTGAGAACTCTTAGCAGTTTCGATTCGTTGTCGGATAACGGCCACTTTCTCGGACATGTGCTGTAATAGCTCGGGGCCGACAAGCTTGGCTTCTCCAACTTCATCCCAACACAAGGGCAATCCGCACTTTTTGCCTTAAAGAGCCTCGTAGGGAGCCATCCCGATCGTAGCCTCATAGCTATTGTTATAAGATAACTCCACTAACGTAAAAAACCTTGCTCTAAGAAGCTTGAAATTCCATCACAGCATGACCTTAACAGATCCTCCAATATTTGGATCGTTCTCTCAGATTGTCCGTCGGTTTGTGGATGAAATGCCATGCTGAAATTCAACTCGGTACCCAAGGAGCTTTGTAAGCTCTTCCAAAACCTTGAAGTAAATCTAGGATCCCGGTCAGAAACACTTGACACTGGTATTCCATCCAACTTGATAATCTCGCTAATGTATAACTCTGCATATTGATCCATAGAGAAGATCGTCTTCACAGGTAGAAAATAGGCCGACTTCGTCAGTTTGTCCACAATGACCCATATGCTATTATGGCCTCTAGCTGTCCTTGGTAGGCCAACAACAAAATCCATAGTGATGTTCTCCTATTTCCATTAGGGGATTGGGAGAGGCTGAAGTGTTCTACCTGGTCGTTGATGTTCAGCCTTCACTTGTTGACATACCATACAAGACTCCACATACTTGGCAACCTCGCTCTCATATTGGGCCACCAGAAGTGCAGTTTCAAGTCTTGATACATCTTTGTGTTTGCCGGATATACTGAGAAAGAAGACGAGTGGGCTTCCGATAAAATGTCCTTTCGTAGCTCTTCATCTCTCAGAACGTACCACCTGTCCTTGAACTTCAGAATACCATCTCCCGAATAACTAAAATCGGAGGAGGCTGTCAAGACCCGAAACCCGTCGGGTCAAGAATTTTGTATAATCATATTCGTAGTCAAAATGTCAAGCCAATTCTCTTTTTTTGTGTATATATATATAAATACGTTTTTAAAGAGATTCCAATCAAATTCAAAATCATTTAAAATCATTTGGGAAATATCTATTTAAAGAAAAGAATCAACAGACAATCGAATTAACATCTGTTATTCACGTCCACCGTTCGCGTCTAACGAGCAACATCCACTGCCCAACAGTGACATTACTCGTCTACCGATGACGTCAGCCGGATGACACATTCATCCAGCATCCACCGATCATCATAAACACTCAACATCCACCGATGAACAGTAACACTCGACATCCACCGGTGAACAGTAACACTCAACATCCCCCGGTCAGACCACGTGTTACCCACGTGACTTCATTAACTCGACAGATGACATCCACCACTCACGTTCACCACTCACTTCACAGAACACATCTACCGATGACGTCAGCCGGATGACTCAATCACCTAGTATCCACCGGTCATTTCTGTCGAGCGACATCCACCACTCAACAGTAATATTCTACATCCACCGATTACATCTATTGAGCACATCCACCGATGACATCAGCCAGATGACTCATTCACCCAGCATCCACCGGTCATTTCTGTTGAGCGATATCCACCGCTCAACAGTAACATTCTGCATCCACCGATTTCATCTACGTTGAGACTTCAAATCTTTCCCTTTTTTTTTTAAGAACTTAACTCTTTCTACCAAAAATCTCCATACACATAAACCTCGCAATTCTTAACTTAAGTTCATAGCGGAAAACTTATCGCATACAGAGATCCTTAAATCCGAAGATCTATAAATTTAAACTCGTATCTTAATAAGTCAAATATCTGTTAACATAGAGAGGTTCTTTTCCTTTTTTGCATCATACCATAAATCTTACTAAATTGTACTGAAAGCAACACTCCGCGAGTTAAAATCGCTTCCCAGCCACAAATCATCACCATGAGCAGCAACCAGCAACCAGACCTAAGCATTTCCTTCTAGACTGAAGTCCTCACCTACTGTTTCGTCACCTACATCATAAGGTTCAAACTATAAGCCTAATGCTTAGTAAGGAGTGCAACAAACACATGAATGCTCATGAATGCTGCATGAAATCATATTCATATCTTCTACTCAAATCGGGAATCATGCTTGCATTCATATTTACTTTCAAATTGTGGGAATTATATTCTTGTTCATCGTTTTCATATCATGGATTAAAGAGGAGTTTGTGCCGAAGGGGGGGTAGGCAGTGCGCGTGTACATGGCCCTTGTGGGCAGGAATCATGGTCCATTCCTGGACAGTGACATGGCCAAAACCTGCCCCCAACCCTCACTTAATCAATGTGTCATACGTTTCATTTTCTTGTTTCATTCATAAAGAATATGCGTGTAAAACATTTTGTATACTCGGTAAATAAATCATGATGCATGGACATAAACATTCTCAAATCAAGAGGCCATGGAAGGAGTCTTTCATCAGAAAACAGAGCATACACTATTCCAACATTACACTAAAACAGACAACTTCCCAAACATCGTTGAATATCAGAAACAAACTCACCCTACTACCCTTGTGATGTAGGGCTCTAATAGCCGAAAACTTAACACACTCACTTACCTGGATTCCTTAGCAATGTCTTTCCTTTACTTGGAGTTTTTCCCACCTAAGACATTTCACGTATTAATGTAAGAAAACAAATCCTAAGTAATCTAATATTCCAGAATGGTAGTTTTCTAATTAAGTATATATCTTAGAAGTCTAACTCATTTCCATTCGGGCATTATATCAACCACCTAGTGTGCATAAAACCTCAGCTAAACGATAATGGTGTTCGGGTTCACCAACTACCCAAGCTCAGCCAACGTTCATTATTTCTACCTATTATCTACAACAAATCGTAAATGCTATGTTAATGGCTACATCTACCATGATACTTCAACTTCCTCAGAAAACCCGAATCTAAATCTCTAATCAACTTTCAAATGACTAATCAGTAAACACATTGTCCAAATCTTACCTCGAGCTTGGAGTTGATCGCTGGAGGAAGAATAGAGAAGGGAGCTGAGGGGAGAAAGAGAGTCGGCTGAGAGAGGAAAGTCGGCTGGTGGAGGTTTTTGTGAGGTTTATGGATTTCCATTTTCTATTTATACACTTATTGAGCTAGGCTTAATTACAAGTTTACCACCTGACCTAATTTTATAAAGAGAATTGATTAAACTTTGGCGCCTAATTTTTGACCAAAGAAGAATATGTACAGATGACAGTTAATTCTGTTTCCTTAAAAGAAAGCTCACCTGTCTGACAATGTCGGGTGTTACAGAGGCATTAGCCAACTTGCTCACTATATCAGCCTTTTCCTTTGAATCTATCCTTTGAGTTTCCATAATTCGGTCCAAGATGGTTGGCCGTATAGTTAGATCCGCCAGTACGGCCGATAACTCAGAAACTATATCCAAATTGAACTTCTGAATTTCTATCCTCAAAGGCATTGACATGGCCGACATAGCTGGTTGCATAGTAGCCGACATCCTGCTCAACGCATCGGCTACCACGTTAGCTTTTCCATTGTGGTTTTTAATCTCGATTTCATAATCCTTCACGAATTCAAGTCATCGCATTTGCCTCATGTTTAACTCATTTTGAGTAAATATGTATCTCAGGCTCTTGTGATCCGAAAATACCTTACATGGTTGTCCATATAAGTGGTGTCTCCATACTTTCAACGCAAAAATAACTGTTGTTAACTTCAGATCGTGAGTAAGGTAGTTTTGCTCATAACTCTTCAATTGTCTGGACGCGTATGCAACCACCTTTCCATCCTACATTAACACGCATCTCAAACCAATCTTTGACGCGTTGCAGTACACACTAAATTTACCGTCTTTGAACGACAGTATCAACAAAGGTGCTGTGGTTAATTTCTGTTTGAGCGTCTAAAAACTCTCTTCGCAAGCTTCAGACCACTTGTACTTGATATCTTTCCTCATTAAGCTGGTCATAGGCTTTGCTATCACAGAAAATCCCTTGATAAACTTCTTGTAATAACCAGCTAGCCCGATAAAACTCCGTACCTCACTGGCATTCCTCGGCCTTGGCCATTCCTTCACAGCCTTAATCTTGGCCGGATCCACTGAAAATTCCTTCTTCAGACACCACGTGGCCCAAAAAATTAATTCTGTCAAACCAGAATTCGTACTTCGACAATTTGGCGTACAATTAGTGCTATTTCAAGGTTGATAGCACAATTCCAAGGAGCTCTTCATGCTCCTCATTATTCTGAGAATAGACCAGGATATCGTCGATGAAGACGATTACAAATTTGTCGAGAAAATCCTAGAATATCTTGTACATCAAGTCCATAAATGCTTCCAGGGCATTCGTCAACCCGAATGACATCACCAGAAACTCATAGTGCCCATACCGAGTCCTGAATGCGGTTTTTGGAATATCGTCGGCCTTGACCTTTAATTGATAATAACCTGAGCGCAGGTCAAATAAGTCGTCGATCCTCGGCAACGGATACTTATTCTTGATAGTTAACTTGTTCAGCTCCCGGTAATCAATACACATATGTAAGGACCCATCATTCTTCTTAACAAACAAGACGGGAGCGCCCCACAGAGAGAAACTAGAGTGTACAAAGTCCTTGTCCACCAATTCCTTTAGTTGAGCTTTCAACTCCCTCAACTCTATTGGCGCCATACGGTACGGGTTCTTCGATACCGGTTCAGCACCAGGACATATCTCAATCTCGAACTCAATCTCACGATCTGGCGGTAATCCCGGTAGGTCATCTAAGAAAATCTCTGGGAAGTTTTGAACTACTGGAATATGTTGAGGTCCCACTTCGCTTTGCTTTTGAGTATCAACTACGTAGGCTAGAAACCCTACACATCCTGACCTCATCAGCTGTTGAGCTGCCATGGAGGACACAACAGGCATATTGTGTTTCTTTGGTATTGCCTGATAGGAGAACTCTTTTTCAGTTCGGGCGCTTAAAAGAAACAAGCCTGGACCTGCAATTGATGGAGGCGTGATGTCTAACTAAACAGTCAGTCCATTCCCAGAATTACATTGTATCCTTTCATACCGATGATGATAAGATTGACATACAATTTCTGGTCCCCCACTGACACTATATCACTCTGCACTGCCTATTCAGAGTGCATAAACTCTCCAGATGGTAGCATGACACTATAGGGTTAGTCTGATGACACAAACCATAAATTCTCCCTAACCACGAAGTCCATCGCCACAAACGAGTGTGTGGCCCCCGTGTCCAACAAATTACAGGCAGGTGAATTAAGAATCAAGATAGTACCTGTGATCACTGTGTGCTGGGCGTCATCATCATCCTCAATCATCGCAAACACCTTTGGGGTAGCACGGTTCGGCCTCTTATCCGGCATAGGGCAATCCCTAATGTGATGGCCCTCCTTGTCGCATCTGAAGCAATGGCCAGTAAAAAGTTTGCAGCCTCCAAGATGACTTCTCTGGCTTATTGGGCATACTGGAAGCTGAGGAGCTCCTTGCAGCCTTTTTCCCTTATCCTGATTGGCAGCTGATTCATTGGGCCTCTTCACGCCCCTGTTCTTTTGTTGCTGTGGTTGCCAACCACGACCTCGCTGTTGTTGTTGTTGTTGTTGTTGAGGAACATCCCGAAAGAACCTTTTCGATGAATCCCTCTGTTTTTGAAATTTTACCTTCATGGCCTCTAGCTGTAGAGCCTTGGCCACCACCTTCGTATACGGGGCCTTGTCAAACCTTCCAGTTGTAATCCCTCGTAAAATATCAATTTTCAGCCCCTGGACGAACTGATGTACCTTATTTTCATAGGTGTCCACCAAATGTGCAGCATAGCGGGATAGCGACTCAAACTTCTGAACATACTCGGCCACCATTCTGTATTGTCGTAGTTGGGAAAATTCGATCATCTTGTGTCGCGACCCTAACACTGTACCCGTATTTCCCGTACTATATATTTATTTATTGGTTTTTTTTTATCCCATAATTAAATACTTTAAATGACTCTAATAAACTCTATGCGGAAACTAAGTCGGAATTGAAATCGTTAGCGTTGTTTGTAAACCGTTTAAAACCAAACTTAAAACAATTAAGATAAAACTATTTAAAACAATTAAAACTATTAAATAAAACTTAATTTAAAAAAACTATTTACAACTAAAACAAACGGGAGGGCAGAATTGGCATTCTGCCGAAAAAGGGAAGCAGCGACCAATCGCTGCATATTGCAGCGCTCGATCGTTGCAATGTGCACCGCTCGATCGCTGCAGTTGCAGCGACTGATCACTGCATTAAGGCGGCCCAGTCGCCTTTGCTTCTCTATAAAATGCTCTCTGGAATTCCAGAGAGCAAACACTTAATTAACACTCTCTAGAATTCGATTCCAGAGAGAAAACCTCCCATGCTTAACACCATTTATCAACTTATAACTTAAACTCAACCAACTTACAGCGGACTTTGCAAAATCCAACTGCGTGGATAGCTCTAAAAACCGAGCATATCCGTAACAATCCTAAAACCATTCAAAACATTTTCATAACATTTAACCAACAGTTTAAACAAAGCGTTTTATATACAGTTTAACCAAAAACATTTGAAACATCAAACGTATTATCTAACCCCTAACCAGAACCAAGTATCCTAAAACGTTCTATACAACTACTAATCAGCCCCAACATCTCAAAACCAAACCATACAGACATCCCCACGGGTCGGGTTAAGCGTCGACTGCGCCAGCACACTCCCGCGAGCAATCCCCGTCAACTGCATCATGCCTCATGAGGAGGGACATCGTCCTCACCTGCCTCGATATCTAGGTCACCTACACCATACAACACACTATAAGATAAAAATCTCAGTAAGCTCTACGTAAATGAAAATGCATGCTATGCATATGCTGTTCATAACATTCAATCGTTCTACCTTTTCGTTCCCTTTTCGTTACCTTTTCGTCTTTTCATTCACCTTTTCGTTTTCCTTTTCGTTAACCTTTTCGTTTACTTTTTCGTTTTTCCTTTTCGTTAACCTTTTCGTTTACCTTTTCGATTTTCTTTTTCGTTAACCTTTTCATTTTCCTTTTCGTTAACCTTTTCGTTTACCTTTTCGTTCCCCTTTTCGTTTATCATGATGCATGAACAATTCATATCATAAAGTAAACAACCACATATATACCATCAAGACGATAAACAAACAACATACGTACCATCAAGACTGTAAAGTGTAACCTATAAACCACTAAACCTAGCTACCCAAACCAAACAAAATTAAACAGACGCATCTCCAAAACTCCTCGAGATGAGCTCGACGTACGGTGTAGGCCTATCGTCCAAAGAAGATCACGAGAACTTACCTCGTGTCCAAACAGCTCAAGCTCCAGTCCACGAGCGTTGTTTGTCTGAGGCAAAACATAATATCAAAGTTAAAACGAGTTTAAACTATCGATCGTCCAAATTTACAAAACCTTAACTAAGGAACTTCCTAAAGTTCTAATCCAATTTATTGAGCTATTTATTCGAGCAATTTACGCTCGGCACCTCAATTCCTAATTTACGAGTTTTCCCTAAAATCTCGAAATTTCACAAATTATAACATTTTTCCTAAATCAACTAGATTAGTCCAATAACGTCCAATATATCCTTTATATCCTTAAACACGATAAACTTATTAATTACGAACCCTAAATCGACATTTTTTTATCGAAACCCTAAACGAAAACCCTAAGGATAAACTCTAAAATTCGGAATTTAACGCTCTAAAACTATAGAATCATACCTAGAGTGTTGATTGGAGGAGAAAGCGTGAAGAAAACGGAACGATCGGAAGACAAATCGGAGGTCGGACGTTGAGGATCGCTACGGGCAGAGAGGAGAAGGCTCTCTGGTTTTCGTGAATGCCAGAGAAGAAAAGAGAAAGTGAGGGAGAGAAGAGGGAAATTGTCATTTTATAAATTTTAGTTTTGCGAATTACCATTTTGCCCATAGCACTTAATTCTATTTGTTTCGTCCTTCGTTTTCGTTAATCGGCTAAAGATTCGGTTTCACCAAATCTCCTTATTCCACCAATAAGTCCAACTTATTATTTGGGTCCTATCAAAACTGTCCGTTTGAAAAACGGATCTCGTTTACTATTTTTACTAAAACGCTCTTTATATTACGAGAAACTCAATTACTCAGAATTAAACGTCCAAACTCCGAAAATTCTCATAAATTTCTTAAAATCTATATTAATAATTAGGATCATAATGACGCTTTCTTTTCGCAAAATGGACATGATTTGACATATTTACGAAAAGGCCATTATATATTAAAATAATAATATCCAGAAAAGCTGGATGTTACATCTCGCCCTTCCTCACACTACGATCGAAGTACTTATCATAAAAAACCATCTTGAATCTGTCCCAATCTATTGCCGCCGTCGTCGTCAGTACGGTGTCCCACCAAAATCCCGCACTCTTGGTGAGATGAAATGCGACACACATAACTTTCTTATTCTCCTCTACTTCTGCATAGTTGAACATTTTCTCGATCGTCTGGATCCAATCCTCAGCGCGGGTTGGGTCCGTCGATAGTCCATCAAACATAGGCGGTTGGAGCCACCAGAACCTTTCCCCACTGGTGTCACGTGGGGGATTTGGGTGGTTGTTGTTCCCATTATCTTCCTCGCCATCATACGTTCCACCATGCGAGACTGTACACCGACCAAGTCGGTCAAACGGTTGAGGGCATCGCCCCTATCGTTCGCTTCACCTTGACGTCCTCTCACCATTTTCTTAAGTTCCTAAAAACAATAATAAACTTTATTTAATAAACTAAAACTTGTATGGAAACTTAAACAGTTACAGTTGATGGAGTGATCTCACGTGGCGGATTGCACAGTCAAACAGACTACAGAACCGCTTTTAAAACTCGGGTGCTTTGATACCATAACTGTGATGACCCCACCCCGCAGGGTCGACACAGGACGTGACCTGACGTTGACTTTGATTTAGACATTTTGGACGTTAAAATTTTTGACTTTTTTTTAAAACTCTAAATCAGAGCCTAGAGTCATTTTTGGTAAGACGTTGACTCGATTTTTGGGTCGTTTAAATCGTTTGAAATACGTAGAAAAATCTTCAAAAAATACGTTTTGGAAGTATCGAGAAACGTCAGGTTGAAACGTGTTTGAAAACAAAAATTTGAAAAAAATCAACTTAGGCCACATGACACTCGGCGGGCGCGCGCTTGGCGTGCGCGTCGCCCAGACAGTGCCCGTGCAGAGGGCCGATCGATCGGCATAGTCTCTGCCACGCCCTTGCATTTCCAGCGCGGGTGCCGATCGATCGGCTAGGCGACCCAATAGTGTGCACCAGCGCCCAGCGCGCCCTACGCGTGCACCCCGCACGCGCCCCAGTGCACCCCGCGCCATACTTCTCCAATTTCAACCCTTTTTCACATTTTCACATTAAACTTACGAAAAACCATTCCCCACCCTTCTAAACATAAAACACTTCAAAACCTCCTAAAAACCCGACTCAAAACGCTGCTCAAAACGTGTTAGAAAACGGGGCAAAAATTCAAGAAATCAAACTGCATGGATCGATCTAAAAACCGAACGAATCCATGCATAATGTAATGACCCAAACAGTTTCAGTATATTTCAAAAAGGCAACTATCAAAACAAAAGTGTTAAAACATCAACACAAGACCTATACATAACATAATTCCCAAAAACTATACAAACTTAACGTAAACCTCGATACGTCACCCACATGTCAAAAATGCGCCTGACTGCTGCAACCAACCCCGCAAGCTCGTCCCGCCAACCACCTACACATCGGCCTGAGGCTCTGAGTCCTCATCCGTACGATCCGTACCTACATCATAGAGTTAAACAAATGAGCCTAAAGCTCAGTAAGATCATAAAATGCGAAAGATGCACGTGTTATGCATGAACATTTCAAAAACATGAATATCACTTTACATTTACGTTCAAGTGGACATGTGGTATAAGTGGGGCTTATAGGGAGTGGGAAACATTACGTACTTGACGTGGGTTAACATGGTTAGTACTTTTGCCATTTCCCAGGGAGGAATAAAATACATGTTTGGGGAGAAATAAAATCACATGTTTGTCTGTGGCGAGGACAGTTTTACATTAGTCCCAGAGAAGGACAAAACATATGTCAGCACCCATCCCACACTTAACCGTACTTTACATTTACATATTTTATCTTTCTTACTTTAAATCACGTGCATAAAACGTTTTGCATGACTTTAGAGAAAAATGTGATGCATGAACATACATTGTGCAGAAACGTAACGTAATGTAAAGACAATCCTCGAAGCATAAATAAACGACAGGTCATCAAGACAATACATAAGGCAAACGCATTTACTTAGGACATAATCTATGACCTAACTACCCGTCAACAAACCCGACAACGTAAAAACCTAGTACCTCCGTGATGTAAGGCCTTAAAGGCCAATCTATGTGTATGAACTTACCTGAGGTCCGTAGAGTTTACAAGCCTTGAACGTATTTTCCCTAGGCAAGTTGCGAACCTAAACGCACATAATCGAACCATAACCACATTACAAAAATGCTAACTAATAAACTATGTAAAACACGACCCAAGCTCATTCAAATAGCCTAAACCAATATAACAATTATTTTAGATAATTCGTCGAACACTTTTTGTGCATACTTTCATACTCAAATTCCTCTCCCAATCGATATCTGTTTTCAACGATTCAATATGTTTCGGAAACCTCATTACATCTAGTTTATCATGCAATCGTTAATTTATAAAAAACATGCCAGGAACGATAGTCAAATTGCAAATTCGTGGGTACCCTAAATAATGCTGATTTCAGGTCAAATTTTTCGTTTTTCATCGAACGAGCCTAGTTTTTCCTTAGTTGATCCATTCAAACCCTTAAATAATATCCTAACATGATTTCATATAAAATTGACAAGTTTTATCCAAAACCCTAACTCTAAAACTTCAACGAAATTAATGTATAACTAACCTAAACTCATTAATTAACGTATAAGATTACCTTTAACGGAGAAAACGGAAGAAAATCAGAGGAGAGGAGGGTGTCGTTGATCGTTGACGTGGATTCTTCGTCGAGGTTTGTCGCCTGGAAGAGAGAAGCGGAGAGGGAGGGAAATGAGAGGAAAAGAAATAAAGGGTCGGAGGGGGGGGGGGTAGTTGCGTGGCACTGGAGGGAGGGAGGGAGGAGAGAGAGAGAGAGAGAGAGAGAGAGTGATAAAACAAAACTTCGGGTTTTGTAACGAAATCCCGTTTAAAATCTCGTACTTTTTAACTTCCTCGGTTTTGCTCTATTTCGCCGGGTGTTACAATAACTGTCGCCTTATGATTGGTCAACCATAAAATACATTTTTTAAAATTTATATCTAGGAGAACAACCATGATATTGATTTAATTGAACACTCTCCTTAGGGAGGGCGATAACAAAATCATCTCGAAGCCCCACTTAAATCTCACATTGCTGTATAATTATTTACGCCAAACTACCTGCTCCCACTCTTTATTTAGAATTAGTGTGATTTTATAGAATATCACATATTCTATTAAAATTTTATAAAAATTAATTAATTAAATTAATTTATTATAAATTATCAATTTTATAATCAAATTATAAAATTAAGGATTCTAAATAAATAATTTATTTAGAATTTAGAAAATAATGTAAAATTTCAACCATTAAAAGTTTACACTATTTTATTTCTCACATAATTCATAACTGAAAAAAAAGCCTTACCTGCCCAATAAAATCAATAGGTTAGGCCTCCATATGAGATCGATGAGATTTAGATTCCAATCTTAAATATGAACTAATAGTTTTGATCAAATTAAAACCATTGATTTTTAACAAATTAATTTATCAAAAATAAATAAATAAAACATATACTATGAATGTAGGTTAATGTGAGAAAACTAAAATTATGAGTAGGCTCCATATGCAAATATTGTATGACATGTAAATGCATAACAATGATAAAACGATTTATATCAAGCATAAAAATAAATGAAATAATGATCGGGTTGATTTGGGTATTTCTAAAATTATAAGTAAACCCATAAAAAAATAAAAAAATATGTGCTCGATGAGGCATCCATATCGGATGTGCACTTCGACATCCACGTTTATGCATCCTATGTCGTGGTGTCAACAATTGCACACCATAGTCTCGCTCTATCTATCATGATTTTCACAAACGATATTCGATTTATTTAAAAAAAATTTCACATGTTCACCCTATCATGGGTAGATAATAAAAAACTTTTCGTGATTTTCTAAAATTTATATAATTTATTATAATATTTTTATAAATTACTAAAATAAAATTACAATAAATCATACATGTGTTAAAAAATCACAAAAATTTTCAGATTATCTTTTCATTAAGTAGTAAACATGTGGTAAAAATTTCAAGTGAATCCAATATCGTTTGGTAATTTTTTAAATGAGGATTTAACGAAATTGTTGATGAAAGATAAAAACTGATAACAAAATCAAAGTACAAGGTTTAGTTTGCCGATTTTTTTAGTACATGGGGCTAATTGAAATAAAGTGCATAGTACATGGTTAAAATTGATAATTATCCTTAAATATATCATAACTACAACGAAGCTCTAATACCAATTGTTGGTTTTTAGAGTTCCCTCGCACGACGAACTTATTAGTGTTCATAACACTGGTAACGTCTGAAACCTGTGACGACCCCCGACCCGATCAGGGCCGGCGAGCCTCACTCCGGACATTTAAAGCATGATATATATATTTTTTTTAACTTTTAAAACTTTACACAGAGAAAACCTTCTCTAGAGTTGAAGATTGGAAGACATATTTAGAAGGCATGGTAAATCAGATGACATATCTAAATCTAAAAGACAATTAAAATCAGACTACAGAAGTAGATGAAAAACAGGAAGACAAAAGTGGACGACGTTTAAAACAATAAAGCAGGGTTTTCAGTCGACAAGACACAGCACTTGAAGAGCTATGACCCAAAACAGAATCGATCGAATTGCAAAAGAGTAGTAAGACTGAGTTTCGGTCGAAGTGACCTCGGTGATGAAATCGGTCGAAGTGACCTCGGTGACGAAATCGGTCGAAGTGACCTCTGCCTTAAACATTAAAATGGCAAGACATAAAATGGAAGACACAAAACAGATGACAGGTTTGGACGACAGAATTGGTTGACAGGTTTGGACGACAAAATTGGACGACAGGTTTGGACGACAAGTTTGGACGACAGGTTTGGACGACAAGTTGGACGACAAAATTCGGCGACAGGTTTGGATGACAGAATTGGGCGACATAACTGGTTGACAATTTTGGACGACAGATTTGGACGACAACTTTGGACGATAACTTTGAACGATTAACACTTAGCCTTAGTCGACAGACTAAGTCTCTGGAATTAATTTCTACACCATTCGGTCGACAAATTCGACCGAATGGAACAGAGGGACTAAACACTCCCTCAACATCTGAAGTACCCCAACCAAAAGAAACCTGATTAAAACATAATTTTAGACATGTTAGAAAACATGACAAAAGTTCAAAAATCTAACTGCATAGATAGCTCTAAAACCCAAGACAATCCATGCATAACCTAAAAGAAAAGACTCCAAGCAGTTCCAGAATATTTCAAAATATATATTCAACTGTCAGAATAGATGTTTTAAAACATCAACACCAAAACCTATACATTACCAAAAATCCTAACAGAATCCCAACATAGACTATACAAACACGACATTCATTTTAAAAACTTCACCCTTGGGTCAGAAATGTGTCTGGCTGCCACAACCACCCCCGAAAGCTCGTGCCACCAACCACCTATTCGTCGACCTGAGGCACAAAGTCCTAATCTGGAGGATCCATACCTACAACAGGGAGTTCAACTATGAGCCTAGAGCTCAGTAAGAACATACAATGCAGTGATGCATATGCAATATATGAACTTTTGAAATACATGTACATTACATAACTTTACGTTCAAGTGGACAGAGGGTATAAGTGGGGCTTATAGAGGAACTGGAGCAACAGAGGTGCACTATCAGGCACATATCAGAGGTGCACTTTCAGGCACATTATAGGGATACATTACAGGAATACAGAATAGGATGTCAGTCCTCGTCCCACACTTAACCGTACATTACATTACAGGTTTTATCTTTCTTAACTTCAAACCTCGTGCATAAAACATTTACATGACTTTCAGGAAAAAGGTTTATGCATGAACTGGTGCTTAAACATAACATAAATAGGCGACAGAATAACAAAGCAAGACATATAACATAAAACATTCAACTTAGAACGTAATTTACGACCTAGCTACCCGACCACAACTCAAACAAACAAAAACCTAGTATCTCTGTGCTGTAGGGCCTTAAGGGCCAAACCTACCCGTATGAACTTACCTATTGTCCGTGAGTTGCAGGTCTCGCACGTAAGTCGTCGGCAATACACGAACCTATATTGTGTATAATCAGACCGTTAACCTTAAACTTCATTAAAACTAAAGAGTAACTAACCTACACTTGTTAACTAATGAAAAAGGGTTACTTTTACTGGGGAAAACAGGAAAAGGGCAGAGTTTAGAACCGTCGCTGGTCGTCTGGAAGAGAGAAAGCAGAGAGGAGATGAAAAACATGGGGGTTTACGTAGAAGAGAAGAGAAGAGAAGGAAAGAGGGAGGGCTTCTCCAGCAAGTTTTGGACACTTGGCATCCATCCAATGGCTCCCACCCACCAACCTTAATTGGCTTCCTAATTTTCCCCTCATTGGTTTCCAACTAAATTGTTATTTAGTTCGTCGACTCGGTCTCACGAATCTCTCTCATTCAATTAGACACATTGACAATTTCATTAAAACATTCATTGTATGAATATCAAATTAATCCTGTTTAATAATTCGCAGAATAATTATATGGCCAAAAATGCCAGGTGTTACATCCCACCCACCATAACAAAATTTTGTCCCCAAAATTTGCTTAAGCGAATAGCTCTGGATATTGGGCTCTAACGTCCTGTTGTCTCTCCCAAGTGGCTTCCTTCACATTATGATTGCGCCATAAAACTTTCACCAGTAGGACCACCCTGTTGCGCAATACTTTGAGTGAGGAGTCTAAAATCTTTATGGGCCTTTCTTCATACGTCAATGTCGGCATGATATCTATGTCCACCGGTTCCACGATCTGAGTAGGATCTCGCACACATTTTCTTAGCATTGAAACGTGAAAGACGTTATGAACTCCGTTCATGGACGTTAGCAGCTGCAGTCTGTAAGCCAGGCTTCCTACTTTCTTCAAGATGGGAAAGGGTCCAACAAACATTGGACTTAGCTTCCCTTTCTTGCCAAACCTCATCACGCCCTTGAAAGGTGACACCTTCAAGAATACTTCATCGCCTTCAGCAAACTCCATGTTAGCTTAAATGTGTTTAAGTAACTATGTTTTTTGATGATTTTGTTTTATATGGATGATTATGATTAACATGAAATTGGTGGGCCGATGATTAATTTGGAATACATGGACTGCATAATTGGATTATGATATAATTGTATTTATCCGGAAATGCCCTTTGAAAAATGGGCATTAGGTTTTCTAACGATTTTTTTTCAAGTGTTAATAGTCCGAAGTCAATCGTCCACGTGAAAAGAAAACAGAGAAAAACGTAAACGTCCAAGGTCTCAGTTGTCCACGCAAAAGACTGACGTTGCTGCAATCGTCCATGCTCAAAAGAAAGACGCTGTCGTCCACAGTTAAAAGAAAGACGCAATCGTCCATGCTCAAAAGAAAGACGCAATCGTCCATGCTCAAAAGAAAGACGCAATCGTCCATGCTCAAAAGAAAGACGCAATCGTCCATGCTCAAAAGAAAGACGCTGTCGTCCACAGTTAAAAGAAAGACGTTGTCGTCCACGCTTAAAAGAAAGACGCTGTCGTCCACAGTTAAAAGAAAGACGCAATCGTCCATGCTCAAAAGAAAGACGCAGTCGTCCACGCTCAAAAGAAAGACGCAATCGTCCATGCTCAAAAGAAAGACGCAATCGTCCATGCTCAAAAGAAAGACGCAATCGTCCATGCTCAAAAGAAAGACGCTGTCGTCCACAGTTAAAAGAAAGACGCAATCGTCCATGCTCAAAAGAAAGACGCTGTCGTCCACAGTTAAAAGAAAGACGCAATCGTCCATGCTCAAAAGAAAGACGCAATCGTCCATGCTCAAAAGAAAGACGCAATCGTCCATGCTCAAAAGAAAGACGCAATCGTCCATGCTCAAAAGAAAGACGCTGTCGTCCACAGTTAAAAGAAAGACGCTGTCGTCCACAGTTAAAAGAAAGACGCTGTCGTCCACAGTTAAAAGAAAGACGCAATCGTCCATGCTCAAAAGAAAGACGCTGTCGTCCACAGTTAAAAGAAAGACGCAATCGTCCATGCTCAAAAGAAAGACGCAATCGTCCATGCTCAAAAGAAAGACGCTGTCGTCCACAGTTAAAAGAAAGACGCTGTCGTCCACAGTTAAAAGAAAGACGCTGTCGTCCACAGTTAAAAGAAAGACGCTGTCGTCCACAGTTAAAAGAAAGACGCTGTCGTCCACAGTTAAAAGAAAGACGCAATCGTCCATGCTCAAAAGAAAGACGCTGTCGTCCACAGTTAAAAGAAAGACGCAATCGTCCATGCTCAAAAGAAAGACGCTGTCGTCCACAGTTAAAAGAAAGACGCAATCGTCCATGCTCAAAAGAAAGACGCTGTCGTCCACAGTTAAAAGAAAGACGCTGTCGTCCACAGTTAAAAGAAAGACGCAATCGTCCATGCTCAAAAGAAAGACGCAATCGTCCATGCTCAAAAGAAAGACGCTGTCGTCCACAGTTAAAAGAAAGACGCAATCGTCCATGCTCAAAAGAAAGACGCTGTCGTCCACAGTTAAAAGAAAGACGCTGTCGTCCACAGTTAAAAGAAAGACGCTGTCGTCCACAGTTAAAAGAAAGACGTTGTCGTCCACGCTTAAAAGAAAGACGCTGTCGTCCACAGTTAAAAGAAAGACGCAATCGTCCATGCTCAAAAGAAAGACGCAGTCGTCCACGCTCAAAAGAAAGACGCAATCGTCCATGCTCAAAAGAAAGACGCAATCGTCCATGCTCAAAAGAAAGACGCAATCGTCCATGCTCAAAAGAAAGACGCTGTCGTCCACAGTTAAAAGAAAGACGCAATCGTCCATGCTAAGAAAGACGCAATCGTCCATGCTCAAAAGAAAGACGCAGTCGTCCACGCTCAAAAGACTTTGAACATCAACCAAAATCGACGTCGTCCAAACTTTGAACATCAACCGAATCAAGACTTCGTCCAAATAGACAACATCATCTGAATCATGAAGTCGTCCAATTGAATAACATCAACCGAAGTCTTCTGCCATAAGTGATAGCGACTCCAGAGCTCAACGACTAGTTTTTCTGAGTACGGACTATTCACAACGGTCATATTTTTTCTGTACGAAAACAAGGAGCCTTCTGGATGAAGAGAAGATTACAGATGCAAGTATAAAAAGGAGAACTGTAGCTCGAGAGAAAAACTTTTGCTGAAATTCCTTTTAAACTCTCACGAGCAAAAATGCTGAGATATACTCTGCAATTTTCTACATCTCTCTACTTTTCCCTAACTTGAGATTTATACTGTTGAGAGAGTGTAACCGTGTGCAAACTGTATTCATCTTATAAAAGTGTAAAGGCTGTGATTGATGCCCGTGAAGATCAATCAAAGTGTAAAGACAGTTGATTGGCACCCATGAAGTCCAATCAAGTTTTCTCGTGGAAGAGACGTAGTGAATCTTCAAGGGGGAAATCCTTGAAGCGTGGACGTAGGCAAAGTTAGCCGAACCACGTAAAAATCTTGGTGTTGTTTCTCTCTCTCTATCTCTTTATCTTACTTGTTAGTTTGCTGTAAACTTAGCAATCGTATACTAAGAGAGAAAATAATTAGGTTAAGAAATTGATTTAAAAAATCTAATTCCCCCCCCCCTAGACAATAACGGTCCTTCAATTGGTATCAGAGAAAGGTTAAATATTGTCATACTTGTGAATTAGATATATACTGTGATATAGTTAAAATGGCATTCAACACAAACTCTACACATGTAGAAGGCCAGTCTACCACTAGACCTCCGTTTTTTGATGGTAATGATTGTGTTTACTGGAAGTCTAGGATGAGAATATTTGTTCAAGCTATGGACTATGACTTATGGAATATGACTTATGGAATATTATAGAAAATGGTCCATACATAGCTGTAAAAACTGAGAATGGTGTTAGTATTCCCAAAGCATCACACGAACTAACTGAATCATGCAAGAAAAACTTGAGTTTAAATGCCAAAGCAGTAAATACCTTATACTGTACTCTAAACAAGGATGAATTTAATAGAGTACAAAGTTGTGATAGTGCCCAAGAAATATGGCACTTATTAGAGATTACTCATGAGCAAACAAACCAGGTTAACGAAAGTAAACTAAGTATGCTTCTACATGAGTATGAACTTTTTTCGATGAAAAAAGATGAGTCTATTTCATCTATGTTTACTCGATTCACTAACAATACTAATGGCTTAAAAGCTCTTGGTAAGATTTATTCAGGTGAAGAACTAGTAAGAAAGATCATTCGGTGCCTACCAAGAGCCTGGCAACCGAAAGTGACTGCTATACAAGAAGCTCGGGATCTCAAGGTTCTCAAGCTTGAAGAGCTCATTGGCTCTCTAATGAATCATCAGATAACCATGAGAGCCAATGACAAGGAAGATCTCAAAGAGAGAGAGATCAGCAAAAAGAAGGATATTGCACTCAAAGCTTCCTCGAGCAAACAAGATGACTCTGAGGAAGAAGATGATGATGAAGACATAGCTCTTATTACTAGAAGATTCAGCAAGTTTCTCCAGAGAAAAAAGATGCATGGGAGGAAATTCTCAAAGGGAGAGAAGCCTCAAAAGGAGAAGGAACTCACCTGTTTTGAATGCGGGAAGCCAGGACATATCAAGGCTGAATGTCCTCAAGCAAAGAAAAATCCTAAGAAATTCAAGAAAAGAGCCATAAAGGCCACTTGGGCTGATAGTGAGGGTGATACATCTTCAGAAAATGAGGAAGTAGCCAACCTCTGCTTCATGGCACACGATAATGAGGTTAGAATTTCTTCTAGTGATAGTGAAGCTGACGATGATGGTGATATGATTGATACTTTTAATGACTTAGTTAAGCAATTTGGTATGCTTAAGTCTAAATACGTCTTATTGAAAAGCATGCTAAAGAGATAAGTTTGCATGAAAAGGAGATAGTTGATCTTAAGAGTAGAAATGAAAACTTAAATAACATTGTTCTGAAATTTACTAATGGCAGCAAAAACTTGAATATGCTATTAGGCAGCCAGAGAGTTACATTTGATAAAGCTGGTTTAGGATATGATAGGTTTAGTAAAAAGAAAGTATATAAGAATTTATTTGTTAAATCTTCTACTTGTCATGCATGCAATGAAGTAGGACATAAATCCTATGAATGTCTTCTAAAACTAGGAAAAACTAGACCTGGCAGGGGATTGCAATGGGTTCCTAAGGGAACCAGGCCTAACTCTAGGACCCAAAATATTTGGGTATCAAAGAAGACAACTTGATCTTCTGTTTTGTAGGTTGAAGTTTCTCCCACAAAGAACCAGTGGTACCTCGATAGTGGATACTCGAGGCACATGACGGGAGACTAAACCAAGTTTGCCTTTGTCAACAAAAAGAAATGGAATGTCACTTTTGGTGGAAATAAAAAAGGCAGAATTATTGGCATTGGCAACATAGGTAACCCTGCCAACCCTGTAATTGAAAATGTGCTATTAGTAAAAGGGTTAAAACATAACTTACTAAGTATTAGTCAACTGTGTGATAAGGGTTATAAAATAACATTTAAATCAAATGCATGTGTGATCAAAGATATTTCGAATAGCAATATTCTGTTTAAAGGCTATAGGAAAGAAAATGTTTACATTATTGATCTAGATAATTTTGAGCATGTCGACTGAGAAATGCTTTGCTGTTAATTCTTCTAATGATGGTTGGACTTGGCATAGAAGACTAGGACATGTAGGTATGGATACCTTAGCTAAGATTGCTAAGAATAATTTAGTTAGAGGGATTCCTAAAATATCCTTTGAAAAGGATAAAGTCTGCGAAGCTTGCCAAATGGGCAAGCAAGTAAAAAGTTCCTTTGCATCAAAGAATGCAATTTCATCATCCAAACCTCTCCAACTACTCCATATGGACCTCTTCGGCCCTTCAAATATTGCTCTTCTAGGAGGCAAACACTATGCATTTGTCATTGTAGATGACTTCTCTAGATTCACTTGGGTATTCTTTCTGAAGTCAAAGGATGAAACCTTTGATACCTTCTCTAGCTTTAGGAAAAGAGTTCAAAATGAAAAGGAGCTCACCATTGTTGTTATTCGTAGTGATCATGGTGGGGAATTTGAGAATGAAAAATTTGAACTCTTGTGTCTCAAATATGGAATTGAGCACAATTTCTCTTCTCCTAGAACCTCTCAACAAAATGGTGTGGTTGAGAAGAAAAATAGGTATCTTCAAGAGCTGGCTCGAACTATGCTAAATGAAAATTCCCTTCCTAAGTATTTATGGGCTGAAGCTGTCTCCACAGCTTGTTATGTGTTAAACCGGGTCTCCGTAAGACTTATTCTAGAGAAAACTCCTTATGAACTGTGGAATGGAAAAACCCCTTCTGTTAAGTACTTTAGAGCCTTCGGTTGTAAATGCTTCATTCTTAACACTAAGGATAACTTAAGAAAATTAGATTCCAAATCTGATCTTGGAATTTTTCTTGGCTATTCTCTATCTAGTAAAGCATATAGGGTGTTCAACAAAAGAACACTAGTTGTGGAAGAATCCGTGCATGTCATTTTTAATGAGACCCCTCAACCCACAATCAATGTTGATGAGGAAGATATTCTGGAAAAGTAAATGGATTCTCTCTCCTTAGACAAACCTACAGAAATCATTCAAGGAGAAAATTCCCTAGGATCTTCCTCAAAATCTCTAGAAATTGTCCCTGTCAAGAATGACAATGATGCACTTCCCAGAGATTGGAAATATGTAAGAAATCATCCCTTAGATGAAGTTCTAAGTGACCCTTCCCTAGGAGTAAAAACTAGATCCTCCCTTAGGAATCTCTGTGCTAATGTTGCTTTTATTTCCCAAATAGAGCCTAAGAAATTTGAAGAATCTGAATTGGATGAAAATTGGATAGTTGCTATGCAATATGAGTTAAACCAATTCGAAAGGAACAATATTTGGGAACTTGTTCCAAAACCAGACAATCATCCTATTATCGGAACAAAATGGGTTTTCAAGAATAAGTTGGATGAAAATGGTGTTGTTATTAGAAACAAAGCCAGGTTAGTTGCCAAAGGTTACAATCAAGAAGAAGGAATAGACTTTGAAGAAACCTTTGTACCCGTAGCTAGACTAGAATCTATTAGGATGCTCTTAGCCTATGCTTGCTACAAAAACTTCACACTCTTTCAAATGGACGTTAAGAGTGCATTTTTAAATGGTTATATCTTAAAAGAAGTTTATGTAGAACAACCCCTAGGATTTGAAGTTTTTGACAAACCTAATCACGTATATAAGCTCAAAAAGGCTCTCTATAGACTTAAATAGGCTTCTAGAGCTTGGTATGATAGGTTGAAGAATTTCCTCGAGGAAAGGAAGTTCAAAAAGGGCAAAACCGATTCAACCTTGTTTACCATGCAAAAGGACAAAGATATTCTTTTAGTTCAAATCTATGCCGATGACATTATTTTCGGTTCAACTAATGTCTCTTTGTGTGATGAGTTTTCCTCCTAATGTAAAGTGAATTTGAAATGAGCATGATTGGGGAATTAAAATTTTTCTTAGGATTTTAGATTAGTCAAACTCCAGATGAGATTTTCTTCTGTCAAGAAAAATACATCAAGGAGCTCTTAAAGAAATTTGGGTTAGACTCCTATAAGTCCTCTAGAGCTCCCATGAGCACAACTACAAAATTGGACAAAGATAAAAATAGGATAAGTGTGGATATTAAGAAGTATAGAGGTATGATTGGTTCTCTGTTATACCTAATGGCTAGCAGGCCAGATATCCTATTCAGTGTGTACTTATGTGCTAGGTTTCAAGCTTCCCCTAAGGAATCCCACCTTAGTGCAGTCAAGAGGATTTTCAAATACTTAAGTGGGACTTCTGATTTAGGTTTGTGGTATTCGAAGGTGTAACACCCGGCATTTTACCTATGTAATTATTCTCCGAACAATTAAGCGGAGTTATTCTGATGTTAATGCAACGACTATTTTTAATGAAATTGTCGACGTGTTCAATTGAATAAGGGTGATTCGTAAAACCGATTCGACGAACTAAATAGTAATTTAGTTAAAAACCAATAGTTAGAAATGCATGGAGGGAAAAAATGGGAAGCCAATTAAGGTTGCTGGGAGGAAGCCAATGGATGATTGACACTTGGCAAACTTGTGGAAGAAGCCATACCTTCTTCTTCCCTTCTCTTCCCCTCTACAGTAAAACACTTTGCATTTTCTTCTTCTCCTCTCTGTTTTCTCTCTTCCAGGCGACTACGTTATTTCCAAAAACTTCCTTTCTCCTGTTTCCTCCAGTTACAGGTAACCTTCTACGATAGTTAAAGAGTTTAGGTTAAACGTTAGTTTTTTTTTTAAGTTTAGGTTAATGTCCAATTTTGCGTACTCTAGGTTCGCGAACCACAGTTGTCGTGCGTGCAAAGCTTGCTGCATTTTGGACAATAGGTAAGTTCATGCATATAAGTTGGCTCTTAAGGCCCTACGGCAAGGAGACACTAGGTTTTGGTTCGGGTAGTTAGGTCGGAGGTTATGCTTTAAGTTAAACGTGTTCTTTGTGTTATGTTTCCCCGTAGTTTTTATTCTGTCACCTGTATATGTTTAGTTTAAGCATCATACCTGTTCATGCATCCACGTTTTCTAGAAAACCCTGTAAATGTTTTCAGCACCGGATTTGAAGTTAAGAAAGATAAAACCTGTAATGAAATGTATGGTTAAGTGTGGACGAGGACTGACATCCTATCATGTACTCCTGTTATGTCCTGTTATGGCATGTACTCCTGTTGCGCCAGCTCCTCTTCCTACTTACACCTTCCTGTCCAGTGAATGTAATGTTCATGTATTTGAAAATGTTCATGCACAGCATATGCATCACCGTATTTCATGTTCTTACTGAGCTCTAGGCTCATAGTTGAACTCCCTGTTGTAGGTATGGATCCTCCAGATGAGGACATTGTGCCCCAAGATGATGAGTTGATGTAGTTGGCTGGATGAGCTCACGGGGTGGTTGCTGCAGTCAGACGTATTTCTGTCCCGAGGTTTAAGTTTTAAAGTGAATTTCATGTCTGGAAACTCTGTTAGGATTTTGGTGTTTTCGTTTTAAAATCCTGTTGGGAACTCTGTTGGGATTTTTGTAATGTATAGGTTTTAGTGTTCAAGTTTTTAAACCTCTGTAATTGACAGTTGAATGCATATTTTGATTTATTCTAGAACTGCTTGGAATTCTCCTCTTTTAGGTTGTGCATGGATTGTCTCGAGTTTTAGAGCCATCCATGCAGTCTGTTTTCTTGCACTTCTGCCATGTTTTCATGCATGTTTTAAAACTGTGTTTTGAATCGGGTTTTTGTGAAATTTGTAATTCTTATGCCTTCTATTTTCATCCTTTCTATTTTTAATGTCTCCTTGTTAAATATCGTCCATTTTGTCTGTAAAAGAGTTGTTTATTTTGTTCGGTAAAACAGTCGTCCATGCTGTTATGTAAAACAGTCGTCCATTCTACCTCCAGTTTTGGTTGTCTATTTTGCCTTCGGTCTTCTGTCTTTTATTTGGCTATGTGTTATCGTCCAAAGTTATCGTCCATGATAACGTCGCCGAGAGTCTGTCTGTTATTTTAAAAGTCCAAGGTCTGCCTGTTATTTTAAACGTCCACGTTGCCTTTTAAAATAGTTGTCCACGCCTTCTGTTTTTATGCCTTTCTGTTTCTGTCCTTCGAGTTTTAAGTATTTGGCTAAGTGTTATCGTCCACGCCTCCAGTAAAACAGTTGTCATTCTCTTCTGTAAAACAGTCGTCCACGTCCATTCTGCCTTTAAAATAATAGTCTATTTTGCCTTCGGTTTCTGTCCTTTATTCGGCTATGTGTTATCGTCCAAAGTTATCGTCCACGATAACTTCGCCGAGAGTCTGCTTGTTATTTTAAAAGTCAAAAGTCTGTCTTTGATTTTAAACGTCCACAGACTTCTGTGTCCACTATTTTTGTCTTTTAGTACAAACGTCCACAGACTCCTGTGCCCGCTGTTTTGGTCTTTTATTTCAAACGTCCACAGGTTCTATCTTCTGTGCGATTGTCCACAGCCCCCGATTGTCCACGGCTACTGTAGCCTTCCACTGTATGTCTTCCACTTTACGTTTTTCCCATTTGTTTTATTTCCTATTTTATTCTGTTTATTCACCCCAGTCGTCCACTTACGTTTCCTGTTTTTCCTATCTTCTTCTGTTATTTATTTCTGTAACCTGGTTCTATATTATCGTCCAGTCTTCAATTCCATAGAGGGTTTTTTTTATGTTTCTTCCTGTTGTCTTCGGTCTTCTATCACTATAGTCCAAATTTTTAATACATCTTTTGATTTCTTGTCTCTCGATTCTGAATTTTGTTAACGTTTAAAAGTAAAGTAAAAAAAAAAATATGTCATGTTTTTAAATGTCTGGAGTGATGGCTTGGCTCTCGGATCCTGATCGGGACCGGGTTTTTGCCTGTCACAGTTATGGTATCAAAGAGAGAAATCAGGTTTTAAAAGCGATTCGGTAAACTGTCTGACTGCGCAATCTGCCACGTGAGATCGCTCCACCAACTATAAGTGTTTAAGTTTTTGTACACGTTCTGTTTATTAAGTTGAGTTCGTTAATATGTATAGGACTTTCTAGAATGGTGAGAGGAAATCAAGGTGATGCAAATGAAAGAGGCAACGCCCTCGATCGTTTAACCGAGCTGGTCGGCGTTCAGTCACGTATGATGGAACGCATGATGGCCGATAATGGGAACAACCATGCAAACGCTTCACGTGACTCTAGTGGAGAGAGATTCAGGCGACTTCAGCCGCCTATTTTTGATGGATTATCAACAGATCCTACTCACGCCGAGTAATGGATTTGGGCGATAGAGAAAATGTTCAACTATGCCGAAGTGGAGGAGAACAAGAAAGTGATATGTGCCTCGTTCTATCTCACAAAAAATGCTGGATTCTGGTGGGACACGGTGCAGTCTACTACGGTGGCATTGAGCTGGGAAGGATTCAAAAGAATTTTCTACGAGGAATACTTTGATCGCAGTGTGAGGAAGGAGAAGATGATCGAGTTTGCTTGACTCCGGCAATTTGGTTCAGTGGCCGAGTATGTTCAGTGGTTCGAGTCGCTATCCCGCTATGCACCTCATTTGGTGGCCACTGACGAAAACAAGGTGCACCAATTTATTCAGGGTTTGAAGCTAGACCTCTTACGGGGGATTACATACGGGGGATTTGACGAGGCCCCGTATAGGAAGGTAGTGGCCAAGGCTTATCAGTTGGAAACCTTAGAGACGAAGTCTCAGAGATATAGAGATACATCAAAGAGAATCTTGTGTGATGCCCCTCTACAGCAACAACAACAAAGGGGTCAGTTTGGGCAACCACAACAGCAATAGAACAGAGGTATTAAGAGACCTAATGAAGTTGCCATTTATCAGGACAAGGGGAAAAGACCTATGGGAGGTCCTCAGCTTCCTGTATGCACACGTTGCTAGAGAAATCATACGGAGGAGTGTAGACTCTTTAGTGGCCGATGCTTTCGATGTGACAAGGAGGGCCACCAAGTCCGGGATTGTCCGGTGCCTGACACGAGGCCGAATTGTGTCGTGCCAAGAGTGTTTTCTATGATAGAGGAAGATGATGACACCCAGCACACGGCGATTATAGGTACGATATTAATCTGTAATGCACCTGCATATACTTTGTTAGACACGGGGGCCACACATTCATTTGTGGCCATGGACTTTGCGAGTAGAGAGAACTTATGTATTGTGCCGTCAGATCAGCCCGACAGCGTTATGCTACCGTCCGGAGAGTTTATGCACTCCGAGCAGGTTGTACGGGGTGATATAGTGTCAGTAGGAGACCAGAAGTTGTATGCCAACCTTATCGTCATCAGTATGAAAGGATACGAAGTAATTCTGGGGATGGACTGACTGTTTCGACATCATGCCACCATCAACTGCAGGTCCGGACTCGTGTCTTTTAAGCTGCCCGAACGAGGTAAAGTTCTCTTATCAGGCAATACCAAAGAAACACCGTATGCCTGTTATATCTTCCTTAAAAGCTCAGCAGCTTATGAGGTCAGGATGCGTCGGATTTCTTGCCTACGTAGTAGATGTTCAAAGGCAAGGTGAGGTGGAACTTCAAAGTATTCCGGTAGTACGAGACTTCTCAGAGGTTTTCTTAGATGACTTAGCAGGATTGCCACCTGATCGTGAAATCAAATTTGAGATTGATATATATCCTGGTGCTGAACCGGTATCGAAGAATCCGTACCGTATGGCACCAATAGAGCTGAGGGAGTTGAAGGCTCAGCTAAAGGAATTGGTGGACAAGGACTTTGTGCGCCCTAGTTTCTCTCCGTGGGGTGCTCCCGTCTTATTTGTTAAGAAGAAGGATGGGTCCCTACGCATGTGCATTGATTACCGTGAGCTGAACAAATTAACCATAAAAAATAAGTACCCATTGCTGAGGATTAACGATTTATTTGACCAACTACAAGGGGCTCGGGTATTCTCGAAGATCGATTTGCACTCCAGTTATTACAAGTTGAAGGTCAGGGCTGATGATATTCCAAAGACCGCCTTCAGGACCCGATACGGTACTATGAGTTCTTAGTGATGTCGTTCGGGTTGACTAATGCCCCGGCAGCATTTATGGACTTGATGAACAGGATATTCCAGGATTTCTTGGATAAATTTGTAATCGTCTTCATCGACGACATCCTAGTTTATTCCAGGAGCGAGGCCGAGCACGAGGAGCACTTGGAAATTGTGCTATCAACTCTAAAACAACACTAATTATACGCCAAACTGTCAAAATGTGAATTCTGGTTGAGCAGGATCAATTTCCTAGGCCACCTGGTGTCTGCAGAAGGAGTTTCGATGGATCCAGCCAAGATTCAGGCTGTGAAAGAGTGGCCGAGACCGAGAATTGCCAGTGAAGTACGGAGTTTTGTCGGGCTAGCTAGTTACTACAGAAAATTTCTCAAGGGATTTTCTGTGGTAGCGAAACCTATGACCAGCTTAACGAGGAAAGACATTAAGTTCAAGTGGTCTGAAGCATGTGAGGTGAGTTTTCAGTCACTTAAGCAGAAGTTGACCACTACTCCTCTGTTAGTATTGCCTGTTGAAGATGGAAAATTAAGCGTATACTATGATGCGTCCAAGGTCGGCTTGGGATGTGTGTTAATGCAAGAAGGGAAAGTAGTGGCATACGCATCTAGACAATTGAAGAGTCATGAGAAAAACTACTCTACACATGACCTTGAGTTAGCGGCGGTTGTGTTTGCGCTGAAAGTGTGACGACCCAAAACCGAACCCGATCGGGGATCGGAGCCATCACTCCGGGACAGTTGACAGAAAACAGAGACTATTATTTTTTTTTATTTAGACGGGAATGCAGGGAACGGAACGTTTAGAACCAGTCTGAACAATTACAAAACTTTGATACTTCACAGAGAGAGAGTTCTCTGGAGTGGAAAGTAAAATAAGCATAAAGCTGGCGGAAGACTTAACTAAAACAAATAAAATACTGTTGGGCGGAAGATTAAATTTTAAGGGCAGCGGCAGATGTAAATAAACAAAGGCAATATAACAATCGGGCAGCGGGCAGCGGTAAATGTGAACTAAACTGGGCGGTAGATGTCGAATAAGACAAAACAGATGACGTCAGACGGTAGATACAATTTATAAAGACAGAAACAGGGATGACGTCAGACGGTAGGAGCTGATCTCAAAACTGGGTGGAGAGATTAAAGCTATCGGTGGATGCAGATACGACAAAAGATGTACAGTGAAAATCGGTGGATGCAAGCAAAAATGATACCGGAAGATTTAGGCAGATGACGTGGCCGGAAGAAGCAGATAGCAAATGAAATCGGAAGAGGCGATGACGTCAGACGGAAGGTGTTATGACGTCATCGGAAGATGCAGACAGCAGAGGGAATCGGAAGATGTGATGACGTCAGACGGAAGAGGTTATGACGTCATCGGTAGATGAAGTTTAAAACAGACAAATTTCGCATCTTTCACCGGTGAATTAAATAAAACAAAATAGATGACGTCATCGGAAGATGTGATGACGTCATCGGCAGATATAGGCAGCAGGTGGAAATCGGACTGTATGATGACGTCATCAGAAGATGGGATGACGTCAACCGGCAGATGCAGACAGCAACGAAACCGGCAGAAGAAAATTTCTAAAGGGATCGGAAGATGCAGATTCTGAGATAAAACTTGACAATTTTTAACAGAAAGACATACAGACAGGGAGCATCAGAACAGAAGGCATAAAGGCTTCAAACCCTCAAACTCGATTCTAAACACAGTTTTAAAGCATGCATGGGAACATGACAGAAGCTAAAAAAAGGAACCTAACAGAAGATCAAGAAGACAACTACATGGATTATTCCAAAACCAGAGACAATCCATGCACTGATTATCAGAGATTATCCCAAACGAATTTCCAGAATACTCTAGAATACAAACTTAACTTGTCAAATACAGCGGTTTTAAACATTGAAACAGAATCTATACATTGTTTCAAAATTTCAAAGACAGTACAAAACTTAACATATATTTACAAAAACTCCCAAGACAGAAGTTTTCTGCAGGGCTTTTAACACAAAGACCAGAATTTCATAAAACTTTACAATATAAACTATATTTTAAGAACTTGAACCTCAGAACTAGAATTATGTCTAACCGCAGCAACCACCCTGTGAGCTCGATCCACCAGTTACATCAGATCGTCATTTTCAGGAACAAAGTCCTCGGTCTCAGGTTCAGTACCTACATCAGAGAGTTCACCTATGAGTCTAAAACTCAGTAAGGACATAATCAGAATGCAGTGATGCAAAATGCTATGCATGCAGTTTTTCAGAAATACGGTGACAGTACAGAGCATTAAGTTACAGTGGCAGTAGAATTAAGTGGAGCTTATAGGGGAAATGGAAAACAGTAAGGTGCACTTTCAGGCACCGTGCACTATCAGGCACATTCAGACAGTCAGTACAGTAAACGGTAAATAGTAAACAGTTCTAGGGCCAGTCCCCGTCTCGCACTTAACCTGGTACATTTCAGTCGGATTTTATCTTGTTTAGTTTCAAACAGTGTACAGAAAACATTTGCATGTCTTTCAGAGAAAACGTGTATGCATGAACGGTGCTTGAACTTAAACAGGCAGACAGCAGAGATAAGACAACGGAAAGTAAATCGAAGCCAGACATTTCAGAACATAGACTACAACCTTTCTACCCAAAACAACCCGACAGAACAGGAAACCTAGCACCTCCGTGATGTAGGGCCTTAAGGGCCAACCTACGGTTATGAACTTACCTATTTGCTGCAATGTAGAATGCTCGAATGTCTCTGGAACGCTCGGATCTGTTGCTGCAATGTAGAGAAGTTAAACAAGTTGTAAATGCTAACAAATAACTTGGAAGATTATGCAGTAAACTCCATTCAGACTTGTAGAAAACAACGAATGTGTTTCCATACAAAAACCGAGAGTTTTCTCCCAACTATCTTAACCTAAAGCTTCAGCATAACCCATAGCTTTTGCTTGTCCAAATGTGTTAGCATTAGAAGATGTTTACCTAGCGGAGGAGCAGAAGGGAACCTGGGAAGATCGAAGTAACTTCGATGGTTGTTTGTCGTCTGGGAGAGAGAATGCCGAGAAGAGGAAGAGAGAGCAGAGAAGAGAAGTGAAGAGGGTTTCACGTAGAAGGTGGAACTTAGCTTCTCCAACAACAACAAGTTGCCAGATGCCACTCAACCATTGGCTATCTCCCACCAACCTTAATTTCTCCCCAATTTACCCTTCCATGCATTTCAACTTAGTGTTTTGGTTTAGTTACACATTAGTTTCGTTCTCCACTAATTATTCCAACAATCCAACCAAAAACATTCCCTTGTATTAATATAATATAAATCCCGTTTAAATGATCCGGGAAAACTATTACATGGCAAAAATGCCGGGTGTTACATTCCACCCACCTTAACAAAAATTTTGTCCCCAAAATTTTTCTAAGCGAATAACTCCGGATATTGGGCTCTAACATCTTCTTGTCTTTCCCACGTGGCTTCCTCCACATTATGATTTCGCCACAAAACTTTCACCAATGGGACCACCTTGTTTCGCAACATTTTGACTGAGGTATCCAGTATCTGTATAGGCCTTTCTTCATATGTCAGCGTCGGCATGATATCAAAGTCCACATACTCCACGATCTGCGTTGGGTCTCGTACACACTTTCTCAGCATCAAAACATGGAAGACATTGTGGACCCCATCCATCGATGCTTGCAACTGTAGTTTATAAGCCATGTTTCCCACACGCTTCAGGATGGAAAATGGGCCAATGAACCGTGGGCTGAGCTTTCCTTTCTTACCGAATCTCATCACGCCTTTGAAAGGTGACACCTTCAAAAACACTTCATCACCCTCGGAAAACTCTAAATCTCTTCTCCGGTGGTCTGCATAGCTTTTCTGTCGACTTTGTGCAGCTTGGATTCTTTGCTCCCAGACATTTGCTGCAGTATTTCAGGGCCGATAAGCTTGGTTTCTCCGACCTCATCCCAACACAATGGGGATCTACACTTCTGGCCGTAAAGAGCTTCATAAGGTGTCATGCCAATTGTAGCCTGGTAGCTATTATTGTAGGCAAACTCCACGAGTGGCAAGTATCTACTCCAAGGAGCATTAAGTTCCAGCACGCACGATCTTAACATATCTTCCAATGTCTGAATCGTCTTCTCAAATTGTTCATCCGTCTGTGGATGAAATGCCGTGCTGAAGTCCAATCTGGTGCCCAAGGAGCGCTGCAAACTTTTCCAAAACCTGGAAGTGAATCTAAGATCCCGGTCCGAAACAATCGACACCAGAATACCATGCAGCTTAACAATCTCACTGATGTACAGCTCCGCATACTGATCCATGGAGTATGTTGTCTTTACAGGAAGAAAATGGGCTGACTTCGTCAATCTGTCCACTATGACCCAAATGCTATTATGGCCTTTTGCTGTTCTCGGAAGGGCAACAACAAAGTCCATTGTGATGTTCTCCCACTTTCATTCGGGAATCGGAAGAGGCTGAAGCGTTCCGCTCGGTCGTTGATGTCAGCTTTGACTTGTTGACATATCATACAAGACTCCACATACTTGGCCACTTCCTTCTTCATATTTGGCCACCAGAAGTGAAGCTTCAAGTCATGATACATCTTTGTGCTTCCGTAGCTCTTCGTCTTTCGGAACATACCATCTGTTTTTGAACTTCAGAACTCCATCTCCCGAATAACTGAAATCGGAAGAAGCCATTGGTACTTTGCTCACCATATCAGCCATCTCCTTTGAATTGGTCTTCCGGGCTTCCTTAATGCGGTCCAGGACGGAGGGCCGTAGTGTTAAGTCTGCTAGTATGGCCGATAGCCCAGAAACTATCTCCATATCGAACTTCTGTATCTCAGTCCTTAAAGGCATTGATACGGCCGACATAACTGGTTGCACAGTAGCTGGCATCCTGCTCAGTGCATCAGCTACCACATTAACTTTACCAGGGTGGTATTTGATCTCAACATCGTAGTCTTTCACGAATTCTAACCACCGCCTTTACCTCATATTCAACTCTCTCTGAGTAAAGAGGTACTTCAAACTCTTGTGGTCAGAAAACACCTCACATGATTGTCCATATAGGTGATGTCTCCATACTTTCAGCGCAAATACAACTGCCGCTAACTCAAGGTCATGAGTAGGGTAGTTTTGCTCATGGTTCTTCAATTGTCTGGATGCGTATGCTACAACTTTCCACTCTTGCATTAGTACACACCCCAATCCAACCTTGGATGCATCGCAATATACACTGAATTTGCCGTCTTCAACTGGCAATACTAACAGAGGAGCAGTGGTCAACTTCTGCTTAAGTGTCTGAAAGCTCACTTCACACGCTTCAGACCACTTGAACTTGATTTCCTTCCTCGTTAAGCTAGTCATAGGTTTAGCAATCACAGAAAATCCCTTGATGAATTTCCTGTAATAACCAGCTAGCCCAATAAAGCTCCGTACCTCACTGGCATTTCTCGGCCTGGGCCAATCCCTCACAGCTTGAATCTTGGCCGGGTCTACCGAAACTCCCTCTGCAGACACCACGTGGCCTAGGAAATTAATCTTGTTCAACCAGAATTCGCACTTTGATAGTTTGGCAAACAATTGATGTTGTTTTAGAGTTGACAGCATAATAGCCAAGTGCTCTCTATGCTCCTCTTCAGTCCGAGAATAAACCAGGATGTCGTCGATGAAGACGATTACGAATTTGTCCAAGAACTCCTGGAATACCCTATTCATCAAGTCCATAAATGCCGCGGGGGCATTAGTCAGCCCGAACGACATCACCAAGAACTCGTAATGCCCGTACCGGGTCCTGAAGGCGATCTTTGGAATATCTTCAGCCCTGACCTTCAACTGGTAATAACCGGAGCGCAAGTCAATCTTAGAAAATACCCGAACCCCTTGCAGTTGGTCAAATAAATCATCGATTTCAAATTCGATCTCACGATCAGGTGGTAATCCCGGTAAGTCATCTAAGAAGACCTCTGAGAAATCTCGTACTACCGGAATATTTTGAAGTTCCACCCCACTTTGCCTTTGAACGTCTACTACGTAGGCAAGGAAACCGACACATCCTGACCTCATCAGCCGTTGAGCTTTCAAGGTGGATATAACAGGCGTACTACGTTTCTTTGGTACCGCCTGATAGGAGAACTTAACTGTCACACCCCTAATTCCGTGCCCGTATTTTCGTAATAAATTTTTTTTCATTTAAACCTTTAACTTTATTCTTTAAGTGGAAACTAATTCAGAATTTAAAACGTAATCGAAATCGGACCTTTAAAACATTTAAAACAAAACGTTTAACAATTTAATAAAACTTAAAACATTTAATAATTCTATATATACCACGAACCCACACTTCAACTCATCTCCAATTTCATCTTCAATTATCCTTGAACATACGTACGACTTCACAATACAACTTGACACAAAACCGCCCTATACTTTCACTCGAAACAACTTGAGACATAGTTAAATAAAACACGTTTTCACGAAAACAAACTGCGTGGATCCGTTTAAAAACTAAACAAACCCATCTGAAACAAGTTACCAAACAGTTCCAGTATATCATCGACAAAATACTTTTCAGAGCAGTTTATAAAACAACTTTTACCCAAAACATCTAAAATATTGTTTTCAATCCAGAACCCAATAACCTAAAATGTATCAACTATACAATTAACTATCTAATCCACAGTTAACCCAAAACCAATCAAAACATTTTACATACAGTTACCAAAAACGTTATCTAATTCCTATCCAGAACCAAGCATCCTATAAATATTCTATACAATTCATCAGAAGCCCAAAATATCCCCCAGAATACATACACAGACGATCCCCACGGGTCAAAAGCGCCTCGACTGCTCAGCGCACTCCCACGGCCATCATCCGTCAACTGCCTCATACGTCAGGAGGAGGAACGCCGTCCTCACCTGGCTCGATGTCACCTAGGATATCACCTACACCATACAGACACCTATGAGATAATTAAATCTCAGTAAGCTACGTAAATGCAGATGCATGCTGTGCGTATGTCATTCAAAAAACATGCAGAAAACAGATTCAGATTTAGATTCAGATACAGATACAGATCCTGATTCAAATTCATTCATTACGTCGCAGACAGACAGATTGTCACCGAGATATCTACCCACTAAATGGAAAGGATACATTCCGCGGTCGAACTACCACTTTCCACCTAGAGAGGGGGGTACATGCTCACAAACCCTACAGCCATGCCTGAGCCCCATCTCGCGTAACCAGATACAGACAGATTACGTAGATTAATTACAGAGGTTCATTTCTTTTCTTAAAAACATGTGCAGAATTCATTTTCTATGTTCTTTCAAAACACGTGATGCATGAACAGTTCATATAACAGTAAACATATAGACAGAGCATACCCTCAAAACTCAACAATCAACCTATACACATATAGACAGAGCGTACCATCAAAACTCAACCATTAACCTATAACAACTAACTTAACTACCCAACCATAGAAATTAAACAAAACATCACCAAGTTCCTCGAGAAGACCACGACGTACGGTGTAGGCCAATCGGCCAGAAAAAGATCACGAGAACTTACCTCGCGTCCATTGCACTTCAATCTCCGTCCACGAGCGTCGTTCACCTAAGCAATTCACAACAATTATCGTTAAAATGCGTTTTAACCGATAACGTCCAAATTAACGAAATCTTAACTAAAGAAACTTCCTAAAGCTCTAATTCGATTCATTAAACTATTTCATTGAACAATCTACGCTCGGCACCACAAAATTCCAAGTTACAAGCCTTTCCCTAAAATCCCTAAATTCTCCAATTTTAACATTTCTCACAAATCACTCGAACTTCGTTCAATAACGTTCAATACGTCCTTTCTATCATTAATCACGGTCAACCTATTAATTTCGGACCCTAATTTGGGTTCGGTAAAAACCGACCCGAAACTTCGAACGCGCGTAACTTTCGCGTCGGTTATCGAAATCGAACGATTCCAGCGGCCACGCGCTCCTCTAATAACCTATTTTAACCTGCCAAAAGGAATTCTAAAACAAACGATCGTAACTAGGTCAATTTTTACAAAACCCGAATCTGCCCTTTCCCGGAATTTTCCCCCTTTTCGATTTTTCATCAATTCACGCTCATTTTCTCACCAATCAATCCCTCTTATACCTAATTAACATAAACTAACCAAAATTTAGATGTTATTCACCGAAAACCCGAAATCCCCAATTCGGGATTCCCTGTTTTCGACCCAAATTGGGCACACCAACGCTCGGCAACCATCGCCGGTGTTAAGCCGACCATTTGACGCCAAGAACGGCCACGAAGGGCCGGCGATCGGAGCTCAACAGAGCTCGACGTTCGCGGCCAGAAATCGAGCAAGAACAGGGGAGAACTCACTGTTTTCGATCGGGTTTTTGCGCGGAAAGGCCGAACCGCACTCTGGCTTCAGCTCGCCGGAGTCTGCTCGTCGTCGGAGCCGCGTCGTCGTTGGAGGGATGCCGCTCGCCGTTCGCGTTCGTCGTTCGTCGTTCGTCGCGGGTGCTCGGGCTCGAATCAACAACGAAAAACAACGTTTTTCGTTGTTTTTGTTTTGATTATTATTATTAATAATAATAATAATAATAATAATAATTATAATTAAAACTATTTCTTAACAAAACATTAATTTTTCCCTCTCGTGTTTTCGACCATTCGAATTTTCTTATTTCGCCAATAATTCCAACTTATTATCTGGGTTCTATTAAAACTGTTCGTTCGCAAATCGAACCCCGTTTACTATTTTTACTAAAACGTCATTCGTTTTACGAGAAACGTAATTACTCGGAATATAGCGTTATTATTCCGAAAATTCTCCAAAATTCCTTAAAATTCCAATTAATCGTTAGGATCGTATTAACGCTTTCCGTTTGCGAAACTGACTTAATTTGACATATTTACCAAAAATGCCACATATAATATAATATATTAATATAATATATTAAATCCAAAATCCGATTAAGCCGGATATTACACTACTTCATTCGGGCGTTTAAATAACACATTCCCGGACCTGCAGTTGATGGTGGCATGATGTTCAAACAGCCAGTTCATCCCCAGAATTACATCATATCCTTTCATATCGATGACGATAAGATTGGCATACAACTTCCGGTTTCCAACTGACACTATTTCACCCTGTACCTCCTGCTCAGAGTGCATAAAATCTCCGGACGGTAGCATGACACTGTAGGGCTGATCTGACGGTGTAATACTCAAGTTTCCTCTACCCACAAAACCTATGGCCACAAATGAATGAGTGGCCCCCGTATCTAACAAAGTATATGCAGGTACATCACACACCAAAATTGTACCTGTAATTGTTGTGTGCTGATCAGCATCATCAACGTCCTCCATCATTGCAAACACTCTAGGCACGGCTTGACCTGTTCTGGTGTCGGGCATCGGGCAGTCCCAAACTTGATGGCCTACCTTGCCACATCGGAAGCAAGCGCCAGTAATAAGCCTGCACTCGCCCTAGTGGCTTCTCTGGCACCATGGACATGTATTGAGCTGAGGAGCTCCCATCGGTCTCTTTCATTTATCTTGGTATGCGAGGGTCTCATTGGGCCTTTTAATGCCCCTATTCTGTTGCTGTTGAGAATGCACATTCTGAATCTTTTGTTGTTGTTGTTGAGGTTGAAAATTTTGGATCTTTTGCTGTTGCTGTTGAGGGGTATTTCTAATAATTCCTCTTGGTGGTTCTCTCTGTCTCTGGGACTTTATTTCTAAGGCCTCCAGCTGATAAGCCTTGGCCACCACTTTCACATATGGTGCCTCATCAAAACCTCCAGTTGTGATTCCTCGCAGAAGGTCCATCATGCGTTCCATCATTCGTGACTGTACGCCGACCAACTCGGTTAACCTATCGAGGGCGTCGCCTCTGTCATTTGCATCACCTTGATTCCCTCTCACCATTTCTACTAAACCTTATAACAGAATAACCTAACTTAGTAAAAAGAACGTTGACGGGAATTTAAACACTTACAGTTGGTGGAGCGATCTCACGTGGCGGGTTGCGCAGTCAGACATTTCACAGAATCGGTTTTAAAACCTTGTCTCTCTGATACCACAACTGTGACGACCCAAAACCGAACCCGATCGGGGTCCGAGATCGGAGCCATCACTCCGGGACAGTTGACAGAAAACAGAGACTATTATTATTATTTTTTTATTTAGACGGGAATGCAGGGAACAGAACGTTTAGAACCAGTCTGGACAATTACAAAACTTTGATACTTCACAGAGAGAGAGTTCTCTGGAGTGGAAAGCAAAATAAGCATAAAGCTGGTGGAAGACTTAACTAAAACAAATAAAATACTGTTGGGCGGAAGATTAAATTTTAAGGGCAGCGGCAGATGTAAATAAAAAAAGGCAATATAACAATCGAGCAGCGGGCAGCGGTAAATGTGAACTAAACTGGGCGGTAGATGTCGAATAAGACAAAACAGATGACGTCAGACGGTAGATACAATTTATAAAGACAGAAACAGGGATGACGTCAGACGGTAGGAGCTGATCTCAAAACTGGGTGGAGAGATTAAAGCTATCGGTGGATGCAGATACGACAAAAGATGTACAGTGAAAATCGGTGGATGCAAGTAGAAATGATACCGGAAGATTTAGGCAGATGACGTGGCCGGAAGAAGCAGATAGCAAACAAAATCGGAAGAGGCGATGACGTCAGACGGAAGGTGTTATGACATCATCAGAAGATGCAGACAGCAGAGGGAATCGGAAGATGTGATGACGTCAGACGGAAGAGGTTATGACGTCATCGGTAGATGAAGTTTAAAACAGGCAAATTTTGCATCTTTCACCGGTGAATTAAATAAAACAAAATAGATGACATCATCAGAAGATGTGATGACATCATCGGCAGATATAGGCAGCAGGTGGAAATCGGACTGTATGATGACGTCATCGGAAGATGGGATGACGTCAACCGGCAGATGCAGACAGCAACGAAACCGGCAGAAGAAAATTTCTAAAGGGATCGGAAGATGCAGTTTCTGAGATAAAACTTGACAATTTTTAACAGAAAGACATACAGACAGGGAGCATCAGAACAGAAGGCATAAATGCTTCAAACCCTCAAACCCGATTCTAAACACAGTTTTAAAGCATGCATGGGAACATGACAGAAGTTAAAAAAAGGAACCTAACAGAAGATCAAGAAGACAACTACTTGGATTATTCCAAAACCAGAGACAATCCATGCACAGATTATCAGAGATTATCCCAAACGAATTTCCAGAATACTCTAGAATACGAACTTAACTGTCAAATACAGCGGTTTTAAACATTGAAACAGAATCTATACATTGTTTCAAAATTTCAAAGACAGTACAAAACTTAACATATATTTACAGAAACTCCCAAGACAGAAATTTTCTACAGGGCTTTTAACACAAAGACCAGAATTTCATAAAACTTTACAATATAAACTATATTTTAAGAACTTGAACCTCAGAACAGAATTATGTCTAACCACTGCAACCACCCTGTGAGCTCGATCCACCAGTTACATCAGATCGTCATTTTCAGGAACAAAGTCCTCGGTCTCAGGTTCAGTACCTACATCAGAGAGTTCACCTATGAGTCTAAAACTCAGTAAGGACATAATCAGAATGCAGTGATGCAAAATGCTATGCATGCAGTTTTTCAAGAATACGGTGACAGTACAGAGCATTAAGTTACAGTGGCAGTAGAATTAAGTGGAGCTTATAGGGGAACTGGCAAACAGTAAGGTGCACTTTCAGGCACCGTGCACTATCAGGCACATTCAGAGAGTCAGTACAGTAAACGGTAAACAGTAAACAGTTCTAGGGCCAGTTCCCGTCTCGCACTTAACCTGATACATTTCAGTCGGATTTTATCTTGTTTAGTTTCAAACAGTGTACAGAAAACATTTGCATGTCTTTCAGAGAAAACGTGTATGCATGAACGGTGCTTGAACTTAAACAGGCAGACAGCAGAGATAAGACAACGGAAAGTAAATCGAAGCCAGACATTTCAGAACATAGACTACAACCTTTCTACCCAAAACAGCCCGACAGAACAGGAAACCTAGTACCTCCGTGATGTAGGGCCTTAAGGGCCAACCTACGGTTATGAACTTACCTGTTTGCTGCAATGTAGAATGCTCGAATGTCTCTGGAACGCTCGGATCTGTTGCTGCAATGTAGAGAAGTTAAACAAGTTGCAAATGCTAACAAATAACTTGGAAGATTATGCAGTAAACTCCATTCGGACTTGTAGAAAACAACGAATGTGTTTCCATACAAAAACTGAGAGTTTTCTCCCAACTATCTTAACCTAAAGCTTCAGCATAACCCATATCTTTTGCTTGTCCAAATGTGTTAGCATTAGAAGATGTTTGCCTAGCGGAGGAGCATAAGGGAACCTGGGAAGATCGAAGTAACTTCGATGGTTGTTTGTCGTCTGGGAGAGAGAATGCCGAGAAGAGGAAGAGAGAGCAGAGAAGAGAAGTGAAGAGGGTTTCACGTAGAAGGTGGAACTTGGCTTCTCCAACAAGTTGCCAGATGCCACTCAACCATTAGCTATCTCCCACCAACCTTAATTTCTCCCCAATTTACCCTTCCTTGCATTTCAATTTAGTGTTTTGGTTTAGTTACACATTAGTTTAGTTCTCCACTAATTATTCCAACAATCCAACCAAAAACATTCCCTTGTATTAATATAATATAAATCCCGTTTAAATGATCCGGGAAAACTATTACATGGCAAAAATGCCAGGTGTTACAGAAAGTATGGAGACACCACTTGTACGGGCAATCATGTGAGGTGTTTTCTGATCACAAGAGCCTGAAGTACATATTTACCCAGAAAAGGTTAAACATGAGACAAAGGCGGTGGTTAGAATTTGTGAAAGATTACGATATCGAGATTAAATATCATCCTGGTAAAGCTAATGTGGTAACTGATGCACTGAGCAAGATGCCCGCTACTATGCAACCGGTTGTGTCGGCCGTATCAATGCCTTTAAGAACAGAGATATAGAAGTTCGATATGGAGATAGTTTTTGGGCTATCGGCCATACTAGCAGACTTGACACTACGGCCCACCGTCCTGGAGCGAATTAAAGAAGCCTAGAAGACCAATTCAAAGGAAATGGCTGATATAGTAAGCAAGCTACCTATGGCCTCTTCCGAGTTCAGCTATTCAGGAGATGGTATTATGAAGTTAAAAGATAGATGGTACGTTCCAAGGGACGATGAGCTGCGAAGGGACATTTTATTGGATGCCCACTCGTCTTCTTTCTCTGTACATCCTGGAAGCACAAAGATGTATCAGGACTTGAAACTTCACCTCTGGTGGCCGAATATTAAAAATGAAGTGGCCAAGTACATGGAGTCTTGCATGATATGTCAACAAGTCAAAGCTGAACATCAACGACCAAGTGGAACACTTCAGCCTCTTCCGATTCCCGAATGGAAATGGGAGAACATAACGATGGAATTTGTTGTCGGCCTTCCAAAGACAGCAAAGGGCCCATAATAGTATATGGGTCATAGTAGACAGATTGACGAAGTCGGCCCATTTTTTACCTATAAAGATAATGTTCTCCATGGATCAGTATGCAGAGCTATACATTAGCGAGATCGTCAAGCTGCATGGGGTGCCAGTATTAATTGTATCAGACCGGGACCCTAGATTCACGTCGAGGTTCTGGAAAAGCTTGCAAAACTCCTTGGGTACCAAGTTAAATTTCAGCACTGCATTTCATCCACAAACTGCCAGACAATCCGAGAGAACGATTCAGATACTAGAAGATATGCTAAGGTCGTGCGTGGTGGAGTTTCATGCTCCTTGGAGTAGATATTTGCCGCTTGTGGAATTCACTTACAACAATAGCTACCAGGCTACGATCGGTATGGCTCCATATGAAGCTCTTTATGGCAGGAAGTGTTGATCTTCATTATGTTGGGATGAAGTTGGAGAATCCAGACTCGTCGGCCCCGAATTATTACAACAGATGTCTGAGGTAGTTGCTGCTATCAAACAAAGAATCTGAACTGCACAGAGTCGGCAGAAGAGCTATGCAGACCATCGGAGAAGAGACTTTGTAACACCCAAAAATTTCTAGTAACGAGTGTAGCCTTAGAAAGGTTATGGGAATTTTATTTAGCATGAGTTAGGCATTCAATTATGAGTTGAGAGTGGATGAAGTATGGTGGAAGAGTTTGACAATTCAAACTAACTTTGATTTGTTGAAAGTTTTGGGTTTGAAAAGTCCAACTATTTTAACCAATAAAATTCAAGCAATGGTGTGAATGAGTAAGGAAGAAAAGATGGTGATTTTAATGAAGCAATCACGTTGGAATTCAAAGAAGAGAATTGGACAAGTAAAAAGGTTTAGGTTTGAAAAGTCAAACCTTTGAAAAATCAAACTTCATTAACCAATCAAAATTTAGTAAAAATCTAATGAAATTATGGTGAATTTTTGGAAGCTTTCACATTGGCTTTTGAAGGAAGAAAAGGGTGGGTTTATTTTCAAATTTAAAGAATTTTGTGGAGGGAATTTAAAAGTGGAAAAATTTGTGAAGTTAAAATGCAAAATGTGAGACTTTTTCTTTATCTTCTTCCTCTTTTCTTCTCTCCCACGAGCCAGCCCTTCCACCGAAGTTCTTCCCCTTCTTTGCTTCAAGCTTTTCAAGGATTTCAAGGTAAAACTTCATGGGTTTTAGTTTGTGTACAATTTGATGAAGTTTGGAAGTGTTTTTAGTATGTTTTAGGTGGATTTGGTGAGGGTTTGAAAACCCTAAATTTGTGAGTCCGAAAATTCCTTTTCCTTAGATGATTTTCTTCCCCTTTTTGATCAATTAACCCTTGATTATGTTAGTTTAAGTTATTTGAGGGGTTAGATTAAAGATTGGATGAGTGTTACACAAAAACAGTTTAAGAACACTATGGGCGCCGATTCTGTTGAGGGATTTTCGGGTTGGATAATGTGTTTTTTTGATAGATTTAAGTATTTCAATGGATAGTAGACGTGTAGAGGTTTACGGATTGGGGTGGCACGTCGAAATCCGTTGAAAAATGAGAAAGTTATGACTGTTTGAAGTTGGACGGTCAAAATTGTGCAAAAATCGGGTTTAGTGTTTTGTGAGTGGAATGTGTTTTAAGTATTGTTAGTTTTAGTTAGAAAATTTCCTTAGATTGTATTGATAACTTATCAAGCTAAGTTTCCGTTATTTTAGGTCGTTGAGCGTGTGAATTGGCCGGTAAAAGTAAGCAAGTAAAAGCCGAGCAGCCAGGTAAGTATTGGGTGCTATTCTTTCGCCTTCGGGCCTACACCATAAAACGGTAGGGTTTATTTGTTATTGCTTTCCTTCATGTAGTGTTGTGTTATCGTTGTGCTTTGTGTTGAGTTGTGGTGTGGTGTGGCATTGCATTTCTTTGAAGCATGCATCATAATGTAGAGCACTCTAGATATGTATAGCTGCACGGTTGTTGTTGTGTGTTTGTCGTTGTGAGGGTTAACAATAGTTGGTTAAAGAGTAAGGCACTTCGGTGCGGGAAAATAAGGCACTTCGGTGCGGGAAACTAAGGCACTTCGGTGCGGGCCACTAAGGCACTACGGTGTGGGCAACTAAGGCACTTCGGTGCGGGCAACTAAGGCACTTCGGTGCGGGCGATAAGGCACCTTTCGGTGCAGGAAAACTGAGTGTTAGAAACTGCACGTGTTTAGGATGTTGAGCATTGTGTGTGTTTGCATTCATAAACCCTTACTTGCTAAGCATTAGGCTTACGTTATGTGTTCTGTGGTGTAGGTGACGAAATGTTTTTTGGTGAGCTTGATACTGAGGATCAGGACTAGGAGCAGTCGGGGATACACGGAGCTCGCCAGTGCAGGTCATTGTCGGGGCGCTTCGACCTGATTCTTGGGGGTATTTGGTTATGATGGATTGGATATGTTTTAGTTAGTCTTGATTGGAGTTGGTGGGTATATATAGGAGTGGTATAATTTGTTTTGTGGTTTGATGTTTGTGGTGGATTTTGTGTAGTGTTGTTGGGATTGGATTTTAGTGTTCGTTTGGTTGGATTTCGTTTGGTGTATATAGTACTGGTTGATTCTGGCTTGGATTGGTTAAATGGTATTTTAAATATATTGTTTTTCAGGTTTTGGATTTCGAAACTTTAGGCGTTATATTGCCGGTTTTTTTTTAAAAAGTCAATAATGTCGGGTTCGTTTTGCTATACGTTTCAATGAACATGGAGTTTTGGGTTCCGAGATTTTTACGAGACATGGAGTTTTGGGTTCCGAGATTTTTACGAGACATGGAGTTTTGGGTTCCGAGATTTTTACGAGACATGGAGTTTTGGGTTCCGAGATTTTTACGAGACATGGAGTTTTGGGTTCCGAGATTTTTACGAGACATGGAGTTTTGGGTTCCGAGATTTTTACGAGACATGGAGTTTTGGGTTCCGAGATTTTTACGAGACATGGAGTTTTGGGTTCCGAGATTTTTACGAGACATGGAGTTTTGGGTTCCGAGATTTTTACGAGACATGGAGTTTTGGGTTCCGAGATTTTTACGAGACATGGAGTTTTGGGTTCCGAGATTTTTACGAGACATGGAGTTTTGGGTTCCGAGATTTTTACGAGACATGGAGTTTTGGGTTCCGAGATTTTTACGAGACATGGAGTTTTGGGTTCCGAGATTTTTACGAGACATGGAGTTTTGGGTTCCGAGATTTTTACGAGACATGATGGATTGGATATGTTTTAGTTAGTTCTTGATGGAGTGGTGGGTATATATAGGAGTGGTATAATTTGTTTTGTGGTTGATGTTTTGTGGTGGATTTTGTGTAGTGTTGTTGGGATGGATTTTTAGTGTTCGTTTGGTTGGATTTCGTTTTTGGTGTATATAGTATGGTTGATTCTGGCTTGGATTAGTTTAAATGGTATTTTAAATATATTGTTTTTCAGGTTTTACGAGACATGGAGTTTTGGGTTCCGAGATTTTTACGAGACATGGAGTTTTGGGTGTCGGGATAGAGTGGTAAAAATTTCAGGATTTTTGGAAGAGTTTGGCTGGGAAAAATTTGAAGAAAAGTGAGAAGGGCTGAAGGGGCGCGCACAGTAACTTCTATTTTAATTTTTTTATAAATTTTTTTCTATTTCCAAACTATTTTAACCCGACATTTTCGACGTGTTTTAAATGTATTTTGGGCGCGTTTCCAATCAGATTTTGAGGGTTCGACAAACCCGAAAACGAGTTGTTAATTTATCGAAAATTATTTTAAACGTTGTTTTAAACGGGGATTGGTTTGCAAAGTAACGCACCGAGCCGGGGTGGGTTCGGGGCATTACAGACTTGGAGTTCGCTGAAGGCGATGAAGTATTCCTGAAGGTGTCGCCTTCCAAGGGCGTGATGAAATTTGGAAAGAAAGGAAAGCTAAGTGCAAGGTTTGTTAGGCCCTTTCCCATCTTGAAGAAAGTAGGAAGCATGGCTTACAGACTTCAGTTGCCAGCGTCTATGGATGGAGTTCACAACATCTTTCATGTTTCGATGCTGAGAAAGTGTGTTCGAGATCCAACTCAGATCGTGAAACAGGTGGACTTTGATATAATGCCGATGCTAACATATGAACAAAGGCCCATACAGATATTGGAAACTTCACTCAAGGTGTTGCGCAACAAGGTAGTCCCATTGGTGAAAGTTTTGCAGCGCAATCATAATGTGGAGGAAGCCACATGGGAAAGACAACAAGATGTTAGAGCTCAATATCTGGAGCTATTCGCTTAAGCAAATTTTGGGGACAAAATTTTGTTAAGGTGGGTGGAATGTAACACCCGGCATTTTACCTATGTAATTATTCCCCGAACAATTAAGCGGAGTTATTCTGATGTTAATGCAACGACTATTTTTAATGAAATTGTCGACGTGTTCAATTGAATAAGGGTGATTCGTAAAACAGATTCGACGAACTAAATAGTAATTTAGTTAAAAACCAATAGTTAGAAATGCATGGAGGGAAAAAATGGGAAGCCAATTAAGATTGGTGGGAGGAAGCCAATGAATGATTGACACTTGGTAAACTTGTGGAAGAAGCCATACCTTCTTCTTCCCCTCTACGTAAAACACTTTGCGTTTTCTTCTTCTCCTCTGTTTTCTCTCTTCCAGGCGACTACGTTATTTCCAAAAACTTCCTTTCTCCTGTTTCCTCCAGTTACAAATAACCTTCTATGATAGTTAAAGAGTTTAGGTTAAACGTTAGTTCTTTTTTTTTGAAGTTTAGGTTAATGTCCAATTTTGCGTACTCTAGGTTCGCGAACCACAGTTGTCGTGCGTGCAAAGCTTGCTGCATTTCGGACAATAGGTAAGTTCATGCATATAAGTTGGCCCTTAAGGCCCTACAGCAAGGAGACACTAGGTTTTGGTTCGGGTAGTTAGGTCGTAGGTTGTGCTTTAAGTTAAACGTGTTCTTTGTGTTCTGTTTTTCCGTAGTTTTTATTCTGTCACCTGTATATGTTGAGTTTAAGCATCATACTTGTTCATGCATCTACGTTTTCTTGAAAACCCTGTAAATGTTTTCAGCACCGGATTTGAAGTTAAGAAAGATTAAACATGTAATGAAATGTATGGTTAAGTGTGGACGAGGACTTGCATCCTGTCATGTACTCCTGTTGCGCCAGCTCCTCTTCCCACTTATACCTTCCTGTCCAGTGAATGTAATGTTCATGTATTTGAAAATGTTCATGCACAGCATATGCATCACCGCATTTCATGTTCTTACTGAGCTCTAGGCTCATAGTTGAACTCCCTGTTATAGGTATGGATCCTACATATGAGGACATTGTGCCTCAAGATGATGAGTTGATGTAGTTGGCTGGATGAGCTCACGGGGTGGTTGCTGCAGTCAGACGTATTTCTGTCCCGAGATTTAAGTTTTAAAGTGAATTTCATGTCTGGAAACTCTGTTAGGATTTTGGTGTTTTCGTTTTAAAACCCTGTTGGGAACTCTGTTGGGATTTTTGTAATGTATAGGTTTTAGTGTTAAAGTTTTTAAACCTCTGTAATTGACAGTTGAATGCATATTTTGATTTATTCTGAACTGCTTGGAATTCTCCTCTTTTAGGTTGTGCATGGATTGTCTCGAGTTTTAGAGCTTATCCATGCAGTCTGTTTTCTTCCACTTCTCTCATGTTTTCATGCATGTTTTAAAACTGTGTTTTGAATCGGGTTTTTGTGAAATTTGTAATTCTTATGCCTTCTGTTTTCATGCTTTCTGTTTTTAATGTCTCCTTGTCAAATATCGTCCATTTTATCTGTAAAAGAGTTGTTTATTTTGTTCGGTAAAACAGTCGTCTATGCTGTTATGTAAAACAGTCGTCCATTCTACCTCCAATTTTGGTTGTCTATTTTGCCTTCGGTCTTCTGTATTTTATTTGGCTGTGTTATTGTCCAAAGTTATCGTCCATGATAACGTCGCCGAGAGTCTGTCTGTTATTTTAAAAGTCCAAGGTCCGCCTGTTATTTTAAACGTCCACGTTGCCTTTGAAAATAGTCGTCCACGCCTTCTGTTTTTATGCCTTTCTGTTTCTGTCCTTCGAGTTTTAAGTATTTGGCTAAGTGTTATCGTCCACGCCTCCAGTAAAACAGTTGTCATTCTCTTCTGTAAAATAGTCGTCCACGTCCATTATGCCTTCAAAATAATGGTCTATTTTGCCTTCGGTTTCTGTCCTTTATTTGACTATGTGTTATCGTCCAAAGTTATCGTCCACGATAACTTCGCCGAGAGTCTGCTTGTTATATTAAAAGTCAAAAGTCTGTCTTTGATTTTAAATGTCCACAGACTTCTGTGTCCACTATTTTTGTCTTTTAGTGCAAACGTCCACAGACTCCTGTGCCCACTGTTTCGGTCTTTTATTTCAAACGTCCACATGTTCTATCTTATGTGCGATTGTCCACAGCCCCCGATTGTCCATGGCTACTGTAGCCTTCCACAGTATGTCTTCCAGTTTACGTTTTTTCCATTTGTTTTATTTCCTGTTTTATTCTGTTTATTCACCCCAGTCGTCCACTTACGTTTCCTGTTTTTCCTATCTTCTTCTGTTATTTATTTCTGTAACCCGGTTCTATATTATCGTCCAGTCTTCAATTCCAGAGAGGGTTTTTTTTATGTTTCTTCCTGTTGTCTTCGGTCTTCTATCACAGTAGTCCAAATTTTTAATACGTCTTCTGATTTCTTGTCTCTCGATTCTGAATTTTGTTAACGTTTAAAAGTAAAGTAAAAAAAAATATGTCATGTTTTAAAATGTCCAGAGTGATGGCTTGGCTCTCGGATCCCGATCGGGACCGGGTTTCGGCCTGTCACGGAAGGGAACCTCATTTGATTTCATTGGATATTCAGACTCAGACTATGCAGGAAGTCTACTTGATAGAAAAAGCACTAGTGGAACATGTCAGTTTCTAGAAGAATCTCTTATGTCCTGGTATTCTAAGAAACAGAATTCTGTAGCACTTTAAACTGCCGAGAGTGAATATATTGCTATTGGTAGTTACTGTGCTCAAATGCTTTGGATGAAACAAACTCTAGAAAATTATAATATTTTCTATGATAGGATTCTCATTCAGTGTGACAACACCAGTGCCATTAACATCTCAAAGAATCCTATCAAACATTCTAAAACAAAACACATCGAGGTTAGATATCATTTTATTAGAGATCATGTTAAAAAAGGAGATATCACCTTAGAATTTGTTAATTTTGTTGATTAGCTAGCAGATATCTTCACTAAGCCATTAGATGAAAAGACCTTCACTAATATTATAATAAGGTTAGGTCTCATTCGGATTGAGAAAAACTGAGGTTCTTCTTCTGTTGGAGAATATTGAGCAATAGAGCAGATTGGTCAATGAAGGCATGGACGTTGACAATGTTGTCAAAATGGACGATCTCCACGATTTCCTTCTCTGTGAAAACGTGGTCACTATGGACGTTGATCGTGGACGTTAACAATGGACATTGTCAATGGATTTTGACTATGGACGTTCACCCACTGAACTAAATGCCTTCGAAAGGGCTCAAAATCCCTAACTTTCAAAAATCACTTCTAAAACCTCTCGCGCCATTTTCTTTCATTTGGCGATTTCTACTCTTCCCTGATACTCAACTCCAATCACGAATCTTTCTACTCTCTATCTGGATTGGATTTAGAAGAACCTTTAGTAAGATTGGGGTTAATAGAGTTATTTGATTTAGAAACCCCTTATTGTGAACCAGCAATTAGGATGTTTTGTGCCAACCTAGAACATTCTACGAGACCCCTTGTTCTCAGAAGCTATGTCTATGGATGACATATTGAACTCACTCAGGAAATGATGCATCAAATCCTTTGTTGTGAGTTTTTAAATGGATCTCGCAGATACTTTGAAGCCACAACGACTCCGACATTTCTTGTGAAGCCTGCAGGCAGGGAATTAGTACGATTGATTGCCAAGGATCCAAACAATTCACCCCTGAAGCTGAAAAGTAAGGATTTGAACTTTAGGGCCAGAGTGTTTCACCAAATGATCCATTATAATATTTTGCCCGTAGAGGGTCATAGAGACCATGTTAGTGGCATGGATCTCTTCTTGCTTGGACAGTTTTTCAGAGGTGAACCCTTCCATGTTGGATATGTTGTGTTAAACCGGATGCTTCAAGTAGTATGTAATGCATCCAAGTTCTTGCCTTACAATCTTCTACTTATGAAGATTTTTAACCGGTTTGGAGTTAGATTTCCGGAGTCTGACAAGCTCTTATCTTTGAAGAAATCTGACTTCTTTTCTTCCTCCACCTTGTCCAGAATGGGAATCACAAGAGATGATCAAGGAGTGTTGGTTGAGAAAGCTGGTCGAGGTGTTGTGTCAAGGCATCTGTTAATTGAAGAAGAAGAGGAAGATAGCTCTCCAGATGACATTCGTCTTCCTGTCCTTGCCCCTCTACCACCTCCAGTTCTCCTCATTCAAGCTCTTGAAGAGTTTGGTCATGATCAAATTCCCCTTCAAGAACCTTTAAGTGATCCTGACCCTTTTCTAGTCCAAGCTAATCTCCCACATCCAATCAGTTCAATTCATGCACCCTCTCTAACTCCTGTGCCAATTCGTGCTCCTCCTAGGCCTACAAGTCGCCCCACTCCTCCAGTGAGGCCTTCTATTTCTGAGGATCTACAAGATGAGCTAAGGGCAAGCATTGCCAGCCTCAGGACCGGTCTTGAATCTTTTCAATCCCTATATCTCTCCCACCGTGCTCAATTTGAAGCTCTTGTCCTTTCACAACTTGAGCATCTTGCGGCTGCAAATCAAGGACTGCTCAACCGCATTGAATTAATGGAATCAAATCAAAGTTCAGCTATTGCCAATGTCCACAATCGCATTGATCAAGCTGAACTCGCCCACAGTAAAGTCATTGATGATGTCATCTCATCAGTTAGATTCCACTCCAATTTAGTAACAACTCAATTGCAGCGCGAATCTGCCCGACTCATCACTCAGTTTAGTGATCTTCGTAACCTTCTGATTCAAAGTGATCCTACACCCCCTCATGGGGATGAGACTTTGGAAAGAGGTGACGAGACACCTGCACCAGCTTCTCCAGCTACTTCAGTTGTTCCTTCACATGCTGATCAGCCAGCTATATCTCTTCCAAATATTGTTATTGCTCCAGCTGTTGCTGTTTGTGAGGATGAGTTCCTCATTGTTCAAGTTGACACTGCTGCTGCTGGCTCTAATGCTCTTGTCTTGCTTGAGCCAGCGCCTTCTGCTAATGTACAAATGGAAGATGCAGAGGTTGTCGTGGTAGCAGTGAATGCAGAGGATGCAGGGAAAGCAGCAGATACAATTGATGGAGATGAGGATGACGATGAGCATCTGTTTCGATATGCAAGGGATTTCTATTCTGGACGTTTCTATGATGATTTCCTTAGTCAATTAGGGGATCTTGTGGGCTGGAATACTTCTTCCTCTACTGAGAACTTGGCATAATTTTTTTTTAAACTCTGTGACTGATTTCTTTTTATGATATTTCTTTTATTCACACTATACTTGTTTTATAACTGTTATCTCTACTGTGTTGAATGTCATTCCTCCTTGAGGGATTATTTTTGATAATGTCAAAGGGGGAGATAAATATGTGTATGATAAAGAATTAAGTTTATTTTGGTTGCATGCATAGAGTATGGGGGAGAAAATACTTAATCATCATATACATTTGTCATCATCAAAAAGGGAGAGATTGTTAACTTAAATGTGTTTAAGTAACTATGTTTTTTGATAATTCTATTTTATATGGATGATTATGATTAACATGAAATTGGTGAACCGATGATTAATTTGGAATACATGGACTACATAATTGGATTATGATATAAAATGTATTTATCTGGAAATGCCCTTTGAAAAAGGGGCATTAGGTTTTTTAACGATTTTTTTTTCTAAGTGTTAATAGTCTGAAGTCAATCGTCCACATGAAAAGAAAACAGATAAATACGTAAACGTCCAAGGTCTTAGTTGTCCACGCGAAAGACTGACATTATCGTCCACAGTTAAAAGAAAGACGCTGTCGTCCACGCTTAAAAGAAAGACGTTGTCGTCCACATTAAAAGAAAGAATCGACGTCGTCCAGACTTTGAACATCAACCAAAATCGACGTCGTCCAGACTTTGAACATCAACCAAAATCGACGTCGTCCAGACTTTGAACATCAACCAAAATCGACGTCGTCCAGACTTTGAACATCAACCAAAATCGACGTCGTCCAGACTTTGAACATCAACCAAAATCGACGTCGTCCAGACTTTGAACATCAACCAAAATCGACGTCGTCCAGACTTTGAACATCAACCAAAATCGACGTCGTCCAGACTTTGAACATCAACCAAAATCGACGTCGTCCAGACTTTGAACATCAACCAAAATCGACGTCGTCCAGACTTTGAACATCAACCAAAATCGACGTCGTCCAGACTTTGAACATCAACCAAAATCGACGTCGTCCAGACTTTGAACATCAACCAAAATCGACGTCGTCCAGACTTTGAACATCAACCAAAATCGACGTCGTCCAGACTTTGAACATCAACCAAAATCGACGTCGTCCAGACTTTGAACATCAACCAAAATCGACGTCGTCCAGACTTTGAACATCAACCAAAATCGACGTCGTCCAGACTTTGAACATCAACCAAAATCGACGTCGTCCAGACTTTGAACATCAACCAAAATCGACGTCGTCCAGACTTTGAACATCAACCAAAATCGACGTCGTCCAGACTTTGAACATCAACCAAAATCGACGTCGTCCAGACTTTGAACATCAACCAAAATCGACGTCGTCCAGACTTTGAACATCAACCAAAATCGACGTCGTCCAGACTTTGAACATCAACCAAAATCGACGTCGTCCAGACTTTGAACATCAACCAAAATCGACGTCGTCCAGACTTTGAACATCAACCAAAATCGACGTCGTCCAGACTTTGAACATCAACCAAAATCGACGTCGTCCAGACTTTGAACATCAACCAAAATCGACGTCGTCCAGACTTTGAACATCAACCAAAATCGACGTCGTCCAGACTTTGAACATCAACCAAAATCGACGTCGTCCAGACTTTGAACATCAACCAAAATCGACGTCGTCCAGACTTTGAACATCAACCAAAATCGACGTCGTCCAGACTTTGAACATCAACCAAAATCGACGTCGTCCAGACTTTGAACATCAACCAAAATCGACGTCGTCCAGACTTTGAACATCAACCAAAATCGACGTCGTCCAGACTTTGAACATCAACCAAAATCGACGTCGTCCAGACTTTGAACATCAACCAAAATCGACGTCGTCCAGACTTTGAACATCAACCAAAATCGACGTCGTCCAGACTTTGAACATCAACCAAAATCGACGTCGTCCAGACTTTGAACATCAACCAAAATCGACGTCGTCCAGACTTTGAACATCAACCAAAATCGACGTCGTCCAGACTTTGAACATCAACCAAAATCGACGTCGTCCAGACTTTGAACATCAACCAAAATCGACGTCGTCCAGACTTTGAACATCAACCAAAATCGACGTCGTCCAGACTTTGAACATCAACCAAAATCGACGTCGTCCAGACTTTGAACATCAACCAAAATCGACGTCGTCCAGACTTTGAACATCAACCAAAATCGACGTCGTCCAGACTTTGAACATCAACCAAAATCGACGTCGTCCAGACTTTGAACATCAACCAAAATCGACGTCGTCCAGACTTTGAACATCAACCAAAATCGACGTCGTCCAGACTTTGAACATCAACCAAAATCGACGTCGTCCAGACTTTGAACATCAACCAAAATCGACGTCGTCCAGACTTTGAACATCAACCAAAATCGACGTCGTCCAGACTTTGAACATCAACCAAAATCGACGTCGTCCAGACTTTGAACATCAACCAAAATCGACGTCGTCCAGACTTTGAACATCAACCAAAATCGACGTCGTCCAGACTTTGAACATCAACCAAAATCGACGTCGTCCAGACTTTGAACATCAACCAAAATCGACGTCGTCCAGACTTTGAACATCAACCAAAATCGACGTCGTCCAGACTTTGAACATCAACCAAAATCGACGTCGTCCAGACTTTGAACATCAACCAAAATCGACGTCGTCCAGACTTTGAACATCAACCAAAATCGACGTCGTCCAGACTTTGAACATCAACCAAAATCGACGTCGTCCAGACTTTGAACATCAACCAAAATCGACGTCGTCCAGACTTTGAACATCAACCAAAATCGACGTCGTCCAGACTTTGAACATCAACCAAAATCGACGTCGTCCAGACTTTGAACATCAACCAAAATCGACGTCGTCCAGACTTTGAACATCAACCAAAATCGACGTCGTCCAGACTTTGAACATCAACCAAAATCGACGTCGTCCAGACTTTGAACATCAACCAAAATCGACGTCGTCCAGACTTTGAACATCAACCGAAATCGACGTCATCCAGACTTTGAACATCAACCAAAATCGACGTCGTCCAGACTTTGAAAACCAACCGAAATCGACGTCGTCCAGACTTTGAACATCAACCAAAATCGACGTCGTCCAGACTCGACGTCATCCAGACTTTGAACATCAACCAAAATCGACGTCGTCCAGACTTTGAAAACCAACCGAAATCGACGTCGTCCAAACCTTGAACATCAACCGAATCAAGACTTCGTCCAAATAGACAACATCATCTGAATCATGAAGTCGTCCAATTGAATAACATCAACCAAAGTCTTCCGCCATAAGTGATAGTGACTCTAGAGCTCAACGGCTAGTTTTTATGAGTACAGACTATTCACAACGGTCACATTTTTTCTGTACGGAAACAAGGAGCCTTCTGGATGAAGAGAAGATTACAGAGGCAAGTATAAAAAGGAGAACTGTAGCTCGAGAGAAAAACTTTTGCTGAAATTCCTTTTGAACTCTCACGAGCAAAAATGCTGAGATATACTCTGCAATTTTCTACATCTCTCTACTTTTCCCTAACTTGAGATTTATACTGTTGAGAGAGTGTAGCCATGTGCAAACTGTATTCATCTTGTAAAAGTGTAAAGGCTGTGATTGACGCCCGTGAAAATCAATCAAAGTGTAAAGGCAGTTGATTGGCGCCCGTGAAGTCCAATCAAGTTTTCTCGTGGAAGAGACGTAGTGAATCTTCAAGGGGAAAATCCTTGAAGCGTGGACGTAGGCAAAGTTAGCGAAATCACGTAAAAATCTTGGTGTTATTTCTCTCTCTCTATCTCTTTATCTTACTTGTTAGTTTGCTGTAAACTTAGCAATCGTATACTAAGAGAGAAAACAATTAGGTTAAGAAATTGATTTAAAAAATCTAATTCACCCCCCCCCCCCTCTTAGACAGTAACGGTCCTTCACTCCAAGTCTCTCCTCCTATGGTCTGCGTAACTTTTCTGTCGACTCTGAGCAATTTTTATTCGTTGTTTGATAGCAGTCACCACCTCGGACATCTGCTGTATAAACTCAGGGCCGACGAGCTTGGCTTCTTCAACTTCATCCCAACACAATGGAGATCTACACTTCCTGCCGTAAAGAGCTTCATATGGAGCCATACCGATTGTAGCCTGGTAGCTGTTGTGATATGCGAATTCTACTAGTGGCAAATACTTACTCCAAGGGGCATGAAATAATAGCACGCACGACCTTAACATATCCTCTAGTATTTGAATCGTCCTCTCGGATTTTTCGTCCGTCTGTGGATGAAATGCTGTGCTGAAGTTTAACTTGGTACCCAAGAAGTTTTGCAAGCTTTTCCAGAACCTCGACGTGAATCTAGGGTCCCGGTCAAATACAATTGATACTGGCACCCCATGCAGCTTGATGATCTCGCTTATGTATAATTCTGCATATTGGTCCGTAGAGAACGTCGTCTTCACAGGTAGAAAATGGGCCGACTTTGTTAGTCTGTCCACAATGACCCACATGCTGTTATGGCCTCTAGCCGTTCTTGGAAGGCCAACAACAAAATCCATCGTGATATTCTCCAATTTCTATTCGGGGATTGGAAGAGGCAGAAGTGTTCCACCTGGTCGTTGATGTTCAGCCTTCACTTGTTGACATACCATGCAAGACTCCACATATTTGGCTACTTCGTTCTTCATATTCGGCCACCAGAAGTGAAGTTTCAAGTCTTGATACATCTTCATACTTCTAGGATGCACTGAGAAAGAAGACGAGTGGGCTTCCGACAAGATGTCCCCCCTTAGCTTTTCATCTCTCAGAACATACCACCTGTCTTTGAACTTCAGAATACCATCTCCTGAATGATTGAACTCGAAAGAGGCCAAAGGCAATTTGCTCACTATATCGGCCATCTCCTTTGAATTGATCTTCTTGGCTTCCTTAATTCGGTCCAGAATGGTTGGCCGTATTGTTAGATCCGCCAGTACGACCGACAACTCAGAAACTATCTTCATACCTGAACTTCTGAATTTCTATCCTCAAAGGCATCGATACGGTCGACAGAGTTGGTTGCATAGCAGCCGGCATCCTGCTCAATGCATCGGCTACCACGTTAGCTTTCCCCGGCTGGTACTTAATCTCGATATCATAGTCTTTCACAAACTCGAGCCAACGCCGTTGCACCATGTTTAACTCCTTCTGAGTAAATATATACTTCAAGCTTTTGTGATCCGAAAACACCTCACATGATTGTCCATATAAGTGGTGTTTCCATACTTTCAGTGCAAAAATAACTGCTGCTAACTCCAGATCATGAGTAGGGTAGTTTTGCTGTGGTTCTTCAATTGTCTGGACGCGTACACCACCACTTTTCCTTCTTGCATTAGTACGCATCCCAAACCAACCTTTGACGCATCGCAGTACACACTGAATTTGCCGTCTTCGACCGGCAATACCAACAGAGGAGCAGTGGTTAATTTTTGTTTGAGCATCTGAAAACTCTCTTCACACACTTCGGACCACTTGAACTTGACATCTTTCCTCGTTAAGCTGGTCATAGGCTTTGCTATCACAGAAAATCCCTTGATAAACTTTCTGTAATAACTAGCTAGTCCGATAAAACTTCGTATCTCACTGGCATTCCTCAACCTCGGCCACTCTTTCACAGACTGAATCTTGGCCGGATCCACTGAAACTCTTTCTGCAGACACCACGTGGCCTAGGAAATTAATCATGCTCAACCAGAATTCACATTTTGACATCTTGGCGTATAATTGGTGTTGTCTCAACGTCGATAGCACAATCGCCAAATGCTCCTCGTGTTCTGCTTCACTCCTAAAATAAACCAGGATGTCGTCGATGAAGACGATCACAAATTTGTCCAGAAAATCCTAGAATATCTTGTTCATCAAGTCCATAAATGCCGCCGGGGCATTAGTCAACCCAAACGACATCACTAAGAACTCATAGTATCCATATCAGGTCCTGAATGCGGTCTTTGGAATATCATCAGCCCTGACCTTCAATTGATAATAACCGGAGCGCAAATCAATCTTCGAAAATACCCGAGCCCCTTGCAGTTAGTCAAATAAATCATCGATTCTCGGCAACAGGTACTTATTCTTGATGGTCAACTTGTTCAGCTCTCGGTAATTGATGCACATACGTAGGAATCCATCCTTCTTCTTAACAAATAGGACAGGTGCACCCCACAGAGAGAAGCTAGGGCGTACGAAGCCCTTGTCCACAAGTTCCTTTAACTGAGTCTTCAACTCCTTCAGCTCTATTGGCACCATACGGTACGGATTCTTCGATACCAGTTCAACACCAGGACACACCTCAATCTCGAACTCAATCTGGAAATCAATCTCACGATCCAGTGGTAATCCCAGCAGGTCGTCCAAGAAGACCTCTGAGAAGTTTTGAACTACCGGAATACTTTAAGTTCCACCTCACCTAGCTTTTGAGCATCCACTACATAGGCTAGAAACCCAACACATCCTGACTTCATCAGCTGTTGAGCCTTCAAGGAGGATACAACAGGCATAGTGTGTTCCTTTGGTATAGCCTGATAGGAGAACTTCTCCTCATTCGGGCGCTTAAAGGACACAAGCCCGGACCTGCAGTCGATGGTGGAGTGATGTCTAAACGGCCAGTCCATCCCCAAAATTACATCGTATCCTTTCATATTGTTGATGATAAGATTGGCATACAATTTTTAGTCCCCTACTGATACTATATCACCCTGCACTGCCTGCTCGGAGTGCATAAACTCTCCATATGATAGCATGACACTGTAGGGTTGATCTGTCGGCACAAGACAAAATTTCTCCCTAACCACAAAGTCCCTAGTCACAAACGAGTGTGTGGCCCCCGTGTCCAACAATGTATAGGTAGGTGTATTACATATCAAGATTGTACCTGTGATCGCTGTGTGCTGGGCATCGTCATCATTCTCTGTTATAGCAAATACCCTCGGCATGGCACGATTTGGCCTCGTGTCAGGCATTGGGCAATCCCGAACTTGATGGCCCTCTTTGCCGCATCGGAAGCAATGGCTAGTAAAGAGCCTGCATTCACCTATGTGACTTTTCTGGCAATGCGGGCATACAGGTAGCAGAGGAACTCCCATTGATCTTTTCCCATTGTCTTGATAAGCAGCAGTCTCATTGGGCCTCTTAACGCCCATGTTCTGTTGCTGTTGTGGTTGCCAATTTTGACCCCTTTGTTGTTGTTGATGGGCATCACGAAGGAATCTCTTCGACGAATCCCTCTGTTTCTAGAACTTCATTTCTAAGGCTTCCAACTGATAAGCCTTGGCCACCACTTTCGTGTACGGTGCCTCATCAAATCCCCCGGTTGTGATCCCGTATATTAAGTCCATTTTCATCCCTTGAATAAACTGGTGTACCTTATTCTCATCGGTGTCCACCAAATGTGTTGCATAGCGGGACAAGGATTCAAACTTCTTAACGTATTCAGCCATTGATCCGTATTGTCGTAGCCGAGAGAATTCCATCATCTTTTCCTTCCTCACACTGTGGTCGAAATACTTCTCATAGAATATCTATTTAAATCCATCCCAGCTCAATGCCACTGTTTTTGCCTGGACGGTGTCCCACCAAAATCCTGCATTCTTGGTGAGATAAAACGTGGCACATACAACCTTCTTATCTTCTTCCACTTCTGCGTAGTTGAACATTCTCTCTATATGTCGGATCCATTCCTCAACGTGAGTTGGATCCGTAGATAGCCCATCAAACGTAGGAGGTTGGAGTCGCTTGAATCGATCTCCACTGGTGTCACGTGGAGCATTCCCATGATTATTGTTTCCGTTATCTTCCCTGACCATCATGCGTTCCACCATACGGGACTGTACACCCACCAGTTCGATTAAACGGTCGATGGCACTGACACTATCGTTTGCTTCATCCTGATGTCCTCTCACTATTTCTAAGAAAATCCTATAAACAGAATAACTAAATTTAATAAAAAAAACTTTTACAGGAACTTAAACACTTACAGTTGGTGGAGAGATCTCACGTGGCGGGTTACGCAACCAGACAGTTCTCCAGAACCACTTTTAAAACCTGGCGTCTCTAATACCATAACTGTGACGACCCCCGACCCAATCGAGGCCTGCGAGCCTCACTCCGGACATTTAAAACGTGATATATTTTTTTTTTTTTTAACTTTTAAAACTTTACACAGAGAAAACCTTCTTTGGAGTTGAAGACTGGAGACATATTTAAAAAGCATGGTAAATCAGATGACATATCTAAATCTGGAAGACAATTAAAATCGGACTACAGAAGTAGACGAAAAACAGGAAGACAGAAGTGGACGACGTTTAAAACAATAAAGCAGGATTTTCGGTCGACAAGACACAGCACTTGAAAAGCTATGACCCACAACAGAATCGGTCGAAGTGCAAAAGAGTAGTAAGACTGAGTTTCGGTCCAAGTGACCTGGTGACGAAATCGGTCGAAGTGACCTCGGTGACGAAATCGGTCGAAGTGACCTCTGCCTTAAACATTAAAATGGCAAGACATAAAATGGAAGACACAAAACGGATGACAGGTTTGGACAACATAATTGGTTGACCGGTTTGGACGACAAGTTTGGATGACAGATTTGGACGACAGAATTGGGCGACAGGTTTGGACGACAAGTTTTGGATGACAGAACTGGTCGACAGGTTTGAACGACAGATTTGGACGACAACTTTGGACGATAACATTGAACAATTAACACTTAGCCTTAGTCGACAGACTAAGTCTCTGGAATTAATTTCTACACCATTCGGTCGACAAATTCGACCGAATGGAACAGAGGGACTAAACACTCCCTCAACATCTGAAGTACCCCAACCAAAAGAAACCCGATTAAAACATAATTTTAGACATGTTAGAAAACATGACAAAAGTTCAAAAGGGCAACGGTGGATGTGATTTTAAAGGCAGCGGTGGATGTGCTTTTAAAGGGCAACGGTGGATGTGATTTTAAAGGCAGCGGTGGACGACTAACACTTAGCCAAATACTGGAAAACTTGAAAGGCAAAAACTGAAGGCAGAATGGACGACTATTTTACAGGGAGACATAAAACAGAAAGCATGAAAACTTCAAAACCCCAAAACCCGATTCCAAAACACAGTTTTAAAACATGCTTGGAAACACGACAGAAGTTCAAAAATCTAACAGCATGGATCGATTTAAAATTTGAAACAATTCATGCATAACCTAAAAGGAGAGATTCCAAGCAGTTCCAGAATAATTCAAAACATATATACAACTGTTAATTACAGAGGTTTAAAAACTTAAACACCAACACCTATACGTTATAAAATCCCAACAAAATTCCCAACAGAGTTTTAAACAACAACACAGAATCCCAACAGAGTTTTCAGACAATAAACTTTACTTTGAAAACTTCCCTCCCTCGGGTCAGAAACATGTCTGGCTGCCACAACCACCCCCGAAAGCTCGAGCCACCAGCCACCTATTCGTCGGACTGAGGCACAAAGTCCTTATCCACGGGAGCCGTACCTACATCAGAGAGTTCAACTATGAGCCTAGAGCTCAGTAAGGACATATAAAATGCAGTGATGCATATGCTATGCATGAACTTTTGAAATACAGTGAGATTACATTACATTACGTTTCACTGGACAGGAAGGTATAAGTGGGGCTTATAGAGGAACTGGCGCACATACATACTTGACATAACAGGACATGACACTAGTTAGTAATTTTGCCGGGTCCCAGGGAAGGACAAGGTACAGGGTATCCTTGGCAGGGATAATTTTACATGAGTGCCCATAGAAGGACAAGAACATGATGTCAGTCCTCGTCCACACTTAACCATACATTACATACACATTTTAACTTTCTTAACTTCAAATCGTGTGCACAGAAAACTTTTGCATATCTTTCGGGAAAATCGTGTATGCATGAGCATTTACAGTGCTTGAACTTAAAACAGCAGACAACAGGAATAAAACAGCAGAACATAAGGAAAAAGTAGATAACTCAGAACGTAACTCTAACTTTTCAACCCGAAACAACTCGACAGAAATGAAAACCTAGTACCTCCGTGATGTAGGGCCTTAAGGGCCAACCTACGGATATGAACTTACTTGGTGTCCGAAAAGCAGCAAGCTTGCTTGTGAAACCACGGCGATGCACGAACCTATGACGTGCACGAAAAGGGAAATTAACAAGCTGCAAATGCTAACTAATAACCTAGTAGAATAAGCTTCAAACTCCATACAAACCTTTAGAAAACAAACCAACGTGTTTTCATGTAAAAACAGTGAGTTCACTCCAAATTATCGTAACCTCAAACTCCAACAAAACTCACATTTTAACTTATTCAAACTCGTTGGATTTAGCAGATGTTTACCTTAAGCAGAGAAACAGAAGAAAACTGAGGAGATTGAAGGAGCTTCGAAAGGCGTTTGTCGTCTGGAATAGAGAAAACAGAGGGGAGTGGAAAGAAGCAGAGGAGAAATGAGGGTTTCACGTAAGAGGAAAGAGAAGAAGAACATGACTTCTTCAACAAGTTGCCAAGTGCGAAGCCACCATTGGCTTCCTCCCACCTACCTTAATTCCTATTTAGAATGCCCCTCCATTGGTTCTAACTAAAGATTTGTTTTGGTTACTCCATAGTTTAGTTTTCCACTAAACATTCCAACAATTCCAATAAAATATTTATAACATTAATGGCAATTTAATCCCATTCCATAACTCACGGGATAATTTATACAGCCAAAAATTCCAGGTGTTACAACATATTTATCCTTGACTACAAATAGTTATTGATTGAATAATTAATTCATAACGATTATGAATTGCGCGTTAATTATTCGATCGTTGAACGAACAAACAATAAAATCTATATAAATGAATTCCATTGTATCAATTTAACACTCCTAACTGTTCATTTTAATTTATTCCCGATATACAAGATTTATGAATTGTAATTCATACAAAAAATTTTACCGAGTATATCAAATAATAAAATAAAGCAAAATAAGAATATGCTAAATACAATGAATTAAGAACATACATATATGACCATCATTATAATAAAATCAAATGTTCTATATTTAACAGAAATTATCAAAACAATATAATTATATCTGGTACAGTCATATATAATTACATTATATAAAACATATTTATTTTATATTACTATGTATATAGTTCAGATATGATTATACGTTCTGAATGAAATAATCTATGTTTTTTACTATAAATTATTTAAAGATTCTATGTTTACTTATTTTGACGTCATTGACATATAATTAAGATGGATTATTATTAATTAAGGTAAAATATTAATTGCATCTGTTAAAATTAGAGTGTCAAATCAAATGATAAACATGCTATCACTTTATATTTTATAAGCCTGAATGCAATTTATATTTTTTTTTGTGTTATTTATAAATTAGACATTGAATTAGTATTTTTTTTTAACAACTAAGATCTTTACTTTTTAGATGTAAATAATTTTGACATTACTGTCAATTTATTATTAAATTCTTCCTATATTAACTCTCATTTCCATTAATAATGTATTTTAATTGACTTTCTAATCTGTCATATGATTTATAACTCGATTTCAAACTTTATCGAGAGAGTGTAAAAGTGTATTAGAAATCACCCAAAAAAAGTATAAAATCTGGTTTAAAAAAATTATTAAATAGAAAATATGGTTAGCAAGTATTGGATTTAACTAACAAAATTAATAACAAAGTCCAAATTATTAATGGTTGAAAAGTAAATCTTTATCAAAAAATAATTTAAAACATAATACGTAAATAAATTACAATTTGTGTTATTATATAAAAACCAAAATTTACCTAAATATTCCAAATCTTAAATATTATCGAAGAAAAAGACGAGATCGTATGGAATTAGCCTAGCGCTGCGTGAAAGCTTGAGCCAAAGTATTTGGAAAATTCGTTGCCTCCATCGTTTTTTCTATCTTTGCAGTTGAAAATTCACACATCAGTTTTTGATTTTCTTCTCTCTTCCATCAAATCATTTTTCAGTTCGAGAACTCCCGTGTGATTCAATTCAACCCTAAATCTGAAAGCACGAACCGTAGAAATAAGTTTTTTTTTTTTTTTCCGCGCGTTAGAGAGATGATTTGCAGATGATTATGTGAATGGAAGTGTTCTGAGACCTAGGGTTCGATAGGGCAATTGATTCAGAATAAAGGGCTCTCTGTTTAATCTGTGGAAGACGACGAAAACATGGTGCTCATAGGGAAGCCTGGAACCTGGAGTGGATTAGTGTTGAGGATTGGGCAATGCGCTTTTGCTGCTTCCTCAATCGGAGTCATGGTCTCTGCTTTGCGTTTCTCTAGCTTCACTGCTTTCTGGTACTGAACCTCGTGATATCGTCAATTTTATTCATCTCATTATATTTTTGTGGCTACGTTTTGCTCTATTATGATTGTATCGAATTATAAATATAATCTTTTCTATTGACTGAGCCATGTTGACCAAGAAACTGTTTTGATCCTCATGTTAGTGTTGATGGTGTTAAGATCGGAGTGGAAACTGAAAGATTAATTTTGTAAAGAGTGTTTCTAAGAGAGAGGAACGGAGAGAATGACTTCGTTGATTTTCATTTATCATTTCCTGGTTTATCTTCATTGTTTAGAGAATCACGGGAAGGTTAGAACACCAAATAAAAAAAGAAAAAGAAAAAAAAGGAACAGAAAATCGTCCTTCGATGATGACTATTTTCTTATTTAACCATATGGTCTAAAAACATAGTCTCTAATTGCAGCCTTAGCAGATGTAGTTTGTTCCCTTCAATGATATTTCTTGTCTTTCTATCCAGCAGATTTTGTTTTAAGGCCACTGAAAGTGTGTTACAGACTGCATGAATTTTGCGAAGCCCTGCTGCATTGTTTTTATCTGTAGAGCTTGGTTTATAGTTCTATAGCATCTCATTCAACGTTATTAAGGAATATGTGTAATAGTGTTCCTGAAGAATGTATCATGACATTTCCTCGAAAAGTGCAATTAATTTATTAGAAGGATTTCTTTCTCTTTGAGAAGGATTTGCGATAGACATTGTAATTTTGACAGTTCCATATGTGCCTTGGTTCAGCTATTTGATTGCATCGATGGGCCTTCAAGTGCTTTGGAGCTTTGGACTTGCATGTCTTGATGTTTATGCCTTGAGGAGAAAGAGAAACCTTCAGAATCCAATTCTAGTGAGCTTATTCTTTGTAGGTGATTGGGTATGTCACTATCTCTACATCTCATTTACTTTATGTTATCATCAATTCATCTTGTATCATATGCATTCCTAGTCACTCTGGCGCAGGTGAAATTTGCAAATATGAATTTGCAACATTCTCAAATGCATTTTCATCTGTTCATGACTTTGCGATTCATAGACGTAATTACCTCTTTTTTGGACTCAATTGGGAAATAGATGAAGGGTGATTAAGGAAGTAGTGTCAGGGAGAGATAATTATAAAAAAAAAAAAGAAGGGAAGGGTAGTGAAGAGTGTATTATTTAAGACATTTTCAACATAATAGAATTATGCATTTACGAGTAGGAGTTTGAGCTCTTGGGGAGTTTTCTCGGGCTTGTGTAGTAGGGTATTTTTCGAGTCCAGCATTGCTGCTCGACTCGTGGGGGATTAATGTTCTTTGTTGATTTACGTTTTCATTAAATATTTTGTAATGGGATTTGACGTTCATCAGGAAGCTGGATATGAACTGCAGTTAGTATAGTAATAGATTGAATTTGAAAAGATAGTGTTTAACTGTGTAGGTGACGGCTACTTTATCACTTGCAGCCGCTTGCTCGTCGGCGGGGATTATAGTACTCTACGCGAAGGACTTGGGTATTTGCAAGTTTCAGGCTCAACTCCAGTGCGGCAAGTTTCATACCTCCATCGCACTGGCTTTTGTCACTTGGGCTCTTATTGCTGTATCTTCTCATGTTATGTGTTGGATCTTATTGGCATCAGTTAGATGACTTTTGTTTTGCAGTTTCTGTCATTATGTAAATGCCCTATTCTTCATACCATACGCTTTTCCAGCAAGTTTTGAATGCAATTTCCAATTCCATTGAGCCGGCTCTATTCTTTGGCCACTACTACAGATCTTCATAAACATCCGGTGTTTAGTTTCTGAGTTTTTTGATACGAGTAAAACAGAATTCGGATCCAAAAGATAACAATTTGCAGAAATTGAAAAAGGGGAAGTGAAGATTATAGCTTTTTCAATATTTCTCTCATTACGATGAGGGGCGTTTTGCCTCAATCATCAAATACAATAATACCACACCAAGAAGAGTGAGGATTGAAAATGGCCCTTTTGGCCAAATTTCTTAAGCCTTGTCTCAATCTTGAACATCATTCCAACGTTATTCAATTTCAACACAAGTACAACGAGAACAAATGCAAACCATATGTACCCTTTGGGTTTTCACAGGGTTTCAGACACTTCACAATATATTCAATCTCTGCCATTTACATGACGACTCGACCAGATGTTAAGCGGCAGAGGGGAGATCGAAGGTCAGAAGCCACAGCTTCTGAAGCCGGTGAAGAAGTGCAAAACCAATAATCCGATATTTGAAACCGACCCGAATCTCCGGCAAGTCTTACATACGAAGCCGGAGAGGATTCAAGCCAGGAGCCTTGCTTACCATTCTTGTACTGCACAATGGCTCTGTAAAGAAACGGAATTAGACCCTCCATTGCAGAAAGCAGGAAGAGAAAATGGTGTTTTAATGTCCGAATCGGAGAAGAGTGGTTTAAAAGGGGTAGAAATGGCTGATCTACAAGCTAAGCCACGTGAGCGATAAATCCAAATCCAAATGAAGTCCTCGAAAGGTACGTTGAAATTAGAAACAGATCAATCAAATCCCACCCGAATCGCACTCCAATCGTTCTAATATTTTTCTACTACTTGTTTAGATCCGTTTGGTACCTCTGTTTTAAGCTTTCAAAAGAAGATTGTCCATTTTAAGAATCAAATGGCATAACCGTGGCCATTGTTACCTGAAGATTTAAGCATGTTTCAGCAGGCTGCACGTCATATAGCAGCATCATTTGGGGGAGGTTTGCATTTGGTTTACCAAATTTTTGGACTTCAATCCAATTTGCTAAAACCGACAATTTGTCTACTGTAACAAACGGGTGGGACCGAAGCTAGTGCAACTAGAAATGTTATCTAGAGAAGGGTCGGACGTCCAAAAGAGAAAGATTGAGACAATCCGTCCTATAAAATATATAATAGTCACGAGTATAGAGAATATCAGCTGAGTTGGATAATTACATATTGTTCCAGAAAAATGGAGGAGCACTATGTATATGCAGAACTCTTATCTCAACCCAATACAATGTGTTTTATGATAAAAGCGAAGAACAATTTTAGAGCCGACAATATTGTACCTTGGAGCGAGAATTCATAGAAGAGATTGATAATTCCGGCTCCCAAGGAAAGAGATGATAATGGAGGGAATTAGGTGACGATAGGACACTTAGGGTTGATGCGGCTGCCTGCTGTCACGTTTTCTAGATTTCAACATCCTATTCTTTTCTCTCTTGAACTTCATTATCTATGAGACAGCTATTTTAAAAAAGTATGATTAGGTGGGTGTATTATTCTAGCAGCAGGGTACTGAATTAACCCGAAAAGGATAATTAATCGTTTTAGTTGGGTTCGATTCCGTGCTCTTTACCTTTTAAGTTCACTAGTTTATTACAATCATAAGCTTTGTAATTTCTGAAACTTTATTTCCTGACTATTTTATTTTGCTAATTGTTCATACAAAACTAATTACTTGGTTTTGATCATTAATAAAAGAAGTAAATCAAAATAGTTTTATGTTTTATTTTTATTTAAATGAAGTTATTGATGATTGATGTATTTGCAAATAACAATCATTTTTGATAAAATGTATCACATAAACCTTATTTCTTCTCCATTGTCATCCATGGATTTGGATTGATACGTTAGATCAGACAAGGTGCATAAGGAGAGCTCTCAAGAAATATTGTATAATTCACTTCGGTCTTATTAGACAATTTTCTTAGGCAAATTTAAATTTTCTAGTAAGACATCATGAAATATTGGAGGGATCACAAAACAACTCACTTAAAATTTAATTTTTTTGTACAAAACTTACTTACACAGTGCAATTATACCACTTTAACATGAAAAACAATGTGATGAAAATATAACGATGCAAGAAAATATATGAAATGAGACGGACATATTTACATGGCTCGAAAATTAGTCTACGTCTGCACTAGAGTTCTCTTTATAAACAGATATACTGTTGCACAAAATGTACTTTAAAATAATTGTTCTATAGATCCTATATCTATCTATATGAAGAAGATATCATGTAAGGAAGAGGGTTCCTATTTATACAAATATTACTTCAAACTCAGAACGAGCATGAACTTTATCTTTGAGTTGTTCTAGTGGAACACGAAGATAAACTATGCAAAATAATTATAAAACCTTTGGCAAAAAACTCCTTAAAACCATTTGACAAATTTCAATTACCCTCAAGGATACTATTACACAAAACTTTCCAGAAATTTTGGTATTTCTAAGAGACCACACATTCTACCAATACAAACTCTCATAATCTTTTGTTTTTTTTAATGGATTTACAAGTAAGATGATATACTGCTTATAGGAGGAGACCATGAAAATATATGGCCAATTGAAAAATAATGCGGAAGCAACTCTTCTATTAATTCGTCTTTAATTTTAAGTCATTGGCACAATAGATTGACGTGGTGGGTGAAACCTACCACGTTTATTTACGTACCGCGTGCAGATATGATTAGTCACATGTATTAATTAACACAATCAATACCCATTCTACTCCAACCAAGTGGAGTAGACCACCTGCCTATTTTATCAAAATTAAAGATTGAAAAATAAACAACATTGCAACTCTAATACTTCCCTTTTTTTGTTATTTATGTTTGGGTTCAAGATTTGGCATCAGGGAAAAACATGATTAGAGGTTGTCTTGTTACAAAAGAATGAAGAAGATGATTGAAAGAGAAATTCTGTGTTCCATTACTGAGATAAACTATCTTAAATACATGAAGATTAATGAAACTGCAAATGAACACATACTTAACCAACTAGTTGATTTATAGAACACATATCTAATACTCCCCCTCAAGATGGAGAGTCAATATTTAAACTCTCATCTTATCTTGCTTACAAGAAATTAAAACTGATTTGGATGAAGTGTCTTCATAAATAAATCAGCAAGTTGATTGTGCCAGGAGACATGGTAAAATTTTGAGATTGCCAAGTTTCAGTTAATGACAAACAATGTGGTAATCAATATCAATATGCTTCGTTCGTTCATGAAACATGAAATTCTCAACCATGTGTATAGCTGCCTTATTATCACAGAATAATAGAGCAGTGTGTGACGTAGAAACATGTAAAACATGAAGCAAAACTTGTCGCGGTTTATCAATAAACTGACTTAATGTAGTAACAGAGAAGGAAATTTCAGGTCGTGTAATTGTAAGATACACCAGACGACCAATTAGCCTTCGATAAGCTTTTGGGTCTACAAGCAAAGGAGACTTTTCGAAAGATAATTTAATAGAAGGATCCATTGGAGATGATGCAAGTTTACAACCATTATAACCTGTATCAGTTAGCAACTCAAGTGTATAATGTCACTGATTAATTGAAATTCCTTTCAGTGAGCGCGCAACCTCCAGTCCAAGAAATAGAATTCTTTGTTAGAATTATGTCATCAACATAGACTAGAATAGCTAAAAGTTCATCCTTTTGATTTTGAACAAACAATTAATTGTTTGCATCGGATTGATGAAAACCACAGGCTAGAAGAGCACTTGATAATTTCTAGAACCATTGTCGAGAAGCCAGCTTCAAACTGTATAAATATTTATTCAATTTGCAAACAATATTGGAAGAATTCTCCCACTAAAATGAGTATCCCAGAGGTAGTGACATATAAACTTCTTCATTTAAATCACCGTTCAGAAAGCATTATGCACATCAAGTTGTGTAATTGACCAACCCTGAATAGATGTTAATGCTAATAAAAGCTTCACTGTTACCAATTTCGCTATAGGGGAAAAAGTGTCTATAAAATCAACTCCTTGTTGCGTATATCCTTTAGCAACTAACGAAGTTTTGTAACGCTCTATTGAACCATCAGCTTTGAGTTCAATTTTATAAACCCATTTACATCATATAGGATTTTTACCAGCAGGCAAAGAAACTAAAGTCCACGTTTTATTACTTTCCAGAGCACTCAAAAAACTCCGGAATTTTAAAGGAAGATTAGACTAAAAAAGAAGTGATCGAGCAACATTCAATATATGCTGATGTTTTCTTTCCACAACAGAATTTTGTTCTGGTGTTTCTACACAAGAATGATAGTGTATAATTCCTTTTGAATCAAAGAATGTTTGAAGAGAAAACTCAGAGCCATTATCAAATGTGATCCCTTTAATAGTTGTGTTGAATTGAGTTTCAACTAAACGAACAAATTTTGGAAAAATGAATGCAATATCAGCTTTGGATTTGAGAAGTAAATCCAAGTGGCTCGAGAAAAATCATCAACAATCGTAAAAAAATACTTATGACCATCATATGTTTCGGTTTTGAAAAGGTAAAATATTTGTGATAATATCGTGAAGGAAAAGGTAAAATATTTTGTTTAGCCATAGGGAATACAGAACAAAGTTAAGAATTAACAGACTTCAAATTTAAATGTAATTGGAGGTTGAGAAATGATGGGTGGCCTAAACGAGAATGCCATAAACTGGCTGAAGAATTGACAGTAAATTGGTGATATCAGATGCTGTAAATGAACTGTTATTGACAAAGAACATAACGATTGCAAGTTTTTTAGCCATCCCAATCATCTTGTCCGTGGAATGGTCCTGAATAGAACAGGAATTGGAAGAAAAAATCAATTTATAATTGATGGAAGATGTTAAATAGCTGATTGATATGAGATTAAATTAGAATTGTGGTACAAAAAGTACATTCTGAAGTAGAATATGTGGGCTGAGATGAACTGCACCTATTCGAGTAATAGGTACAAGGTGAGTTGAACAGTATCTAGAATCCAATGAAAATTAGACAGTGTCGAAGATTTATAAATGGTAGAAATAAGAGGAGTACCTAAAAATGGAGAACTGACGAATTAACTGAAGGTTAGGAATCGAGTTGTCGATTTGAAAAGGCGCAGATTGCTGAAGCTGAGTGCTCAGAAAAGTAATGAACTGTTGACATTGATCTACGGTCAAACCATTTGTTGAAACTGTTGTAGGAGTATCACTAGAAGAAACAGTGCTACTAACTTGATTTACAGATGAAGTTGTATTGGACTGATTATTTTTGAATTTACCCAAACGGATAGCCATGAGTTTTGTAGCACTTTTCAACTGTATGGCCTTGTATTTTGCAATGTGTACAAAATTGTCGATCTCGTCTCGGCTTGGGATTAGAAGATGAAGAAGGTTTAGCAGAGTAATTCATGATCATCGTCTCATTCACTGACGTATTCAAACCTACAAGTTTCTGTCGTTCTTCTTCAACTACAAGCGAAAAAACTTTGCTAATTGAAGGAAGAGGCTCAATCATCAAAATTTGAGGGTGGATTTGAGCATAACTCTCATTTAGACCCATCAAAAGCTGTAAAACTTGTTCATGCTTATGATAGTCAAGAATAGATTTGAGACCTCCACAATTAAAGTTTGAAATTGGCCGAAAATCTTGGAGTTCATCCCATAAGATTTTCAGCTTAGTGTAATAGGTGCTGACATTCATATTTCATTAGACAAATTTAAAAGCAATTGTTGAATTTGATAAATCCGTGGTCCCTTGCTATGATGAAACCTTTCAAATAAATCAGTCTAATAGCCCTCTCTGAGGGAAACTCTTTGTTCAATTTCCAATTTGAATTATCCATGGTGCCTACTTTTTTTCTTTTTTTTTTCTTTTCTTATGTCATCTCAAAATTTGACCGTTATTGGGTGTTAAGACTCCTTTTGATATGATTGGTAGCAGTTGTGAACTGCATGTAGTGTTGGATACAGATGCTCTTTTATTTTTTCACACTTGTTGAAATTTTGCTTACATCATAATTGTTCAATTTAGGACAGATATTAACGTAAAGGGTAATTATCAAAATGAACTCTGAAGTAAAAGATATTTTCAATAAATACTTTGAATTTTTATTTTGTCAATTCATACCTCAAAATTTGGGGCGTTAGGAACAGACACCTTAGTGTCAAAATTCGTTAACCTCTGTTAAAAAATAAAATCTATTAGTTCTCCAATCTTTCCTTTCTCCTTCCTTCCATTTGTATCCCAGTGTATAAACTTCTGCAAAATCTTCCTCTTCACGCTCTATTTCCCATCTTCAATAAAGTATTCTTCTTTTCTCTAGTTTTTTTTCCTTAACCCACTCCTATGGTTCTATTGTTAGGATGGAGAAATCACAACAGCTTTAGAGAGTACATCCAGGGACGAAGGGATGGTCATGGAGGAATCCGAAAGGGGATCTTTTTCATTCAACTGGAGTAGGGCTGAGGGTAGAGATAGGAAGAATAAACCTATGAAAAAAAGCTTATCTAAAAGTTCGTAAACTGAATCCTTTCCATACTATCTCCTATGTGCAGGTAGATTGGGTGTTTGTGATTTGTCTTCAATTGAGGTTCATTACTACTCTTTTTCTTTTACAAGTTGAGTTTAAATCAATGGAAGGAAAAAAGCAAAAATGGGAGAACTAACCGATTTTTTTAACGGAGTCTAACTGAGTTTAACTGGCCAGGTGTCTATTGCTTAGACTTCAAAGTTTAAGCTATCAATTGACGAAATTAAAAAGTTCAAAGTATTCATTGAAAATACCCTTTTACTTCAGGTTTCATTTTGATAATTATCCTAAACTTAATGAAAGAGAAAATAATAAAATAATTATAATAAAGAGCATGTGAGGTGCTAGAGAGCCATGACCATCTTCTTCTACTCTTGACTTGCAAATGGTGAAAATTATTGCAAACAAACAAGGGTAATTTTTTTGAAATTCTTTTGACACTTGAGACAAGCAAATCATATTTTTAAGAAAAAGGAGCCACTCTTACTTTCATTGTATGGCACATTTTTTTATATTTTTTGTAGGATTTGATGCTCTCTTATACAAAGCCAATGCATTGCATGTGGGGTAGGCTAAAACAAAATTGGGTGGATAAAAAGGGCTTGGGAAATACGGTAGAGTGAGGAATGTCTCACCCCCTTCATGCTTCTCTCCTGGGTCCTTTTTGGCTCTCCCTCCCACCCTCCCTTAAAGACAATCATTATGTTTCTTGAGCTTTTGCATAAGATGGCCACATCGGTACACAACAACAAGGAAGAGTTATCTCTTGCGCTACGGCTCCCCACTTCCCAAATCCATTTCTCTCCTTCAGTTTTCCTATTCATTCTCTTCATATCAATCACTAAAACGCCACCATTTTTCACATGCATGACTTTTTTTTTGGGATTATATACGTCTTTTTTAACATATGTAATCAAATTGTTATTTAATCATTTATCACTCCTTTGATTGAGAGTGTTTAGGTACAAATTTTGTATACTTTCGAAAATCTAAGCGATCTCAACCAGATGATAAACTTGATGAGTACACTAATTATTGGTATAACAAATACGATAACTAATTATGTGATGAAGTTGCTTATAAGATAATAAAAAACATAGATATTATGTTTTTGGGAGACCAATAAGTTAAGATAAATAAGATAGAAATTTCAACCAATTACGAAATTTCTTACAACTTAAGATCAAGTCACTACATGATAACTAAATTTTGATGCATTATGATATTCAGCCTTAAAATGTAAAACCTTATAAGTTCAAGAGTACTAATGTCTATCATATAGTATGTTAGCTTAAAGATATTAAGTTTATTTTTGTTTTGAAAATGAGTATGCTAAATTAGTTAATTAATTTTAAGATTGTTTTATTGATTATTTATGCACGAAGGTTGCATATCTATCTTATTTAGAAATACCCTATATGAAGGGTATTTAGTTGTTCTTACCTGTTTGTTTAAGCCCTTTCAATAATTGCTAAAGTTCATAGGACTTGAATGATGATAAAAAAAAGGAGATATGAATACCATTTGTATGAAGAAACTATTTTTAACCCAAGAGCAACAAGTGTCGACAAGACTAGTAATGACGTGCCTCAAAATGGGTGAACTTCAAAGCATAAAAGAAAATCAGACTTGTGCTATTTTGCTGAAAACAGACAGCAACTTTGAACAACAGCAACTAGAGCTGTACTTAGATTATGGAGCTGTAATTTTGATAACTTCTAGCCCTGGATGTGGGAAGATGCCCTTGAAATATCGTGCAAAGATTCGCTATGGAACCAAAGTTATGATAGAAGGAGTAGAAGTTGCCGCAGCTCGGATTATTGCTATGACCGAGAACAATGTGTCAACTTGGGAGAGACGTAACTCTCTCGTGTGAAAATGTAAAGATGCGATTCTTGTGGCTGGTTAAAGCTAAATGTGTGGGGTTGATTGTCTCAAAAAATGAGGGGATGAATCATTGTGGTTGGAAAGATACGTTTCCGGGAGTGATGACTACTCGACTTGGAACAAACAGATTTTCTGAAAACATAGCTTGCACCAACTTGGGGATGATGCGACTTCAATGGTTGGACTTGAGAATTTCTTCGTCCTTGCTAGGTTTTTTCACTCCACAAAGAGAGGGGAAGAATGATGTAGTATAAGTAAAAGCCACCTACACTCACAAAGGATGGATTCACTCTTCACACAACCTCTTGGATATTACTCACCAAGAAAGAGACATGAAAACTTGAAGGAAACTTCAAGTTTGCAAGAAGAAGACTTCACCACGATTTTTCATTGCAACTGCCAAGAGCAGCCCTTAAGGATGGTATAAATACCTCTTTAAGGATTAGATTTTCCATCCATGATTCTTACAAAACAAGTAAGAAAACAAAAGTAAAAAAGGGAGGAAAATGAGTGCTCGACAAAATGAGGAAACCAAGTACTTTATGGTCTCCTCTTGCAATGTGGCTCTCTCCTCCTTACTAGATGGACCCTACCATCAAAATTACAAAATATTAAAGCATAATGTTCAGTAAAGACTCCAAATAAAATAAACACTGGTTCTTTAATGGAGTCTTCTACAATCGGCCATGGGCTCAGATTTCTTTGTGAGAAAAAGTCTCTCTGTAATTGGTCTGGTTGGCAAAACAAATGATATTCAATGTTTTCGATCTAACTCATTCTAGAAACCTTGAGATGTCAGTTACATTCTTCATGAAGCTCACTTTTTCAAAAAAAAAAAAAAAGTAAGTGTGATGACCCTAAATCCCATAAGGCCGCCACAGACTTGCCGTGACATATACTTAACTTTCTCTTCGTTCATTGACATAAAATTTTTCATTTTTCCTTTAATACTTTAAAAACGAACCTAAACATCCGGACCTCTTTTACCAATATCGAGAGCCTAAACCAAAACGTACTAAAAGAGACTCGTTTAAGGTTGGAAAACATCGTTTAAAACTTGGAACTCAAAAACATGAAGGACACATGCATGGGGTGCGCCCAAGAAATCGGTGTGGCCCAAGCAATCTGCGTGCGAGCCCATGGAATATGCATCGCGCGCACAACGCACATCCACCACGCGCCCACCGCGCGCCCATCAATGGATCCCTCTGCCCACCCACTATTCACACCGCGCCGCGCGCATCTCGCTGCGCCCCGCGCACCGCACTCACCGCGCGCCTGGCACACGCACAGTACCACACGCACCTCGCTGCGCCGTATGCAATGCATGCACCACGTGCCCACCGCGCGTCTACCTCATACATCGTGCGCCTGGCACATGCATCACGCGCACCGCGCCACGCTGCGCGCCTGGCTCCCCATGGGAGCCGATCGATCTCGCCCCTCAGCCGATCGATTGGCACCCTCTCGGGTGCCAAGGCGTCTTCTTTGTAACTTTGGCCAATCGATCGGCCATCAGGCGCCGATCGATCGACAAACGTTCTGCCAAACACCAAAAATTCCATGACTCGACCGATCGATTGGCGTTCGTTCTGTCGAACGTCTGGGGAGGGAAACTTTGCCGATCAACCGTGCCCTGCGGCTTCAATCGATCGGCTGAGCAGGGCAGCGCGTAAATCGCGCGCCTTGCTCGCCTCGCATGCGCACCCTGTGCGCGCCTGTTGCGCGCCCAACGCACCTCTTCCTCCCTTTTCCTCCTTCTCTTTGCTTTTCTCCAATTTTTTTCACCTACAAACATCAACCAATATATAATCCTGAAATCACACATCTATCTCCACCTAATATACAACACATTTACGTGCAAACCTACATACTCAAATTATCAATTCCATTTGACACTTAATCCATTTCTCAAACATAAAACGTGTATCGAAAATTCTGTAAAATCATTGTATGGAAAACCCATTCATAAACCTATCCAAAATGACAATAACTCCAAGCTAACTTCCTACTCATCCAAAAATAGATATCTATTTACATCTACCCCTAGTACCTTTACATAGTTTCACCCAAAAAGCTCGGAGCACACCCATGGGTCAAAATAGCCATGTCAAACACCACCCGCCCGCTACGAGCACCGTCCATCGGCCACCCTATACACTAACCTTAGGAGGATGTTTCTCACCTTCAACTTCTTCACCTACATCATAAGATTTAAACGATAACCCTAATGCTTAATAAGGAGTGCACTAAATATAAACATATACATGAATGCATGATTTCGTAAAAACATGTTCATTTCATTTCTTAACGTTACATAACATGGGAAAATGGGGATTTACGTAGAGTAGGCACAGGCACCACTCCGTCTACCCCGTAGACCACATACTTGCCAGTGAGTTGCCATTTATCGGGTGTTCTTTACTTGCCAATGAGTTACCATGTATGTGCCCTGTGCCTTACTCATCCACTACCCACGCTTAACCATTACATATATTTCATCTTTTTACTTCTCTTTACATGAAAACATGCATGTAAAACATTTAGGTATGCCATGTTTAGAAAATGTGATGCATGGGAGAAAATGAGTACAAGACAAATACCATTCATCAATGACAATTCTATCGACATACATAACTTCCAACAAACACAATACATAACGAACATTTATCGTCCTATCACTACCCGACTCATCAAAGTCCCACAATCAACAAAACATCATCAAAACTCAAACATCCTAGTATCTTTACGATGTAGGGCTTTAAGGGCCGGAAGCTTAACACACACTTACCTGACATCCTTAGCAAGTCCAGCACTTTGCCTTAAGCCTTTTCCACTTAAGACATTTTACAATTCCATCATTAAAATTGATCATAAACAACCAAATCCGAAACTAAACACAACTCCTATCTAAGGCAAATTCCTAGAAATTGTGATTTACGTCTTTCAAGCATTTCACCGAACACTTTGAGCTCACAATTACATTAACCAATCATTAATGGCATTTATACATTTCAACTACTCAATTTCCAACCAACTTTCCATTTTCAACCTAATCTACCAACAATATCCATAACTCTTTCACTAATAGCCATTAATACACTAAACTCATCAATTTCTAACATTACCCTAAAATTTCACAACCTAAAGTCTCAAACCCTAACTAATATTAATCCCTAAACTAGAAACTCAATGTATAAAACACTTAGATCTTACCTAGGACTTTAATCCTCGAAGAAGAAATCGTCGTTTGGAGGAGGAACTATCGGCTGGCGAAGGGAAATCGCCTGGGAGAGAAATTGCAAGGGAAAGGGAATTGTCGGGTGAAGAAATCGTGAAGGGAGGGAGAGAAAAGAATGAGGTGATTTCTTCAAAATTACCATTTTGCCCTTTAGCCTAAATCTCTAGTGAGACCATCACGTAGTCCGTCGGTTTAGATCCTCGTAAATTTCTCATTCCACTAAATCTTCCAATTAATTATTAGGGTTCTATTAAAACTTCTCGTTCGTGAAATGACCCTAAATTTCTCAGTTTTCGAGCATATATTTAAAAATCGTAACACCGAATATCTCGGGTATTACAGTAAGAGTGCCAAAATTGCAAATACTCCTTGGAGGTTAGTGTAAAAACAAATTTTTTGGAAGGACGAATAATCCTTCGACGTGTGCTTGACCTTCCATTTATCTCTCACATTGGAGAATGTCATAATGTAAATGAATGCTAAATTGAAGAATTTGATATCCTTAAAGCATGTTCCACCATGAAAAACTACAAAATAGAAACTTGAAAATTAGTTAGAAAAACTCCATCGAATGTTTGAGGAGTGACGGATCCGTGACACATCAAGTAAGGTGTCGACCAATACAACACTAAAAGACATTATAGAGAGTTCAAGGTGTCAACCTATCTAGCAAAGTGTCGAGCACGACATCATTGAAGAAATTACAGAGAGATCGAAGTTTCGACCTATCTAAGAAACTGTTGACTGATTCAACACTGAAAAAATCATAGAGAGTTCAGAGTGTATACTAATATGAAGAAGTGTTGACTTATATAGCCTACAAAAGTTGTGACGTTCCTTTTTTTTTTTTTTCAAAACTAAGCTTTCTTTAAAACCGAACGTCATCATAATATATACATAAAAATACCTAACTGAAATTACAAAAACAAACTACTTGGATACGTCTATAGTTGAGCATATCCATACAGACAAAAAAAGACTCTCCAAACAGTTCCAGAATATTTACTTGAACATAAATCATTCTATCAAAGGTTTCAAAAACACACTTGAAATCCTTAATTAACATATTTTAAAACCTATACATTCGTTCCTAATATCAAAATATCTAAATTCACTCCAAAATACCTATACATCTTTCTCACGGGTCAAAAGCGCTCTAACAGACACAACACACTCCCACAGGCATGCTTCTTCAATCATGTTTATTCATCTTGTTGAGGTACATAATCCTCACCTTCTTCTTGATCACCTACACCATAGAGGCGTCTATGAGATAAATCTCAGTAAGTCAACGTAAATGTAAATGCATGACGTGCATATGCAATTTTATAAAACTCATTCGTTCATTCATTCATTTCGTGACAGTCTTTGGTTCCGGGGGATTCACTCGGTTGATAGAAAGGGCACATCAAGCAGTTAGATAGCCCTTACTATCTAAAGGAAGGAAAACATGGTCACAACTGGAACGCCGTGTCTGAACCTCTCCCCAAATAACCAACATAGGGGTTGTTTAAATGATACTTTCATACTTACCATTCTTTTCATGAAATCAATGCATAATTCATTTTTGCATGAAAGTTTAAAAACATGATGCATGAACAATGTACAATATAATAATATAACTAGACTATCAACATAAAACAATAGAAAAGCATTCTAAAGCTACCCAACTAACTACCCATCCACTTACACTAAATCTACATAAAACACCAAAATTCTCGGTACATCAAATTCTCGTGGTGTAGGCCAAATCGACTAAGCAAATCACAAAGACTTACCTCGCATCTATAGCAAATTTAAACTTGAAATCCGCTTGCTTTATTCCTGTTGATCTCAAACAACCTAGCAAAATATCGAATTTAGCAATTTAACTCCAACATGGTCAAATTCTCGGATTTCACTCATAAAATCGGGTAAACTTCAAATAGTCGTAACTCTATCAATTTTTATCTGTTTTCAATGATTCAACCTGTTTTGGAAACCTCATTATGTCTATTGTAACATGAAATCAACCATTTATCCAAAACAAAACAGAATCGTGACAGAAAAACAAAAACCGGTACTGACCGCTGAAATTTTCTAGCTTTTGCATAATAACTTCAAAAATCCATAACTTAATCAATTCTTATCCGTTTTGAATGATTCAACATGTTTTGGATACCTCATCATGTATATTTTAACATGAAACCATCAATTTATAAAAAGAAAATAGGAAGTTAGATCAGAATTCCAAAAATAGAAGCTGCCCTATTTTTACAACATTCCAAGCTAGTTTCCAATCAATGCTTCTAACATGCATAGTTTTCCATCCAACCATCCAAGACCATAGCATAAGTCTTAAATCAAGAAGAACCATCAAATTAAAGAAGAAAAGCCATCCCTAAGTCTGAATTTATGAAATTTCTAAACTCATAAGAAAATTTCATTGAAAACTCAAGATTAACAACTATTTATCGACCAAAACCAAACTTCTAAACTTTCCTTACATTTTTATTTCAAGAAATGAAGTTCTTGGCTAAGGAGAAGAGCTTCAATGGAGGAGGAAGAGTGTTGCGTTTTTACGTGAAGGAGAAGAGAAAGAATGAAGGTAAATAGGGTTAACTTACACTAATCCCAATTAACCTCCCTCAACTTTGCTTAATTCAAATTTCACCCCACATTTTCTCTTATTTTCATTCAATCTCCTTTTATCACTAAATGCCATTTCGTAAAATATTTCTTGGATTACGTTTAAGTTATGTATCATAAAATTTCAGGGATAATTACATGATAAGAAAATTTCGGGTGTTACAAAAGTATCGATCGAGTTGTTTAGATTTTTCAAAATAGCACGCAATGTTTCTTCAAAGTATCGACTGATTAGGTTAAGTGGTTAACCGGTAGACTATTTTTCTTAATACTTCTATAAATAGAGGCAAGACACATAGTGCAAACTACCGAACGAGAAAATCATAACGAAGTGCTGCAAAAATCATTTGAGATTCAAAGTCTACAACATCTATCACACTCCTACATGAATTTGGGATTTTGATCATTGAGGGATGTGATATTATTCATTTATGCTCAAACTTTCCTCTTTATATATCAGTGAACGAGTAAAGAGTGACGCCTTAAGAAAGAGTTATTGTAAAGGCTTTGAATTGATATCCAGAAGTTCAAACTAACTAACAAAAAGGTTGAGTTGGTAAAGAATATTCAAGGAGGAGTCTTGAAGTGCGGACGTAGGCGAGGTTGACCAAGCCGCGTTAATAAATTGGTTGCATTTCTTTCTCTTTATCTCTCTCTCTCTCTCTCTCTCTCTTACCTTTTGATTATTGTTTTTAAAATCTGTTGCACATTAAACTTAGTCAAGTTAGTTAAGAGAACACATTACATTTGAGCTTACAATCAATTAATACTTAATCACAAAAACTTTTAAATAACCTAATTCACCCCTTCTTAGGTTAAATTGTTCATACAATTGGTATTAGGATAGGTAGTAATCTTTTATCATGACTGAAATGCATATTTTATTTGATATGGATTTTAATATGAATAATATGCATGTTGATGGAGTAATCTATTTCTAGATTTTTTTTTTTACATAAATGATTATGTGTATTTGAAGGCTAGAATGAGAATTTTTATACAATCTATGGACTATGATATATGACATATTATTGAGAATGCTCATTATGTTCCTATTAAAACTGAAAATGAGATGAATATACCAAAATTGCCTTTTGAGTTTAATGAGAATGATAAACATAGAATAAGCTTGAAAGGCAAGGCAATTAACATGTTATATTGTGCATTTAATTGAGATGAATTCAATAGGGTACAAGAATATGACAATGCATATGAAATTTGACATTTATTTATCTTGAAATTACACATGAAGGAACAAATCAATAGAAGAAAATAAAATGAGCATGCTTGTAAATGAATGTTCTCCATGGAAGGATAAAACAATTAGTCAAATATTTATATGTTTTACTAACATTAATAATGGTTTGAAAGTGTCACGACCCGAAGACGAGCCAAGACTATCGGGATAGAGTTAGGAAAAAAAGGAATTTTCGTCATTTATGGATCGCTCGAATAAATGCTGTAGTTCGAGACAGTAAAGTATACTATAATTATAGTGGAGTAATGATCAATCTATACAAGAAGCAGATGCTTCTTAATCGTAAAATACTTGCACAAATCGATTGAAAGTATGAGAAATAGAGTTTAATCCACTTTTATGACATATAGTAGAGCAATCACTTATTAGTTTTAGAATATTTAGAATTTTGAATGTTTTTTTTTTTTAATTTACTTCCAATTACTATTTTCATTTTTTATTCTCGAATTTTATATTAAATCATAGTAATATATATAATTAATATCACTCTATTAAAAAATATTAAAGCTCCCCCGCTGTGATAGAATGGATAAGAGGCTCGTGGGATTGACATGAGGGGGTAGGGATGACTATATTTCTGGGAGCGAACTCCAGGTGAATATGAAGTGCATGGATACAAGTTATACCTTGGAAAGACAATTTCGAATCAGCTTTGTCTACGAACAAGGAAGCTATAAGTAATGCAACTATGAATCTCATGGAGAATTCGATCCTGGCTCAGGATGAACCCTGGCGGCATGCTTAACACATGCAAGTCGGACAGGAAGTGGTGTTTCCAGTGGCAGACGGGTGAGTAACGCGTAAGAACCTGCCCTTGGGAGGGGAACAACTGCTGGAAACGATTGTTAATACCCCGTAGGCTGAGGAGCAAAAGGAGGAATCCGCCTAAGGAGGGGCTCGCATTTGATTAGCTAGTTGGTGAAACCCCATCTTTAACGTTTTAAGTATGATATGAAATGATTTTCATAAAGCAAAAAAAAAAAGCATAACTGAAATAATTAATAAAACGAGTGGTAAGCATGCAATATGTGAGTGACCAGCTCGAGGTAATATCTTATTACGCGGAGCATCCTATTGAACAACCACTATGTCTATGTTCTTTTGGGTCGAAAGTATATATACATTTTCAAATTACTAAGCAAAGCTTTTTTCTTTGAATAGTAAAAAAGGGAAAAAAAAAAATAAAAGTTAAAAAAAAAGGTTTGAGAATTCAAGTATTGTATACATCATTAGTCCGATCCTTTGTAGGAACTACCAGTAATAACGAACTTGCAAAATGAATCTCTTTATGATAAACCTAGCTACTTGTTGTTTGAAGAAGACCTCCACTTCAATTGGTAGTTTTTCATGAAAAGCAAACATGAGATAACAAATCTAGTCTTTCACTAAGATTTAGAATAGCTGTCCCGAATTCAAGTTGATATTTTATCCATACCAAATTCTAAATTTTATTACTGATCTAATCAAAAATTTGTTTCTTTTAGTATTTTATTTATCATTAAATAAAACTTTTTCAACTTAAAATAATAAAATAATAAAAAAATTCCTTCGCTATAAAAGAAATGGAATCTTTGTTTGAACTTAGTAATATCCTCTTTACTTGAATTAAAAATGAGACATATATATCATATCAAAAGTCCAGTGTGAAATTAGAATGAGACAGATTCTTTAAAATTCAAATTTGTAATTTGAATTAATAATTGAGATTACATAAAATCGGAAAGATATTTTAATATGAAAAATTCTATCAAAGTAACTTGTGAAATTGATTTTGTATCGTACAAATGGAATTTTTGTATGTGCTCCCCAAAACATTGGATCTTTTGAGGCAATTATAGATCCTAGGAGGCAATTTTGATTGGTCAATAAAAATGGATTTGATGCCGGGTCGAACGACTTGATCCTCGAAAAAGACCAGACCACCCAACCCAAGACTAAGTTTACACATGAAAACTAAAATAAAAATTGAGACCAAGCCCACAAAGAATATGTTGAAATCCACATAGCGATCACATAAAATAAGATAATACAAAACTCAAATAATCCAAGAAAAATACCGTGAAAGAAATAAAGTACGAAACACCCAATAATTTATATAGAACACAAATAAAGAAAAATAAATAAGCAAAGAACTCTTCACCAAGAAAAAAAAAAAAAAACACTCGCAGTATAAAGAGGAGAACAAAATAGGAAATCACTCCTCAACGAACAACTTGACCATCACCTCCACTATCCAAACCTGAGAAAAAGGAGGGGAACTATTGGGGTGAAGCGACTAACTCAATTAGAATCTTATACTATACTCAAATGCATGTGAAAATTAGTTTTGTCATGACTTGAAGGTGGGCCTAGACAGAAACGTCGGGTTGAATGACCAAATTCTTAGAGAGAACCAGACCGCTTAGCCCTAGGTTAGGTTTAACAACGGAAGACTTAAAACAAAATGATGCACAAAGAAGAGCAATCACTCGGTCACGATCCAAGACTTTAATTAACTTGTGTACTCATTTACTAGGTAATGCATTTTATGACCAATTAGAGTCAGAGTCTATCCCACAAGACATGAAGAAACCATTTCACTTGTTGACCTGAGAGAAACCTCTTGGCCAAACTAAGCTTGAAGGAGGAATCAATGTTTTCCTGGGAACAAATTAATGTAACCATAAGCTTAGTTTAATTTCATTAGTTCTTTCAGTAGTTTTATTTTGTGTATGCCTTGTGATGGCCGAACTTGTGTAGTTGAGGACTATTTTGTGGTTGTGTTTTGTGAAAGGAGTGACCACTTGATAGTGACCCTTGGAGAGAGGGAGGGTTGGCCAAAATAAGCAAAACATCCTTGTACATGGCTATTTCACTTAGCCGAGTACTTCCCCCTTTTTGCTAGTCTCTTGGCTAATTTTGTAAAAGGATATGGTATTTAACCCATCCTTAAGTCCTCTTTCAAGGATGAATTGAATTTGCTTCAACTCATTTGAAAACTTGGCGTTAACTCCCAAGAAATTTCTTCCTCAATGAGTCATATTTGTGAGAAGAATGGTGTGTGCCTTGTGTTTTTCTATCTTGTTAGAGCCAAGGTGGTTATTATTATTCTGCAATCTTCCTCCCCTCCTTTAGGTGTGGAGTCTCATAGCAAGATTGTAGCCAACTCTCATCATCATCATCCTTATAAATCTTCATCCATTGTTGGAAAGAAGATAGTTCGAGGAGCTGTTTTCTTTTCACCCGAATAGCATCTATTGTTACCAGCACCATCTTCGTCTCTTTTTTTTTGTCTTTGTAAGATCTTTGGAGGAACCTCCTCTCACTCATCCAGAGTGAGGCTATCCAGATTTCAACCCTTAATTAGCTCTACAACCTGAGTTATTTCCGTTCAAAGATTACCCCAATGCGACTAAGTTTTCCATTTCTACCGAGCCGTATTGAATTTGTGATTTCCGACCTTTGGGAAGCACATCACAAAATAAGCTCTGACCCACGCAGAATGGGCTGAAGTCCACAAAGCGATCACATAATAATAAGTTAGTGCAAAAAGTTAATATCCAATAAGATACTGTGTAGAAAATAAATTACCAAATACCCAAATAATTTATATAACCAAGAGAAGGGAGCTAATACAACTAGAGAGTTCCTCACTAGGACAAAAGATAACACTTGAGAAAATAACAAAAGAGGAGAACGAGAAGGGGATCCACTCCTCAACGAGTATCAACAACATCAGCCTCAACGATCCTAACTTGAGACATGGTGGGGGTGTTTGGCGTGAGCATCAAACTCAGTAGGAAACTCTATACTATACTCAAGGCATATGTAAAACTGGTTTTATTATTTTCTTTTAAAACCATGGATAATTATAGAAATTTAGTACATGGATTTACACTAAAAAATGTTTTCCTTTCTTTACAAAATAGGCTCCACGAGTTAAGGATTTTTAAATCATTAAATCCTTATTACATTTTTAAAAACAGGCTTAGCAAGCCATGAATGGGCAATTTCCAAAAATATTTCTATGTACGTAGGTAGCTATACATAAAATAATGTGCAAAAAGAAGATGTTTCTCTTGAGTTTGTTAATTTCGTTAATCATTTTCCCGATATTTTTACCAAGCCATTAGATGAGAAAACACCCAATAACATTAGTATACGTTTAGGGCTGATTAAATTTGATCAAAAGAAATTTTTTCTTGACAAGTGTCGACCCTCTATGGGACAGGATGACTCTTTGATCCCTCTGTTATTCTTGAAATCCTAATGTTGTGCAAGTGTCAACCTATGCATGGTGCAGTCAACACCTTGGTCATCTGGAAAATACTCATTCTATTCAAGTGTCAACCCACGAAGAAAACGTTCGAAACCTCTCTAACCCTAGGGAAAATTTTAATTTTCATTAAAGTGTCAAACCTTGATGGACCTCGTTGACACCTTAAAGTCTTGGGAAAATTTAATGTTACACTATCGATTGACACCTACTTAAGAAATTTCAACTGCTATGTAGAGTATATAAATTCAAGGGTCCTCCAAATCCTAATCCATGCACCGTCTCTTGATTTTTTTCTCTCGTTCTCTCGTCATTTTAGCTTAGAAATGTTACATCTTTATTGTATTCTCTTCAAATGGCATATTCCTCGCATACCGCTTCTCAAAACGTTAAAGAGAAAGGTTGAACTTCTCGAAACGCCTCCTCTCGCTTATTTCGTACTTATTGGTCTAGATTTGGATAATATATTTCAAGACATGGTATTGTACAGGTTATGTGATGTAGATGGTTCGTACTATGAGGCCCCAATTAGAATGTTAATGCAAATTTAGAGTATAATCCTCGTTCTATACGTATCCAAAGTTATGTATATGAAAAATATATTACATTGACTGCAAAATCTTTGAATGATTTTTTGGAATGTAATGTGGATGAATCGCTTGAAGTTTATTATAATGCTACTAGGCATCCAGATTTTGTTGAGACAGCTAGAGGGTTAGATTTCTTACAAATTTGTAAAAAAAATCCAAATTCTGGAGCTGAAGGCGAAGGAATTAAATGTTTTGGCAAGACTCATTCATCACCTTTTCAACTACTACCTTTGGCCAAGGGAAGGACAGAGATCACATTAGTAACATGAATTTGTATGTTCTCTTCTAGATCATTATTTGAGAGTGTTTTGATGTGGGAAACATTATTCTTCAGTTCACTGGTTATGCAACATTTCAAGCAACTCCTCTAAATCCCTTCCATTCAATCTCTTTCTAATGCAATTTTTTCAAGCTAATAGGGTTGTGATTCCTTCAACTGAGATTCTTAAGCCAGTGAGGATCATTGATACTTACACCATTCATACCCTGGGTAGGATGGTTATAGTTCTCAATGGTAATGAGAATTGGATCTTCATAGCTATATCACTTGCCTCTTCCTCTATCGGTCCCTCTAAAACTCAAGTTGCACTTATTGAGTGCAAAATGGCAAATGCTTCATCTTCTCAGTCCTCCCCTGACTCCGATCACATTCACTCTCAACGTGGGATTTCTAACTTGGAGGAGAAGATTGACCTAATTTCTGTCTATATGTCTAGCCTTAGTACGAGCATGGAGCACCGCTTCACATGTCTTCAAGCAGAGGTTTCATTGCGCTTTAGTTAACTTGATTGATAGTTTGAGGAGTTCTCCAACTCTGATCGGACCAACATGTTCGCCGATGAACCTCCCTCCACAGTCGATCCAAATATGTCATCGAGTCTTAACTATTTCTTCTATTTTTAAAACTAAAGTTTATTTTGGACATCTTGGTTGTGATCTAATCACCACTTTTGAGTATATCCTTTGTAATATGCTTTTGGGATGTTTAACTCTACTTTTGGTTGTTTTATGGATCTATTTGTGACTCTGTTTATGTCATATTATATCTTAACATGTTGTGCTCTGAACTAAGTTACTTGTTGTCTTTCTTTGGCTATAGGAGAGTGTAAAAAACAAGTGCTATTTTGCCGAATTGTTTTTTATAATGGCACAAAGGAGAGAAGAATGTAATGGTATAATATTTAAAGTAATCATATATTAATGGGGAGGAAGAACTATCATGCATATATTAATGGGGAGGAGAGCTCATATAAACAACTAAGAAAAACATATGTTTGTCATCATAAAAAAAGGGGATATTGTTAGTTTAAAGATAATTATCCTTATACTTTTTTTGATGATGAGTATACTAATTGGTTAATTAATTATAAGATTGTTTTATTGATTGTTGATGCATAAAAGTTTCATATCTATCTTCTTTAAAAATACCCTTGATGAATGGTATTTAGTTGCTCTAACGTGTTTGTTTAACCCCTTTAAGTAATTACTAAAGTTTATAGGACTTGTATGATGATACTAAAAAGAGATGTGCACACTATTTGTGTGAAGAAACTGCTTTTACTTCGAGAGCAACAAATGTCTACTGGATCACTAAGGTGTCGACCGGTTCAACACTAAAAGACATTACAGAGAGCTTAAGGTGTCGACCCATTCACCAAAGTTTCGACCGCAACATCATTAAAGAAATTTTAGAGAGCTCGAAGTATCTATCTATCCTGTAAGTTGTCAATCTGTGACGACCCGAATCCGGATCTCGATCAGCAAGATCCGAGAGCCAAGCCATCACTCAGGACGGTTAACGGAAACAGTGACTACATTTTTTTTTTTAACATTATACTTTTAAAATATTTACAGTGGGAGAAAAAGTTCTCTGGATTCGAAATCAAATGGGAAAACAGTAAAAAGAGACTCTGATAACAGTTATAAATGGAAGCAGGAAACAGGAAATATTGGCGGAAGACTGGCGGAAGACTTAGTTTTCAAAAGCAAAATACTGTTGGGCAGTGGATGAAAATTAAACCGGAACGGTGGATGTCATTTAATAAAACAATGAACCGGAATCGGTGGATGTAAATGAGCCAAGGCGGGTGATGCAATTAAACCGGGCGGAAGATGTGAGCTGACGTCAGGCGGAAGATGCATTTGCAAAGATAGAAATAAGGATGATGTCAGGAGGAAGATTAAAGCTATCGGTGGACTCAGATACGACAAAAGATGAACAGTGTTCAGCGGAAGAGGCTGAGTAAAACTGGGCGGAAGAGGTGGTGACGTCAGCCAGAAGATGGGTGACGTAAATCGAAAGATACAGACAGCAGACGGAATTCGAAGGATGTAAACAGTGGGTGACGTCATCGGAAGAGGAGATGACGTCCGACGGAAGATGCAGGCACAGATGAGATCGACGATGTGATGAGCCATGGATGACGTCAACCGGAAGACACAGACAGCAGATGAAATCGGATGAGGTGATGACGTCAGCCGGAAGATGGATGACGTCAACCGGAAGACACAGACAGCAGATGAAATCGGATGAGGTGATGACGTCAGCCGGAAGATGGATGACGTCAACCGGAAGACACAGACAGCAGATGAAATCGGATGAGGTGATGACGTCAGCCGGAAGATGGATGACGTCAACCGGAAGACACAGACAGCAGATGAAATCGGATGAGGTGATGACGTCAGCCGGAAGATGGATGACGTCAACCGGAAGACACAGACAGCAGATGAAATCGGATGAGGTGATGACGTCAGCCGGAAGATGGATGACGTCAACCGGAAGACACAGACAGCAGATGAAATCGGATGAGGTGATGACGTCAGCCGGAAGATGGATGACGTCAACCGGAAGACACAGACAGCAGATGAAATCGGATGAGGTGATGACGTCAGCCGGAAGATGGATGACGTCAACCGCCGGAAGATGGATGACGTCAACCAGAAGACACAGACAGCAGATGAAATCGGATAAGGTGATGACGTCAGCCGGAAGATAAATGACGTCAACCGGAAGACACAGACAGCAGATGAAATCGGATGAGGTGATGACGTCAGCAGCAGATGAAATCGGATGAGGTGATGACGTCAGCCGGAAGATGGATGACATCAGCCGGAAGATGGATGACGTCAACCGGAAGACACAGACAGCAGATGAAATCGGATGAGGTGATGACATAAGCCGGAAGATGGATGACGTCAACCGGAAGACACAATTTAAAAGGGTAGCGGTGGGTGAAGTCGGAAGAGAAACAGGCAGCGGTTGATGTAGGCAAAAATGAACAGTAACCGGTGGATGTAAATTATAAGGCAACGGTGGATGAAGTTTTAAAGACAAAATTAACAACTTTTAACAAGAATCCATAAAAAACAAAAGTCGTGAAAATAGAAGGTATGAAAGCTTCAAACTTTAGAAAACGATTCAAAACATGATTTTGGAGATATCAGGGAAACACGACAGAATTTTAAGGAAACAGATTGCATGGATGGCTCTAAAATCAGAGATAATCCATGCATATCCTAAAGGAGAAAATATTCCAAACAATTCCAGAATACTTCAGAACATAAATTCAACTGTCAAATATAGAGGTTTTAAATACATTAATAACAGAACTTATACATTACAAAATTCTCAGCAGAGTTTTTAAACAAAACACAGGACTATAACAGAGTTTTAAAACAAAACACCAGAATTCCATAAGAGTTTACAGATATGAACTTTATTTTAAAGACTTAAACCTCGAGACAGAAAATTATGTCTGGCTGCAGCAACCACCCCCGAGAGCTCGAACCACCATCCACCTATTCATCAGACTGAGGCACAAAGTCTTCATTTTCGGGTTCAGTACCTACATCAGAGAGTTCACCTATGAGCCTAAAGCTCAGTAAGAACATATAAAATGCTGTGATGCATATGCTATGCATGCAGTTTTTCAGAAATTCAGTGACAGTACAGTACATTACGTTTCAGTGGCAGTGGGGTATAAGTGGGGCTTATAGGGGAACTGGCGAACAGTGGGTGCACTATCAGGCACAACAGTTATACGGTACGGTACAGAAACATATCTGGGGGCCAGTCCCCGTCCCACATTAATCGATACATTTCAGTCAGATTTTATCTTGTTTAGTTTCAAACAGTGTATAGAAATCGGTTTTGCATGAACTTTCGGTGAAAATGTGTATGCATGAACATTTTTCAGTGCCTGAACTTACAATAGCAGACGACAGAAATAACAGAACATACTGTGAAGCAGAACACAGACAACTCAGAACATAAACTATAACGTTTCTACCCAAAACAACCCGATGGAACTGAAACACCTAGTACCTCCGTGATGTAGGGCCTTAAGGGCCAACCTACAGATATGAACTTACCTGTTTGCTGTAGAGTTGATGTTCTTGATCGTCTCGGTTTCAGTAGTTTGTGAACCTAAAACGTGATTATACGGTCATTACCCTAAACCTCTCAAAAATCAGTAAATAGTGTAGTTAAACTTGTTAACTACTGACGAAAATTACCTTCACTGAAGAAAATAGAAGAATGCAGGAGAAACAAAGTGTAGAACTTTGTTTCAGTCGCCTGGAAGAGAAGAATAGAGAGAAGGAAGGGAGGAAGCAGAGAAGTGAAATGAAGATTTCACATAGGAGGAAGAACTTAGCTTCCTCAACAAGTTGCCAAGTGTCAGTTATCCACTGGCTATCTCCCACCAACCTTAATTTCTGTCCAATTTGCCCTTCCATGCATTTCAAACTTAGTGTTTTGCTTAGTTATACATTAGTTTGTTTTCCAACAAAACACATATTGTATTAATATTAAATCAATCCCGCAAAATGATTCGGGAAATAATTACAGCCAAAAGGCCGGGTGCTACATTCCACCCACTTTAACAAAAATTTTGTCCCCAAAATTTGTCTAAGCAAATAACTCCGGATATTGGGCCCTAACATCCTCTTGTCTTTCCCACGTGGCTTCCTCCACATTATGATTGCGCCACAAAACTTTCACCAATGGGACTACCTTGTTGCGCAACACCTTAAGTGACATATCCAATATCTGTATAGGCCTTTCTTCATATGTCAGCGTTGGCATGATATCAAAGTCCACATGCTCCACGATTTGAGTTGGATCTCGTACACACTTCCTCAGCATCGAAACATGAAAGACATTGAGGACCCCATCCATCGACGCTGGCAACTGTAGTCTATAGGCCATGCTTCCCACACGCTTCAAGATGGGAAAAGGGCCAACGAATCGTGGGCTGAGTTTTCCTTTCTTACCGAATCTCATTACGCCCTTGAAAGGTAACACTTTCAGGAATACCTCATCGCCCTCAGCGAACTCTAAGTCTCTTCTTCTATGGTCTGCATAACTCTTCTGCCGACTTTGAGCAATCTTTATTCGTTGTTTGATAGCAGGTATCACCTCGGACATCTGTTGTAATATCTCAGGGCAGATAAGCTTGGTTTCTCCGACCTCATCCCAATGGTAGCCTGGTAACTATTGTTGTAAGCGAATTCCACGAGTGGCAAATATCTACTCCAAGGAGCATGAAATTCCAGCACGCACGACCTTAGAATATCCTCAAGTATTTGGATTGTTCTTTCAGACTGTCCGTCAGTTTGTGGATGAAAGGCTGTGCTGAAGTGTAACTTTGTACCCAAGGAGTTTTGTAAACTTTTCCAAAACCTGGAAGTGAATCTGGGATCACGATCTGAGACGATCGACATAGGAATGCCATGCAGCTTAACTATCTCACTGATGTACAGCTCTGCGTACTGATCCATGGAGTACGTCGTCTTCACAAGTAGAAAATGGGCCAACTCCGTCAACCTGTCCACTATGACCCAAATGCTATTATGGCTCTTAGCTGTTCTTGGTAGGCCAACAACAAAATCCATCGTTATGTTCTCCCACTTCCATTCGGGAATCGGAAGAGGTTGAAGCGTTCCACTTAGTCGTTGATGTTCAGCTTTGACTTGTTGACATATCATACAAGACTCCACATACTTGGCCACTTTATTCTTCATATTCAGCCACCAGAAGTGAAGTTTCAAGTCTTGATACATCTTCGTGCTTCCAGGATGCACAGAGAAAGGAGATGAGTGGGTTTCCGACAAGATGTTCTTCCGTAACTCTTCATCTTTCGGAACATACCATCTATTTTTGAACTTCAGAATACCATCTCCCGAGTAACTGAAATCGGAAGAGGCTATAGGTAACTTGCTCACAATATCAGCCATCTCCTTTGAATTGGTCTTCTGGGCTTCCTTAATCCGGTCCAGGACGGTGGGCCGTAACGTCAAGTTTGCTAGTATGGCCGACAACCCAGAAACTATCTCTATATCGAACTTCTGTATCTTTGTCCTCAAAGGGATTGATACGGCCGACATAACTGGCTACATAGTAGCTGGCATTTTTCTCAGTGCATCAGCTACCACGTTAGCCTTACCAGGATGGTACTTGATCTCAACATCGTAATCTTTTACAAATTCCAACCGTCGTCTTTGTCTCATGTTTAGCTCCTTTTGAGAGAATATTTATTTTAAACTCTTGTGATCAGAAAACACCTCACATGATTGTCCGTACAAGTGGTGTCTCCATACTTTCAGCGCAAATACGACTGCCGCTAGCTCGAGGTCATGTGTAGGATAGTTTTGTTCATGGTTCTTCAATTGTCTGGATGCGTATGCTACAACTTTCCCTTCTTGCATTAATACACATCCCAAGCCAACATTGGACGCATCACAGTATACGCTGAATTTGCCGTCTTCATCTGGCAATACTAACAGAGGAGCAGTGGTCAATTTCAGCTTAAGTGTCTGAAAACTCACCTCACAAGTTTCAGACCACTTGAACTTGATGTCTTTCCTCGTTAAGCTGGTCCTCGTTAAGCTGGTCATTGGCTTCGCTATCACAGAAAATCCCTTGATAAACTTTCTATAATAACCAGCTAGCCCGATAAAGCTCCGTACCTCACTGGCACTTCTTGGCCTGGGCCAATCCTTCACAGCCTGAATCTTGGCCGGATCCACCGAAACTCCTTCTGTAGACACCACGTGGCCTAGGAAGTTAATCTTACTCAAACAGAATTCACACTTCGACAGTTTGGCATGCAACTGGTGCTGTTTTAGAGTTGACAACACAATAGCCAAGTGCTCTTTATGCTCTTCCTCGTTTCGAGAATAAACCAGGATGTCGTCGATGAAAACGATTACAAATTTGTCCAAGAACTCCTGAAATATCCTATTCATCAAGTCCATAAATGCCGTGGGGGCATTAGTCAACCCGAACGACATCACCAAAAACTCGTAATGTCTGTACCGGGTCTTGAAGGCGGTCTTTGGAACATCATCAGCCCTGACCTTCAACTGGTAATAACCGGAGCGCAAGTCAATCTTAGAAAATACCCGAGCTCCTTGCAGCTGGTCAAATAAATCATCGATCCTCGGCAATGGGTACTTATTCCTGATGGTCAACTTGTTCAGCTCTCAGTAATCGATGCACATCCGTAGGGACCCATCCTTCTTCTTGACGAACAAGACGGGAGCACCCCACAGAGAGAAACTAAGGTGCACAAAACCCTTGTCCACCAATTCCTTCAACTGAGCTTTCAACTCCCTCAGCTCTATTGGCGCCATGCGGTACGAATTCTTCGATACTGGTTCAGCACCAGGATATACGTCAATCTCAAACTCGATTTCACGATCAGGTGGCAATCCCGGTAAGTCATCTAAGAAAACCTCTGAGAAGTCTCGAACTACCGGAATATTTTGAAATTCCACCTCATTTTTCCTTTGAACATCCACTACGTGGGCAAGAAATCCGATGCATCCTGACCTCATCAGTTGTTGAGCTTTCAAGGAAGATATAGCAGGCATACGGTGTTCCTTTGGTACTGCCTGATAGGAGAGCTCTACCTCGTTCGGGCATTTAAACAACACAAGCCCCGACCTACAGTTGATGGTGGCGTGATGTCTAAACAGCCAATCCATCCCCAGAATCACATCGTATCCTGTCATACTAATAACGATAAGACTGGCATACAACTTCTGGTCTCCTACTGACACTATATCACCCCGTACAACCTGCTCGGAGTGCATAAACTCTCCGGACGGTAGCATAATGCTGTAGGGTTGATCTGACGGCGTACAATAAAACTTCTGTTTAACTACAAAATCTATTGCCACGAACGAATGTGTGGCCCTCGTGTCCCACAAGGTATAAGCAGGTGCATCACATATCAAAATTGTACCTGTAATTGCTGTGTGCTGATCAGCATCATCAACGTCCTCCATCATTACAAAAACCCTTGGTACTGCAAGGTTTGGTCTCGTGTCCGGTATCGGGCAATCCCGAACATGATGGCCTCCTTTGCCACATCGGAAACATTGGCTGGTAATAAATCTGCATTCTCCTCTGTGAAGTTTCTGGCACCGCGGTCACACTGAAGGTTGAGGAGCCCCCATTGGTCTCTTTCCCTTGTCTTGATAGATGATGGTCTCATTGGGCCTCTTGATGCCTCTGTTCTGCTGCTGTTGAGGTTGTAAATTTTGACCTCTTTGTTGCTGTTGTTGCTGTTGAGGAATATTCCGAATAGTTCCTCGTGGTGAATCCCTCTGTCTCTGGTACTTTACCTCCAAAGCCTCCAGTTGATAAGCCTTGGCCACCACCTTTGTGTACGGTGCCTCATCAAATCCCCCGTAAGAAATCCCCCGTAAGAGGTCCAGTTTCAAACCCTGAATAAATTGGTGCACCTTGTTTTCGTCATTGGCTACCAAATGAGGTGCATAGCGAGATAATGATTCGAACTTCTGAACATATTCTGCCACTGACCCATATTGTCGCAGCCGAGAGAACTCAAGCAACTTTTCCTTCCTAACTCCTCGGTCAAAGTACTTCTCGTAGAAGATTTTCGTGAATCCTTCCCAGCTTAATGCCACTGTAGTCGACTGCACTATGTCCCACCAAAATCCAGCACTTTCAATGAGATAAAACGTGGCACAATTAACTTTCTTGTTGTCTTCCACTTCTGCATAACTGAACATCTTCTCCATTGTTCGAATCCAGGTTTCTGCGCGGGTCGGGTCTGTAGACAGTCCATCAAATGAAGGTGGCTGGAGTTGCCGGAATCTATCCCCACTGTTGTCACGTGTAGCACTTCCATGATTATTATTATTGTTCCCGCTGTCTTCTCGGGCCATCATACGTTCCACCATGCGGGACTGTACTCCCACCAATTCAGTTAGTCGGTCAATGGCACGAGAGCTTTTGCTTGTGTAACGTCCTAGACACTGTACCCAATTTCTGTACTATTTTTTTTTTAAAAACTTTAAGCGGAAACTAAACCGAAATCGAAACTAGAATCGAAATCGGAATTGAATTCTAACTTTTAAAACAAATTAAATAAAACCTAAATTAATTAAAACTTAAATTAATTAAATTAAAACAATTTTAAAAAAAATAAATACAATAGGGAGGCGATTATTCGCCCCACCTGTGGCGATTGCTCGCCACAGTTTGTGGCGAGCAATCGCCACTCCCTCTGGATTTCTCCAGAGGGAGGCGATTCAATCGCCAAGCTTGGCGACTATTCTCCAAGCCCTCTGCCCTGTTTCCATTTCTTCATTCTTTCTTTCGATTTCTCCTACGCCAACTACACAATACAACTTATTCTTACACCCTAAACCATACAATAACATCACGACACAAACTCTCTCATATCCTCATTCTTTTCACACTTCACCGTTCACCCAATAAACGACACGAAACACATTTTAAAACTAAGAACATTTTCATGAAAACGAACTGCATGGATACGTTTAAAACCTAAACAAATCCTCCTGTTTTTGATCACCACGCAGTTCCAAAATACATTCAATGAAAGACTTTTCAAACCATTATAAAACAGTTTCCAAAACATCAACATATATTCCTATCAACTATCCAAAATCAAACAACCTAAAATATTTCTATACAAACATCAGCCCAAAATGTCCCAAACCCTCAAAATCTATACATACTGTCCCCACGGGTCGGTATGCCTCGACTGCGCCAGCACACCACCGCAGCCATCCCTCGTCAACTGGACTCATGCCTCAGGAGGAGGAATCTCATCCTCACCTGTATCCTCGTAATCATCTACACCATACAATACACTATGAGATAAAAATCTCATCAAGCCCTCATAAATGCAACTATATACTATGCGTGTGAGTTCAGAAATCATGTAGCATTTTCTTTACTTTACTCTGTGGGTGTCACCGAGATCTCAACCTCATAACTGGAGAGAGCACATCCAGCGGGCGGAATACTCTTTCCCGCTAGAAGAGTGGGGTACACGCTTACAACACGTACAGCCGTGCCTGAGCCCCATCTCGCATGACCATACATATGAGTGCAATAGATGTGGTATTGTGAAAAGCCCCTGCGTGCCTCCACAATAAGTCAAGCCCCTCTCCAGGCCACATTGCGAGTACAGAATAGATGTGGTATTGTGACAAGCCCCTGCGTGCCTCCACAATAGGTCAAGCCCCTCTCCAGGCCACATCGCCATTTTCAAAACATTGTGCGGAAATTCATTTTCATGCTCTTTCTTTAAAACACGTGATGCATGAACAGTTCATAACAGAATTTAAACACTCAACATACATACCATCAAGACTGTAAAACATAATCTACAAAACAATTAAACCTAACTACCCAACCAAAGCAATATAAACTAGTGCGTCACCAAACTCCTCGAAACGACGTCGATGTACGGTGTAGGCCAATCGGCCAGAAAAGAATCACGAGAACTTACCTCGTGTCCAAAGCAGCTCAAGCTCCGTCAACGAGCGTTGTTTGTCTGAAGCAAAACACAATATCGACGTTAAAACTAATTTAAGCTATCGATCGTCCAAATTTACAAAACCTTAACTAAGGAATTTCCTAACGTTCCAACTTAACTTATCGAGGCATTAAATCCATTAATCTACGCTCGATACCCCGAAATCCAAATTACGAGTTTTTCGAAAACCCGAAATTTACAAATTTAACATGTCTCCTAAATCGTCCTAACTTCTTCCAATAACGCTTAATACGTGCAATACGTTCGTAAACTATAACAATCTATCAATTTCGAGCCCTAAATCTCGACTTTTAAACGAAACCTAACGAAACCCTAATTGTTCAAAACTCCATAAACATCGAAATAAAAGCTCTAAGATTGTAGGTTCATACCTAGAACGTCAATTGGAGGAGAAAACGTAAAGAAAACGGAACGAACGGAGGTCGGATTGGAGGAAAAATGTCGACGGTTCGCGTGAGGGAGGAAGAGAGAAACTCTCTGGTGTTTCGTGAAGAACAGGGTGAAAATGGAGAAGAAATAAAGAGATTTGTCATTTTAAGTTAAAAATTGATTTGGTAAATTACCAAATCGCCCTTTCCCTTGATTTTATATAAGTTTCGTCCTTCGTTTCGTCAATCGGCTAGCAATTTGGCTTCACCAAATTCTCTTATTTCACCAATAAGTCCAATTTATTATTTGGGTTCTAACAAAACTATCCGTTCGCAAAACGGACCTCGTTTACTATTTTTACTAAAACGTCATTCATATTACGAGAAACTTAACTACTCGGAATATAGCGTCAAAACTCCTAAAATTCCCCAAAATTTCTTAAAATTCCTATTAATCGTTAGGATTCTAATGACGTTTCCTTTTCGTAAAACGAGCTTGATTTGACATATTTACCAAAAATGCCAATATATATTATAATATTAATATAATATGTTAAATCCAAAATCCGTACGAGCCGGGTATTACAGCTTGACTCTTCCTGATGCCCTCTCACCATTTCTAAGGAAACCTATTAACAGAATAACCTAATTTAATAAAAAGAACCTTTTACAGATATTTTAAACGCTTACAGTTGGTGGAGCGATCTCACGTGGCGGTTGTGCAGTCAGACATTTCACAGAATCAGTTTTAAAACCTTGTCTCTTTGATACCATGACTGTGACGGCCCGAATTCGGATCCCGATCAGCAGGATCAGAGAGCCAAGCCGTCACTCAGGACGGTTAACGAAAAACGGTGACTACATTTTTTTTTAACATTATACTTTTAAAACATTTACAGTGGGAGAGAAAGTTCTCTGGATTCAAAATCAAATGGGAAAACAGTAAAAAGAGATTCTGGATAACAGTTATAATTGGAAGCAGGAAACAGGAAATATTGGCGGAAGAATGGCGGAAGACTTAGTTTTCAAAAGCAAAATACTGTTGGGCAGTGGATGAAAATTAAAACGGAACGGTGGATGTCATTTAATAAAACAATGAACCAGAATCGGTGGATGTAAATGAGCCAAGGCGGGTGATGCAATTAAATCGGGTGGAAGATGTGAGCTGACGTCAAGCGGAAGATGCATTTGCAAAGACAGAAGTAAGGATGACGTCAGGAGGAAGATTAAAGCTATCGGTGGACTCAGATACGACAAAAGATGAACAGTGTTCAGCGGAAGAGGCTGAGTAAAACTGGGCGGAAGAGGTGGTGACGTCAGCCAGAAGATGGGTGACGTAAATCGGAAGATACAGACAGCAGACGGAATTTGGAGGATGTAAACAGTGGGTGACGTTATCGGAAGAGGAGATGACGTCAGACAGAAGATGCAGGCAGCAGATCATGTCGGATGAGGTGATGACGTCAGCTGGAAGATGGATGACGTCAACCAGAAGACACAGACAGCAGATGAAATCAGATGAGGTGATGACGTCAGCCAGAAGATGAATGACGTCAACCGGAAGACACAGACAGCAGATGAAATCGGATGAGGTGATGTTGTCATCCGGAAGATGGATGACGTCAACCGGAAGACACAGACAGCAGATGAAATCAGATGAGGTGATGACGTTAGCCAGAAGATGGATGACGTCAACCGGAAGACGCAATTTAAAAGGGCAGCGGTTGATGTAGGCAAAAATGAACAGTAACCGGTGGATGTAAATTATAAGGCAACGGTGGATGAAGTTTTAAAGACAAAATTACCAACTTTTAACAGGAATCCATAAAAAACAAAAGTCGTGAAAACAGAAGGTATGAAAGCTTCAAACTTCAGAAAACGATTCAAAACATGATTTTGGACATATCAGGAAAACATGACAGAATTTTAAGGAAACAGATTGCATGGATGGCTCTAAAATCAGAGATAATCCATGCATATCCTAAAGGAAAAAATATTCCAAACAATTCCAGAATACTTCAGAACATAAATTCAACTGTCAAATACAGAGGTTTTAAATACATCAACAACAGAACCTATACATTACAAAATTCCCAGCAGAGTTTTTAAACAAAACACAGGACTATAACAGAGTTTCAAAACAAAACACCAGAATTCCATAAGAGTTTACAGATATGAACTTTACTTTAAAGATTTAAACCTCGAGACAGAAAATTATGTCTGGCTACAGCAACCACCCCCGAGAGCTCGAACCACCAGCCACCTATTCATCAGACTGAGGCACAAAGTCCTCATTTTCGGATTCAGTACTTACATTAGAGAGTTCACCTATGAGCCTAAAGCTCAGTAAGAACATATAAAATGCTGTGATGCATATGCTATGCATGCAGTTTTTCAGAAATTCAGTGACAGTACAGTACATTACGTTTCAGTGACAGTGGGGTATAAGTGGGGCTTATAGGGGAACTGGCGAACAATGGGTGCACTATCAGGCACAACAGTTATACGGTACAGTACAGAAACAGATCTGGGGCCAGTCCCCGTCCCACACTTAACCGATACATTTCAGTCAGATTTTATCTTGTTTAGTTTCAAACAGTGTATAGAAATCGGTTTTGCATGAACTTTCGGTGAAAACGTGTATGCATGAACATTTTCAGTGCCTGAACTTACAATAGCAGACGACAGAAATAACAGAACATACTGTGAAGCAGAAAACAGACAACTCAGAATATAAACTATAACGTTTCTACCCAAAACAACCTGACGGAATTGAAACACCTAGTACCTCTGTGATGTAGGGCCTTAAGGGCCAACCTACAGATATGAACTTACCTGTTTGCTGTAGAGTTGATGTTCTTGATCGTCTCGGTTTCAGTAGTTTGTGAACCTAAAACGTGATTATACGGTCATTACCCTAAACCTCTCAAAAATCAGTAAATAGTGTAGTTAAACTTGTTAACTACCGACGGAAATTACCTTCACTGAAGAAAATAGAAGAATGCAGGAGAAACAAAGTGTGGAACTTATTTTCAGTCGCCTGGAAGAGAAGGATAGAGAGAAGGAAGGGAGGAAGCAGAGAAGTGAAATGAAGATTTCACGTAGGAGGAAGAACTTAGCTTCCTCAACGAGTTGCCAAGTGTCAGTTATCCACTGGCTATCTCCCACCAACTTTAATTTCTCTCCAATTTGCCATTCCATGCATTTCAAACTTAGTGTTTTGCTTAGTTATACATTAGTTTGTTTTCCAACAAAACACATATTGTATTAATATTAAATCAATCCCGCAAAATGATTCGGGAAATAATTACAGCCAAAAGGTCGGGTGCTACACAACCGATTCAACAATGAAAAAATCCCAGAGACTTTAAAGTGTTGACTTCTCTGAAGAAGTGTTGACCAACACGGTCTACAACATTGTCGACCAATTTGGTTTACAACAGTGTCGACTAAGTTATTCAGATTTTTCACAAAAAACACGCAAAGGTCATCAAGGTGTCAACTGATAGGTTTAGTGGTCAACTGGTACACTGTTTATCTAAATACTTCTACAAATAGAGGCAAGCCACAACGTGCAAACTATCAAATAAGAAAATCATAATGAAGTGCTGTCAAAATCACATGCGATTGAAAGTCTTCAACATCTACAATACTCCACCAACTTGAGATTTGATAATTGAAAGAGTGTGATATTATTCATTTGTGCTCAAATTTTCTTCTTTGTATATCCGTGAACAAGTAAAGGGTGACACTCTAAGGAAGAGTTATTATAAAGACTTTGAACTGACAACCGCAAGTTCAATCTAACGAACCAGAAAGTCGAGTTGGGAAATAATTTTCAAGGAAGACCCTTGAAGCGCTGACGTAGGTAAGGTTGGACAAACTGCATTAACAAATTAGTTGCATCTCTCTCTCTCTCTCACGTTTTGATTATTGTTTTTAAAATCTATTACATATTCAACTTACTCAAATTAGTTAAAAGAATACATTACACTTGAGCTTGCAATCAACAAATACTTATTCACGACAAAATTTTAAATAATCTAATTCACCTTCTCTTAGGTTAAATCAATCCTACTTAGTTTTTCCAACCATATAGATTTGATTATTGAGTCCTAATATCAAAAAATAATTTTCATTTTTAAGAGTATTGGTGTAATTTTCTTTATTCACAAGGTCTTGTTTTCTCCTCACACGTAATATAACATAAACAAAATTAAAAGCTAGACCTTAAAACTCTGTATTGAATCGTTATTCCATTATTAATGAATACGCTCAAACCTGTCAATGATTAGGTCGGGCCATATCAATATCACTTATTTAATAGTTTGACAGCAATATTGTGTATAAAGCAATATACCTCATAGTATTACAAGCTAATTTTAATTAATTGAGTTTATGATAGACTAATAACTTAAATAAGTTCTTTAATATATGATTGATTGCTTAGAAAATTAAAAATAAAAGTCAAAAGGAAATTTCAAATTAAAAATATAGTTTATAAATAATTATGATAAATTATCAATAAATAAAAAAATAAATCATATACGTGACTGAAAAAAATAGTCGTAGTTTAAAAATATAATTTAAAAATATATCTGTTTATCCTTACCATAATTATTTTGTAATATATATATTTTAATTTTATAATTTAATCTTTCACTCTCACATTTTGATTATGTATCATTTATTAATTATTGTAGTAAATGTATTATTTCAATTATTTGTTATACTAATAATTAATAAATGGGGAAATATAAAAATTTGATTTTAAAAATATTTAATTGGACGGGTTGCTTTAGTAGTCTACGAACTTCAACGTTCTTTAGGAATCATAACACAAAAACTTTTGGAATCCGGATAAAAGTTAAAAAGAAGGTGAATGGTAACCGAGGGGGTGGCATATAAATTGGTGGGAGATGGTGGGTGGGTTTCAAGAGAGAACCTACAAGCCTGTCTTGCTTGTTTCAATGCGACAAAACTTGGAGATAGCAGAAGTGGAGAGACAGAGGATAAGCAAAATCAAAGGTTACCATGTGAATGCACAATTAAAGATGTCAGTATCTTGCCATATCAAGTCACGATTAGGGATCCGACATGATTTTAGATAATTTCTTTTTTAAACGATTCCTTGATTGTAGATTAATTATCAGGAAATTATTGATTTCGTTATATAAGTAGCATTGTAATATGTAATGATTTGTGTGAAATAAAAATAATTTTCATTCCTTACATGTTATCAGAGTCTTTCTAAGCTCCAAATAGCAATTTTTTCTTTTGTTCAAAATCTTAGTTCTTTTATGCAACATGCCACGCAATGTTTCTACCATCCCATCCTCTTCTCTCAACCGAAATAACCTTATATTGATAACATTGTCCAAAAAGCTCCCAAATTAAATCCATCAAACTATCCTTCATGGTAGGAGTAGACATGGTTCGGGTCGCTCCGGTTATGAGCGAGAATCGGACTGTGCCATTCGGGATTTTAAAAAGCCTACCGAAACATGCCCCAAAAGGAATCGGAATCGGACCGGGACCAAACCGAATCTCTCAAATAATTTTAAATTTTTTTACAATTTTCAAATAATTAGAAATAAATCGAACAAACTCAATCCAACGTCCAAAATTAATACAATGTTTTAAAATCAAAACGTGTAACACCCGGCATTTTTGGCTATATAAATTATCCCTTGAGTTATGGAATGAGATTAAATTGCCATTAATGTTATAAATATTTTATTGGAATTGTGGGACATTTTGTGGAGAAAGAGGATGTCGAGGAAACCGAACTAACGAACCAAATAACAAATCGATTAGATATCAAATCGACGGAGTTCATGTTGAATTGAATAATGACATAAAAACCAAACTAATGTGTAATTAAACAAAACCATTAGTTAGAGATGCATGGAGGAGCAGTTTGGGAAGGAATTAAGGTTGGTGGGAGGGAGCCAATGGTTGGATGCCAAATGTCCAAAACTTGCTGAGAAAACCTACCTTTTATCTTCTCCCCTACGTAAACCTCCATATTCTTCCTCTCCCCTCTGTTTTCTCTCTTCCAAACGACAAACACCCTTCGAAGCTCCTTCGATCTCCTCAGTTTTCTTCTGTTTCTCTGCCTAAGGTAAACATCTGCTAAAGCTAACGAGTTTGAATAAGATAAGACGTGAGTTTTGTAGGAGCTTAAGGTTAAGATAATTTGGAGTGAGCTCACTGTTTTTACATGAAAACACGTTTGTAACATTCAGTTCTATCGAACCAGCTCTCTTTTATTATAAATGGTATACACTTTATTAGACAATAATTAAGTAGGGTTATTGAGTGACTAAACAAGGGTATAAGAGTAAATTGGAAATTTCAAAAGTGGATAACCTATTTAAAGGAAGGGGGTTTAGCGATTTATGTACTGTAGCCGCCACTATTTCATCATTTATTCCTTTTCGATATCCAGCTCAAGCTCAGCGGAGCCCTCGGCGATTCTTCCATCAGATCATTCTTCTATCTAGGTAAGTTTTTCACATTTCTTATATTTTAGCAGTAAGATAGCCGATGGAGTACAATGCGAGGATTTTGAGGATGCTGTAGGTGAGTGTTAGTTTCAGTTTAGTGCAGTATCGGGAATGCATTATGACCTGAGTTCTCAAATTAGTTTCCTTAGGTTTCTGGTTGACTAGGATGAAGTTTAATGAAGGTTTAAATAATGTTTGGTTTATGGATTTATATTTGAGCAAGTTCCTGAGGGAGATTTCAACCAAACTTTCTAGGAGACCAGGTAAGTGAAGTATGCTTGTACATTCGGGCCTACATCACAAAACATTAGGATTTTGTTTACTTGAATGTGTCAGTATGTCATGCATCATATTTTAAAAGTATACGAAAATGAATTTGAATGCATGTTGGCATGGTAAGGAATGAACATAATGAAACAGCTATATGAATCAGATTTACTGTTAAGGGAAGTATTCGCCCCTTAATGAGACAATGATGTCTTCAGTATTGTCTATCGGATGATGTCTTCAGTAAAGCCATCGGATGATGTCTTCAGTAAAGCCATCGGATGATGTCTTCAGTAAAGCCATCGGATGATGTCTTCAGTAAAGCCATTGAATGATGTCTTCAGTATTGTCTATCGGATGATGTCTTCAGTATTGTCTATCGGATGATGTCTTCAGTATTGTCTATCTGATGATGTCTTCAGTATTGTCTATCGGATGATGTCTTCAGTAAAGCCATTGAATGATGTCTTCAGTATTGTCTATCGGATGATGTCTTCAGTATTGTCTATCGGATGATGTCTTCAGTAAAGCCATCGGATGATGTCTTCAGTAAAGCCATTGAATGATGTCTTCAGTAAAGCCATCGGATGATGTCTTCAGTAAAGCCATCGGATGATGTCTTCAGTAAAGCCATCGGATGATGTCTTCAGTAAAGCCATTGAATGATGTCTTCAGTATTGTCTATCGGATGATGTCTTCAGTATTGTCTATCGGATGATGTCTTCAGTAAAGCCATCGGATGATGTCTTCAGTAAAGCCATTGAATGATGTCTTCAGTAAAGCCATTGAATGATGTCTTCAGTAAAGCCATTGAATGATGTCTTCAGTAAAGCCATCGGATGATGTCTTCAGTATTGTCTATCTGATGATGTCTTCAGTAAAGCCATTGAATGATGTCTTCAGTAAAGCCATCGGATGATGTCTTCAGTAAAGCCATTGAATGATGTCTTCAGTAAAGCCATCGGATGATGTCTTCAGTAAAGCCATCGGATGATGTCTTCAGTAAAGCCATCGGATGATGTCTTCAGTAAAGCCATCGGATGATGTCTTCAGTAAAGCCATTGAATGATGTCTTCAGTAAAGCCATCGGATGATGTCTTCAGTATTGTCTATCGGATGATGTCTTCAGTAAAGCCATCGGATGATGTCTTCAGTATTGTCTATCGGATGATGTCTTCAGTAAAGCCATCGGATGATGTCTTCAGTATTGTCTATCTGATGATGTCTTCAGTAAAGCCATTGAATGATGTCTTCAGTATTGTCTATCGGATGATGTCTTCAGTATTGTCTATCGGATGATGTCTTCAGTATTGTCTATCTGATGATGTCTTCAGTATTGTCTATCTGATGATGTCTTCAGTATTGTCTATCGGATGATGTCTTCAGTAAAGCCATCGGATGATGTCTTCAGTAAAGCCATCGGATGATGTCTCAGTATTGTCTATCGGATGATGTCTTCAGTAAAGCCATCGGATGATGTCTTCAGTAAAGCCATCGGATGATGTCTTCAGTAAAGCCATCGGATGATGTCTTCAGTAAAGCCATCGGATGATGTCTTCAGTATAGTTATCGGATGATGTCTTCAGTATAGTTATCGGATGATGTCTTCAGTAAAGCCATCGGATGATGTCTCAGTATTGTCTATCGGATGATGTCTTCAGTAAAGCCATCGGATGATGTCTCAGTATTGTCTATCGGATGATGTCTTCAGTAAAGCCATCGGATGATGTCTTCAGTATTGTCTATCGGATGATGTCTTCAGTATTGTCTATCGGATGATGTCTCAGTATTGTCTATCGGATGATGTCTTCAGTATTGTCTATCGGATGATGTCTCAGTATTGTCTATCGGATGATGTCTTCAGTATAGTTATCGGATGATGTCTTCAGTAAAGCCATCGGATGATGTCTTCAGTATAGTTATCGGATGATGTCTTCAGTATAGTTATCGGATGATGTCTTCAGTAAAGCCATCGGATGATGTCTCAGTATTGTCTATCGGATGATGTCTCAGTATTGTCTATCGGATGATGTCTCAGTATTGTCTATCGGATGATGTCTTCAGTATTGTCTATCGGATGATGTCTTCAGTATAGTTATCGGATGATGTCTTCAGTAAAGCCATCGGATGATGTCTTCAGTAAAGCCATCGGATGATGTCTTCAGTATTGTCTATCGGATGATGTCTCAGTATTGTCTATCGGATGATGTCTTCAGTATTGTCTATCGGATGATGTCTCAGTATTGTCTATCGGATGATGTCTTCAGTATTGTCTATCGGATGATGTCTCAGTATTGTCTATCGGATGATGTCTTCAGTAAAGCCATCGGATGATGTCTCAGTATTGTCTATCGGATGATGTCTTCAGTAAAGCCATCGGATGATGTCTTCAGTAAAGCCATCGGATGATGTCTTCAGTATTGTCTATCGGATGATGTCTCAGTATTGTCTATCGGATGATGTCTTCAGTAAAGCCATCGGATGATGTCTCAGTATTGTCTATCGGATGATGTCTCAGTATTGTCTATCGGATGATGTCTCAGTATTGTCTATCGGATGATGTCTCAGTATTGTCTATCGGATGATGTCTTCAGTAAAGCCATCGGATGATGTCTTCAGTATTGTCTATCTGATGATGTCTTCAGTAAAGCCATCGGATGATGTCTCAGTATTGTCTATCGGATGATGTCTTCAGTAAAGCCATCGGTCTATCGGATGATGTCTTCAGTAAAGCCATTGAATGATGTCTTCAGTATTGTCTATCGGATAATGTCTTCAGTAAAGCCATCAGATGATGTCTTCAGTATAGTTATCGGATGATGTCTTCCGTAAAGCAATCAGATGATTTCTTCAGTATAGTCTTCGGATGATGTCTTCAGTAAAGCCATCGGATGATGTCTTCGGTATTGTTTATAGGATGATGTCTTCAGTGGAAGTCACCGGATGATGTAGTATAAGTTTTGTCGTTTAGTGACCGGTGGATGTCGTGTATTAGACTTACTGGAAGATGAAGTGGAAGTTTTGTCGTTTTGTCACCGGAAGGAGCCTTCTGTTATCTGTTTCAGCCTCTTCCGTTGACTTGGTTTAGCGACAGATGCGTTTGACTTTTGCAACTTTCAAAGTATTCCGCGATTTAAACCTTTATTTCTTTTGACCGATTACTCCTTAACATCTCAACCGATTATTCAAGCATTGTCCTATAGTTTTGTTTAACTCTATTTTCCTCAAATGATTTCCGCTGCAATTCTTTAAATGTTTTGAGGTTTTAGAAAATGTCAAATTTTGACTTTCGAGCGAAGTTTTAAATTTGGTCCAAAATTTTTCTTAGTTACGTTCGGGTTTATGAGTAACAAACTGGGTTTGGGAAACTTGGGGCGTTACAACGTTGGTTTTTTTCTAAAGGTTTGAATGGAGTTTGAAGCTTATTCTACTAAGTTATTAGTTAGCATTTGCAGCTTGTTAATTTCCCTCTTCGTGCACGTCATAGGTCCGTGCATCACCAAGGCAACACGTTCAAGACTCTCAACTCTGCAGCAAACAGGTAAGTTCATATCCGTAGGTTGGCCCTTAAGGCCCTACATCACAGAGGTACTAGGTTTTCATTTCTGTCGGGTTGTTTCGGGTAGAAAAGTTAGAGTTACGTTCTGAGTTATCTGCTTTTTCCTTATGTTCTGCTGTTTTATTCCTGTTGTCTGCTGTTTTAAGTTCAAGCACTGTAAATGCTCATGCATACACAATTTCCCCGAAAGACATACAAAAGTTTTACGTGCACACGATTTGAGGTTAAGAAAGTTAAAATGTATATTTAAAGTACGGTTAAGTGTGGGACGGGGACTGGCATCCTGTTCTTGTCCTTCTCTGGGACTCTTGTAAAATTATCCCTGCCAAGGATACCCTGTACCTTGTCCTTCCCTGGGACCCAACAAAATTACTAACCAGCGTCATGTCCTGTTATGTCAAGTATGTATGTGCGCTAGTTCCTCTATAAGCCCCACTTATACCTCCCTTTCTAGTAAAATGTAATGTAATGTTCATGTATTCGAAAAAGTTCATGCATAGCATATGCATCACTGCATTTTTATATGTTCTTACTGAGCTCTAGGCTTATAGTTGAACTCTTTGTTGTAGGTACGGATCCCGTGGATGAGGATTTTGTGCTTCAGGCCGACGAATAGGTGGTTGGTGGCACGAGCTTGCGGTTGGTTGCTGCAGTCAGACAAATGTTATTCCTGTGAGGATGTGTTTTCTGAAGTTATGTCAAGTTCTGTATCTCCTTTTGAAGTTTTAAAACATTTGAAGTGTAGGTTCAGTTCTGTAGGTTCAGTCCTGTATTGATGTCTAAAAACCTCTGTATTTGATAGTTGTATATATGTTTTGAAATGTGTTGAAATATTCTGGAACTGCCTTGAGTTCTCTCTATAGGTTGTGCATGGATGGTCTCGAATTCTAGAGCTATCCATGCAGTTTGTTTTCTTGAATCTGTCATTTGTAAAGCATGTATTGCAACTTTGTTTTGAATCGGGTTTTGAAGGTCTGAAACTTTCATGCCTTCTGTTTTATGTTCCCTGCTTATACGTCTTCCTGTCAAAAGTTGGTCAAATTCTGCCTTTAAAACTACATCTTCCGATTACATCTACTGCTGCCCGTTTAAAAATCACATCCACCGGTGAACTCATTCCTGTCTGTAGTTCACATCCACCGGTGAACTCATTTCTGTCTGTAGTTCACCTCTACCGGTGAACAGTGCATTTCTGCCTGCATCCACCGCTGCCTTTAAAATTTCATCTTCCGCCTGACGTCATCCATATCTTCCGCCTGACGTCATCTGCCCACATCTTTCGCCCAGTTATTTACATATTCTGCCTGACGTCATCCACATCTTCCGCTGTTTACTGTTCACTTTTGTCTTATTCACATCCACCGCTAGTCTATATCACCCACCCAGTTTACTTGCATTTTCTGCTTCGTCTACTGCCTACGTCTTCCGCCGCATTTTATTTACTCCTTCGACCATAGATCACCCGATTCCGGTATTCACTATAGCATTTCTTTCAATATGTTTTTCAGTTTATATTTCTGATTTATTTTCACTGCATGTATTTTATCACGTCGTTCTCTGCATGCCCTTCGTCCATCCAGTCATTTATTTAAATGTTCCAAGTATTCTGATTTCCTTCTATAATTCATTTTGCAGTTCGGTTTAACTGTTTTACCGTTTAGCTCCAAGTTTTAAAATCCAGAGAAAGTTCTCTCTCTCTCTGTAATGCTTTTAAGGGTTTGCTCTTAAAGGTTTAGTCTGCTCTGTTTATAAAAAAAATAATATATGTCCCGTTCTCTATTAAATATCATGGAGTGATGGCTCCTCGCCCCCGATCGGGTCTTGGGTCGTCACAAAAATGGTATCAGAGCCGCCAGGTTTTAAAAGCGGTTCTGGATAAATGTCTGGTTGTGCAACCTGCCACGAGAGATCGCTCCACCAACTGTAAGTGTTTAAGTTCCCGTACAAGTTCTGTTTGTTAAATTTGATTATTGTTTATAGGATTTTCCTAGTATAGATTGAGGACGGTACAGGGAAGATGAAGAGAGGGATTTTAGTATCCGACAATTAACGGAGCTTGTTGCTCGTCATTCCTGACAATTTGAAATGTTCATGATCGGGAGAGAGTTTTGGAATTCGAGCTCGATTACTTCGGAAGACCACAAAGGTGAAAATTTTAGACGACTTCAACCTCCCACATTCGAAGGGCGACTTACGAATCCAGTCCATGCTGAGGAGTGGGTTCGAACCATGGGAAATTTGTTTGACCTTGCTAAGGTGAAGGACATGGAGAAGGTCTCTTATGCCGTGTTATATCTCGAGCGTGACGCGAAACTTTGGTGGGACGTCGTCCAGACCATTATTAATGTGGGGGAGATGTTGTGGGGATCCTTCAAGAAGTTGTTTTGTGAATAATACTTCTACAATGCTATGTGGGAAAGTAAGGTATCAGAATTTACCCAGCTTCGACAGACAGGTTCGGTAGCAGACTATGTAAGAGAGTTCGAAGCGCTAACTCGTTTTGCCAGTCATCTAGTGAGGAAGAATGAAAGTAAAATCTACCATTTCGTACAAGGATTAAAGGAAGAAATTTATAGAGGAGTGAAGATGTCTGGAGTTCAGGACCGACCATATACGGAGGTGGTTGTCAAAACTTTTGAGGTAGAAGATGAAGAATTTAAGAACAAAAATCAAAGGGCGTACATTGAGAGGTCCATTAAGGGATTTCAACCACAGCAATAGCAGAACCGGGGCGTGAAGAGGCCTAAAGAAATAGCTGCTAACCTAGATAAGGAAAAGATGCCACAGGGAGCTCCTCAACTATTTGTGTGCCCGCGTTGCCAGCAATATCACAGGGGGGAATGCAGGCCCCTCACCGGCCATTATTTTCGATGTGGCAAGAAGGGTCATCAATCTGGGATTGCCCTATGCCAGATAGGTAGCCCAACCGTGCTGCGCCAAGGGTGTCCGCTATGATAGAAGACGACGACGATGACGACGCACAGCATACAACAATCACAGGTACAATTTTTGATATGTAATGCACCTGTATATACCCTGTTAGACACGGGGGCCACACAATTGCTTGTGGTAATGGACTGCGTAATTAGGCAAAAGTTGTGTATTGTGTAGTCAGGTCAACCCTGCTGTGTCATGCCACCGTCTGGAGTGTTTATGCACTCTGAGCGGGTGGTGCAGGGCAATGTAGTGTTAGTAGGAGACCAGAAATTATATGCCAATCACATATCGTTATCGGTATGAAAGGAGACGATGTAATTCTGGGTATGGACTGACTGTTTAAACAACATGCCACCATCAATTGCAGGTTCGGGCTAGTGTCTTTAAGCGCTCGAACGTGGAGGAGTTCTCCTATCAGGCTATGCCAGAGACGCGCACTATGCCTGTGGTATCCTCCTTAGAGGCTCAAAAACTGATGACTCCAGGATATTTCGGTAGTCTGAAACTTTTCGTGAGGCTCACGGTAGAAAGTACGAGTCTCCCTTGCAGTAGGACAAAGTTGGAGAAGCCAGACTGGAAGTCAGACTGATCGGCTCTGAGTTATTACGACAGATGTCTGAAATAGTGGCTACTATCAGACAATGGGTTGGTACTGCTTGTCGACGGAAAAGTTATGCGGATCAGAGGAGAAAAAACGTAGATTTCACTGGAGGCGACAAAGTAGTCCTGAAGGTGTCACCTCTCGAGGGCGTGATGAGGTTTGGTTGGAGTGGGAAAGCTCAGTCCAAGGTGGTCGGGCCATTTCCCATCTCGAAGAGGATTGGAAGCACAGCTTACAGACTGCGGCTGCCAGCGTCTATGAGTGGAGTCCACAAAGTTTTTTCAAGTTTCAATGTTGAAAAAGATGCGTGCGAGACCCTACTCAGATCGTGGAACTGGTGGACTTAGATATCCAGCTAACGCTGACACACGAAGGAAGGCTCGTGAAGATTTTTGATTCTTCGATAAAAGTATTGCGCAACAGGGTGATCCCGTTGGTGAAGGTCTTATGGCGCAACCATAACACGGAGGAAGCCACTTGGGATGGACGACATGATGTAAAACACAGTAATCCTGAACTAGTTGTTTGAGCAAATTTTGGGGACCAAAATTCTTTTAGGGTGGGTAGAATGTAACACTCGGCATTTTTGGATGTATAAATTATCCCTTGAGTTATGGAATGGGATTAAATTGCCATTAATGTTCTAAATATTTTATTCGAATTGTAGAACGTTTTGTGGAGAAAGAGGATGTCGAGGAAACCGAACTGACGAACCAAATAACAAATTGATTAGAAATCAAATCGACGGAGTTCATGTTGAATTGAATAATGGCATAAAAACCAAACTAATGTGTAATTAAACAAAACCATTAGTTAGAGATGCATGGAGGGGCAATTTGGGAAGGAATTAAGGTTGGTGGGAGGGAGCCAATGGTTGGATGCCAAATGTCCAAAACTTGCTGAGAAAACCTACCTCTTATCTTCTCCTTTACGTAAACCTCCATATTCTTCCTCTCCCCTCTGTTTTCTCTCTTCCAGACGACAAACACCCTTCGAAGCTCCTTCGATCTCCTCAATTTTCTTCTGTTTCTCTGCCTAAGGTAAACATTTGCTAAAGCTAATGAGTTTGAATAAGTTAAGACGTGAGTTTTGTTGGAGCTTAAGGTTACGATAATTTGGAGTGAGCTTACTGTTTTTTCATGAAAACACATTGGTTTGTTTTCTAACGGTTTGAATGGAGTTTGAAGCTTATTCTACTAAGTTATTAGTTAGAATTTGCAGATTGTTAATTTCCCTGTTCGTCCACGTCATAGGCCCGTGCATCACCAAGGCAACACGTTCAAGACTCTCAACTCTGCAGCAAACAGGTAAGTTCATATCCGTAGGTTGGCCCTTAAGGCCCTACATCACAGAGGTACTAGGTTTTCATTTCTATCGGGTTGGTTCGGGTAGAAAAGTTAGAGTTACGTTCTGAGTTATCTGCTTTTTCCTTATGTTATGCTATTTTATTCTTGTTGTCTGCTGTTTTAAGTTCAAGCATTGTAAATGCTCATGTATACACGATTTTCCCGAAAGACATGCAAAAGTTTTCTGTGCACACGATTTGAGGTTAAGAAAGTTAAAATGTATATGTAAAGTACGGTTAAGTGTGGGACGGGGACTGGCATCCGGTTCTTGTCCTTCTCTGGGACTCCTGTAAAATTATCCTTGTCAAGGATACCCTGTACCTTGTCCTTCCTTGGGACCCGACAAAATTAATAACCAGTGTCATGTCCTGTTATGGCAAGTATGTATGTGCGCCAGTTCCTCTATAAGCCCCACTTATACCTCCCTTTCTAGTAAAATGTAATGTAATGTTCATGTATTCGAAAAAGTTCATGCATAGCATATGCATCACTGCATTTTTATATGTTCTTACTGAGCTCTAGGCTCATAGTTGAACTCTTTGTTGTAGGTACGGATCCCGTGGATGAGGATTTTGTGCCTCAGGCCGACGAATAGGTGGTTGGTGGCACGAGCTTGCGGGGGTGGTTGCTACAGTCAAACAAATGTTATTCCTGTAAGGATGTGTTTTCTGAAGTTATGTCAAGTTCTGTATCTCCTTTTGAAGTTTTAAAACATTTGAAGTGTAGGTTCAGTTCTGTAGGTTCAGTCCTGTATTGATGTCTAAAAACCTCTGTATTTGACAGTTGTATATATGTTTTGAAATGTGTTGAAATATTCTGGAACTGCCTTGAGTTCTCTCTATAGGTTGTGCATGGATGGTCTCGAATTCTAGAGCTATCCATGCAGTTTGTTTTCTTGAATCTGTCATTTGTAAAGCATGTATTGCAACTTTGTTTTGAATCGGGTTTTGAAGGTCTGAAACTTTCATGTCTTCTGTTTTATGTTCCCTGCTTATACGTCTTCCTTTAAAACTACATCTTCCGATTACATCTACCGCTACCCGTTTAAAAATCACATTCACCGGTGAACTCATTTATGTCTGTAGTTCACATCCACCGGTGAACTCATTTCTGTCTATAGTTCACATCCACCAGTGAACTCATTTCTGTCTGTAGTTCACATCCACTGGTGAATTCATTTCTGTCTGTAGTTCACCTCTACCGGTGAACAGTGCATTTCTGCCTGCATCCACCGCTGCCTTTAAAATTTCATCTTCTGCCTGACGTCATCCATATCTTTCGCCTGACGTCATCTGCCCACATCTTCCACCCAGTTATTTACATCTTCTGCCTGACGTCATCCACATCTTCCGCCTGACGTCATCTGTTTTACTTCTACCACTGTTTACTGTTCACTTTTGTCTTATTCGCATCCACTGCTAGTCTATATCGCCCGCCCAGTTTACTTGCATTTTCTGCTTCGTCTACTGCCTATGTCTTCTGCCCCGTTTTATTTACTCCTTCGGCCATAGATCACCCGATTCTGGTATTCACTGTAGCCTTTCTTTCAATATGTCTTTCAGTTTATATTTCTCATTTATTTTCACTGCGTGTATTTTATCACGTCGTTCTCTGCATGCCCGTCGTCCATCCATTCTTTTATTTAAATGTTCCAAGTATTCTGATTTCCTTCTGTAATTCATTCTGTAGTCCGGTTTAACTGTTTTACCGTTTAGCTCCCAGTTTTCAAATCCAAAGAAAGTTCTCTCTCTCTATAATACTTTTAAGGGTTTGCTCTTAAAGGTTTAGTCTGCTCTGTTTATCAAAAAAAAAAATATATACGTCCCATTCTCTGTTAAATGTCACAGAGTGATGGCTCTTCGCCCCCGATCGGGTCTGGGGTCGTCACAAAACGAAATAGTAAATCGAATTCAACTATCTACCTAAACAGTAAATCAACGACAAACTACACAGTAAATCAACCTACACACTACAACAGGGACAAAAAATATGCTGAATAGAATAGTAATAGCTGAATAGAACAACAAAAAATAAACGCTCTTACCGAACTACCGTCGAGCATTGGCCTAAGGTGGAGCACGTCGCTGTCTGTTGCGCAAAATCTAGAGGTGCAGTGCGAGGGTTCCAGAAAGGCGCAGTGCTTTGATTCAAGGCTATTGTGGAATGCTGAGTTCAGTCACTGACGCTGACTGTTGAGTGTTGAGAGACAGGAGTGAACAGGGACTGCTAAGTGCTGAGAGACGTGAGTGAGGACTCGACCGAGCCCTGATTTTGATTTAAAAATCAGGGCAAAAGAATGGTTCGCACGAGATCTTGGGGTTTCAGTATCTGAATTATGGACCGGACCATGTCCCACGGTCTTTGTAGTTTCAGAACCGGTCCCAGACTGTGAAACTTGCAAAATCGACCGAAATTGGATCGAATCGTTCAGTCTGGTCCTGTAACAATGTAGGGTTTCAGATTGTTATTTTTTTAAATTCAATTTGGAAATAAATCAAAATTTCATATCTTTCCTAAAAATCAGTGGAATATCAAACAAAATAAAAATTCGGAATGAACCTAGACCTAATGAGGAGAAGTGTTCAGAATCAACTAAACAAATCACTCCTCTGGAAATCCAGCGTTGTTCAGATGACAACCCGATTGAATCTGGACCTTCCAGAGGGAGTGTTTAGAGTCTGGAAATCAGGCACAGATCTGATAACAATAGAAAAATCCGAGCTGATCTGTTACAGAGTCAGATTTCTCGAAAGGGTGTTGGGGGGTGAGCTTTCCCTATAAATAGAGCTTTCGGTGGAGGAGGAGACTCACACCAAAGCTCTCCTCTCCCTCTCGAGTTTTCAGTTAGAAGACTTACCTCAATTCGCAGCTCCGACCATCGCAGCTAGTGCTTCGACGAAGTTCTCCTCTCTGACAGCCGAGCTTCGACGAAGCTCCCTTGACCTCAGTCGACGACCCATCGTAGTAAGTCCCTCCCTCTCTCTCTGTTTTTCCCTCTGTCGTGCCCTCTCTCACTCTCCCTCTCTGATATGCTCTCTCTCTCTCTCTCTCAGCAGAAATCGCGAAGAAGAAAGCAGTGATTCAGTTTTAAGGAAAAACTGAACCGATTCACTTATTTCAATCCAGACCGAACCAAACCAGCAGTGAACCAACCCAACCCGACACTGTTCATCCGACCAGAACCGAACCGGTACTGTTCACTGACCCAACTCGACCCAGCCCAGCACTATTCACCCGAACTGGATCTGAACCAAATTTTGACTCGAATCAGACCGGACCGATCCAAGATTTAAACGGTAAGAAATTTTTGCCTAAATTTGTCTAAAGTTGGAATAATTTAAGTGAGATTTTAACATTGATATCCGAATTAGGCAGGAAAAATTTTGGAACTATTCGATTCAATCCAGATCAATCCAACCGATCCGATCCGACCTAAGATTTCAACGTAAGGAATTTCTGCTCAAATTTCTTTGAAATTAGATTATTAAGTAGAATTTTAATACCAAAGATTTTATTTGAGCAGGATATTATTTTGGAATTTTTGGATATCCCGATATACATATATTGCTCAGAATCCAAGTAAGTGTAAATATAATGTTTTGACTACAACCCTACATCACATGATAGATATTACTTTCTTTATTATTGTTTTAAGGTATCACACATTTTCGATGGTTGAGCACATATATTAGAGCATCGGTATAGAAATAATTAAAAAATAAAATGAATAGGACATTTGCATGTGTATGAAAAAGTAAAAGGGAATTGACAATAAATACGTGATAGCAAAAGTTTGATCGTTAAAAGTAAAAGTAAAAGAGGATGAAACCAGAGATGACTAAGTCTTAAAAGAAGGTTGACTTTCAACCAGTATATAACTGTTAATAAGATTCGGTAAAAGTAAAGTTTTGTAACTTGCACGTATTTCCACTTACTGAGATTTCTCATAGTTTTTAACTTATGATGTAGGTGAATTTTTATCTGAGGAAGAACTAGCTGCAATTGAGAACCCTCCAGTGGCAAACGAGCATACAGAAGAAGAAGATATTGTTGAGTTCGAAGAAAATGATTTAAATTAGTATGCTTTAGTTTTTCAAACAATAATTAAAGTTTTATTTCAATTTAAGATTTTGAATAATTATGTTAAATTTGATTGTTAAATAAGGTTTTATAAAATTGTTTTAAATATGCAATTATTTCAAGTTTTCGACAAATTTATTATATTCTGATAAAACTTATGCACATTTAAGAATTTTCAGTTATTATGTTTTTAATATTATGAAAATAAGATTTTAACGTTCGATTTTAAATCAATTTTGGAAAAAATTTTAGGGTTTTCAAAATTAAGGTTTCAAATTGAGGATTTTTAAATTGGGGCGTTACAGGTCCAGTTCCCGTTCCTGGTCCGGTCCTGCCTACTCCTACTTCATGGCATGCTCAATTTCAATAATTGTTTTCTTGGCTATAATCTTCTTGGTTTTTTGGATGGAAAGATATATGTCATGTGATAACTTCAACAATAGTACTAGAGGTAAATGAATTAATTAAATTTAAATTGTGTATTTTATCAATAGGGAAAAAAATTTCAGTTACAACCTTCCTTCTCTTTCCTTAACAGTAGCCATTAATTGTGGCTTTCGGGCCAATAAATTTGAGTTTGTCAATCTACGAGAAGGAGCTAGTCGCTCTATATCCAACCGTGGCACCATTACTTAGAAGGTAATAAGTTTATTTTTTGTAAGGATCAATAAACCTTAAAATTTTTACTAGAACATAAGTTAATAACACCTCTTCAACAACGTTGGTTAACCAAACTTCTAGGGTTAAACTATGAGATTTAGTATAAATATGGCAAATATAATGTTGTGGCAGACGCTTTATCTATGAAGGGTCAAGAAGACGAGGAATGTTTTGTTGTAAGTATTATGATTGCCCTTTGGATTCAGGAAGTGGAAGTGACCTATATGACAGTTCCAACTACACAATCTATTATACAACAAAACATTACTAATGCACCACGAGATTCTGATAATAAGTTCTTCAATGACCTTTTTTATTTTAAGGGTCGAGTCTTCATTGGCGAGGGAGGAAATATTTGGAAAATAGATTATATAATCTATTCATGACTCTCAGGAAGGTTGTCATGGCATTCACATTTCTCTAACTTGAGCCAAACTCTATTTTTATTGGCCGAGGACATCTGCGACATTGTTTTGCAGTGTGAGATTTGCCAAAGGTACAAAGGTGAACTTACTCTCTATCCAGTTTATTACAACCATTTCCCGAGTTTCCATGGCGTGACATTGTTATGGACTTTATCAAAAGTCTACCAAATTCTTAAAGGAAGATTTGTATTATGGTGGTGATCAACAGGTTTACAAATTATGCCATTTTGTGGCTGTAAACACCTTTTTTTCTACTTCTCAAATTGGACAAAATTTTCTTAACCACTGAAATTACATGGTAGTCCACGAAGCATTACGTTGGATAGGGATAAAACTTTTACTAGTAAATTTTGGCAAGAGTTATTGATGAGAACCACTAGTATTAAGAATTCGAGACCCTTCAACAATGCGAAACTAAAGACATGGATCGTCTTTGAATGAAGTATGAGAAACTTGACCTCAATCGAACTTTGTTGAAAAAATCAAAGTTATCAAGCAAAGGAGCTTGACCCTAATCGAACTTTTGGTTAGAACCAAATCTATCAAATTGATCTTCCAAGTTTTTAGCTTGAAGAAGCCTAGTTATTCACAAAGAACCAAAGAGAAAATTCTAACAAAACTTTATGATATTTCTTATTGATTTTTGCATAGTTAATGCCTTTAAATAGGCTACAAACAATAATTAAAATATCTCTACAGAAATGCGAAATCTAAAGATTTGGAAAAATTTTGAAAACAAAAAACAAAATTTTAACAAAACTAATAAAAGGAAATTCGACTTCCATTTAAATCAATCCAATGCGCGTGAATCAATCTAATCCACGTGAATCTTTATCTCTCTCCAATCTGTGTAAATATTTATCTTTTTCAAATCAACTTGAATCTGCATGCATCTCTCTTCAATCTGTTAAAACTAGTGGGGGCCACCTCCATGCATCATAACTCTTTTTTTGCCAATTACATGGGGCCCACTTGCATGCTACGTAACTCTTTATTTTAATTGTCTTTTGCATGTATTTCCTCCAACACATCTTTTTGACTTCTACTTGTAATTTGTCAATAAAAAATTATTATTTTACACTTTCAAAGGCATCACTTCTTTTGAATAAATCCTTACCCATGCCTAAAAAATCTTAAATTGAAGTTTTAATTTTTGACTTTCCTTGGTTCCTATCACTTATTCAAGTTATTGGGTGTCAAGCTTCAATTAAGATCGGCTTATGAAACTCAATCGGACAGCAAATACGAATGGCTCAACCAATCCTTAGAGATGTATCTGTAGCACCCAGTTCTATTGAATCAAAAATTTAAATTATTATTAATAATGTACTTTTATAGAAGGGTTGGGGGAGTTATTGATTAGGTTAATAAATGACTAGGCAAGGGCAGAAAAGTAATTGAAAATTTAAAAAAAATGGATAATGTATTTAAGGTTAGTGATTTGGGGTTTAGTGCTCGGTAGCCGCCACTAATTCCCTCATTTCTCTCTCGGCCTTCAGCTCTTCAACAGAAAACCTTCGGGCAATTTTCTTCTTACTCGATTCTCCTTCAACCTAGGTAAGCTCTCTTAGTTTGTCTGTGATTTTAACAATTAGATAGCTGAGGGTGTACAATGTGTGAAGTTTCGAGGAATACTATGAGTGAGTTGAGTTCGGGTTTAGTATTGAATCGGAAATGCACAATGAACTAAGCTTCCAAACTAGTTTCTCTAGATTCCTGAATAGATTAGACTGAGGCTTCGTAGAAATCTAATTGATATCCTTTCTATGACTTAGGTGAGCAAACTTCTGAAGTAGTTTGAAACCGAGCATTTCAAGGAGAGCCAAGTAAGTAAAGTATTGCTTGCGCCTTCGGGCCTGCATCACAAGATAGTAGGGTTTGTGCGTGTTTGTGAACATTTATTTTCAGCATGATATACATCATATTTCAAAGGTACACGAAAATGAATTTGAATGCATATTGGTATGGTAAGGATTGAACATATTGAAACAGCTAAACGAATCAGCTTACTGTGAAGGAACTAATCCAACCCTTAATGCGACAGTGGATATTTAGAATTTGGGGAGTTATCCAACTCCCAATTTCACAGGGGGATCTGAACAGTGAATCAGCTTTACTGTTAAGGGAACTAATCCAACCCTTAATGAGACAGTGGATATTTATACTTTGGGAGAGTTGATCCATCTCCCAATTTCACAGGGGGAGCTGAACGAACGACGCATGAACAACTGAGAGGAGAAAGTAGAAATTGCATGGTTAGGAATTCATGTTCATCATTCATTCCTTTTTCATCATCGCTTTGCTTAATTAGATTAGGTTAATAGATGAGTTTTGTGATGTAGGTGAAGAAGTACCGCAGGTGATGTCTCTGTTCATGAGGAGTAGGCTGGTTGGAGGAGCACATTCATAGCCTCGGCCTGGTAAACTGATGAGGCGGTTAACTGTGTCATGCTATGGTGCGGGTTTAGTTGATAATGCTTAATTTGAGTATGATGAGTTTTCATGACAGTAGAGATTTTAATATTTTGACTATTTTTTGAGTTTACTGATACTAGAGATCTGAGAGTTTTAAATATTGGTTTTACTGGTGTTTGAACATTACAATGTGAGTTGTTTCTGATGGTCTTGATGAGTAAGTAAATTCCTTTCTGAGTTAGTTTTTGGTGTATGTATAGCGAAATCAGTTGGAATGTCCGCTCTTAATCCTTAAGAAAAGTCATCGGATGATGTAGGTAAATTCTATCGGAAGATGCCTTAAGAAAAGTCATCGGATGATGTAGGTAAATTCTATCGGAAGATGCCTTAAGAAAAGTCATCGGATGATGTAGGTAAATTCTATCGGAAGATGCCTTAAGAAAAGTCATCGGATGATGTAGGTAAATTCTATCGGAAGATGCCTTAAGAAAAGTCATCGGATGATGTAGGTAAATTCTATCGGAAGATGCCTTAAGAAAAGTCATCGGATGATGTAGGTAAATTCTATCGGAAGATGCCTTAAGAAAAGTCATCGGATGATGTAGGTAAATTCTATCGGAAGATGCCTTAAGAAAAGTCATCGGATGATGTAGGTAAATTCTATCGGAAGATGCCTTAAGAAAAGTCATCGGATGATGTAGGTAAATTCTATCGGAAGATGCCTTAAGAAAAGTCATCGGATGATGTAGGTAAATTCTATCGGAAGATGCCTTAAGAAAAGTCATCGGATGATGTAGGTAAATTCTATCGGAAGATGCCTTAAGAAAAGTCATCGGATGATGTAGGTAAATTCTATCGGAAGATGCCTTAAGAAAAGTCATCGGATGATGTAGGTAAATTCTATCGGAAGATGCCTTAAGAAAAGTCATCGGATGATGTAGGTAAATTCTATCGGAAGATGCCTTAAGAAAAGTCATCGGATGATGTAGGTAAATTCTATCGGAAGATGCCTTAAGAAAAGTCATCGGATGATGTAGGTAAATTCTATCGGAAGATGCCTTAAGAAAAGTCATCGGATGATGTAGGTAAATTCTATCGGAAGATGCCTTAAGAAAAGTCATCGGATGATGTAGGTAAATTCTATCGGAAGATGCCTTAAGAAAAGTCATCGGATGATGTAGGTAAATTCTATCGGAAGATGCCTTAAGAAAAGTCATCGGATGATGTAGGTAAATTCTATCGGAAGATGCCTTAAGAAAAGTCATCGGATGATGTAGGTAAATTCTATCGGAAGATGCCTTAAGAAAAGTCATCGGATGATGTAGGTAAATTCTATCGGAAGATGCCTTAAGAAAAGTCATCGGATGATGTAGGTAAATTCTATCGGAAGATGCCTTAAGAAAAGTCATCGGATGATGTAGGTAAATTCTATCGGAAGATGCCTTAAGAAAAGTCATCGGATGATGTAGGTAAATTCTATCGGAAGATGCCTTAAGAAAAGTCATCGGATGATGTAGGTAAATTCTATCGGAAGATGCCTTAAGAAAAGTCATCGGATGATGTAGGTAAATTCTATCGGAAGATGCCTTAAGAAAAGTCATCGGATGATGTAGGTAAATTCTATCGGAAGATGCCTTAAGAAAAGTCATCGGATGATGTAGGTAAATTCTATCGGAAGATGCCTTAAGAAAAGTCATCGGATGATGTAGGTAAATTCTATCGGAAGATGCCTTAAGAAAAGTCATCGGATGATGTAGGTAAATTCTATCGGAAGATGCCTTAAGAAAAGTCCTGGAAGATTTAGGATTTGCCCTACCGGTTATGAGTGAGTACTATGTTTGACGTTTAGTGATCGGCGTATGCAGTTTTACTCAATCGAAAGGTGTAGGCCAAAGTCTACCGGATGATGTCTCAGTAAACTCATCGGCAGATGTGTGCTGACGTCATCGGTAGATGTAGGAAGATTTTTTGTGTATAGTCATCGGAGGATGTAGAGTGTATTTTGTCGTTTTGCGACTCGGTTGATGTCTTTGGCTGACGTCATCGGCAGAACCTTCAATCTTCTGTTTCTGCTTCTTCTGTTGACTTTATCAATCGGCAGATGAGTTTGACTTCTGTAACTTCTCTAGTATTCCGCTGTTTAAACTTAATTTTCTATTTGCCGATTGTTTCTTAACAATTCAACAGCATTTCGTAGTTTTGTATAACTTCATTGTTGTTCAAATGATTTCCGCTGCAAGCATTTAAATGTTTTGAAGTTTCTTTTCCAAAAAAAAAAATGTTAAATTTAGACTTTCGAGAGAGTTTTAAATTTAGTCCAAGGTTTCTTAGTTGTGTACGGCTTATGAGTAACAAACCGGGTTCAGATAATTCAGGGCGTTACAGTGTGGTATCAGAGACATTCAGTTAAACCGTTCAAAAGATCACTCATCAGTGCCATTCGTTGCATGGAAGTACTTCAACAACTGTAAGTGTTTATGTTAGTTCAGTTATTAGATATTTATGAAAATAGTTAACCCTGTGTAGGAATATAGCAAAAATGTCCAGACGGCCGGGAAGGCCAAGAGTGCAGAGAGAGACACCAACTCCGGGAAGCACAGAAGATTCTAGTGTAATCGGACAGTTGACAGATCTAGTGCGACAGCAGGCAGAATTAATGCGCCAGCAATCCGATCAGCTAGGAGTACTGCTGAACCGAGAGGTACAAGGAAGTGCCAACTCGGGTTCTAGCAATGAGCATTCCGGGGATAGATTCTGGAGACTAAGACCACCCACGTTTGATGGTCAGTCATCTGATCCTGTTGTGGCTGAAGGGTGGCTTAGAAAGATAGAGAGTATGTTTAGGTGCGCCAGCATTGGAGAAGGAGATAAGGTCACGTTGGCAACATTTCACTTGGCTGGTGAAGCTCAACTCTGGTGGGAGACAATGGAGACCACCACCGACGTTTTAGCAATGCCCTGGTCACGATTCAAGGACATTTTCTATGAGAAGTATTTCAACAGCACAGTCCAGACCGCGAAGAAGTTAGAGTTTCTGAACCTGAAGCAGACCGGGTCTGTGGCCTAGTATAGTAGGCAGTTCGAGTCCCTGTCTAGGTTTGCTGGGCATTTTGCTCACAAGGACGAGGATAAGGTGTTCAAATTTATGCATGGACTGAAGCCAGAAATTTACTGAGGGGTTAAATTCTGTGGTATTAAGGGCTTGACCTTCAGTGAGGTTGTGTCCACTGCCCTGGAAGTGGAAGAAGCTGAAGGAAAGTGTGCTAGACCAAAGGAGGTCCCACAAAGGTTTAACCAGCCACACCAGCAAAGAGGAACGAAGAGGCCAAGTGAAGGCCAAAATAGCCAAGGAGTAGGGGGAAGGTACAGAATGTCAGGTAATTTTCCCAGTGTCCTAAGTGTTTGAAGAACCATCCGGGGGAATGCAGACTGGGCCTTGGAAAGTGTTTCAACAGTGAGAAGGTTGGACACACGTTCAAGGAGTGCTCGAAGCCTAGAATCACCAGATGCTACAATTGTAACAAGGTTGGCCACATTAGCAGAGATTGTCCGGTTCCTAAGAGTGGCCCTACTATGATCAAACCAAGAATATTCTCCATCACGGAGTCGGGTGAGGAACAGCCTGCCGTGTTGTCAGGTACTATATTGATCAACTCTGTGCCTGCTTTTACTTTAATAGATTCTGGTGCCACACATTCATTTATAGCATCTTCTTTTGCTGTTAAGTTAGACGTACAGTTTACCCCTTCCATGCATGTGTTTAATGTTGCATTGCCTTCTGGTGAACGCATGCACTCTAACCAAGTGATGCTTGGCAGTGAAGTGTTAGTAGGGAATGTAAGTCTACCTGCTGATCTTATAATTATGGATATATTAGGATTTGATGTAATCCTAGGAATGGACTGGTTGTTTAAACATCATGCCACAATAGATTGTAGGACTGGAATAGTTAGCTTCCAACCCCCTGATAGTTTGAAACACACCTTTCAAGCCTCAAAGAAAAGTAAGGAAATGTCTGTGATGACTTCTATTAACACAAGACCTTCCCTGTGTGGAGAGTATTTGTGCTTCTTAGCTAGCATTTTAGACACACAGCTGGTAGGAAAAGCAAATCCTCAGAGTGTCCTGATTGTCCAAGACTTTCCCGAGGTATTCTTAGATTACCTTCCTGGTTTGCCGCCAGATAGAGAGATTGAATTTGTTGTAGATGTTTACCCCGGCGCCGAGCCTGTGTCAAAAAATCCATATAGACTGGCACCTACAGAACTTAAGGAATTGAAGAAACAGTTTGAGGATTTATTGCAGAAAGGGTTCATACGTCCAAGTTTTTCACCATGGGGTGCACCTGTCCTTTTTGTCAAAAAGAAGGATGGATCAATGCGCATGTGCATTGATTATAGAGAACTAAATAAGTTAACTGTTAAGAACAAGTATCTGTTGCCAAGGATTGATGACTTGTTCGATCAGCTTAATGGTGCAAGAGTTTTCTCTAAGATTGACCTTAGGTCCGGTTATTACCAGTTGAAGGTTAAATCTAAAGATATCCCAAAGACTGCCTTTCGCACAAGGTATGGACATTATGAGTTTTTGGTTATGTCCTTTGGGTTAACAAATGCACCAGCAGCGTTTATGGATCTCATGAATAGGGTATTTCATGAATATTTAGATAAATTTGTCATAGTATTTATTGATGATATCCTAATCTATTCCCGTTCCAAGGATGAGCATGCCAGACACCTGACCTTGGTGTTGGAAGTATTACAACAGCACCAACTTTACGCCAAGTTTTCTAAGTGTGAATTTTGGTTGAACCAAGTTCACTTTTTAGGACATGTTATCTCTGGGGATGGGATATCTGTCGATCCAGCTAAGGTCCAAGCAATTAGGGATTGGCCCCAACCGAGAAATGCTACTGATATCAGGAGTTTTCTTAGACTTGCAGGGTATTACAGAAAATTTATTGAAGGATTTTCAAAGATTGCAACACCCCTCACTCGGTTAACAAGGAAAAATATCATGTATGCTTGGACTGAGGAATGTGAATCCAGTTTCCAGACCTTGAAACATAAACTGACCAATGCTCCAATTTTGACACTTCCTGTAGAAGATGGTAAGTTTAGTATTTACTGTGATGCATCCAAGGTTGGACTTGGCTGTGTCTTGATGCAAGAGGGAAGAGTAATAGCTTATGCCCCAAGGCAGTTAAAAACACATGAGAAGAACTATCCCACACATGACTTAGAATTAGCTGCTGTAGTCTTTGCATTAAAGATTTGGAGGCACTACCTGTATGGACAAACTTGTGAAATATTTTCGGATCATAAAAGTCTGAAATACATTTTCACGCAAAAGGAACTGAATATGAGGCAACGTAGGTGGTTAGAGTTTGTCAAAGACTATGATTTTGAGATTAAGTACCACCCTGGCAAGGCGAATGTAGTGGCTGATGCTATGACCCCTTTAGTTTCTGCATTGACTCTAGACATACCGATAGCTTTAGAGACAGAATTCCAAAGATTTAATCTGGAAGCTGTGTCTAGTGTGTCAGCCATGCTTTCGGCCTTATCATTGAGGCCTACTGTTTTGGAGAGAATAAAAGAAGTTCAAATGAATGTCGCTGAATGCAATAAGTATAAGTTGTGCATAAATTCTACTGACAAGTCGGATTTCAACTGCTCAGCTGATGGAATTCTCAAGTTTCGAAATAGATGGTTTGTTCCGGCTGATACCGAACTTAGAAAGGAAATCCTATCTGAGGCACATTCCTCCAGACTTTCCGTTCATCCTGGAAGTACGAAAATGTACAGAGATCTCAAGCAACATTATTGGTGGCCAGGTATGAAGAGAAGTGTGGCGGAGTATGTGGAGTTATGTCTGGTCTGCCAGCAAGTCAAAGCTGAACATCAGAGGCCTGCTGGGACATTGCAACCTTTACCAGTTCGTGAGTGGAAATGGGAGCATATAACAATGGACTTTGTTGTGGGATTGCTTAGGACAGTGAAAGGACATGATGCAATTTGGGTGATAGTCGACTGTTTAACCAAATCAGCTCACTTTCTGCCAAAGAAGATAACATACTCGATTGATCAATTGGCTGAGTTGTATGTGCACGAGGTTGTTAGACTGCATGGAGTTCCAAGCACCATAGTTTCATACCGAGACTCTAGATTTACATCTAAGTTTTGGAAAAGTTTGCACAAGGCTATGGGAACACAGCTTAGTTTTAGCACAGCTTTCCACCCTCAAACCGATGGACAATCCTAAAGAACCATCCAAACATTGGAGGATATGCTCCGTGCATGTGTATTAGATTTTCAAGGTTCATGGAGCAAATATTTGTCCTTGGTAGAATTTTCTTATAACAACAGTTTTCAGGCAACAATAGGCATGGCACCATACGAGGCACTGTATGGACGAAAGTGCAGATCTCCATTATATTGGGATGAAGTTGGAGAAGCACAATTGATTGGTCCTAATATTGTGCAGCAGACAGTGGAGAAGATTGCTCTTATCCGACAAAGAATCTTGACAGCTCAAAGTCGGCAGAAAAGCTATGCGGACAAAAGACGAAGGGAACTAGAATTTGATGTTGGTAATGAAGTTTTTCTCAAGGTGTCACCATTCAAAGGAGTTGTGAGATTTGGGAAGAGGGGAAGGTTGAACCCAGATTCATTGGACCGTTCCCAATCTTGAAAAGAATTGGGAAGACAGCCTACCAGTTACAGCTACCAGCCACTATGGAAGGAATCCATGATGTGTTTCATATCTCCATGCTTAAGAAATGTGTACGAGACCCTTCTCAGATTGAGCAACAGCAGTGTATTGAAGTTTATCCTACCCTTACATATGAGGAGAAACCAGTAAGAATACTAGACTATGCAGTGAAGGTGCTGCGCAACAAAGAAGTTCCGCTGGTGAAAGTCTTATGGCATAACCAGGACATTGAGGAGACAACTTGGGAGCGCCAGCAAGACATGATGGACCAATATCCAGAACTATTCAGGTACTGAATTTTGAGGACAAAATTCTTTTAAGGAGGGTAGATTGTAGCACCCGGTTCCATTGAATCAAAAATTTAAATTATTATTAATAATGTACTTTTATAGAAGGGTTGGGGGAGTTATTGATTAGGTTAATAAATGACTAGGCAAGGGCAGAAAAGTAATTGAAAATTTAAAAAAAATGGATAATGTATTTAAGGTTAGTGATTTGGGGTTTAGTGCTCGGTAGCCGCCACTAATTCCCTCATTTCTCTCTCGGCCTTCAGCTCTTCAACAGAAAACCTTCGGGCAATTTCCTTCTTACTCGATTCTCCTTCAACCTAGGTAAGCTCTCTTAGTTTGTCTGTGATTTTAACAATTAGATAGCTGAGGGTGTACAATGTGTGAAGTTTCGAGGAATGCTGTGAGTGAGTTGAGTTCGGGTTTAGTGTTGAATCGGAAATGCACAATGAACTAAGCTTCCAAACTAGTTTCTCTAGATTCCTGAATAGATTAGAATGACGCTTAGTAGAAATCTAATTGATATCCTTTCTATGACTTAGGTGAGCAAACTTCTGAAGTAGTTTGAAACCGAGCATTTCCAGGAGAGCCAGGTAAGTAAAGTATTGCTTGTGCCTTCGGGCCTACATCACAAGACAATAGGGTTTGTGCGTGTTTGTGAACATTTATTTTCAGCATGATATGCATCATATTTCAAAGGTACACAAAAATGAATTTGAATGCATATTGGTATGGTAAGGATTGAACATATTGAAACAGCTAAACGAATCAGCTTACTGTTAAGGGAACTAATCCAACCCTTAATAAGACAGTGGATATTTATACTTTGGGAGAGTTGATCCAACTCCCAATTTCACAGGGGGATCTGAACAGTGAATCAGCTTTACTGTTAAGGGAACTAATCCAACCCTTAATGAAACAGTGGATATTTATACTTTGGGAGAGTTGATCCAACTCCCAATTTCACAGGGGGATCTGAACAGAAACGACGCATGAACAACTGAGAGGAGAAAGTAGAAATTGCATGTTTAGGAATTCATATTTCAGCATTTCATTCCTTTTTCATCATTGCTTTGCTTACTTAGCATTAGGCTAATAGATGAGTTTTGTGATGTAGGTGAAGAAGTAACCGTAGGTTATTTCTCTGAGTTCATTGAGGAGTAGGCTGGTTGGAGGAGCACATTCATGCCTCGGCCTGGTAAACTGATGAGGCAGGTTAATTGTTGTCTGCTATGGTGCGGGTTTAGTTGATAATGCTTTAATTTGAGTATGATGAGTTTTCATGACAGTAGAGATTTTAATATTTTGACTATGTTTTGAGTTTTACTGATACTAGAGATCTGAGAGTTTTAAATATTGGTTTTACTGGTTTTGAACATTACAATGTGAGTTGTTTCTGAATGGTCTTGATGAAGTAAGTAAATTCCTTTCTGAGTTGGTGTTGTGTATGTATAGCGAGAATCAGTTGGAATGTCGCTCTTAATTCTATCGGAAGATGCCTTAAGAAAAGTCATCGGATGATGTAGGTAAATTCTATCGGAAGATGCCTTAAGAAAAGTCATCGGATGATGTAAGTTAATTCTATTAGAAGATGCCTTAAGAATAGTCATCGGATGAAGTTTCAGTAAAGTCGCCGGTATATGAGGTTTATCCTATCGGAAGATGTAGGATTTGCCCTACCGGTATGAGTGAGTACTATGTTTGACGTTTAGTGATCGGCGTATGCAGTTTACTCAATCGGAAGGTGTAGGCCAAAGTCTACCGGATGATGTCTCAGTAAACTCATCGGCAGATGCGTGCTGACATCATCGGTAGATGTAGGAAGATTTTTGTCGTATAGTCATCGGAGGATGTAGAGTGTATTTTGTCGTTTGCGATCGGTTGATGTCTTTTGGCTGACGTCATCGGCAGAAACCTTCAATCTTCTGTTTCTGCTTCTTCCGTTGACTTTATCAATCGGCAGATGTGTTTGACTTCTGCGACTTCTCTAGTATTCCGCTGTTTAAACTTAATTTTCTATTTGCCGATTGTTTCTTAACAATTCAACAGCATTTCGTAGTTTTGTATAACTTCATTGTTGTTCAAATGATTTCCGCTGCAAGCATTTAAATGTTTTGAAGTTTCTTTTCCAAAAAAAAAATGTTAAATTTAGACTTTCGAGAGAGTTTTAAATTTAGTCCAAGGTTTCTTAGTTGTGTACGGCTTATGAATAACAAACCGGGTTCAGATAATTCGGGGCGTTACAGTATCTAAGGTTATGACTTCCTATCAACTTAGATAATGATATGAGTGGTTATCATTGGTAGAATTGTGGTATCACACCATTCATCATTCAACTATTAACATGTCCCACTTTGAGGCATTATACAGGATTATGCCACCACAACTATCCCAAGGTCCATATCAACATGCTAATCTGGCAACAATTGAAGATGTGTTTAGTACTCGACATAAAATGAACAGATTATTGAAAGAGAGTCCTACACAGGCTCAATCTCGTATGAAGTTATATGATGATCATCATAGTTTCAAGAGGCAGTTTGATGTTGGTGACTGGGTGTTTTTAAGACTTAATTCCCTACGCTCAACATTTTGTGGTAGTGAGAATAAATCAAAAGTTAGCTCTTAATATTATGGTCCTAAAAAATTGGCAAATCAGCCTATCAACTTGACCTACCTCATTCCAAAATCCATAATGTGTTCAACGTCTCTCTTCTGAAGAAAACAATTGGAGACAAACATTTACCTGTCCAAGATCGACCTAGTGACATTTGCACTGCTAAAGACATTTGTCGGCCTCAATCTGTTCTTCATGCTTGCACTGTAAAGAAGCTTAATCAAGCTTGCAAAAAGTGGCTTGTTCACTTTGAGGGCCATGAAACTGCCGATGTAACATGGAAAGAGGCCTCTTTCATCCGCAAGAAGTTTACTTTTTTTACCTCAGGGACAAGGTCTCTCTGACGCGGAAGGCTTTCAGGATGAGCCAATCATGCTCTGCCATAAGGAGAGTTTCTCACCTGTGTAAGATGGAGAAAGTTAAGTAAGATGGAGAAATCTAAATAATAAGACGTGGCCGTGACGTGGCCGTTGCATTTGAATTAATGTATTTAATTTTCAACACTTTTAATTCTTTAATGTAGTTGTCATTAATATTGCTCTAGTTTGTCCTTAGTAAAAATTGATAACTTGATTGAGTTTCTTGAAAATTTGTGGTGAAAATGAATTATTGAAAATATTCACTTCTTGGTTGAGATATTAAGTGTTATTAAATTGTCTAGTTATCATCCTAATTAGCACGATCCCTATTTTATTATTTGTCTTAGCTAAGAATTATTCCTTAGTGCCTAAAACTACCTAAGACATTAAGAAGATAAGCATCTCACTAATTTAGGAAATTTAACTTAGACAAGAAATTGAATTAAATCAAAACACTCAACGATGCCTAATCGAAGTGGGTTCAATCGAGATCCACCCCACCAAGAACCACATCGGGCTAGGGATACTCCCCCACCCGAAAGAACACGTCACGAAGGTGAGACTAGCTCACAAGGAGGCATGCAAGGACAAATTGATGCCTTAACAAGCATAGTTAATAGCCTCGCCCAACAAGTCCAAACAATGTTGAATAATCCTCCTCGTAGAGAATCCCATGAGCGTGCCCCTTCTCAAGAGACCTCCTCTAGGATTATTCCTGAACGCCCTAGGCGTAGAGCACCTTTTCAACCACCCATAGAGGAAGAGGAATGGGTTGAACCCCAAAGAAGGAGACCACGTCATTTTAATTCGGAGGATGATATTTGGACGGAGGATGAGGAAGAGTACCGACCTAATCGTCGTAGGGACAACGACGACCTCCGTAATGTCAAGATGACAATTCCCCCTTTCAATGGGACATGTGATGGAAACACGTATCTTGATTGGATTGATAAGGTAGAGAGAATCTTTGAGTGTCACGACTATTCCGAGCGAGTTAAAATTCAACTCGCCTCTCTTGAATTAACGGGCCACGCCGCATTATGGTGGTCCAACCTTAAAAACCAAAGGATGCGTACACTAGGATACCCCGTCTCAACATGGAATTCCATGAAAGAGGAAATGCACAAAAGGTTCGTTCCCTGACACTACAAGCACGAACTCTTCCACCAACTTCACAACCTTAGACAAAATTCTCTCTCTGTCGATGAGTATATCACGGAATTCGAAACCCTCAATATGTGTTGTGCTATTGATGAACCCCAAGAGCAACTCATCACGAGATTCATTCGAGGTCTTAACCGCGATATTGGAGACGCGGTTGAAGTACAACAATTGCAAACCATGGACATGGTCATTCAACTCGCCCTCACGGTGGAAAGACAACTCAAAAGAAAGCGTAAAACCAACTTTCCCACTAAATTTTCACCTAGGCATCTAGATCAAGACAAACCAAAACCTCCATGGAAGAACGATGATAAAAGGCCGGTTAACCGTAATTGGCCATCTAAGACTCCCTTTAATCAAAACAAACCCCCTCCGACAGACAAAAATCAACCCACTACATCTAAAGGACTACGAGCCCGTGATGTCCAATGCTACAAGTGTTTAGGCAAGGGACATTACGCCAATGAATGCTCTAACCGTCGAGTGATGGTTATCAAAGAATCTACCGGAGAATGGGAGAGCGAGAATGACGAAGGACAATACCTTGATAGAGAAGAAGAAGAAAAGGTAGAAGACGAGAGCGAGCACGAGTCGGATGAATGTGCTGCTCAAGATGGGCCCCTGTTAATGGTGATTAGAAGAGCCCTTGTTTCTAAAAATGTTGAGGAGGACTGCCAACGGGAGAATATTTTCCAAAGTAGATGTGCAGTCAAAGATAAAGTATGTTCTGTGATTATTGATAGTGGAAGTTGCGTTAATGTAGCTTCCCAAGATATAGTGAGCAAGCTTGGATTGGAGACTACTAGTCACCCTAAGCCATACAAGTTAAGATGGTTGGATGATAAAGATGACATCAAAGTGACCAAACAAGTGACTATTAATTTTACTATCGGAAAATATAAGGACTCGGTTACTTGTGACGTCGTTCCTATGAAAGCTAGTCATCTTCTATTAGGACGACCTTGGCTTTATGACCGTAGGGTTCAATATGATGGTTACCTCAATAACTATAGTTTAAAATTCGGAGGTAGAAATATCAAGTTACTTCCTATGACCCCTGAACAAATTGCTCATGACGATGCCGTTAGGAAGGAAGAAAAGATTAAAGAAAATCTTTTGATGACCAAAAAGGGATTAAGAGCTGCAGTGACTAAGGGAAAAACGGTGATTCTTGTTTTATTTAGAGACCGAATTATGGAGCTTGGAGAGATTCCCTTACCGATTCAAAACCTACTTAAGACTTATGGAGATGTTTTTCCTGAAGAACTACCCCCTAAACTACCCCCGATTAGAGGAATAGAACATCAAATCGATCTCCAACCCGGCGCTATGTTGCCAAATCGACCAGCCTATAGGATGAGGCCTGAAGAAGCAAAAGAGTTACAAGATCAAGTCCAAGAATTATTAGGGAGAGGATACATAAGAGAGTCGATGAGCCCATGCGCTGTACCTACCTTGTTGGTACCTAAAAAGGATGGTTCTATGCGAATGTGTGTTGATAGTAGGGCTATCAACCAATTAACCATTAAGTATAGGTATCCTATCCCTCGGTTAGAAGATATGTTTGACGAATTGAGTGGAGCATCAATTTTCTCCAAAGTTGACTTGAAGAGCGGTTATCACCAAATACGAATGAAAGAGGATGATGAATGGAAGACCGCCTTCAAAACAAAATACGGATTGTTTGAATGGATGGTTATGCCATTCGGTCTTACAAATACCCCGAGCACCTTTATGCGGTTAATGAATTCCTTGGGATATTTGTTGTCATGTATTTCGATGACATCTTGGTGTATAGTCGCGACCTCCCACAACATGTCAACCATCTCGGGATGTTATTTCAAACCCTCCGTCGCACTAAATTGTTTGGGAATTTGAGTAAGTGCTCCTTTGGACAAGAGAAAGTTTACTTTTTGAGTTTTATAATTTCGAAGAATGGCTTAAAAGCAGACGAGGATAAGGTCAAAGCCATCAAGGAGTGGCCCACTCCTGATAGCATCACTGAAGTCCATAGTTTTCACAGACTAGCCTCTTTTTATAAAAGGTTCATTAAAGACTTCAGTTCTTTGGTCGCTCCTATTACGGAGCTCACTAAGAAAGGAGTTGACTTTAATTGGACACCGGCATGTCAAAGTAGCTTCGATATGATAAAAGAAAAACTTTGTCAATCACCCGTTTTGGCACTTCCTGATTTCAATAAGGTTTTTGAGATCAAGAGTGATGCCTCCGGTATTGGCATTGGAGCTGTTTTGATGCAAGATGGTAAGCCACTTGCGTATTTTAGTGAAAAATTGAAAGGAGCTGCTTTGAACTATTCAACTTATGACAAAGAGTTTTATGCCGTGATTAGAGCTCTCGAACATTGGCAACATTACTTACTTTCAAAAGAGTTTGTGATTCACTCCGACCACCAATCCCTTAAGCACATTAAGCACCAACACAAACTCAACAAGCGTCACGCAAAATGGGTGGAATTCTTAGAAAGATTTCCCTACATGCTCAAATATTTGAAAGGGTCTGATAATACCGTTGCCGATGCTTTATCTCGTAGACGTATCCTCTTAACGGAATTAAGTGTTAGATTTTTCGGATTTGAATGGATCAAAACCTTGTATGCATCCGATAAAGATTTTGGATTTCCTTATCACGTTTGCCAAACTAAGGCTGAAGGAGGATATAGTCTTATCGATGAATTTCTATTAAAGAATGGAAAATTGTGTATTCCTAATTGCAGTCTTAGACAATGCCTCATTAAAGAAGCTCATGGAGGAGGATTGTCTGGGCATTTTGGGGAAAAGAAAACCCTCGAGCTATTGAAAGAAAAATTTCATTGGCCTCACATGATGAAAGATGTACACCACTATGTCGAGAAGTGTATTGTTTGTAAGAAGGCCAAAAGCAAAGTTCTACCCCAAGGACTTTACCTTCCTTTACCAGTTCCTACACACCCTTGGGTAGAAATTAGCATGGATTTTGTTTTGGGGTTACCATGAACGGGACGTAATAAAGATTCTATACTCGTGGTTGTGGATAGATTCTCCAAAATGGCGCATTTTATCGCCTGCAATAAGAATGATGATTCTGCTGCTATAACCGACCTATTCTTCAAGGAGATAGTTAGACTCCATGGGGTGCCTCAATCTATTGTGTCAGATCGCGATATTAAATTTTTGAGCACTTTTTGGAAAACTTTATGGAAGAAGTTGGGGACTACACTTTGTTTTAGTACATCCTTTCATCCCCAAATAGACGGCCAAACGGAAGTGGTCAATAGGACCTTGGGTACCCTTCTCCGAAGTGTCATAGGTAAGAATCTAACCAATTGGGACATATTACTACCCCAAGTTGAATTCGGTTATAACCGAAGCCTTCATTCCACCACCCAGCAAACGCCATTTGAGATAGTATATGGTTTTAATCCGAACACACCATTGACACTTATTCCTATTCCAACCCAAGACCTAATCAACCCTTCAGGAGCGAATAAAGCAAAGCAAATGAAAAAGTTGTATGAAAAGGTTCACCAAACCATTGAGAAGAATAACGCCAATTATGCGAAGCATGCGAATAAAGGACGAAAGGAGGTAATCTTCAATGTTGGAGATTTGGTGTGGATACACCTTAGGAAAGAACGGTTTCCCGCCAAAAGACGCTCGAAGCTATTACCTAGAGCTGAAGGCCCCTTTAAAATTTTAGAGCGCATAAATAACAATGCTTACAAATTGGAATTACCTGGCGATCATGGGGTATCATCCACCTTCAACATGCAAGATTTGTCCCCTTACATTGGAGAATTGGGACATGAAGAGGAGGCTGAGCTAACGGATTTGAGGTCAAATCCTCAGCCACCCGGAGGGGATGACGTGCCTCGGAGGCCCGTTACAAGATCACAAACCCGGGCACAAAATTTAACTGTTCAATGTTCTAACGATTTGTCTCTTTTTGTAGGTTTCAATTCCCTCATGGACTTCCCCTGGGAGCCGACTAAGGAGGATGACGAGAAGCCTTACCATGTCATTCATTGGAGTATTCGCACGGAGCTTCCAGATAGCCCAATGGGAATTTGTCTTCCCGGGCCTTGAAATTGTAATTTTTATTTTTCAAACTCATTGGCATACATTATCCTTTTTGTAAGGATTTTATAATTGCATCTCATGCATTAGATTGTGTGGTTAGGACTAGATGTATGGTGGTGGATTATGGGTTGTTGAAAGTTCAACAATTCAAAGAAAAAGAGGCCTCCACAAATCGAGCTCAAAGAAATACCCGGCCCAAAGAAGAGCCCACATCCAAAGGTATGGTTTTGTAGGTATATGAGTGGGTGAGGGCATGGATGGGTGACTTGGACAAAATTTGGCCATTGGTCAAGTTTTGGCTCGGGCAAGATGAAGATTGCACAGCTGAAGCGTGCGGGCAGGCGCTGGAGGCACGCAGGCAGGGCGCTGGGCGCGGGCAGGCTGCACGTGGGCGCAACGCGCTGGCGCTGAGGTGGCGCGTGCGGATGCTGACTAGTACGCGTTGCGCGCTGATTGGCGCGCCCAGCGCGCACAAATTGGCCTCCTTCGGCCTTCTTCCAATTTTTTCCTTGCCATTGATTATTTTCTTGATCCAATGGCCCTAATCCACCTAGGACTTCTATAAATGCATGATATTAGTGATTGTAAACAACTTTTACCAATCAATACACTAATATTTTCCCTAAATATCCAAGGTTTCCTTTGGTGTTTTCCTTGGTTCCTTGAACCAAGAGGAGTTAGCCTCCATTGCTAACCTAGCTTGGGTTGCTAGGTTAGCTCTTATTCTTTCCCTCATCTTCTCCCTTGGGAGTTGAAACAAGGACGAAAATCCCTGGCCTACGGTGATCGTTTTCTTCATGAAAAACGTGTATCCGGGAGCTTAACCCATAAGCTCGCTCCTCGGATCCACCAAGGGTATTTCTTTACTTTTATTGTCCTCACTTTGCACTCAAATCACCCTTTACATTTCGGCTCCACCATAGAACCCACTCTCACTTTTATGTTTATTGTCATTTTCTTTGTTTCTTGCTTTATATTTTCTTTCCTCTTCTAACATCTATTGCCTTCTCTTTCTTTTAATTTCTTTGCATATTTCTTCTCTACAACAATATATATATATTCGACCATATTGCTAATATTATCATTGTTTCTTTCTTGCTTTTAATTTTAGTATTTTCTTTCATTTATTCAAGTATTATTCACTAGCACACAACCGAACACAAATCTAGCGTATTCGTGGGTTGTACACGAGCCCCTTTTCTAAGGGACCCCGTGTCACAATTGAAGATGTGTTTAGTACTCGACATAAAATGAACAGATTATTGAAAGAGAGTCCTACACAGGCTCAATCTTGTATGAAGTTATATGATGATCATCATAGGTTCAAGAGGCAGTTTGATGTTGGTGACTGGGTGTTTTTAAGACTTAATTCCCTATGCTCAACATTTTGTGGTAGTGAGAATAAATCAAAAGTTAGCTCTTAATATTATGGTCCTAAAAAATTGGCAAATCAGCCTATTAACTTGACCTACCTCATCCCAAAATCCATAATGTGTTCAACGTCTCTCTTTTGAAGAAAACAATTGGAGACAAACATTTACCTGTCCATAGTGACATTTGCACTGCTAAAGACATTTGTTGGCCTCAATATGTTCTTCATGCTTGCACTGTAAAGAAGCTTAATCAAGCTTGCAAAAAGTGGCTTGTTCACTTTGAGGGCCATGAAACTGCCGATGTAACATGGTAAGAGGCCTCTTTCATCCGCAAGAAGTTTACTTTTTTTACCTCGGGGACAAGGTCTCTCTGACGCGGAAGGCTTTCAGGATGAGCCAATCATGCTCTGCCATAAGGAAAGTTTCTCACCTGTGTAAGATGGAGAAAGTTAAGTAAGATGGAGAAATCTAAATAATAAGACGTGGCCGTGACGTGGCCGTTGCATTTGAATTAATGTATTTAATTTTCAACACTTTTAATTCTTTATCTGTATCTCACGTGGCAATTCTATTAGGATTGCAGGTTAAACCTCTGTCTATCTTCCTCCCTCTCTTTTTATGTTACTCCTGCTCCTACTATTTTATTCATTTCTTCTTCTCTATTTACTCTGTTATTCTACTACTACTGTACTGTTCATTGCATTAGTAATATAAACTATCTTCAATCAAATTGGAGTAATTTTCTTATTGCAGGTAGTCGTGAGTAAACTAAATCTATAATAGGTGGAAAACTTCATCTATCTCTCTCAAGATAGAAATTGAAGTAAGTTTCCATTTTTTTCATACTCTTTATAAGAAATTCGTCTAATTTTGAGTTCGATTTTCATTTATTTGAAGTTTCTTATTGTTTATGTGTTGTTTCATTGCTCTACCTTTCTAGAATCATTTCATTATGGTTTCCTTGTGGTTTCATACTAGCTAGCTTCAATCTTTTGATTCAAGTTGCATACTTTTGACTTCTTGGCATCCTCTGCTTCTTTGCTGTCATCCGCACAGGTCCTCCACTCACTAGAGATAGTTTGCTCATGAATTTCTTGAACTAAAGTCCCTTCTAGGATTCTTCTCTCTCATTCATTCACCCGCCCTCGAGACACATTCTTCATTCTTCCTTGCTAAACATCCGCCTTCAATTCCAATTGCCAAAACTAGAGAGCTTTTTGCAATCCGATCATTCGCACACATGCACAACTTTCCATATTCGTGTCATTTAGTATATGAGTATTGATTTTCACATCATTTGATATTAGAGCATCAATGTTCACATCATTTGATATTAAAAGCATTAATATTCGGACTTCTACTCTCGTAATCATTCATCCTAGCGATCGACACTTCTCCCTCTCGGGTTTTCACCAAGGGTCGACCGTCGACTCAAGCGGTCGACACCTTAGAGCAAGGGTCGACACCTTAAGCAAATGGTCAACCTTTGTTGCTCTCGAAATGTTGACACCTTGAGAAAAGAGTCGACCCTTGACCCTCTTTGGTATGGAAAGTGTGGACCGAGCGATGGACACTTGCCGAGGTGTCGACCTTTGTTAGGTTCTCCTATCACCATTGGTCGACACTTGCTAGACAAGAGTCGGTCGTTGCATCGATATCCAATGATGGGAAGCATGCTTCCCTCGTCGATTTTCACCTCCAATCAATGCCATAAACTGTATAAACTCAAAAACTACTAAAATAACACAAAAATAACCAAGGAATTTGAGATTTCAAACTCGAATCCGAAATCAAGAAAACCATAACTTTAAAACTCAAAAACAAAGTAGAAAAATTACTTACCCTTCACAACATTTGGAGATTGAGACGTTAGGAGCTTGATTCATGCGATAGAACCTCTTCTCCCTCTCATCTCTCCCTCGTGGCCCTCTCTTCTCTATCTCTCCCTCCTCTCGACCGTGCCGGCACCAACAAATAAAAGTGGTCCTCCCTTTTCTAAATAAAATTTATTTATTAAATTGATTAATTTATATAAAACATTATATTACCTTATGTATATTAATTAAGTACCCAAACCTCACATCACGAAGATTTAGACTGGGATTGAAATTCACAAACCTAATGGAGAAAAACTTTCCAAACTCTAAACAAAAATTAACCCGTAACAATTTGATTTATTTAACCAAAATCCTAGAACTCAACTATAAAGAATTTTCCAAAATTCACCAAAGGCCTAACGCTTCAGGAATCTCTTACTAACAAACCAAATGACTAAATACTAATGTTTCCCAGTGGAAAATTAAAAAATATATAACTCGGGACTTCAAAACTGACGGTTTGACTAATTTGAGTAAAAAATTACATTTGACCAAATGCCAATGAAGCAAGTCAATTCGAGTCAACACAAAACAAGTTGACCTCGAATAAGGAAAAAAATTGACTAAAAAAATAATAAATAGAAAATTAGCGGATAGTACAGATTTGGAATAAGGCGGAACACTTGTAGCCCGTTGTTTACTTCAACCATTCTGTATTCCAGTCCAAATCTGGTCTGATATATCAATGGATTTCATTGAAGATCTTCCCAAGTCACAAGGGTGAGATGTTTTACTAGTAGAGGCAGATCATTTCTCCAAATATGCCCACTTCATAGCTCTTTCTCACCCATATTTTACAGTTATATTTGTTAGGATATTTTTGACAATATTTTTCAACTTCATGGGCTACCAGAAACAATAGTTAATGATCTAGTTCTTACTTTAACTAGTACTTTTTTGTCATAATTATTTTGATTAACGAGTATTCAACGTGCTTTTACTTCGGCATACCATTCTCAATTCAAATGGATAAATCAAACTTGTCAATCACAACCTTGAAACATGTTTTAGATGCTTTACAGCCGATCACCCCACCAAATATGGCTGCAATGGTTATTTTGTTTGAATTTTGTTACAACACTAATTTTCATACTCTTTTGCGCACAACACCATTCCAAGTGGTCTATGGACGTTCCCCTCCGTGCATTTTTTCACGCACACCTGGTTTAATATGGTTTGAAGTAATGGATTATGAGTTGTAACAATGTGATAAAGCCTTTCAAGATATTTGAGAGCGCTTGCAGCAACAAACTATGAAACAACAATATGATCGCCATCATCATGAAGTTGTATTTTCACCTGGTGATATGGGAATCAAGGCTTTTGGTGAATGTTTCTTCTAATCCTCCATCATCTTTTGAGTTTTCTGATATGTTTCAGGTTATGGACCAAATTGAAGCATAAATGAAAATAATAATCTGCTCCTTGGATTTATACCACAAGTGGCCGAGAAGACTCCAAGTTCCAGAATGTATATCTCCTTCAAAATAAATCCAAATGCTCTGAAATTTTAATAGGAGCTTACCTTGCACAAACACTCTTAAAATTTCAATGTAAAACTCACAGACGCTGGAAAGTTATTCACAGAACAATCAAGTGTGCTCAAAACTGTTTGGGCAACTGCTATGTTGTCCTAGAGTGGGTGAACTTCTGGACAGCACAACTTTTGCTATGTATCTCCAAATGACTTGAAAATTTAACACGAACTTTTTTTATGGTTGTTTGAAACACATTGAAAATTTCAAAGTCTGACTTGTTGTGGATGAAAAGTTACGAATGAATGAGTGAAGGCTGTAGGAGCTCAATTTACTACTCTCGCTGAGAACAAAATATCAACTTTGGAGAAGCATAACTCTCTCGTCTAAAAACAAAATGATGCGATTCTTGTAGTAGATTAAATTTGGGGATGTGAGGATGGTTGTGTGTAAAAATGAGAGGATGAGTTGAAGGGATGAAAAAGATATGGCCGAAGTCGAGCTACTAGTCCGAGCAAGTGATAAATGGCACCTTTCGGGATTTGGCTTCTTCTTTGAAGAAGAGCACTCCCCCAAGCTTTGGATGACAATTTTATACAACCTTACTCTAATTTTTCCTAGCCTAAGAAGGAATGGAAGAAGGTTGCATCAAGAAGAAACCACTTTGGCTCACAACAAAGTGGAAACTGAACCCACACTCACTCTACTTTCTTAGATTTGACTCACCGATCGAAAGGAGGAACACCGAGCAAAAGCTTCTGGTTTTCATTCAATAAACAATGCTGCTGAAGGGCTGTTAAGGATAGTTTAAATACCTCCTCCCTTCAGAAAATTAGGATTACAAAATGTGGCCAAAAGTGAGCTGAAGATGGAGCCCAAAAGGAGGTGCATTTGGCCAACCACATGGCCAAGTACAAAAGCTATTTTGACAATTTTGACAATGCTCTTTCTCTCTCTAAATGTCTCTTTCAAATGTGGTCCCTCCTCCTAGCAAAACACAGCACACAACTTCCTAAGTGTTCAGCTAATAGATGTCACACAACTAAATTAAAAGTTGCTAAGTTTAGAGAAAATAAGACTAGACTATTCAGTTACATTATGTAACACCCCTAATACTGTACCCGTATTTCCTTTTTTTTTTTTTTTTTCACTTATTACTTTCTTATACTTTAAATAAAACCTTACGCGGAAATTAAAGCGAAATCGAAAACGGAACTGAAATCGGAATTAAGTAAAGCTTTGAAACCATTTAAAAACAAACTAAAATAAATTTAAAACTTTAATTAAAAACTTAAAAACAGATCTGAAAAAGTGGGAGGGCAGAACTGGAATTCTGCCCTCAAAGTGAAGCGGCGACCGGGCGCTGCTATATGCAGCGCCTGGTCGCCATGTGCGCTGCATAATGCAGCGCACGATCGCTGCATTATGCAGCGCCTGGTCGCTGCATAATGCAGCGACCAGCACGGCGCCCAGTCGCCTTGTGCCTTTCCAGAACCAGAACACTTAGCTCTCTGAAATTTCCAGAGAGCTAACTCCACAGCTTCACTCTCTGGAATCCGATTCCAGAGAGCAAATCCTCTTTCATTCTCTACCCATTTTCTATCACATTTTCATACTTTATTGCAAACGCTTATAACTTAAACCCAATCGACTCGCAGCAGACTTCGCGAAGTCCAACTGCATGGGTAGCTCTAAAAACCGAGCATACCAAATCTAAAGTCAATCAAAACATTTTCAAACATTCATTAAACAGTTCAAAACAAAACGTTTTACATACATTTACCAAAATGTTATCTAATCCCTATCCAGAATCCAAGCAACCTAAAATGTCTATACATTCATAATTAACATTAATCCCCCAAAATACGTACACAGACGATCCCCACGGGTCAAAAGCGCCTCGACTGCTCAGCGCACTCCCACGAGCATCATCCATCAACTGCCTCCGACATCAGGAGGAGGAACATCGTCCTCACCTGGATCTACGTCACCTAGCAGATCACCTACACCATACAGACACATATGAGATATTGAAATCTCAGTAAGCTACGTAAATGCAGATGCATGCGTGCGTATGTCATTCAGAAATCATGTTCAGATTCAGATTACAGATACAGAATTACAGATTACAGATTCATTACGTCACAGACAGACAGAATTGTCACCGAGACCTCGACCCACTAACCCAAGGGGGCCCGTCCGGCGGTTGGACTACCCCGTGGGGTTAGAGAGGGGGGGTACACGCTTGCAACACGCACAGCCGTGCCTGAGCCCTATCTCGCGTGACCAGAAACAGACAGATTACGTTTATTCATTCAGATTTCGTTACAGATTTCATTTCAGATATACGTTCCTTTTCTTAAAAACACGTGCAGAAATTCCTTTTCATGACTTTCGAAAACCGTGATGCATGAACAGTTCATATCAGCGGAAAGTAAACAAACAACATACATATTAACCAGACAATACAACATAACCTAGCTACCCAACCTAAACAACGTAAAACAAGGAACCCTCAAGGATCCTTGATACGACGACGAAGTATGGTGTAGACCTTTCGGTTAAGCAAGTCACGAGAACTTACCTCGAGCGCGCAGAACCACGAGCTATGTCCACGAGAGTCGTGTGTCTGAGAAAAATACGACATTCACAGTTAAAACCAATTTAAACCATAAATGTCCAAATTTCAAAACTTAGCTAAAGAATTCTCCTAAATTCTTCACTTAGCTAATTAAAGCTTTTTGAACATTAATTATAGCTCGATTATCCAAAATAACGAGTTTTCCCCTAAAACCCGAAATTTTACCAATTTATAACTTTTTCGCAAATCGACTTTTCTTCGTCCAATAACGTTCAATACGTTCACTACATACTTAATCAGGCTAACCTATTAATTACGAACCCTAATTCGCATTTTTAACGAATTCCGAACGAAACCCTAGTTTGCTAAAATACCGTAAAACTCGGAATAAAAGCCCCAAGGTTTGTAGGTACATACCGAGAGTAGCGAGAGGAGAAGAAATGACGAAGATCGGAGGAAGAACGGAGGAAAACGGAGGACGGGATCGATGGAAATCGCCGGCGGCCGTGAGGGTTGGAGCTCTCTGTCGATTTGTTTCCAGAGAAGAGAAAGAGAGAAGTGAGGGAAAAGAGAGAATTTGTGATGTTTTATAAAATTGTTTTGCAAATTACCATTTTGCCCTTCTTGAGTTTTTCTTCTTTCGTTTCGTTAATTGGCTAACGATCAACTTTTCCAATTTCCATATTTTGCCAATAACTCCTATTTATCGCTCGGGATTTATTAAAACTGTCTGTTTGCAATTCGGACCTCGTTTACTATTTTTACTAAAACGCCGTCTACTTTACGATAGCGTATTTACTCGGAATATAGCGATGTTGTTCCAAAAATTCCCGAAATTTCCTTAAAATTCTAATAAATCATTAGGGCCATAATGATGCTTTCTTTTCGTGAAACGGACCTGATTTGACATATTTACAAAAATGTCATCCAATAATATAATAACAATAAAGTAATTAAGTCCGTACAACCGGGTATTACATTCCACCCTCCATATGCAGAATTTTGCCCACAAAATTAAATCATACAAACAACTTACTCAAACACTTGGGATACTCAGTCATCATGTCCTGCTGTCGTTCCCAAGTCGCCTCTTCCACCTCATGGTTCCGCCAAGGACTTTGACCAGCGGATCTCCTTGTTGCGCAAAATCTTGGTGAATACTCCAAAATACTACCGGCCTCACCTCATAAGTCAAGGTAGGATGTCCCGATCTCATAAGCTACGTAACTGCCAGATGCAGCGGGCGTATGTCATTCAGAAATCATGGTTCAATTCATATTACCATACAGAATTACAGATTACAGATTCATTCCTCCACGACAGACAGAATGTCACCGAGACCTCGACCCCACTAACCCAGTGGCCCGTCCGGCGGTTGACTACCCCGTGGGGTTAGAGAGGGTTTACACGCGTGCAACACGCACATCCGTTCCTGAGCCCTATCTCGCGGGACCAGAAACAGTCAGATTCGTTGTAATTCATTCGATTTCGTTTCAGATTTTCATTTCAGATAGTTCCTTTTTCTAAACACGTGCAGAATTCCTTTTCATGAGTTTCGAAAACCGTGATGGCATGAACTTCATATCGGCGGAAAGTAAACAAACACATACAGTATTACCAGACAATACCACATAACCTGGCTACCCAACCTAACAACGTAAACCAGGAACCCTCAAGATCCTTGATACGACAACGAAGTATGGGTCGACCTTTCGGTTAAGCAAGTCACGAGAACTTACCTCGAGCGCGCAGAACCACGAGCTATGTCCCGAGAGCGTGTGTCTGAGAAAAATACGGACATTCACAGTTAAAACCAATTTAAACCATAAATGTCCAAATTCAAAACTTAGCTAAAGATTCTCCTAAATTCTTCACTTAGCTAATTAAAGCTTTTTGAACATTAATTATAGCTCGATATCCAAATACGAGTTTTCCCCTAAACCCGAAATTTTACCAATTTATAACTTTTTCGCAAATCGACTTTCTTCGTCCAATACCGTTCAATACGTTCACTACATACTTAATCAAGCTAACCTATAATTACGAACCCTAATTCGCATTTTTACGAATTCCGAACGAAACCCTAGTTTGCTAAAATACCGTAAAACTCGGAATAAAGCCCCAAGGTCTGTAGGTACCATACGAGAGTAGCGAGAGGAGAAGAATGACGAAGATCGGAGGAAGAACGGAGGAAAACGGAGGACGGGATCGATGGAAATCGCCGGCGGCCGTGAGGGTGGAGCTCTCTGTCGATTTGTTTCCAGAGAAGAGAAGAGGAGAAGTGAGGGAAAAGAGAGAATTTGTGATGTTTTATAAATTGTTTTGCAAATTACCATTTTGCCCTTCTTGAGTTTTCTTCTTTCGTTTCGTTAATTGGCTAACGATCCAACTTTTCCAAATTTCCATATTTTGCCAATAACTCCTATTTATCGCTCGGGATTTATTAAACTGTCTGTTTGGCAATTCGGACCTCGTTTACTATTTTTACTAAAACGCCGTCTACTTTACGATAGCGTATTTACTCGGAATATAGCGATGTTGTTCCAAAATTCCCGAAATTTTCCTTAAAATTCTAATAAATCATTAGGGCCATAATGATGCTTTCTTTTCGTGAAACGGACCTGATTTGACATATTTACAAAATGTCATCCAATAATATAATAACAATAAGTAATTAAGTCGTACAACGGGTATTACATTCCACCCTCCATATTCAGAATTTTGCCCCCAAAATTAAATCATACAAACAACTTACTCAAACAACTTGGGATAATCAGTCATCATGTCTGCTGTCGTTCCCAAGTCGCCTCTTCCACCTCATGGTTCCGCCAAAAGGACTTTGACCAGCGGGATCTCCTTGTTGCGCAAAATCTTGGTGGAATACTCCAAAATACGTACCGGCCTCACCTCATAAGTCAAGGTAGGATGTACCTCTATCTCCGTAGTCTCTACGACATGCGACGGATTGCGAAGACACTTCCGAAGCATAGATACATGAAAAACGTCGTGGATACCCTCCATAGAAGCCAGAAGCTGCAGTCGGTACGCCAACTTCCCGATCCTCTTCAGAATAGGAAGGGCCCCACATATCGAGGGTTAACTTACCCCTCCTTCCAAATCTCGCTATGCCCTTAAACGTAGAAACTTTAAGGTAGACCTCGTCACCTTCTTCAAACTCTAGCTCTCTCCTTCTCGTGTCTGCGTAGCTCTTCTGCCTGCTCAGAGCTACCATAATACGCTGTCGAATAATGGCAATCTTCTCTGTCGTCTGCTGTAGAATCTCAGGACCAACGATGCTGGCCTCGCCAACCTCGCTCCAATATAGTGGAGATCTACACATCCGACCATATAAGGCTTCATACGGAGCCATGCCAATAGTAGCCTGGTAGCTGTTATTATACGAGAACTCGATCAGCGGTAAATATCGGCTCCAAGAGCCCTGAAACTCCAGCACACACGCCCTGAGCATATCCTCCAGAATCTGATTAGTCCTCTCTGTCTGACCATCGGTCTGAGGATGAAACGCTGTGCTGAAATCTAGCCGAGTCCCCATAGCTCCATGTAAACTCTTCCAGAACTTTGACGTAAATCTGGGATCTCTGTCTGAGATGATAGAAACTGGAACTCCGTGCAATCTGACAATCTCCTGTACATAGAGTTCGGCAAGCTGATCCATAGACGATGTCATCTTCACAGGCAAAAAGTGAGCCGACTTTGTCAATCGGTCCACAATAACCCAAATGCCGTTATGGCCTCTCGTAGTCCTCGGGAGTCCCACAATGAAATCCATAGAGATCTGCTCCCATTTCCACTCCGGAATTGGCAGTGGCTGTAATGTTCCAGCTGGCCTCTGGTGCTCTGCCTTAACCTGTTGACAGACTAAACAGGTCTCGACGTACTGGGCAACCTCTCTCTTCATACCTGGCCACCAGAAGTGCTGCCGTAAGTCCCGGTACATCTTGGTACTTCCCGGGTGCACAGAATAAGCTGAAGAATGTGCCTCAGCCAATATCTCCTTCCTCAGACTCTCGTCGCTAGGCACGTACCACCTATGCCTGAACTTTAGAATACCATCCGCTGATAAATGGAAATCCGACGAGTCATCTAACATCATACTGGATCGAAGCTCCATACACTCCGAATCGTTCTGCTGAGCCTCACGTATACGATCTAGAATAGTCGGCCTGAGAGAAATGTTGGCGAGCATACCGGATAACTCAGCCACTATCTCCACGTCGAACCTCTCTATCTCAGACCGCAACGTAACTGACATCGCTGCTAATGAAGGCTGACTCGCAGAAGGCACTCTACTCAAGGCATCAGCAACCTTGTTCGCCTTCCCCGGATGGTACTTGATGTCAAAATCGTAATCCTTGACGAACTCAAGCCATCGTCTCTGTCTCATGTTCAGCTCCTTCTGCGTAAATAGGTACTTCAGGCTCTTGTGGTCGGAGAATATGTCGCACTGCTGCCCATACAAATAGTGTCTCCATATCTTCAGTGCGAAGACCACAGCCGCTAACTCGAGGTCATGCGTAGGGTAGTTTTGCTCATACGGCTTCAGCTGCCGAGAAGCATAAGAAATGACTTTCCCCTCTTGCATCAACACGCAACCAAGCCCGACTCCAGATGCATCGCAGTAAATACTGAACCTGACACCCTCAACGGGTAGCGCCAGAACTGGAGCGGTGGTCAATCTCTGCTTTAACTCTGCAAAACTGTCATCGCAAGCAGACGACCAAATAAACCTCTCACTCTTCCGAGTCAAGCGTGATAAGGGAAGTGCAATCTTCGAGAATCCCTGAATAAACTTCCGGTAATAACCGGCCAATCCGAGAAATCCACGCACCTCACGTACGTTCTTCGGCTGTGGCCAATCTCTGACCGCCTGGACTTTGCTCGGATCCACAGAAACTCCGTCCTGTGATATGATATGGCCTAGGAAACTCACACTGTCAAGCCAGAACTCACACTTCGAAAACTTGGGATATAGCTGGCGCTCGCATAAAATCCCAGAACAATCCGCAGATGCTCATCGTGCTCTTCCTTAGACTTAGAGTAAATCAGGATATCATCAATAAACACCACCACAAACTTGTCCAAGTACTCTCTGAAGACACGGTTCATCAGATCCATGAACGCTGCAGGAGCATTAGTGAGCCCAAAAGACATAACAAGGAACTCATAATGCCCATACCTCGTTCGGAACGCCGTCTTCGGTATGTCATCTCTCCGGACCTTCAGCTGATAATAACCCGAACGCAGGTCAATCCTGGAGAATACTCGGGCACCCTGTAGCTGATCAAACAAATCGTCGATCCTGGGCAGCGGATACTTGTTCTTCACTGTCAACTTGTTCAGCTCCCTATAATCAATACACATCCTGAGGGTCCCGTCCTTCTTTTTGACAAACAGAACAGGCGCACCCCAAGGCGATACACTGGGTCGAATAAACCCCTTCTCTAACAACTCATCTAGCTGAGTCCTCAACTCTCTCAACTCAGCTGGTGCTAACCGGTATGGGTTCTTAAACGTTGGCGCGGTGTTCGGATACACATCAATAGTGAACTCGATCTCCCGGTCGGGCGGTAATCCGGGAAGATCGTCAAGGAATATACCAGAGAAATCTCTGACAATAGGAATGTCGCTCGGCTGTAATCCGCTGAGCAACTGCACATCAAATACCGAGGCCATAAAAATAGAGCACGCACCTTTGAACTGCTCGTTGACCTCCATAGCATAAGAGATAGGCGATCCAGTCAATCGGTTCATCGCCTGATAAGAAAACTCTGCTCTGTCCGGGGGTCGGAAGGTAACAATCCCGGAGCGACAATCGATGGTGGCGAAGTGCTGTGCTAGCCAGTCCATCCCCATAATAAGATCGTACCGCTCTATGCTCATAACTATCAACCGAGCATAAAGGGTAACATCCCCTACTGAGACAATAGTACCCTGGAGAACGCGATCCGACTGCATACGCTCTCCAGAAGGCAGCATAACGCTATACTCGACTCCAGCTAACTCAGATTCTAGCCCCAATCTAGCCATACATGTAGTCGATACGAAGGAGTGTGTAGCTCCTGTATCCATCAGAGTAAATACAGTAGCGCCCATAAGCAAAATAGTACCTGCAATCACGGCAGGCTGAGCCTCATCATCAACGTCGCCCGGCTCAATAAATGCAAAGACCCTCGGCATAACTCTCCGCTGATCTCCGCCTATCTGATCTCGGCTCTGTAGTGGACAATCTCTGACAAAGTGGCCGATATCTCCGCATCTAAAACATTTGTTCGTGCCAACTCGGCACTCGCCGCTGTGCTCCTTCTGGCATCTAGGGCACCAGGGCATCTGAGAAGCACCCTGTACCTGCTTTCCCTTACCCCGGTCAACACCCCCCTCGAGAGGTCTCTTCACACCCCTAGGCTGTGGCTGAGGTGGCGGTGCTCCAGGTTGCCATCCCTGATTCCGAGGCTGAGGTCGGATCTCTCTGAAGAAGCCCTTAGCTGGCTCCCTCGGTCGAACACAAGTGGCCCTGGCAGCCTCTATATCCAGAGCTCTAGCTGTAATGTCAGAAAAGGGCACATCAATAATACCTGAGACAACCACGTGCATCCGAATCTCAGGATTAAGCCCCTCCATAAACTGATGCACCTTCTCCTCATTGTCGCTGACAAGGCGTGGTGCAAATCTAGATAGTGCATCGAACCTCCGGATATAATCAGCAACTGAACCGGTCTGCTTCAGCTGCATGAACTCGTTCCTCTTAGCCACTCTCATCGTGCGGCTGAAATACTTATCGAAGAATAGGAACTTGAATCGATCCCATGTCATAATAGATACGTCCGTCGTCACCTTGATTGAATCCCACCAGAAACGGGCATCCATCGCTAAGTGAAAGGTAGCATAAGCCACCTTGCTCCCGTTGCCGACCTCTGCATAATTTAGCATATCCTCCATAACTCTGATCCACTCCTCGGCACGAGTCGGATCCGATGACTGACCGTCAAATACTGGAGGACGTAAGCCTTGGAACCTCTGCATACCCTGATTAACAGGGACTACTAGCTCCTGGGCCCTCTGATTCTCTCGCTGTGTCTCCCGATTTACTAAATCCGTAATCTGCTGCGCTTGCCGGTCCATATGCTGAGACTGGCGGTCTATCAAATCGGTAAGACGATCCATCGCATCGTCTCTCGGATCCCTTCCCCGATATTTATAGAACTCCTATAAAATTTAAAACAGATAATCCTAAGAAACTGAAATCAAACAAAGCAGTAAACAGACTTACAGTTGATGAAGGATGTCTGCGTAGTGGCTGCGCAGTCGAGCAGTCTACAGAATCGATTTTAAAACCCGGGGGCTCTGATACCATAATCGTAACACCCCTAATACTGTACCCGTATTTCCTTTTTTTTTTTTTTTTTTTCACTTATTACTTTCTTATACTTTAAATAAAACCTTACGCGGAAATTAAAGCGAAATCGAAAACGGAACTGAAATCGGAATTAAGTAAAGCTTTGAAACCATTTAAAAACAAACTAAAATAAATTTAAAACTTTAATTAAAAACTTAAAAACAGATCTGAAAAAGTGGGAGGGCAGAACTGGAATTCTGCCCTCAAAGTGAAGCGGCGACCGGGCGCTGCTATATGCAGCGCCTGGTCGCCATGTGCGCTGCATAATGCAGCGCACGATCGCTGCATTATGCAGCGCCTGGTCGCTGCATAATGCAGCGACCAGCACGGCGCCCAGTCGCCTTGTGCCTTTCCAGAACCAGAACACTTAGCTCTCTGAAATTTCCAGAGAGCTAACTCCACAGCTTCACTCTCTGGAATCCGATTCCAGAGAGCAAATCCTCTTTCATTCTCTACCCATTTTCTATCACATTTTCATACTTTATTGCAAACGCTTATAACTTAAACCCAATCGACTCGCAGCAGACTTCGCGAAGTCCAACTACATGGGTAGCTCTAAAAACCGAGCATACCAAATCTAAAGTCAATCAAAACATTTTCAAACATTCATTAAACAGTTCAAAACAAAACGTTTTACATACATTTACCAAAATGTTATCTAATCCCTATCCAGAATCCAAGCAACCTAAAATGTCTATACATTCATAATTAACATTAATCCCCCAAAATACGTACACAGACGATCCCCATGGGTCAAAAGCGCCTCGACTGCTCAGCGCACTCCCACGAGCATCATCCATCAACTGCCTCCGACATCAAGAGGAGGAACATCGTCCTCACCTGGATCTACGTCACCTAGCAGATCACCTACACCATACAGACACATATGAGATATTGAAATCTCAGTAAGCTACGTAAATGCAGATGCATGCGTGCGTATGTCATTCAGAAATCATGTTCAGATTCAGATTACAGATACAGAATTACAGATTACAGATTCATTACGTCACAGACAGACAGAATTGTCACCGAGACCTCGACCCACTAACCCAAGGGGGCCCGTCCGGCGGTTGGACTACCCCGTGGGGTTAGAGAGGGGGGGTACACGCTTGCAACACGCACAGCCGTGCCTGAGCCCCATCTCGCGTGACCAGAAACAGACAGATTACGTTTATTCATTCAGATTTCGTTACAGATTTCATTTCAGATATACGTTCCTTTTCTTAAAAACACGTGCAGAAATTCCTTTTCATGATTTTCGAAAACCGTGATGCATGAACAGTTCATATCAGCGGAAAGTAAACAAACAACATACATATTAACCAGACAATACAACATAACCTAGCTACCCAACCTAAACAACGTAAAACAAGGAACCCTCAAGGATCCTTGATACGACGACGAAGTATGGTGTAGACCTTTCGGTCAAGCAAGTCACGAGAACTTACCTCGAGCGCGTAGAACCACGAGCTATGTCCACGAGAGTCGTGTGTCTGAGAAAAATACGACATTCACAGTTAAAACCAATTTAAACCATAAATGTCCAAATTTCAAAACTTAGCTAAAGAATTCTCCTAAATTCTTCACTTAGCTAATTAAAGCTTTTCGAACATTAATTATAGCTCGATTATCCAAAATAACGAGTTTTCCCCTAAAACCCGAAATTTTACCAATTTATAACTTTTTCGCAAATCGACTTTTCTTCGTCCAATAACGTTCAATACGTTCACTACATACTTAATCAAGGCTAACCTATTAATTACGAACCCTAATTCGCGTTTTTAACGAATTCCGAACGAAACCCTAGTTTGCTAAAATACCGTAAAACTCGGAATAAAAGCCCCAAGGTTGTAGGTACATACCGAGAGTAGCGAGAGGAGAAGAAATGACGAAGATCGGAGGAAGAACGGAGGAAAACGGAGGACGGGATCGATGGAAATCGCCGGCGGCCGTGAGGGTTGGAGCTCTCTGTCGATTTGTTTCCAGAGAAGAGAAAGAGAGAAGTGAGGGAAAAGAGAGAATTTGTGATGTTTTATAAAATTGTTTTGCAAATTACCATTTTGCCCTTCTTGAGTTTTTCTTCTTTCGTTTCGTTAATTGGCTAACGATCCAACTTTTCCAAATTTCCATATTTTGCCAATAACTCCTATTTATCGCTCGGGATTTATTAAAACTGTCTGTTTGCAATTCGGACCTCGTTTACTATTTTTACTAAAACGCCGTCTACTTTACGATAACGTATTTACTCGGAATATAGCGATGTTGTTCCAAAAATTCCCGAAATTTCCTTAAAATTCTAATAAATCATTAGGGCCATAATGATGCTTTCTTTTCGTGAAACGGACCTGATTTGACATATTTACAAAAATGTCATCCAATAATATAATAACAATAAAGTAATTAAGTCCGTACAACCGGGTATTACACATTAAATGTTTCAAGGAAACATGCTTTCTTCTTCAAGCTTGAGAGTGGGCGAGGCATGTTTCCATGTGAGTAATTAAACTTGCTCTTTCTTGTCTTGAACGCCAAGCTTCATCCTTAATTGCTTATAGACAGAGTCTCATCTCTTAAGTCTAGCTCGGGGTGGCCGAGGGTCGGTTCCTTCCCCCAGGTTAGAGTGGCCAAAGGATGCTCCTTCTTTTAGATTGACATGATCGTGTGATTGCTTCCATATTGACAAGTTGAATGGCTCCTTCATGCCTCTAGTGTTTGGCTTTAATTCCCTTTGACCTCTAACAATATCACCTATAAAATGAGCAAACACATTAGAAAAATGTTCAGCCATGGACTTGGCCCGTGATCAGAGGATGGCAACCCGTGGCACATCACTTTCTCTCTAATTTTGTCAATGGAAATGATGATTTGGGTATTTTTGAATTTGGGAGATCAAAGCTTCATAGATTTGTATCTCAGATCTTTCTATTAGACGTAATACCTCGAAATCTGAGTTAAATTCTTAAGAAAATATTGTAACCTTTGTTTTGTGAATGATAAATAAATCAGATCTAGCATGTTGTTTTTTCTCTCTTAATTGAAGGGTTTTCCAAGTAAATCATGTGTATGTACTCTTTCTTATCATGTTGCATTTATTCGTTTGTTTATATTTGAATTGAATAAGTTTAGAAAATGTAATTGAAAAGATTTTTTGATTAAATTTTGTTATCTTATTTATTTGACTTTTTTTAGTCGGCTTAAATCCATTTGAAACTATGAACCATGGGTATCTTAACAAAACAAATCGCAAACTTTTTTAGAACAAAATAAACCTTGGCAGGTCTCTGCTTGCGATAACTGGTTCCCTGATCATTAGAAAAAATTGAGCGGGGACTCGTATAATAAATGTGCGTCCCCGCTTAAATTAAGGCATCATGCGAGGACCCGCCATAGAAGGCGGGTCTGTAACACCTGGAATTTCGGGTTTTCAGATTTTCTATATAGTGACATTTTAGTGAATTATGTAGAAAATCTAGTAGTGGGGCCAACTTGTAAATTTAGAAGTGAAAGTTTTAAAACAGAAATAAAACCCCTTCTCCTCCTCTCACGGCTTTCATTCTGCAGAAAGCATTCTCTCCAAAACCCTTAGGTGATTTTGGCTCTCCTTCGACGTTTCCTCAAGTCGACGCAGATTCTCTCCTCCGACGTCCGATTCCTTTACGTTTCCTTCCTAAATCACAGCTCTAGGTAAGTTCTAACGTTCTAGAAGTTAGTTTCCAGGTTTTAGAGTTTTTAATCGGTTAGGGTTTCGTTAAAAATCGTTGAAAGAAGTTAGAAATCGTTAGTTATCAAAATATTGAATGATAATGAAGTAATTATGATTATGGAGGATGGTCAAGTAGAATTAATGGAGTCCGATTGGTCTAGACTCGGTTTTAATGTCGTGTGTTATGAATTGGCTTAGGTGAACAAAGCTCACGGATAGTGCTCGGTATGCTAAGGACCCGAGGTAAGTCTTTGTGTCTTGCTTGGCCGATTCGGCCTACACCATAAGAGAAATTGTCAATTAAGGATATTTGGTGATTTTAGTGTTCAGTATAGGTTGGATGGGTAGTTTAGGATATCTTTTATGCTAGAGCATTTTCCTAGGTCTTATGTGTTGCTTTATGTTTAATGCATTGTTCATGTCCATGCATCACGACTTCTGAAAAAGCATGCAAAATGAACTTCCACATATGTTTTTTATGAAAAGAAAAGGTTAAATGAAAAGGTATGAATGCACGGTCACGTCGGGGAGGTGGTTCAGACATGGCTGTCTTACAGGTGAAGCATGTTTTCCCCCGGGTAGATGAAAGGGGCTATCCAATGGTCGGATGTGCCGTTTTCATCTACTGAGAGTGCACCCCCGATGACATCCTATATGTAATGTAATGAATGAAACGACTGCATGATCTTTATGAACTGCACACGCATGGCACGCAATTGCATTTATGTAGATTTACTGAGCCATTAGCTCATAGAATGTCTCTATGGTTTAGGTGATATTGACGCAGGTAAGAACGACATCCCCCTACAAGATTAATGAGTTAGTTGAAGAGGAATGTCCGTGGGAGTGCACTGGGCAGTCGAGGCGCTTTTGACCCGTGGGAGCAATAGGTTATATCTTTTGTTGTTTTGGGGTTTATGATGGGCTGATGGGAGACAATATAGAAAAGTTATATAGAAACTCATTTTAAGGTGCTTGGTGTCTGGATAGTGTAAATATTGGCGTTTTGATGATATTATGTGAATGACGTTTTCTGTATAGTGGATATATCGATGAAATAGACTTAACTTGTCCAAAGTCCATGGACGAATAAAGTCCGTTGACAAATAAAGTCCGTGGACGAATAAAGTCTCTGGACGAATAAAGTCCATGGACAAATAAAGTCCGTGGACGAAGAAAGTCTGTTGACAAATAAATGTTGTGGATGATAACGTCGTCTGATTTCGTGGACGATAACGCATCGTTGTCTAGATGTTGTGGACGATAACGTCGTCTGATTCTGTGGACGATAACGCATCGTCGTCCAAATGCTGTGGACGAAAATGTCGACTGATCTCATTACAGAGGCCACATCGACCCCCACTGTACCATTCGTCCAAACTCGATAGGAAGTGTTGTCTTCCGAAAAGAGTTGTCTACCCTACTGTTCATTTGATGAAACCCGAGAGGAATTGTTGTCTTCCGCATAATGAATTTAATTATCTTTAAATGAGTAAGATTAGAGGATGAAACAAAAGTTCAAATTTTACGGGATTTTTACGAATAGTAACAAGGGAAATTTACGGGACGTTACAATTATGGTATCAGAGCTCCTGGGTTTTAAAACCGATTCTGTAGACTGCTCGACTGCGCAAGCCACTACACAGACATTCTTCCTCAACTATAAGTATGTTATATGCTTTCTTTTTTTGATTTCTTGGAGTTATTGTCTTTAAATTGTATAGGTTAACAAAATAGTGCATAGAGGGAATGATAAAGACGAAAGAGATGACACCGTAGACCAACTTAGAGAGTTCATTGCCCAACAGTCCCAACACTTAGACCGACAAGCACAATGCATGGAAAGAGAATCCCAACAGCTGGACACCATGATAAACCGTGAGAGCCTTAGGGCTCAGGAGGTGGTGGCTCCTAATAATAACCACGGCATGGAGAGGTTTCAAAAACTACAGCCTCTGATATTCAATGGACAATCTTCGGACCCCTTTATTGCTGAGGAGTGGGTTCGAACCATGGAAGATATACTGGAGTATGCTAAAATTAGGGATGGGGACAAAGTTATGTTCACTACCTTCCACTTGGCATCCGATGCCCGGTTCTGGTGGGACTCCATTAAGGCAACCACCAACGTAGCAGTGATGAGTTGGGAACGGTTTAGGACCGTGTTTTTCGACAAGTACTTTTGCCATACGGTATGAGAGGCAAAAATGATGGAGTTTTTGCAATTGCGGCAGACTGGCTCAGTTGCCAAGTACGTCAGGAGGTTTGAGGTCCTATCCCGGTTCGCACCACGCCAGTTGAGTGATAACGATGACAAGGTGCGTAAATTTATGCAAGAGCTAGATCCAGACATCCGGCAGAGCGTCATCATATCGGTAGTGTAGAATGTGCCCTACACAGAGATTGTGGCTAGGACACTGGAGTTCGAAGCCGCTGAGCAAACCTGTATCAAACCGAGGGAGCCTGCTAGGGGTTCTTTCGAGAAATCCAGCCTCGATCTCAGAATAAGGGCTGGCAACCGAGGGGACAGCCACAACAATAACAAAGAGTTACTAAAAGACCATATGAGGGAGGAAATGATCAGGGCAAGGGGAAGCAGGTGCAAGGGACTACTCGAAAGCCCCTGTGCCCTAAATGCTAGAAGGAACATTATGGCGATTGTCGAATGGGTACTGATAGATGCTACTGATGTGGTGGGGTTAGCCACTATGTCAAGGATTGTCCATTGTCAAACCAAAACCAATAAAGTGGGGACCAGAAAAGAGTTTCCATGAAAATTTTTGCTTTCATCGAGCCTGACAATGTTGATGATGAGGCTCAGCCCTCCGTTATTGCAGGTACTATCTTGGTCACTGGTGTGGCCGTGTTTTCATTGATAGACACAGGAGCTACGAACTCATTTATTTCCATATCATGTGTGTCTAGATTGAAGCTAGCGCCTGAATTAGCGAAGTGTGAGTATAGAGTAATGCTGCCTTCGGGTGCATATGCAGTCATATCATATTTTCCAAGGAAACGTCATCTCAGTGGGGAATAATACCCTTTATGCCTGTTTGATAGTTATGGGCATAGAGCGGTATGATCTTATTTTAGGGATGGACTGACTGTCTCTCCATTTCGCTACCATTGACTGCAGGTCCAGGATGGTGACTTTTCATCCCCTGAACAGAGAAAATTTTACCTTCCAGACAATAAATAGGACAAGTGGGCTACCTACTTCCTATTCTATGAAGGCCAATGAGCAATTTAGAGATAGTTGCTTAGTTTACTTGGCCATAGTGGTTGATACTCGGTTATTCAACGAAGTAAAGCTGAGTGACCTTCCTATCGTGAAAGAGTTTTCAAAAAATTTTCTCAATGAACTCCCCGATTTACCACCAGACTGAGAGATTGAATTTGTAATTGATGTATATCCAAGTTCTGCGCCTGTATCTAAGAATCCGTACAAACTGGCACCTGCTGAACTAAAGGAGCTGAAGTCTCCGTTAGAGGAGTTAGTAGACAAGGGGTTCATCCGACCTAGCTTCTCTCCATGGGGTGCACCAGTTCTGTTCGTTAGAAGAAAGACGGTACTCTCAGGATGTGCATCGACTGCAGAGAGTTGAATAAATTGACGGTAAGAATAAATATTCGTTACCCCGAATAGATGATTTGTTTGACCAACTGCAGGGTGCCCAAGTGTTTTCGAGGATTGACCTACACTCGGGTTATTATCAGTTGAGAGTCCAATGGGAAGATATTCAAAAGACGGCATTTCGAACGAGGTATGAGCATTATGAGTTTTTAGTAATGTCTTTTGGACTTACCAATGCCCCCGCAGCTTTCATGGACCTAATGAATCGCATCTTTAAGGATTTTTTGGACAAGTTTGTCGTCGTTTTCATTGATGACATCTTGATCTACTCTAAAACAAAGGAGGAACACGAAGAGCAACTACGGATCATCTTAAGTATTTTAAAACAACACCAACTTTATCTGAAGTTCTCCAAGTGTGAGTTTTGGCTGGACTGAATAAACTTTCTCGGCCATATTATATCTCAGGAAGAGATTTCTGTGGACCCGACCAAGATACAGGTTGTTAAGGACTGGCCGCACCCTATTAATGTACGGGAGGTATGAGGGTTTCTTTGGATTGGCCAGGTATTATCGGAAGTTCATTGAAGGATTTTTGAAGATTGTTGTTCGTCTGTCCCGATTGACAAGAAAGAATGAGAAATTTTCATGGTCGGCTGCATGTGATAAAAGCTTTCAGGAGCTGAAACAGAAATTGACTACGGCTCCAGTTTTGACACTGCCTGTTGAAGGCGACAAGTTTAGCATATACTGCAATGCGTCCAAGGTTGGACTTGGATGCGTACTTATGTAAGAAGGAAAAGTTATTGCATATGCTTCTCGACAGCTAAAGTCGTATGAACAAAATTATCCGACGCATGACCTAGAACTAGCGGCAGTCGTCTTTGTATTAAAGATTTGGAGACATTATTTGTATGGACAGCAATGCGAAGTGTATTCAGACCACATGAGCTTAAAGTACCTGTTTACGCAGAAAGAATTGAACATGCAGCAAAGAAGGTGGTTGGAGTTTGTCAAAGACTACGACTTCGAGATTAAATACCACCTAGGAAAGGTGAATAAGGTCGCCGATGCCTTCAGTAAAATACCCACGGCAAGTCAACCCTCGCTTGCATCAATGTCGGTAATGTTAAAAACGGAGATTGTGAAGTTTAATGTGAAGATTGTTATCGAGTTTTCCAATATGCTCACAAACATTTCTCTTAGGCCGACAATATTGGATAAAATACGAGAAGCTCAACGGAAAGATTTGGAGTGTGAAAAGTACAGGTTGAGCATGACATCTGAAGACTCGTCCGATTTCAATCTGTCAGATAGTGGTGTATTGAAATTCAGGCGTAGGTGGTACGTGCCAAATGACGAGGAGTTAAGGAAAGAAATTTTGACCGAGGCTCACTCTTCGGCTTACTCTGTGCACCCGGGAAGTACCAAGATGTATCGGGACTTAAAGCAGCACTTCTCGTGGCCGAATATGAAGAGAGAGGTCGCCAAGTATGTAGAAGCCTGCTTGGTTTGCCAACAGGTTAAGGCGGAGCACCAAAGGTCGGCAGGGACATTACAGCCACTGCCAATCCCGGAGTGGAAATGGGAACAAATTTTCATGGATTTTATTGTTGGACTCCCAAAAACGACTAGAGGACACGACGGAATCTTGGTGATAGTGGACCGTTTGACGAAGTCAGCCCACTTTCTACCAATTAAAATGACTCATTCCATGGATCAGCTCGCTGAGCTTTATGTGCAAGAGATTGTCAAGCTACACGAGGTGCCCATTTCGATTGTCTCTGACAGAGATTCTAGGTTCACTTCAAAATTCTGGAAAAGTCTGCACAAGGCTATGGGAACTCAACTTAATTTCAACACAGCATTTCATCCTCAGACCGATGGTCAGACAGAAAGGACAAATAAAATTCTGGAGGATATGCTTAGAGCGTGTGTGTTGGAATTCCAAGGTTCATGGAGTAGATATCTACCATTGATTGAATTATCGTACAACAATAGTTTTCAAGCCACCATCGGCATGTCTCCGTATGAAGTGTTGTATAGGCAGAAGTGTAAGTCTCCGCTATATTGGGACGAAGTTGGTGAGGCCAGTATAGATGGCCCCGATATTCTACCGCAAACGGCAGAGAAGATCGCCGTTATCAGACAACGCATTGAGATAGCTCAGAGCCGTCATAAAAGCTATGCCGACAATAGACGAAGGGAATTGAAATTCAACGAAGGCGACGAAGTGTACTTAAAAATTTCTCCATTCAAAGGCGTGACGAGATTCGGGAGAAAGGGAAAGTTAAGTCCTCGTTATGTAGGGCCCTTCCCTATCTTGAAGAGTATCGGGAAGATGGTGTACCGATTGCAACTCCCGGCATCGATGGAGGGGATCCATAACGTATGCCATGTGTCTATGCTCAGAAAGTGCGTGCGTGATCCGTCTCATGTCGTTGAAGGAAGGGAGATTGATGTACAACCGACGCTGACTTACGTGGAGAAGCCAGTACGGATTTTAGAGTCCTCTATCAAGGTGTTACGCAACAAGGAGATTCCGCTAGTTAAAGTTTTGTGGCAGAACCATGATGTGGAGGAAGCCACCTGGGAGAGACAGCAGGATATGATGTCTAAGTACCCAGAACTATTTGTATAATCAAATTTTGATGACAAAATTTTAATTAAGGTGGATGGAATGTAACACCCCGAATTTCGGGTTTTCAAATTTTCTATATAGTGACATTTTAGTGAATAATGTAGAAAATCTAGTAGTGGGGCAAACTTGTAAATTTGGAAGTCAAAGTTTTAAAATAGAAATAAAACCCCTTCCCCCCCCCCCCCCCCCCCCCCGGCTTTCATTCTGCAGAAAGCATTCTCTCCAAAACCCTTAGGCGATTTTGGCTCTCCTTCGACATTTCCTCAAGCCGACGCAGATTCTCTCCTCCGACGTCCGATTCCTTCACGTTTCCTTCCTAAATCACAGCTCTAGGTAAGTTCTAACGTTCTGAAAGTTAGTTTCCAGGTTTTAGAGTTTTTAATCGGTTAGGGTTTTATTAAAAATCATTGAAAGAAGTTAGAAATTGTTAGTTATTGAAATGTTGAATGATAGTGAAGTAATTATGATTATGGAGGATGGTCAAGTAGAATTAATGGAGTTCGATTGGTCTAGACTCAATTTTAATGCCATGTGTTATGAATTGGTTTAGGTGAACAAAGCTCACAGATAGTGCTCAGTGTGCGGAGGACCCGAGGTAAGTCTTCGTCACTTGCTTAGCCGATTTGGCCTACACCATAAAAGAAATTGTCAATTAAGGTTATTTGGTGATTTTAATGTTCAGTGTAGGTTGGATGGGTAGTTTAAGATATCTTTTATGCTGGAGCATTTTCATAGGTCTTATGTGTTGCTTTATGTTTAATGCACTGTACATGTCCATGCATCACGACTTCTGAAAAAGCATGCAAAATGAACTTCCACATATGTTTTTCATGAAAAGAAAAGGTTAAATGAAAAGGTATGAATGCACAGTCACGTAAGGGAGGTGGTTCAGACATGGCTGTCCTACAGGTGAAGCATGTTTTCCCTCCGGGTAGATTAAAGGGGCTATCCAATCGTCAGATATGCTGTTTTCATCTACTGAGAGCGCACCCCCGGTGACATCCTATATGTAATGTAATGAATGAAACGACTGCATGATCTTTATGAATTGCACACGCATGGCACGCAATTGTATTTACGTAGATTTCCTGAGCCTTTAGCTCATAGATGTCTCTACGGTGTAGGTGATATTGACGCAGGTGAGAACGACATCCCCCTGCAAGATGAATGAGTCGGTTGAAGAGGAATGCCTGTGGGGGTGCGCTGGGCAGTCAAGGCGCTTTTGACCTGTGGGAGCAATAGGTTATGCATTTTGTGGTTTTAGGGTTTATGATGGGTTGATGGGAGACAATATAGAAAAGTTATATAGAAACTCATTTTAGGGTGCTTGGTGTCTGGATAGTGTAAATATTGGCGTTTTGATGATATTCTGTGGATGACGTTTTCTGGACAGTGGATATATCGATGAAATAGACTTAATTTTTATGCTTAGAATGGATTTGGACGATGCTGTGGATGATAACGCATCGTCGTCCAAGTCCGTGGACGAATAAAGTCCATGGACAAATAAATGTTATGGATGATAATGTCGTCTGATTTCGTGGACGATAACGCATCGTGGTCCAGATGTTGTGGACGATAACGTCGTCCGATTCTGTGGACGATAACGCATCGTCGTCCAAATGTTGTGGATGAAAATGTCGACTGATCTCATTATAGAGGCCACATCGACGCCCACTGTACAATTCGTCCAAACTCGATAGGAAGTGTTGTCTTCCGAAAAGAGTTGTCTACCCTACTATTCATTTGATGAAACCCGAGAGGAATTGTTGTCTTCCGTATAATGAATTTAATTATCTTTGAATGAGTAAAATTAGAGGATGAAACAAAAGTTTAAATTTTACGAGATTTTTAGGAATAGTAACAAGGGAAATTTACGGGACGTTACAGGGTCCCCATTTTTATTCTAACACGAGCGTGGATGTAATGACCCATTTTCCCAGCAAGATATTGTCCGCTCTGGGGATTGGGCCGTAATCTAATATCCTCCCCTCACGGCTTTGTTTGGCGAGGACTTCCCAGTCGGTCACCCAGCATAGTACTACCCTCGCCAAAGCACTTTTAACTTCGGAGTTCTTATGGGATCCGTTGTCAATTGTGCTCCAAAACACGTCTAGCTATCTTGGGAGGGTCTCTTTACATATGTTTCATTTCCACATACTTCCCAAAGCGATGTGGGATTGTGACGACCCCCTTTTACGACCCGTCACCTTCTGGTTGGCCCGCGCAAATGTACCGCCATCCGGGTTCTGGTTTGTGCTGCTATCGTACACATACTTACACATCCGGGTCATCACAATCACCCCCCCTCGGGGGCCCAACGTCCTCGTTGGCCACATTTTCGATTGGATACAGGCTCTGATACCATTTGTAATGACCCCTTTTTCCCAACAAGATATTGTTCGCTCTGGGGATTGGGTCGCAGCCCAATATCTTCCCCTCATGGCTTTGTTTGGCGAGGACTTCCCAGTCAGTCACCCAACCTGGTACTACTTTCGCCGAAACACTTTTAACTTCGGAGTTCTTATGGGATCCGTTGTTAATTGTGCTCCAAAACGCGTCTAGCTATCTTGGGAGGGTTTCTTTACATATGTTTCATTTCCACATACTTTCCTAAGTGATGTGGGATTGTGACGACCCCCTTTTACGACCCATCACCTTCCGGTTCGCCCGCGCGGACGTATCGCCATCTAGGTTCCTGTTCGTGCAGCCATCGTACACATACTTACACATCCGGGTCATCACAGTGGATATCCGCACTTCTATGGCGAGTCCCCGTTCTCACTTAAAATCGCGACAATGAGGACACGTCCTTGTAGACTAGGTCCCCGATTCTATATATAGAATCGGGGACTTCCCACTCTCCACCTGACCCTCCTCTCTTGCAAAAAAACACTTTACTTTCTCTGTCTACTGTCTCCGGCCACATTCTGGCCTCCCAAACCAATGCAGATCGCACCTATTCTGACTGTCCTCGCTCTCTAGCTATGAATCACCATCAATTTCAATACATTTTCTGCCCAACTTGTTCGATGGATGCTAGTGCAAGTAGATTGTTTAAATTTGATGAGGCAACAAATTGTGATCCCAACATGGATGGAGATTCCTACTCCACGTCTATTTGTGGCAAAATTCGTTCTTTTGATCAAGACGACGAAGAAATAGAGGTGCAATCGACCTAAAAAACTATAGACGACAAGGAGATTCAATCTTTATGCAATTCAGAGGATGATGAGTGCGTAAGCAATCCGGTACGCGAAGTATGTGGGATTGGTTTTTATTTGGGAAAGAAATACAGTTTTTTAAAAGAAATTAGAGAAAAAGACCGTTGATTATGCATTGAAGAATGGTTATGGGGTGAAATTTAGTAAAAATGAATCTTGGCAATTGACGATAGTTTGTGAAGATTAGTGTGAATGGCGATTGCATGCTTCAAATATGCAAAATAAGCTTATGTTTCCAATAAAGAATTTCAATGACATCCAGAACTATTCGTGTAAAATTGAAAGTCAACATGCTTCGATGAAATAGTTAGCAAATAAATATTTGGACAAGTTCAAAATTCATCCGACATGTGATGTTTCTTCCATTATTGAGATGGTGAGGAAGAATTTGAATGTTTATATTACACCAAGTCTTGCTAGAAGAGCAAGAAGTGAAACCCGAAAACTGAATGAAGGCTTCGACGAAGAACATACAAGTTATTATGGTTGTACGCAAAAGAAATTTGTAGATCTAATCCGAGTAGCAGTATCGGCCTTCAAGGAAATTTGGTGTCTGGATTTGGTTCTACGTCGAAGGTTATATTTGAAAGAACGTACATGTGTATGCTGCGTGCAAGAGTGCTTTCTTTCAATGTAGTAGACCAATCATATGTTTGGATGATTATCATCTTAAGGGCTTGTGTCCAGGCTAATTACTGACAGTCGTCAACATTGATGGTATTATGGAACCTATCCCGTTGCTAATGCAATTGTGGAAGCAGAATGCAAAGACTCATGGAAGTGGTTTCTTGAGCAATTGATACCAGCCATAGACATTTTGATGTGCTTCAATATGGGAAATGGAAGTTGAAACACAAAACACTCTCGGTGGCAAAAACAGTTTTTGATTGATAAATGAGTGATATTCCAGATCGTACAACTCTATCAAAATAGCTCCAATGAAGCTGAAATTTTAACCAAATCTTACCCTAGATGTGGTAAAAATGTCCTCTAAAATTCAAAGGTTAACTCGATGGGGATGAAAAGATATGGCTAAATAGGTGCATGTTGGTCCGAAAAATGTTATGGTTGCACTTTCTCAGTTCTTTAGCTCTCCTTGAGGATGAGCTCTCCAACTCACTGTGATGAGAGCTTGTTATGCCCTTGCTGGTAGTTCTACCTTAAGGGAAGAGGTAGAAGAAGGGTGCAATACAATAGAATCAACTACACTCACAAAGATGAAAACCAAAATAAATATACACTCAATCAGTTAATACTCACCGACGATATGTAGCCACTTGAAGATTGAGAACTCAAGATTTGAAAGATGAACTTCAGCTTTTCATTTCAAAATGTGCTACCAATAGCACCCCTTAAGAGTGGTATAAATATCACGTCAAGATTTAGGGCTTACAACCGAAAGAGAAAGCTAATATAAAAATGGTAAAATAAAAGTGAAAGAAATGGGGTGTTCGGCCAAATGAGGAAACCAATCACTTTATGGTCTGCTCTTGCTGTAACAACCAGCACGTCGCCAGGTAATTATCTTGTGTATTATTTTGGAGTGACTTGTTGAATGTGAAAATTTACGAGGTCTTAAGATGACGGGCATTACTTGTTTTAAGATAAAAATTAGGCAATGGCAAGATTTGTAAATAAAGGTGATTTTAATCAATATAAATAGGAAAATGAAGGTCTAAAACCTCACTTAAACCCTTCCTGTAGCCGACATTCCCCTCTGGCGATTTCCTCCTTCAGCGACCGATTTCTTCCTCCTCTTTCTTCGACGATTCAAAGCTCAGGTAAGGTTTAGATGATTCATTCTATGAGTCTTCGATTTAGGAATGGTTATTGGTTGATGTCTGAAGATTGAGAATCGGTCGATGCTAGATTCACAGCTATATCTTCGAGTTCCCTTATTTAGTGGCATTGAGGATAGGGTTCTGATATTGTCGATTGTTAGATTTTGTGATTCTGATATTAGTATGAATCTGGTAGTTTTAGTGCACTAATGCCATCAATGCTTCTGAAGGTTAAGCTCTGCACACTAGGTGCTCAACGAAATGCATTAGAGGTTTAAGCTAGATTCTAGGATGATTTCTTTAGCTAAGATTTTATCAGCTTTGAGTTTAGATTATTCATGATATATTTAACATTGAAGTATGAAATGTCTTAGGTGGAGAAGGATTCAAGTGAAGGCACAAAATTGCTAAGGAGTCGAGGTAAGTGAGTGTATTAGGGACCCGGCCATTAGGGCCCTACATCACAAGGATACTAGGATTGTGGTTTTGGTGATTTGTTTGATGTCTGTGATCTGTTGAGTGTTATGCTGAGGTAAGTATAGTTTCATGACATGTTATTCAATGATGGTTTCCTTCTTGTAGTGTAATGTTCTCCTACTCATTCATGTACATGCGTCATGTTTTCTCCACTGATACACAAAAATGTTTTACATGTATGATTTATGTAAAGAATTGAAAAGAAAAGACCAAGATTATGTAATGTATATAATGGATCAGTTCAGGTCGTAAGCAAGAATGGCACAGGGCATGTTTATGGCAAGTTATGTGGTCTACGAGGTAGACGAGGGCAAGTTATGTGGTCTACGAGGTAGACGAGGGAAAGTTAGTGTCTGTGCCTACTCTTGCGTAAAATCCCCTTTTTCCTTTATGTACGAAACAAGAACAAGAACACGAACAAGAACATAATTCCCATGACATGATCAAGAACATGAACATGAATATGACTTCCATGATTTGAATAAAGAATGTGAACATGATTTTATTAAGTATGCATTCATGAGCTTTCATGTATATGTTGCACTCCTTACTAAGCATTAGGCTTATAGTTTAAACCTTATGATGTAGGTGACGAGTTGGAAGGTGAGGACCTCAAACCGAATGAGGATATTTAAGTCTGGTTGCTAGACGGTGCTCAAGGTGGGATTTGTGGCTGGAAAGCGATTTTGACCCGTGGAGTGTTGCTCGTAGCATAAGTAAGATCTAAGATACTGAAGTATAAGTAAGATAAGTTTTTTCCTATGTTGATGAATGCTGAGGTTGTCTAGTACAATTTCATGTTTTAAGAGGATTAAGACTAAAAGTTCCATCTGTTTCCTTTAAGTCTTCTGCTACGCTTGTTTAAGTTTTATGAATAAAGTCACGTGGTCTGTGGACGATAAGTCTATGTAACCCGTGAGTAAGTGATCACGTGGACTATGACGATAAAGTCACGTGGTCTGTGGACGATAAGTCTATGTAACCCGTGAGTAAGTGATCACGTGGACTATGACGATAAAGTCACGTGGTCTGTGGACGATAAGTCTATGTAACCCGTGAGTAAGTGATCACGTGGACTATGACGATAAAGTCACGTGGTCTGTGGACGATAAGTCTATGTAACCCGTGAGTAAGTGATCACGTGGACTATGACGATAAAGTCACGTGGTCTGTGGACGATAAGTCTATGTAACCCGTGAGTAAGTGATCACGTGGACTATGACGATAAAGTCACGTGGTCTGTGGACGATAAGTCTATGTAACCCGTGAGTAAGTGATCACGTGGACTATGACGATAAAGTCACGTGGTCTGTGGACGATAAGTCTATGTAACCCGTGAGTAAGTGATCACGTGGACTATGACGATAAAGTCACGTGGTCTGTGGACGATAAGTCTATGTAACCCGTGAGTAAGTGATCACGTGGACTATGACGATAAAGTCACGTGGTCTGTGGACGATAAGTCTATGTAACCCGTGAGTAAGTGATCACGTGGACTATGACGATAAAGTCACGTGGTCTGTGGACGACAAATTTAAGTAAGTCCATGGACGTTAGTCTGTGGACGATAAGTCTATGTAACCCGTGAGTAAGTGATCACGTGGACTATGACGATAAAGTCACGTGGTCTGTGGACGATAAGTCTATGTAACCCGTGAGTAAGTGATCACGTGGACTATGACGATAAAGTCACGTGGTCTGTGGACGATAAGTCTATGTAACCCGTGAGTAAGTGATCACGTGGACTATGACGATAAAGTCACGTGGTCTGTGGACGATAAGTCTATGTAACCCGTGAGTAAGTGATCACGTGGACTATGACGATAAAGTCACGTGGTCTGTGGACGATAAGTCTATGTAACCCGTGAGTAAGTGATCACGTGGACTATGACGATAAAGTCACGTGGTCTGTGGACGATAAGTCTATGTAACCCGTGAGTAAGTGATCACGTGGACTATGACGATAAAGTCACGTGGTCTGTGGACGATAAGTCTATGTAACCCGTGAGTAAGTGATCACGTGGACTATGACGATAAAGTCACGTGGTCTGTGGACGATAAGTCTATGTAACCCGTGAGTAAGTGATCACGTGGACTATGACGATAAAGTCACGTGGTCTGTGGACGATAAGTCTATGTAACCCGTGAGTAAGTGATCACGTGGACTATGACGATAAAGTCACGTGGTCTGTGGACGATAAGTCTATGTAACCCGTGAGTAAGTGATCACGTGGACTATGACGATAAAGTCACGTGGTCTGTGGACGATAAGTCTATGTAACCCGTGAGTAAGTGATCACGTGGACTATGACGATAAAGTCACGTGGTCTGTGGACGATAAGTCTATGTAACCCGTGAGTAAGTGATCACGTGGTGGACGACAAATTTAAGTAAGTCCATGGACGTTAGTCTGTGGACGATAAGTCTATGTAACCCGTGAGTAAGTGATCACGTGGACTATGACGATAAAGTCACGTGGTCTGTGGACGACAAATTTAAGTAAGTCCATGGACGTTGGTCTGTGGACGATAAGTCTATGTAACCCGTGAGTAAGTGATAACGTGGACTATGACGATAAAGTCACGTGGTCCGTGGACGACAAATTTAAGTAAGTCCATGGACGTTGGTCTGTGGACGATAAGTCTATGTAACCCGTGAGTAAGTGATCACGTGGACTATGACGATAAAGTCACGTGGTCCGTGGACGACAAATTTAAGTAAGTCCATAGACGTTGGTTTGTGGACGATAAGTTTATTTAACCCGTGAGTAAGTAGTCACGTGGGCTGTGACGATAAAGTCATGTGGTCCATGGACGATAAATTTAAGTAAGCCTATGGACGTTAGTCTGTGGACGATGAAATCACTTGAACAGAGAGCGATAACGTTTATCAGTCAGTGGACGAAAATGTCAAAGCAGTCCGTGGACAATTAAGTCGATCGATCTCGTGGACAAGATTGTTACCCGATTTATGTCGTCCAACTCTGTGGATGAGTATGCTGTCAGATATATGAAAGAGTCGAGTTCTGAGAATTTAAGGTTTTTAATTGGTTGTTCTTTTAAACGTCCACAAGTTTTATTTCAAAAAAAATTATAAGTAGTTGTTCTAAGATTTAAATGACTAAGTGATGATGAGAACCTATCTCGGCCCACTGGGGTCGTGACACTTGCAATGTGGCTCTCTTCTCCTCAGTAGATGTCCTGACCATAAAAATACAAAATATTAAAGCATAATATTCAACAAAGATTCAAAATCTAATAAACACAAAGTTGGATTAAATGATCTTTCTTGATTTCGGCCATGGGCTCTCCTCCATGAAGATTATTGGTTCTAAATTGCTCCTGGACTTGGTCTCCTTGCTGTCTTCGAAATATGCAAAGTACTTGAGCCTTCTCTTGGCTCCTTTAAGCTTGGTCCTTCTTTCAAATGGCCATGATCCTCAAACTTTAAGTTAACCTCAAGAACTATGTTGCATTTGGAGAAGATACTCGGATTGACTTTCATGCTAATGGAAAAGGTTCCGATTGGCTTGTCTTCTCTTTGTTCCTTGCAATTCCCTCGCATTTAAGGCTTGATTTCTCCTTCAAGTTGTCACTAAATGCTTGACCTACAAAATTAGCAAAGTGGTTAGAAAACTCATTGGCTCGTAATCTTATGAGCGGTTTTCGTGGCACATCACATTTAGACGGGACGTGACTTGACATTTATTTCGGATCGAAAAAAGGTACAATCCATTTGTGTTTATTTACATTTCGTATGTTCGTAACATTTTTCTCTAATTACGTGGTTTCGTCAAATGTGAGGAACTATCAAACGCTGTGACTGAGTCATTACCGTCTGTCGATCAACGCTACTGTCTCATACATATGTATGCAAATTTTAAGATGCGATGTAGAATGCAGTAAGAGCACCTACAGCTCGTCAATTTGATAGAGAAATGACAAATTTATTTTTCAATTGACCAGGTTGAGCATAGATATCTCTGACAATTTTTACTGAGTTGTTGGGCGACTGATGCTTTCTTATCAATCCCCAAGTGCGAAATGAGATTGAACAATCTCAGTGAGTCATTCAATGCACTTTTACTATCTGTCAGAGACAAATTGATAGTGACAATGTTTGAGATGATCATAAAGTGCTTGATGTGTCGGATTGTAAAAAGACATCAAAAGATGGCTGAGTCGACAAATGTCTTGTGTTCTAAGAAAAGTAAAAAACTTACGAAGCTAGAATGCGCGGTCCTAAATTGAAGTCCTACTTTTGCAGCAGATACTCGATTTGAGGTCAGCAACGGCAATGAACAATATGTTGTCGATTTGCATAGATGTGTGTGCAACTGTTACAAGTGGGAGCTTACTGGAATCCCATGTGTCCATTCCATTATGTGTATGCATTTCATGAGGTTTCGTCAGAAAATTATGTTAATCAATGCTATCACCGAAAGACATATATGAAAATGTACTCACACTATATTTATCCACTAATTGATCTAGACATGTGGCCCAAAGTTGATATGAGTGAAATTTTGCCACCGCTAACTAAGCGTCAACCAGGGAGGTCGAAGAAAAAAATAGTGCAAGATGTGGACGAACCCCGAAGCTCAATTAGTCAGAAGAACTCCTTAATGACTTGTGGAAGATGTCGACGTCTAGGGCATAATATTCAAACTTGTCGAGAGATTCCTTCCACTTCAGGCGCTACTTCTGCTTCAGTGGATTCTTCTGATGAGACATTATACATCGGCACACAAGTAAGTGGTTCGATTATGATGTAGTTCCAATATTGTATTCCAAAGCTACGTTCTAATATAGTTTTCATTTTCTGTGCAAGAGTCTTCTACGCATGGGAGAAGTAGTAATAACTGGCCACCATGGCAGTGATTATGTTGTTTTCATTATTTTTGTAGACATGGTGTGTAACAGTCCCGGAGGGATCGTCACATAATCCATATCTTTCTTAATCATTTAATTCTTATTACTCACACTCTACTCATTTTTAGTAATATATTTTTTTTTTTGAAACATAACTTAACTCAAAATGACATACGTAATTCACTAGGCATCATTTGGCAAGGGAATACTCTACACATCTGCCGGCGGGCAGTGCAATGTGTATCGACTGGTGAAGGGAAACTTAAACCTTTAGACTGCACCTGCCGGTTGAGGAATAAAACCACATCTACCGGTCACTCGACGACAAAACCATGTTTATATCATCCGGTAAAGAGACTTTTTACATCATCCGATGAAATAAGGGGACATCATCCGGTGAACAAGTGCTTCTCACGTGAATAATTAAAACATGATCCGATCACTAAACGACAAAATAACATCTTCATCATCCGGTGACTTTATTACACTACATCTGCCGATAACTAGATGACAAAATAACACACTCATCATCCGATAGCTTAAACGCTCTACATCTGCCGTTCGCTAGACGACAAAATAGCACTTTCATCATCCGATGGCTTAAACACTCTACATTCTTCATTCGTAGTCATTGATCATATTCTTCATTCGTAGTCATTGATCATATTCTTCATTCGTAGTCATTGATCATATTCTTCATTCGTAGTCATTGATCATATTCTTCATTCGTAGTCATTGATCATATTCTTCATTCGTAGTCATTGATCATATTCTTCATTCGTAGTCATTGATCATATTCTTCATTCGTAGTCATTGATCATATTCTTCATTCGTAGTCATTGATCATATTCTTCATTCGTAGTCATTGATCATATTCTTCATTCGTAGTCATTGATCATATTCTTCATTCGTAGTCATTGATCATATTCTTCATTCGTAGTCATTGATCATATTCTTCATTCGTAGTCATTGATCATATTCTTCATTCGTAGTCATTGATCATATTCTTCATTCGTAGTCATTGATCATATTCTTCATTCGTAGTCATTGATCATATTCTTCATTCGTAGTCATTGATCATATTCTTCATTCGTAGTCATTGATCATATTCTTCACTCTAGCTTACTATGAGCATAACCAGGGTACTTAATCGCCTATCCAGCCTTCCACTGTCATACTGAGCATCCTCCGGCAACCAGCTTTAAACATCATCTCTGGACTGGAATTCCTCACCTACTAACTCTTCACCTACATCATAAGGTTTAACTATAAGCCTAATGCTTAGTAAGAATGCAACACTAACATGGATGCATGAATGTATAATTGAAGAATCACATGCTCATAAGTCTTTTCTTGTTCATATCTTTGCTCATAATCATCATTCATAGTCATGGATCATATTCATCATTCATAGACATTAATCATATTCTTCATTCGTAGTCATTGATCATATTCTTCATTCGTAGTCATTGATCATATTCTTCATTTAAGTTGTGTGGATTAAGAGAGAATTTGTGCCGGTAAAGGGGGTTTGACAGTGAGAGTGCACATAGTTCCCATGCGGGTCGTATCATGGTCCTTCTTTTGGACAGTGACATACGCCAAACCGCCCCCAACCCTCTCTTAATTCACGTTGCATAAGTTTTATATTCTTATCTTGTTCATGCGAAGACATGCTCTTAAAACATTTTCATATGCATAAAACATTCATGATGTATGGACATGAAAATTCTTAAATCATCAAGCTACAGAACTGAGTACCATTCGGCATAAAACTTTACCACTGAGCTAATCATCAGTATAAACAATAGACAGTATGTAACACCTGAGAATTTCATTATATGGATTTTCTCATATTCTTAGTAATGAAAGTTAAAAATATTATTTGCTATTAGTTAAAGATTTTGTTTTAGAAGTCAAGCAAATAAATTAGAAGAGAATTTATAATTTTCATGGAAAGAATGAGTCAACTATTGATAGTAAATGATGAGTCTTTCACGTTAAATGAGGAAAAAAAAAGAAAGAAAAAGAAAACAAAGGAAAGAATGAAAGTAATATGACGTTGTTATGGAATTTGATAAATGAAGAAAAGTGGCAGAAGAATAAAAGATAAATGGACGAGTCAAAGGGATGGTTTTGTTGAAAAGTCAACAAAACCAAGTGGAAAGTGGAGTGTAGTCATTGCCTTGAAATTTAATGTGTAAAAATACATGTAGTAAGCAAAAGCTACACGTAGCTTGGTGGTGTAAAGTGAAGGACAAGAGAAATTTAACCCTTGGTTTAAAAGTGGCCACATCACCACTTTTTATTGATTATTACTTTTTCCTTAAGACTTTTAAGTGATAAAACTAGCCCTAATCTTCTCCTTCCACGAAAAGTGCTTTCCTCCATTGTTGCATCAAAGTTTCTACGCCAAGCTCCTTCCTTTTGGGATTTAAGGTAAGAAAAAGTTAGGTTATGATTTATGCTTGTAAAGGATAAATAATTGTGAGCTTTAGTGTTTTTGAATGAGAATTTGAAGGTGGGTTTTTAGATGCATGAAGCTACGATTTCTTGCTGAAATCTTCCTCTATTTTGTTGCTCCATCATGTTTTAAGATTTGATTATGACCATGGATTTTATGGATTAAAGAAAGTTCACGTTGGATTATTATTTGGAATTGGGTTGTGAAAAATTGACAAAAAACAGGGGGTTTCAGGTTTGACCATTTTCGGCCAAGCTAATTGTCCTGGTTTGTTAAACGGATTTTTCTAGGAGAAACTAGACACTTTGAAGTTTCTATAACATCTTGAATCATCGGATTCGGACCTATATTCGATTTGTTACGAATTTTCGAAATTGATTGATGTTTGATGCAAAACTGGAAATTTGAGAAATTGATAAAACAGGGCAGGTCTAGGTTTCATTTATTTCGTCCAAGTTGTTTAAATTAAAGTGATAAATGGATTTCAACAGTTGAAAATAGACATCCTAAGGTTTATGTAGAATTTTGAGTCGATGAGTTCGGATATGTATACGATTTATGGTGAATTTTTGAAGTAGTTAAAGTTTAATGAAATCTGGAATTTTTAAAATAACAGAACAGTTCGGTTTTTGGCAATTTCTGTTATGCTGTTGAAGTGTGTCATAAAATAGATTTGACCATTAGAAACTAGACATTTTAAGGTTTAAATAGCATCTTGAATCATTGAATTTGGATGAGTATACAAAAAGTTATGAATTTTTAAAGTTTAGCCTAAATTGTAAAATGAAATTCGGGGCAGGTTACTCTTCCGATGCTTTTCACCCTCCTTCCGATTTTAGCTTGTCAAACTATTTTATTGGGGTCAAATAGACATTTTTCTGAAGTTATGGGCTTTGGAATCGAAGCGTTTCGATATGTATAGAATTAGTTATGGATTTTTAAAGTTGGTATAATGTATTGTGATATAATCCGAAAATTCTGGCGTGCGTTTTAAGTGTTTAATTTTGATGTTTTGATTAGGTTACTTGCGATTAGCAAAAGTAAGGCCAAAGACTTTCAAGCTCGAAATTGCTAAGGACCCGAGGTAAGTTCTCGTGACTTACTCTGGCCGATAGGCCTACACCATATGTCAAAGTCGTTTCGAGGAACCTTGAGGATTTGTTTGTTTAAATCGTTTTGGTTTGGGTAATTAGGATTAGTTGTTTTTATATGTTGTTTGTTTATCGTCTTGATGGTACACATGTGATTGTTTACTTTATGTTTATATTGAACTGTTCATGCATCATGGTTTTAAAAATATCATGAAAATGAATTTACGCACGGATTTCATGAAAAGAACATGCATGTAAAGGCAAGTAAAGTATCACAGTAAACAACCATGACATGGGGTTATCGGGGATGAGGTTTAGACCTGGCGTTCCGTGGTGAGCGGGTTTTCCTCCCTTCAGATGGTGTGGGCTGTCTAATCGCTTGACGTGCCCTATCCATCTGTCGAGCATTTCTGATAACCATAGACTGACACGTACAGATATATGCATTGACATGGACGGTTTTCATTGCACTGAACATACATGATCATGCATAGGCATTTACGTAGGGCTTACTAAGATTTTTATCTCATAGGTGTCTCTATGGTGAAGTTGATTTCGAGACAGGTGAGGATGATGTCCCTCCGCTTGAAGTATGAGCTGTTGAAGAAAGATGGCCCGTGGGAGTGCGCTGGCAGTCGGAGCGTGATTTTGACCCGTGGGGACGTACATAGGTATTTGGATTATTTTGGATAGAACTGTTAGAACATTTTAGGATGTTGGAATCTGAATAGTTAATAGAAAGTACTTTTGGGAGATTGAATATATTTTATAATGTTTTACTGATTTTCAAAAACAGGAGGATATGTTAAACTTTTAAACGGAACCATGCGGTTCGTTTTCATGAAATTGGTTATGTTCAATTTTGTTTGAGTTGGGAAGTGGGTGAGCGATAGTATCAGAAATGTAATGGTGTGTGATGAAGGAAATGAGAATGTTGAAAGGTGTGTGTGAGTTGTGTATTGTGAGTGTGTGATGCAGGGCATGAGGAAACGAAGAAAGGAAGAAAGAGGGGAGAGAGGGGGTTGTGCTCTCTGGAAAATTCCAGAGAGCATGGCGATTGATCGCCACTCGGGGCGATCAATCGCCCCCCCTTTGCCTGGCGATCGCCACTGGCGATCGCTAGGCGATGGTGAGATCGCTGAGCAATCGCCACCTGTTCTGCCAAAACGGCAGAACATATAAAATAAAAAGGGGATTTTTATTTAATTGTTTTCTTTTAATATTTAAAAGTTTAATTAATAGTTTTAAGTTTATTTTATATAGTTTTCAAGGTAGTTTTCAAACGCCGTTAACAATTTCAATTCCGATTTTAAAAGTTTTATTTCCGCACAAAAGTCAGATTTACAGTTATACGCATAAAAAATGAAAAATTTGTACGAGAAAAACTAGGGTACGAGTAAGGGTCGTTACACAGTAACATAAGGGAAGCTTCTATACATCATATGAGTTTCTACCTAGCATCCTTTGATGTAGGGTCCTAATGACCGAGAAACCTATTCATTCACTTACCTGGTCTCCTTAGCAATTTGAGCCCATTTCTCTTCCAACTTCCTCACCTAAAACATTTACATTGCAGTAGTTAAAACAAAATCCTATTAGTCCTAATCACAAGTCATCCTAGGATCTAATAGCTATAGTCACTCCCGAATCCTTAGTATAATTCTCTGTGCAGTTTGAAATCCAAAACCCAGAACAGACAGATTCAATAAGCGATATCTCAGGGTTGTTTGTTTAATGTCCAAAATCGATTCGGAATGACATTACTACATTCAGATTTTAAATATCCTTACTAATACTCGGCCATTGAAAAATCCAGAACCTCAACACATAGCTGAAACAGAGCTTAACGACTGAAAATAGCTACATTGTCAAACTCGTACCTCGAGCACAAAGTAGCCGAGAAGCAGCAAGGAAACCGATCGTCGAAGGAGGGATTTCCAGCTGACAGAGAGCGAGAGCTTGGGAGAGAAGAAATCGCCGGGAGTTGGGGATGTCGGCTACAGTGGTTTAAATGAGGTTTGAATCCTTTCATTTTTCTTTAAATACTAGCCTCAATCCTCCATTATTACAACTTTGCTACTCAACCTAGTTTAGATCCACATGTAATTAATTAAGCTTATCATAAAACCATAAACCGTGAAGATTGAATATTCGTGACCGTTAATACAGTTTAGAAAGTCACCTGATTGAAGTTGTCGGGTGTTACATGGTGATTTATGTAACTTTTGTAACTTAGGTAACTGTTGTAATGTTTACTAGTTTATGTAACTTTATAAGTTTATGTAATGTTGACAAGTTTATGGCTCCTTCTATATTATCTACTGATCATATAATGTATAGAAAATTAAAAATTTCGGCGGAGTTTTCTTTATTTCTAACTCCCTCAAAGCTATTTTTCACATTTATGCATATCTAAAACACAAACTATTTCCCAAGGAGTTCCCGTATGAATTACAACAATACATTCACTTAATAACAACTAACAAACTAAAAACAACGAACATAAAACAAACAACAAACTAAAAATAACCAACATAAAACATCCAACAATCTAAAAACAAACTAAATGTGTTAATTACAAAAGTACAGACAACGAACTATTTAAAAGCAAACTAAAAACATCAATCTTCATTTTAAGGTAGAGGTTGACCTTCATCTTGGTTATGCATCCAGACCGAAAACCTAGTGTTAAGAAATATGTGCACCGCTGTCAGCTCTCTCTACCCCACACGCAACTCCTCAAATGTAGTTTGCATATTTCTTTGCGCCATGGTCATCTCCTCAACTCTGCCAATGAGGAAGTCCAATTTTTGCATCACAGTTAGCTCATCTGTCGATGGCAGCTAAGTTGGAAGATTATCCTCCATGTGAACATCTTGGGAGGCCAATGGAGCTACAGAAGCTATCGAGATATAGGCTTCCCGATTAGCCTAAAGACCTAATTTGTAACACCCCTAATACTGTACCTATTTACCCGTATAAATTTTTCATTTTATTTTACAATTTAAGCGGAAACTGAATCGGAATTGAAGTCGTCAGTGTTATTTGGAAAACCATTTAAAACAACATAAAATTGTTAATAAAACAATTAAAACTATTTAATTAAAAACTAATTTCAATTAAAACAATCGGGAGGGCATAACTGTCCGGCCCTAAAATCACAGGGGCAGCGACCAGTCGCTGCAGCATGCAGCGACTGATCGCTGCATATGCTGCAGCGTGCAGCGACCAGTCGCTGCATTGCTGCAGCGCCTGGTCGCTGCACACCCTGTGCAGCGATCATGCAGCATGCAGCGATCGATCTCTGCATGCTGCAGAGATCGATCGCTGCACACTCTGTGCAGCGATCCATGTTCCTTCGATCGCTTACCTTCATCACTTCTCTTATGCCATTTTTTTTCCAAGTGCTCTCTGGAAACTCCAGAGAGCAAAACCACAATCTGATCTGCTCTCTGGAATCCGATTCCAGAGAGCAACAACTCCTCAAATAACACAATATTTTAAACGCGATAAAACTTCTTAAAAACGAACTGCATGGATACGTTTAAAAGTTGTCTAATCCTCCTGTTTCAAATTCCAAGCAGTTCCAGTAAAAATTATCAAAACACCGATTATAAACAGATTTCCAAAAACGTTTAAAACATCAAATATGAACCTAACATCTAACCATATCCAAACATGTTCGTCTATACATACGTATCATCCATTAAATCCAACAAAATACTTACACCGACATCCCCACGGGTCAAAACGCGCCGACTGCTCAGCACACTCCCACGGGCCATTCTCCGTCAACTGCATCAGACTTCGGGAGGAGGAACCTCGTCCTCACCTGGCTCGATGTCACCTAAAATGTCACCTACACCATACAGACACCTATGAGCTAACAGGCTCAGTAAATTCTACGTAAATGCAGATGCGTGCAGTGCATATGGAGTTCAGAAATCATGCATAACAGAGCGTCGCAGACAGTATATCACCGAGATCTCATCCCTCTAACCGAAGGGGGCCCATCCAGCGGTCGGACTACCCCGTGCGGTTAGAGGAGGGGGGTACACGCTTACAACACGTACAGCCGTGCCTGAGCCCCACCTCGCGTGACCAGATAACAGATTACGTTCATTAATTACAGTACATGAGATGTGGTATCGGCCAGACCCTTAATCGGCCCGCACGATAGATCAAGAGCCCCCAATTTCTGGGCCACATAGTTTTCAGAAAACATCGTGCAGTGCAGAAATTCATTTTCATGCCAAGTTAAAATACGTGATGCATGAACAGTTCAATATAAAAGTAAACAAACAAGCATGCGTACCATCAAGACTGTAAATGAAATAACCTACAAAACGTTTAAACCTAACTACCCAACCAAAGCAGTTAAAACAATCAATCCTCCAAGATCCTCGACGCTAAATCGAAGTACGGTGTAGGCCAATCGGCCAGAGTAAGTCACGAAAACTTACCTTGAGCGCGCAGAATCTCAAGCTTCGTCCACGGGAGTCGTGTGTCTGTGGCAAAACACGATATTCGCCGTTAAAACCAATTTAAGCTATTGACGTCCAAATTACAAACCTTAACTAAAGAATTTTCCTAATTTCTTAACTTAGCTAATCGAAGCGTTTATAACGTCAAATTAATGCTCGATAATCCAAAACTTCAATTAACGAGTTTTTCCTCAAAAACCCGAAAATCCCTAACTTCACAAATTGATTTAACTTCGTCCAATAACGTCAAATACGTCCAATATATACTTAATCACGGCTAATCTATTAATTACGAACCCTAATTCGCATTTTTTTACGAAACCCTAACGGAAACCCTAACGTGAAATCGGTTCAAAAATTGAAAACTAAAGCTATAGAATCATAGATCCATACCTAGGATTGCGATTGGAGGAGAAACCATGAAGAAAACGGAACGAACGGGAGGCAAAACGGAGCTCAGCGTGGGTCGGCAGAGAAGAAATCGCATAGGGCGTGGGATTTAAAGAAATTTCCATAGAAGAAGTGTTCTGGCGAGGGAGAGAGAAGTGATTTCTCATTTTATTAAATTTAGATTTGCAAAATTACCGTTTCGCCCTTAGCACCCAATTCTATTTGTTTCGTCCTTCGTTTCGTTAATCGTCCAACCATTCGGTTTCGCCAAATTTTCTTATTGCACCAACAAGTCTAACTTATTATTTGGAATATAACAAAACTGTCCGTTCGCAATTTGGACCTCGTTTGCTATTTTTACGAGAACATCTATCATATTACGAGAAATGTAATTACTTGGAATATAGCGTTTAATCTCCGAAAAATCCCGTAAATTTCCTAAAATTCCAATTAATCGTTAGGACTCTAATAAAGCTTTTCGTTTGCGAAACTGATTTGATTTGACATATTTACCAAAAATGTCACTATATAATAAAATACGAATATAATATATTAAATCCAAAAATCCGTACAAGCCGGATATTACATTCTACCCACCTTATTTAGAATTTGTCCACAAAATTAAATCATACAAATAGCTCAGGATATTTAGTCATCACATCCTGCTGTCGCTCCCACGTAGCCTCTTCCACCTCGTGGTTGCGCCACAAGACTTTGACCAGAGGAATCTCTTTGTTGCGTAAGACTTTGGTGGAATACTCCAAAATGCGTACCGGCCCCACCTCGTACGTCAAGGTAGGCTGTACCTCGATCTCTGTAGCCTCCACGACGTGCAATGGATCACGTAAACATCTCCGAAGCATAGATACGTGGAATACATCGTGGATACTCTCCATAGAAGCCGGAAGCTGTAGTCGATACGCCATCTTCCCGATCCTCTTCAGAATAGGAAAGGGCCCCACATAACGAGGGTTTAACTTACCCTTCCTTCAAAATCTCGCAACGCCTTTGAACGGAGAAACTTTAAGGTAGACCTCATCACCTTCTTCAAACTCTAGCTCTCTCCGTCTAGTGTCAGCATAGCTCTTCTGTCTGCTCTGAGCTATCTCGATACGCTGTCGAATAACGGCAATCTTCTCTGCCATCTGCTGTAGAATCTCAGGGCCAATGATGCTGGCCTCGCCAACCTCGTCCCAATATAACGGAGATCTACACTTCCGCCCATACAGCGCCTCGTACGGTGCCATGCCGATGGTAGCCTAGAAGCTGTTATTATAAGAGAACTCGATCAGAGGCAAATATCGTCTCCACGAGCCCTGAAACTCCAGCACACACGCTCTGAGCATATCCTCCAGAATCTGATTCGTCCTCTCTGTCTGACCATCAGTCTGAGGATGAAATGCATAGTGAAATTAAGTTGAGTCCCCATAGCTTTATGCAGGCTCTTCCAGAACTTCGATGTAAATCTCGGATCTCGATCTGAGACAATAGAAACTGGCACGCCATGCAGTCTGACAATCTCCTGCACATAAAGCTCGGCGAGCTGATCCATAGATGATGCCATCTTCACAGACAAGAAGTGGGCCGACTTTGTCAATCGGTCCACAATAACCCAAATGCCGTCATGGCCTCTCGTAGTCCTCGGGAGCCCCACAATGAAATCCATGGAGATCTGCTCCCACTTCCACTCCGGAATCGGCAGTGGTAATAACGTTCCGGCCGGTCTCTGGTGCTCTGCCTTCACCTGTTGACATACTAAACAGGTCTCAACGTACTTGGCAACCTCCCTCTTCATGTTCGGCCACCAGAAGTGCTGTTTCAAATCCCGGTACATCCTGGTACTCCCCGGGTGCACAGAATATGCCGAAGAATGTGCCTCGGCCAATATCTCCTTCTTCAGATCCTCGTCACTAGGCACGTACCACCTATGCCTGACTTCAGAATACCTTCATCAGATAAATGGAAATCCGACGAGTCTCCCAAGGTCATACTCGATCGAAGCTCCATACACTCCGAATCACTTTGCTGAGCCTCACGTATACGACCAAGAATAGTCGGCCTGAGAGAAATGTTGGCGAGCATACTGGACAACTCAGCCACTATCTCCATATCGAATCTCTCAATCTCAGACCGCAGCGTAACTTACATCGCTGCTAGTGAAGGCTGACTCGCAGAAGGCACTCTTCTCAAGGCATCAGCAACCTTGTTCGCTTTCCCCAGATGGTACTTGATATCAAAATCATAATCCTTGACGAACTCAAGCCATCGTCTCTGTCGCATGTTCAGTTCCTTCTGTGTAAATAAGTACTTCAGGCTCTTGTGGTCAGAAAATATCTCGCACTGCTGCCCATATAAATAATGTCTCCATATCTTCAGTGCGAAGACTACAGCTGCTAACTCAAGGTCGTGCGTAGGGTAATTCTGTTCGTACGGCTTCAACTGCCGAGAAGCATATGCAATAACTCTCCCATCCTGCATCAACACACAACCGAGTCCCACTCCAGATGCATCGCAATAAATACTGTATCTGACACCTTCAACAGGTAGCGCCAGTACTGGAGCGGTGGTCAATCTCTGCTTTAACTCCATAAAACTATCTTCACAAGCAGCCGACCATATAAACTTCTCGTTCTTCCGAGTCAATCGTGTAAGAGGAAGTGCGATCTTCAAGAATCCCTCAATAAACTTTCTATAATAACCGGCCAATCCGAGAAATCCACGCACCTCACATACGTTCTTCGGCTGCGGCCAATCTCTGACCACCTGAATCTTGCTCGGATCCACAGAAACTCCGTCCTGTGATATAATATGGCCAAGGAAGCTCACTCTGTCAAGCCAGAACTCGCACTTCGAAAACTTTGGATAGAGCTGGCGTTGACTCCAGAATCTGCAAAACTATCCTCAGATGTTCCTCGTGCTCTTCCTTTGTCTTAGAGTAAATCAAGATGTCATCGATGAAAACCACCACGAACTTATCTAGATACTCCTTGAAGACACGGTTCATCAGATCCATAAACGCTGCAGGGGCATTAGTAAGTCCGAAAGACATGACAAGGAACTCATAATGCTCATACCTCGTTCGGAATGCTGTCTTCTGAATATCATCCCTCCGGACTTTCAGCTGATAATAACCCGAGCGCAGGTCGATCCTTGAAAATACTCGGGCACCCTGCAGCTGATCAAATAAGTCATCAATCCGGGGCAGTGGATACTTATTCTTCACCGTCAATTTGTTCAACTCTCTGTAATCAATGCACATCCTGAGGGTCCCGTCTTTCTTCTTGACGAATAGAACAGGCGCACCCCAGGGTGAAACACTGGGTCGAATGAAACCTTTCTCTAATAACTCATCAAGCTGAGTCCTCAACTCTCTCAACTCGGCTGGTGCCAACCGATATGGGTTCTTAAACCTCGGTGCGGAGTTAGGATATACATCAATAGTGAACTCAATCTCCCAGTCCGGTGGTAATCTGGGAAGGTAATCAAGAAAAATCCCAGAGAACTCTCTGACAATAGGAATGCCGCTCGGCTTTTCTCCGCTGAGCAACTGACAATCAAATACAGAGGCCAAATAAATAGAGCACGCACCTTTAAACTGCTCGTTGACCATCATGGAATAAGAAATAGGCGAGCTACTCAATCTGTTCATCGCCTGATAAGAAAACTCGGCTTTACCCGGGGGTCGGAAGGTCACCATCCCGGATCGACAATTGATGGTGGCGAAGTGCTGTGCTAGCCAGTCCATCCCTAAGATCAGATCATAGTGTTCTATGCCCATAACAATAAGGCGAGCATAGAGGGTATTACTTCCAACCGAGACAATATTGCCCTGCACAATCTGACGTGACTGCATACGCTCTCCTGAGGGCAACATCACACTATATTCGCACTCTGCTACCTCTGGCACAAATCTCAGTCTAGACATGCAAGCAATCGATATAAAGGAGTGCGTAGCTCCTCTATCCATCAAAGTAAATACAGCTGTACCCATAATCAGAATAGTACATGTCATCACAGCAGGCTGATCATCGTCATCAACATCGGCTGGCTCTATAAATGCGAAGATCCTCGGGGTCACTCTCTTCTGATCTCCACCTAACTGGTCTCGGCCAGGCTTCGGGCAATCTCTGACGTAATGGCCAAGCTCCTCACATCTAAAGCATCGGTTAGTGCCAACACGGCACTCACCACAGTGTTCTCTCTGACAAATGGGGCACCACGGTATCTGAGAAGCCCCCTGCACTTGCTTCCCTTTACCCCGATCAATACCTCCCTCAAGAGGTCTCTTCACACCCCTCGGCTGCTGTTGAGGCGGCTGTGCTCTCGGCTGCCCTCCTCGGTTCTGTGACTGAGGACGGATCTCTCGAAAGAAGCCCTTCGCTGGCTCCCTCGGTCTAACACAAGTGGCTCTGGCAGCCTCAATATCCAGAGCTCTGGCCGTGATATCAGAATAGGGCACGTCAATAATACCTGAGACAACCACGTGCATCCGGATCTCCGGATTAAGTCCCTCCATAAACTGGTGCACCTTCTCCTCATTATCGCTAACAAGACGAGGTGCAAATCTGGATAATGCCTCAAACCTCCGAATATAATCAGCAACTGAACCAGTCTGCTTCAACTGCATAAACTCGTTCCTCTTGGCCACCCTCACTGTGCGGCTAAAATACTTATCGAAGAATAGAAACTTGAACCGATCCCAAGTCATAATAGATACTTTCGTCGTCACCTTAATCGAATCCCACCAGAAACGAGCATCCATCGCTAAGTGAAAGGTAGCATACGCCACCTTGCTCCCGTTCCCCACCTCGGCATAAGCTAACATATCCTCCATAACTCGGATCCATTCCTCAGCAACAGTAGGATCCGATGATCGACCATCAAATACTGGAGGCCGTAGGCCCTGAAACTTCTGCATGCCCTGGTTATTGGGAACTACCAAATCCTGAGCCCTCTGGTTCTCCCGATTCACTAAGTCTGTAATCTGTTGTGCCTGTCGGTCCATATGCTGAGACTGGCGATCTATCAACTCCGTAAATCGATCTAGCGCGTCATCTCTAGGATCTCTTCCTCGAGTCATAGTGTAAAAAGCCTATAACAAATTAAACAGATAATCCTAAGAAACAAAATCAAACAAAGCTATAAACAGACTTACAGTTGATGAAGGATGTCCGCGTAGTGGCTGTGCAGTCGAGCAGTCTACAGAACCGATTTTAAAACACGGGGGCTCTGATACCATAATTGTAACACCCCTAATACTGTACCCATTTACCCGTATAAATTTTTCATTTTATTTTACACTTTAAGCGGAAACTGAATCGGAATTGAAGTCGTCAGTGTTATTTGGAAAACCATTTAAAACAACATAAAATTGTTAATAAAACAATTAAAACTATTTAATTAAAAACTAATTTCAATTAAAACAATCGGGAGGGCATAACTGTCCGGCCCTAAAATCACAGGGGCAGCGACCAGTCGCTGCAGCATGCAGCGACTGATCGCTGCATATGCTGCAGCGTGCAGCGACCAGTAGCTGCATTGCTGCAGCGCCTGGTCGCTGCAGCGTGCAGCGACCAGTAGCTGCATTGCTGCAGCGCCTGGTCGCTGCACAGCATGCAGCATGCAGCGATCCATGTTCCTTCGATCGCTTACCTTCATCACTTCTCTTATGCCATTTTTTTTCCAAGTGCTCTCTGGAAACTCCAGAGAGCAAAACCACAATCTGATCTGCTCTCTGGAATCCGATTCCAGAGAGCAACAACTCCTCAAATAACACAATATTTTAAATGCGATAAAACTTCTTAAAAACGAACTGCATGGATACGTTTAAAAGTTGTCTAATCCTCCTGTTTCAAATTCCAAGCAGTTCCAGTAAAAACTATCAAAACACCGATTATAAACAGATTTCCAAAAACGTTTAAAACATCAAATATGAACCTAACATCTAACCATATCCAAACATGTTCGTCTATACATACGTATCATCCATTAAATCCAACAAAATACTTACACCGACATCCCCACGGGTCAAAACGCGCCGACTGCTCAGCACACTCCCACGGGCCATTCTCCGTCAACTGCATCAGACTTCGGGAGGAGGAACCTCGTCCTCACCTGGCTCGATGTCACCTAAAATGTCACCTACACCATACAGACACCTATGAGCTAACAGGCTCAGTAAATTCTACGTAAATGCAGATGCGTGCAGTGCATATGGAGTTCAGAAATCATGCATAACAGAGCGTCGCAGACAGTATATCACCGAGATCTCATCCCTCTAACCGAAGGGGGCCCATCCAGCAGTCGGACTACCCCGTGCGGTTAGAGGAGGGGGGTACACGCTTACAACACGTACAGCCGTGCCTGAGCCCCACCTCGCGTGACCAGATAACAGATTACGTTCATTAATTACAGTACATGAGATGTGGTATCGGCCAGACCCTTAATCGGCCCGCACAATAGATCAAGAGCCCCCAATTTCTGGGCCACATAGTTTTCAGAAAACATCGTGCAGTGCAGAAATTCATTTTCATGCCTAGTTAAAATACGTGATGTAACACCCGAGGTAACGGCCAGGTGACTTTCTTAACTGTATTAACGATCATAATATTTAAATCTTCGAAGTTTAGGATTTATGCCAAGCTTAATTAATTACATGTGAATCTACACTAGGTTGAGTGGCAAAGTTGTAATAAAGGAGGATTGAGGCCTGTATTTAAAGAAAAAAGAAAGGATTCAAACCTCATTTAAACCACTGTAGCCGACATCCCCAATATCCGGCGATTTCTTCTCTCCCAAGCTCCCGCCCTCTGTCAGCTGGAAATTTCCCTTCCGGCAATCGGTTTCCTTGCCATTTCTCGGATACTCTACGCCCGAGGTATGAGTTTGGCAATGTTACTTTTCTGCTATTTGATTAGTTCTGTTATTAGTTTGGTGTTGAAGTCTTAGACTCTTCAATGGCCGAGTATTAATAAAGACATAGTGAAACCCGAGTTTGGTAATGTCATTCCGACTCGATTCTGAACATTTAAGATAACCAACCCTGAGCTGTCATTAATTGAATCTGTCTGTTTTGGGTTTCGGATTTCAGACTGCACACAGAGTGTTAGACTATTAGATTTGGAATGACTTTAATGACTAGATTCTAGGACGACTATTAGTTAGGACTTTTAGGATTTTGTTTTAACTACTTCAATGTGAATGATATCAGGTGAAGGAGTTTGAGGTGTTAAGCACGAAACTGCTAAGGAATCCAGGTAAGTGAATGTATAGGTTTCTCGGTCATTAGGACCCTACATCAAAGGATGCTAGGTAGAGGTTTCTATGATGTTTAGAAGTTCCCCTTATGTTATTGTCTAATGTTTAAGCTGATGATAGCTCAACAGTAAGGTCTCATATTGAATAGTGTTCTATTCTGTAGCTGGATGATTTAAGAATTTCCATGTCCATGCATTATTAATGTTTTATGCACATGAAAATGTTTTGAAAGCATGTTTTCTCATGAACAAGATAAGGTGATAAAAATCCCTACAACGCGGTTGAGTGAGGGTTGAGGGTGGTTCGGCGTATGTCACAGTCCAGAGAAGGACATATGAATACGACCCGCAGTAGGGACCAAGATCAAACTCACTGTCGGACCCCCTTTACCGGCACAAATCCTCTCTCAATCCACACAATTAAATTAAGTATATGAAGGATGATTATGGTCCATGAATATGAATGACGAAGTGAATGACGAATATGACCCATGACTATGGATGATGAAAAGAAAGATGAATACGATCTATGAATATGAATGATGAATATAAACAAGAACATGAACCAGAAATGATTTACGAGCATGTTTTTCTTCGAACTATGCATTCATACACTCGTGATAGTGTTGCATTCCTTACTAAGCATTAGGCTTATAGTTTAAATCTTATGATGTAGGTGACGAGTTCTCAGGTGAGAGACTCAAGTTTAACGATGAAGATTAGCTTGGGTTGCTGGATGGTGCTCAAGGTGCAAGTCTGTGGCTGGATGGTGATGGAAACTCTGGTTTATGCTCTATGAACGTTAGTAATGATTTTTAATATAGAAGTATAAATGGAATGAAGTTATGTTATAGTACTGGAATTTGAAATTGTCTGGATGGTTACTGAATTGAGGATGGTACAATTTATTGAAAATCTTTTGTTTAAGACTTCCGCTATATGTACTCTGAGGGAATCATTGATTTCAGTTTATAGAAATGTTAAGTCTAGAAAGTTTGAGACTTGCTTATGATCATGTCTATTGGGAGATGTTGTTTAGTCTTATCGGTAGGAGTAACGTGTTTCTCTATCGGTAGGTGCAGAGTGTTTTCCTATCGGTAGAGGTAGTGAGATTTCTATCGGTAGATATCGTGTGTTTCAATCGGGTGATGAAGGAGTGTTTTTCTGTCGTCTAGTCATCGGCAGATGTAGTTTATATATATCCCTGCTGATGTCATCGGCAGATACAGTTTGTTTATCTTCCTGCTGACGTCATCGGCAGACATAGTTTGTTTATCTGCCGGCTGACGTCATCGGCAGATGCAGCGTGTATGTCTGCCGACGAATGTTTAATGAATTGTGTGGGATGCACGTGACCGTCGGTTGATGTGAGAATTTACATCTGTCGATGGACGATTAATGAATCACGTGAAATGCACAGGATAACTGGATGATGTAGCTTAGTTTATCGGTAGGTGTGAGCTCTCTTCTGTTTTGTCGTTTAGCGATCGGCAGATGAGAGTGAAGATTTGTCGTTGAGATTCGGCAGATGCCCTTGGGTTTCAATTTCCCCAGTCAAATGTCTTATTTTATTGTCCAGGCTCTAAATGTGACTACAGAATTAGTATTTCCGCTGCATAGTTTAAAAAAAAAAAAGAGAAAGAAAATGTACAGAGTATAATTTAGAGTCAATGTTTTACGAAAATTATGGAGTACGTGGCGATCCTGCCCGGGTCGCTACACGTGATGCATGAACAGTTCAATATAAATGTAAACAAACAAGCATGCATACCATCAAGACTGTAAATGAAATAACCTACAAAACGTTTAAACCTAACTACCCAACCAAAGCAGTTAAAACAATCAATCCTCCAAGATCCTCGACGCTAAATCGAAGTACGGTGTAGGCCAATCGGCCAGAGTAAGTCACGAGAACTTACCTTGAGCGCGCAGAATCTCAAGCTTCGTCCACGGGAGTCGTGTGTCTGTGGCAAAACACGATATTCGCCGTTAAAACCAATTTAAGCTATTGACGTCCAAATTACAAACCTTAACTAAAGAATTTTCCTAATTTCTTAACTTAGCTAATCGAAGCGTTTATAACGTCAATTTAATGCTCGATAATCCAAAACTTCAATTAACGAGTTTTTCCTCAAAAACCCGAAAATCCCTAACTTTTAACATTTTCACAAATTGATTTAACTTCGTCCAATAACGTCAAATACGTCCAATATATACTTAATCACGGCTAATCTATTAATTACGAACCCTAATTCGCATTTTTTTACGAAACCCTAACGGAAACCCTAACGTGAAATCGGTTCGAAAATTGAAAACTAAAGCTATAGAATCATAGATCCATACCTAGGATTGCGATTGGAGGAGAAACCACAAAGAAAACGGAACGAACGGGAGGCAAAACGGAGCTCGGCGTGGGTCGGCAGAGAAGAAATCGCACTCGGCCGTGGGAGGAAAAGAAATTTCCAGAGAAGAAGTGTTCTGGCGAGGGAGAGAGAAGTGATTTCTCATTTTATTAAATTTAGATTTGCAAAATTACCGTTTCGCCCTTAGCACCTAATTCTATTTGTTTCGTCCTTCGTTTCGTTAATCGTTCAACCATTCGGTTTCGCCAAATTTCCTTATTGCACCAACAAGTCTAACTTATTATTTGGAATATAACAAAACTGTCCGTTCGCAATTTGGACCTCGTTTGCTATTTTTACGAGAACATCTATCATATTACGAGAAATGTAATTACTCGGAATATAGCGTTTAATCTCCGAAAAATCTCGTAAATTTCCTAAAATTCCAATTAATCGTTAGGACTCTAATAAAGCTTTCCGTTTGCGAAACTGATTTGATTTGACATATTTACCAAAAATGTCACTATATAATAAAATACGAATATAATATATTAAATCCAAAAATCTGTACAAGCCGGATATTACACAATTACCTTGTGCTTCAACCACCCCATCCATTTTAAATAGAGCCTATCAAAGACATGAGTTTGTCTTTTGCTTCTCCTAGGCTTGGTTGTCGGGATTGAAACATTAAAATGTTCAATGAGCTTCTGTATCAACGTGCTATACAACATATTTTTGTTACACGTCTTGTTGATCTTACTCATAAACTCAAAATCAAGACCCCTAGGTTGAACCACTTCCCGTCTTGTTGATCTTATGCGTTCATGTTAACAATGAACACGGGGACCTGCCTTCTATGGCGGGTCCCCACGTGATGCCCTAATTTGAGCGGGACTCGCATTTATTACACGAGTCCTCGCTAAATTTTTTCGAATGATTGGGGACCCGGTTATTGCAAGCGAGGACCTACCAGGATTTATTTTGTTATAAAAAAGTTTGAGGTTTTTTTTTGTTAAGATACTCATGCTCAGAGTTTAAAATGGATTTAACCATTTATAGTCAACCAAATTAATTTTCAAAAATAACAAAATAAAGAAAATTCTTAACCCAATTTTCTGAGATATTGACGGGTCTTCCCTTTAAATTGTTTAAGAGGATCTTTGTGTATGAGCAGAGGATATCTCCCTTGCTATATAGTCACCAAATTGAGATTATGGGTGAACATAAAACTGACAGACAAGATCATTTGGTTTTGGTTAATTTGACTCAAAAACACTTTAATTCATAGATTGAAAGCTCGCACACCATGTCATCAAGCTTTCTGGGGAGTTTTCATGCTTCTGATTTAAGTTTATAGGTCTGTATAGTCAACCTTTTACGAATTACAAGTAGACGACAAGTTTTATATCTTAATGCAGGCAAGACATATCTCGGTGAATCGGTCTTTTTCGCCACATCAGGTATAACGGGAATCAAACGCCGTCTAGTGCAGGCAGCGGTTGGAGAATGCTCATTCTACTTAGATCCAGCAACTTCTTAGGAGTAGGCGCACGAACTTCATTTTTGGGTTCGTCTTTTTATAGTCAGCTCCTCGGAACTAGCTTCTTTATTCCACTTACTACTAGTCTATAATCCGCACTTTTGGTTCCCTTTGTCGAACCTTTCTCCTTGGTGTCCCCGAGTTAGCTACTTTTGGTTATAGCAAAATACGGTATCTGTGAGTGTTTTCAGAGAATGGGGTGCTTGAACGGTACTTCATTGACTTCTTCTTTCTGGTGGGATTTATAGGGAAGGTTGGGAAATACTTGTTCTGGTGATGAACAAAGAATATTTGTGGATGAACATTGGTAGACATTGACGGTGAAGTTCGATTCGACATGCAAACTCTTGGCATGTGTATGAAAATTAAGTTTCAGAACAAAATGAGGATAACATAATTCCTCCATCCAATTGATCAATTAATCTAACAAAATTTTACGAAATAAGTGAAAAACACCCGTAAATTGACTTAGAATGAAACCATTCCTAAGATAAAAACAAAATTGGATTGAGTAAGACTAGTTTAAAGCGGTTGGGCTTAGTCGCGATAGAAATCAAATAATAAATATAAAAGAAATATACGAAAACTCATATTGAAAAAAAAAAAATTATAGATGAAGGAAAATATTTAGCATGAAAGTCAAAATACAATCGCGAGTATTGAGACTCTATCTTATACGAGTTTATAACGTAAAATAAAATTATAAAAAGATATCATAATTTTGGACAATTGGTCAAACCCAAAAGAATTCAAGTCACTTAACTAGAACCCATTAGAACTTAAAAAGAACAAACAAGATCATTTGGTTGGGTTATGGTTAATTTCTTTTATAGCTATCGAATTTTTCAGCTATGCTGTTCATGAACCGAACATTGCAGTTTGCCTTAAAAAAGATTCATTGCTCAAGTCCCACAAGCTATGATTGTAATATGAGGTAGCAAAGGCTATATAGTCTTTTACCAAACAAAGTTTTGTGAAAGCAGTACATTTTGTGGTATATAAGCAAATATTAAGAGCTCTACTGGTTGAATTTGAAATTTCTAAAGGTTGTATGATTTTGGAGTTATATGACCCAAAAGCAAATGTAAAAAAATAATTTTTCTATGATAAAGAAACAAATTTTTGTTGGTTTCTTTTTTTTGTGCTCGCATTAAATTTGCTTTATACTTTAATTTTTATAATATGAATTTCTTTGTCTAAATTCAAGAGTCTTGGATTACAGAATGAACAGGGCCTGATTCCCACTTGATTATTGTACAGTAAAAGAATGAACTTGATTTGAAGATCAGGGTATTGATTTTTCAATCCAGAGGTTTATTTGATTGAAGCTTTTCAGTGGCCGGAGACGGTGAACCCTCCATCGACGTAAATAACTTGTCCAGTTATGTAAGAGGCAGCCGGAAGGCAGAGAAATGCCACCATTGACGAAACCTCCTCTGGCTCTCCCATCCGACGCATTGGGGTTGCTGCGATAAGCTTCATGTACTCTTCTTGAACACGAGGATCCAGACGAACCTAAATCGATCCGAAGCACAGTCAAAATCGTCTATCGATAACTGTTTTGTACATACTATACTTTTATGATACGAGTTCTTCAGTGTATTTTTTTCTTGCATAGTGAAAAGAAAACAAAATCATTACGGGTTTGTAAATCGTTGTTTGGATCGCCCACGGTGCAACTGCGTTTGTTCGAATATTATCCTTTGCCCATTCACAGGCTAAATTCTTGGTTAGTTGGTTAATGGCTCCTGCAAAACGCAGATTGAAAAAGTTAGTTTGCCTGTTTATAACTATTTCATTGATTTTGGAGGTACCTTTAGATGCAGCATAGACGGAAGTTCCAGGAATGGCAGTGACTCCAGCAACGGAGGAGAGAAAGACAATGCTTCCATTACTCGAAGCCTTCAATAGGGGGTGTGCTAGTTGGCAAAGATGAAATGGAGATTCAAAATTACTGCTCATTATTTCAGACAAATCTTCCATTGAATGTTCTGCAACTTCTTTCAGCTTCACTATCGCTGCATTGTTCACCTAAAATGGCAGAATTTTTTGGGTTTGATATTTCAGAAGAAATTTATGAATTTTGCAGCTGTTGGAAAGAGATGAACTTACGAGTATGTTGAGCTTGCCCTGAAAAACAGAGGAGACTGTATTGACGAGCTCCTCTCGCTGAGTTCTTGACGTCAGATCACAAACTGATCCACTCACAATCAACCCTTTTGCCTGAAACTCTTTCACTCTCTCTTCCAGCTCTGCTTCGTTGCGCGAACAAGTATGGACGCTGGCTCCGAGCATGGCAAGCTCTTCCACTATGCTATGCCTGAATCCGGAAACATAGTCAACCAGATGAGAGAGAGAGAGAGAGAGAGAGAGAGAGAGGACTGACCCAATGCCTCTAGAACCGCCGGTGACGAGAGCAGTGACGCCCTTGAGAGACCATCTTTGAAGTCCGAAGCTCGGCTGTTCTTCCGCCATTGTTATGGTTTCTCTCTACAGCTTCAGAGTGTTGGAGCTTTGAATAAATGGAGGAACGGGAGAGAGAGAGTGAGCTCAGCAATTATTACAGTGAAGAGATAAGGCAAAAAGTCAACAAACTTTCAACATCTTAACTTATTAATTATTAATTTTGAACATAAGATTAAATTTTGTGAGAAAATATCTATAATTTATTGAAATTCACAACTTTTAAATCGAGTAAGTTTGTTAGTTATTAGTTCTCACTTAGTAATTTAAGTAGCTATAAAATTCACATTTTTTTTAGCATGGTAGAGTCAAAACATAAGATATTAACCTATTACACATTTAATTATCATTATCAACTTAACGCAACAACCAAATAAGCCCAAAAATTGATTTTAACACTTATATTCCAATCAATTTTTTTACTTTCCTAAGTTCATATAACCTATTTAAAATTACCTTTCGCACAGTTGCACCGAATTAGCTGCTCCTTAGTTCTTGGTTGAGATTTCTACTTAATTCTTATACTCATTTGGGTCACGCTGAGACTCACATCTAGCAATGGTTCTTGATCCTCGTTCCAATGCTGGATTTTCTTCTACTCCATCAATCTTTTGTTGCTTATTTGTCCCAATTTGCTTCGTCTTTTCTTCTTCAATTCCGTCGTTGCAATTATCTTGATGGTAAACAATTAATTTGTAACATCTCATACTGTACTGTTTCTACTTTTATCTTTAAAACGTTTAATTTATAAAAGTAAAGTAAAATGTAAAATCATACATTTAAAAAATATAAATAGCAGAAGACTTTCTAACAATCTCAATTTAAAATTTAAATATAAAATAAATATATAATCTGCATGATCGTTCAAAAATAAATATTTAATAAAGTAGTTCATAATTGAAATTAAACGTAGTAAAAATAACACTTAAAAATTTAAAATTTCTTTTAAATATCATTTTTTATTCATTCATTATTTAATCTCGCACTAACAACTATGTAGTCTCGCCCCTGAGAGCACCTCTTCAAGTGCATCTTTCATTCGTTTTCTTCAACAGTTCTATCAACATTATCCTCACTTATATCACAAAATTCATCTATGAGCCTAATGATCAGTAACATATGCATAAAAAATAATATTAGCATGACATTCAATTTCATAAAAACATGTATTTTTTTCAGTCTTTCTTACTTTCACTTAATAGTCCAGTCGTTGGGGTAATTCAGTCCAGGAGAATGAGTAACATATGCATAAAAATAATATGAGCATGATATTCGATTTCATAAAAACATGTATTTTTTTTCAGTCTTTCTTTACTTTCACTTAACAGTCCAGTCGTTGGAGTAATTTAGTCCAGGAGAATGAGTAAGCACCATTTAATCCACCTCATACGGGACAGCTAACTCGTCCTTTCCCACAACGACTATTTACGTTTATTCATTCATTCTTTCTTAATGAAAATATTTTTCATGAGTCATACATAACATGCAGTGCAAACATATCCTCCACACAATTTATCTTTACATTTCTATTTCATTCATAACAGTCTACTATCGTAAACATCACATTTTTGAATCAATATCATCATAACATAACATTAAAGCACATTCTCGTATCAATATAATTGTAAACATAACGATAAAGCAAGTTTTCAAGTCATTATTATCGTAAACATAACAATAAAATAAGTCCTTATCGTAAACATAATATTAAGACAAGTTCTCAATCCATCGACATAATATAACTATAAAACACAGCACTTTATGATGCAGGCAAAGCATATAAAACATCACTTGCCTCGAAGCCTTAGCACGGTAACAGCTGCTTACGACGATTAACCTTTGCTTTGGATTAACTTTGAGAGAGGCTGGGAGGCAACTCGCAGATCTGAGACAAAATAATAGAGTTAGTGTTTTCGTATAAATATGCAATTTCTCGGGTCACCGATCGACCCTCTATTAAGTCCGGTAGACCGCTATTCCACATGAGACGAGTGAATGTCCTCTCCATTTTTTAGAGGTTTTTTCTCTCGGTCTAGTTGACTGACCGATAGAAGCTCGTTCGTTTGGTTGCACCTCAACCTTGCTAGTTTTTCACTCATGAAATTTGCAGGCAAGGTGTCAACCAGTCTGTTCACAGTGTCGACTGATCTGGAGAATTTCCTGGAATATTCTCTTAAATTTTGCCTTTAATTTCAACTTTTTACTTGATTAGTTCCACAACACCTTTCGCATTGTTAAACTTTATGACAATAAATTATCTTTTGCATGGTAGAGAACCATGGGTGACAGAGGAGGACGACTCTTTCTCAGATGGTAGTGTTGCGACTTTGTCTTCTCCAATCTTGATTGACAGCGATGGCTTGGGTTCTTTTTCCTCTCAGTCGAAGAAGACGTGGCAGCGAGAGAGATACGCTCACTCTTTGCAGCTTGGATGATGCGGCAGCAAGGAAAATCAAAACTTCCTTTTTTTTAATTCTCTTTTTCAAAAATTGCAAGTTTAAAAAATTGAAAACCTCAAATTTTTTTTATATCTCCAATAAATCAAAATCTGATTTTTCGTAAACTTTCAACGTCATTCTGATACCAATTGTTGAAAAACAATTGAACTTTCAAACTCAAGCTCCGATACCAAATTATGTAGTTCAAATAAAAAGATATGTAAACTTTTTAAATTAACAACATAATATATATGAAGTTAATATTCTCATACAATTGAACATCCGTTTTAATTCTCAGTTATCATTAAGTATAATAAGAACAAAAATATTCATTTATGCCTTTCACACATTGAATAAAACAGTCATCAAAAGTATATTGAACTATCTAAACAAATTCATGCAACAAATCATAACAAAAATAGATAAATTCGCATAATTGAATACTCTCTCCTCCAAACCACTCAAAACTTGGCTCATAAAAGAAGAAAATATAATCATAATAATCATCATATTGAAAATAAGAAAAATAATGATAATCTTCTCAGAGATGTGATGTTTCACGTGATGTTGCAATAACTCTGTGTTCTAGTTTTCATTTCTCCTTATGATTTTCTCCTATTTCTCTTTGATTTCATGTTAAGTCAACCCTTTCAGGTCTCTCTCTTCAACTCTTCTTTTCAACATAAAGCTTTTCTTTTTAAATTCAATGCTGCTCTCCTCTCTTCCTCACTCTTTCCTCTATCCAAAATTTAAAAATCAAATTAGATCATTTTTTTCCTCTCGAAATCTTGGTTGTTTCCTATTTCTTCCCCCTCTATAGAATCTTTCTTTCGTAACTCATCACGACTTTCCTTAATAATTTCTAGCTTTCAAAATCAATATGTACATATACTCTATAAGGTAAATGTAATTGTGTTAGAATTTGGTGTGACTCGAATTCTAGTTGGGCCGGGTCGGGGCTGTATATCAATATTAGAATTTTATGTTTTCTCTATATATTGATACTTGAGTCGCAAAACTCATTGTACCAATTTTGATTAGTGATTTCTCTCCTCTGCCCGTGGCTTTTTCCCTTCTAGGATTTCCACATAAATTCGGTGTCTATTATTTTCTTACTTTCTTTTTGGGTTTCTCGTTCGATTTTTCAACAATTGGTATAAGAGCGAAGTTGTTGAAGATTTTCTGAAAATCAGGTTTTGATTTATCGAAGGTATTGAACAAATTGGGGTTTGCAATTTTGGTGAAATTACAATTTTGGAAAAAGATATTAGGAAATAAAAAAAACGTCTTTTATTGTTGTTCTCGCAGCGAAGAACAAAGAAGGATAGTTTTGGTTCTACAGAGCTCCTCGGCAAGGTTCCTCTTCAGAAGTAGGAACAGCTTCTATTAGAAGTTGTTTGTCCATCGATCCCAGCTTCGACGAAGGAAGAGAAACCCTTGAAGAAGCGCCACCGCCGTCCGACGGAAATCAGAAGAAGCCCTAGAGCAGAGGGCTGCCAGCCGCAAAGCAGAAACAAAGAGTGAGCTCCAAGAGGGAGCTACCACGCGCGTGTTTGAGGAGAAGAACGACGTCGACGCTCTCCGATCAGAACCCACTATTTTGAGTCAATTTTTGTACAGAGATCGACGGTCATCCTCGTCGCCGACAAGTGATCCAGTCGCTGGAGAAGAAGAAGAAAGTTTTTGCCTTTCTTCAGAGAAGTCCGCCTACCTCCGTCACAGAACTTGTCGGATTTGAGCCGTTTAGCACCCGTCAGTGGTGGGTGTTTTGGTTCAGCCAACCTTCAAGAGAGAAATCTCCTCTCTCCGGACAATGAACCATCAAAGAAAAAAAGAAGATTTTTTTCTTGTTTTTGGATATTAGGTAAAAATTTGTGGAAACTTTGAGGCTGATTAATTGATAGGAAAATATCTTAATTTTGAGGCGAGTTTATTGGTTTTGATTTTTTTTGGGCAGATTTGTTCTGATATTGTGAAGCTGGTTTTTGAATCATGGAGAGTAATTCAAGTCAAATGGTCACATTGAACGGCTCCAACTATCATGTGTGGAAATGGAAGATAGAGGATCTCCTTTATGTGAAAAACTATCATTTGCCCGCGTTTGCTGGTGCAAAACCAACGGATAAATCTAATGTCGAATGAGAATTATGTCATCGTCAAGTGTGCGGTTACATTCGACAGTGAGTAGATGATAACGTCCTCAACCATGTTAGTGAGGAAAAGAACGTTCAGAGCTTGTGGAAAAAATTTTAGTGGTTGTATGTTCGGAAGACCGGCAACAACAAATTGTACTTGATCAAGCAGCTTCTAGGATTGAAGTACTAGAATGGAAAAACAATGACTGATAACTTGAATACATTTCAGGGGATTATCAACCAGTTAGCTGGAATGAAAATCAAGTTTGATAAAGAGGTTCAGGGTTTGATGCTTCTTGGGACTTTACTGGACTCGTGGGAGACATTTAGAATGTCGTTGTCTAACTCCGCTCCAGATGGTATTTTGAATATTGATGTAATCAAGAGTAGTGTTCTGAATGAAGAGATAAGAATAAAATTGCAGGGTTCTTCTTTGCAGTAAAATGTCCTAGTCACATAAAAGAGGGGGAAGAGTATGTGCAAAGGTCCGAATGATAGAAACAGAAGTAAGAGCAAGTCTAGGAAGTATGCCAACTTTGAATGTCATCATTGCAGTAAAAAAGGGCACATAAAGTGCTTTTGCCGAAAGTTCCTAAGAGAGAACAGAGATGCCAAGGGTCAAGAAAAGAAGACCGACGGAGGTGACACAAGCGAGAATGTAGCCACAGACACCGATGAGTTCTTTAATGTATACGACATAGACGTCGTAAATCTCACTTGCCAAGATACGAGTTGGGTGACGGATAATGGTGCTTCGATACATGCCACTTCGCAGAGAGATTTCCTCACATCCTACACTTCTAGTGACTTTGGAAGTGTAAGGATGAGAAATGAAAGCGTTGTAAAAGCCATTGGTGTGAGAAACGTGCATTTGGAGTCTGACACCGGCAACACCCTGGTTTTGAGAGGTGTGAAGCACATAGCTGACATCTGCAAGAACTTGACCTCGACCAGTAAGCTTGACGACGAAGGGTTTTGCAACACCTTTCATGATAGAAAATGAAAGCTCGTCAGAGGCTCTTTGATTGTTGTGAGGGGGGGGGGGGGGGGGGGAGGGGGGAATGTTCCTCATTGTATATGTTACAGGGTTCTACAGTGACGAGTAATAAGGCTATGAAATTTGTGAATTCACCTCCTAAGAGAAAGGTTGAGAAGACTGAAAAGAAGTCAGGTTCTCAGGTGAAGTTCAGGTTGGGATCTGAGGGTACATCAGAGATAGTGAGTCATCCTATTACAAATGTTAAGTCACCAGTTTTAGTTTTACGTTAGAATGCTATCGTCAAAGACAGAACCATGTGGAAGGTTAAAACTCCAAGGCGATATGATGAAACTGTATGTGATGACCCGAATGTGCAAGTATGTGTACGATGGTGCACGAACCGGAACCGGATGGCGGTAGTCGCACGGCGACCGAAAGGTGGTTTTTTGACAGGTCGTAAAAAGGGGGTCGTCACAATCCCACATCGCTTGGAGAAGTATGTGGAAATGAAACATATGTAAAGAGGACCCTCCCAACATAGCAAGACGCGTTTTGGAGCACAATTGACAACGGATCTCATAAGAACTCCGAAGTTAAAAGTGCTTCGGCGAGAGCAATTCCAGGTTGGGTGACCTTCCGGTAAGAGTCCCTCGCCAACTAAAGCCTGAGGGGAGGCATATTGTTATGCGGCCCATTCCCAGAGCGGACAATATCTTGCTGGGAAAAGGGGTAGTTACAAATGGTATCAGAGCCTGTACCAACCTGAAATGTCGCCACGCGGACTTTTGGCCCCCGAGGGGGTGATTGTGATGACCGAATGTGCACGTAGAGTCGATGGCTGCACGAACCGGAACCCGGGTGGCGGTACGTACGCAAGGGCAACCGAAAGGTGACAGGTCGTAAAAAGGGGGTCGTCACAATCCCACATCGCTTGGGGAAGTATGTGGAAATGAAACATATGTAAAGAGACCCTCCTAACATAGCAAGACGCGTTTTGGAGCACAATTGACAACGGATCCCATAAGAACTCCGAAGTTAAAAGTGCTTCGGCGAGAGCAATTCCAGGTTGGGTGACCTTCCGGGAAGTCCTCGCCAAACAAAGCCGTGAGGGGAGGATATTGGGCTGCGGCCCAATCCCTAGAGCGGACAATATCTTGCTGGGAAAAGAGGTTGTTACACTGTAGGTTATGCATTGAATGTGTTCGAGAGTAACATTTGTGCGGATTCTTTAACATGTTCAGATGCAGTTCGTTGCAATAACTTTGATAGTTCAATGATACCATAGATGAGGAGAAGCGATTTCTTCTTAAGTAAGTCTCTCAAGTTTAAGCAGGGCTTGAGGGGGGGGGGGGAATGTTTCTCATTGTATGTGTTACAGGATTCTACAGTGACGAGTAATAAGGCTATGAAATTTGTGAATTCAACTCTTAAGAGAAAGGTTGAGAAGACTGAGAAGAAGTCAGGTTCTCAAGTGAAGTTAAGGTTGGGATCTGAGGGTACATCAGAGATAGCGAGTCATCCTATTACAAATGTTAAGTCACCAGTTTTAGTTTTACGTCAGAATGCTATCGTCAAAGACAGAACCATGTGGAAGGTTAAAACTCTAGGGCGATATGATGAAACTGTAGGTTATGCATTGAATGTGTTCGAGAGTAACGATTCCTGTGCGGATTCTTCAACATATTCAGATGCAGTTCGTTGCAACAACTCTGATAGTTCAATGATACCATAGATGAGGAGAAGCGATTTCTTCTCAAGTAAGTCTCTCAAGTTTAAGCAGGGCTTGAACTTGATCGGTATCAGCTACTGAGCTAGCCCAACAGGAGCTTTTGTGGTAGATGATGTTATTTTTAATGAAGTTTTTTATATTTGTTTCCTTACACCGGAATTTCTTTGAAGGTAGAGATTGTTAGAGTTTAGTGTTTTGGATTCGCTTTTAGTTGGGCCTAATAGCCCGTTAGATCTCTCATGTGGAATTCGTGTCAAGATGGAGATTGTTAGAATTTAGTAGGACCCAAATTCTAGTTGAGCCGGGTCAGGCTCGTATCTCAATATTAGGGTTTTATGTTTTCTTTATATATTGATACTTGAGTCGCAAAACTCATTGTACTGACTTTGATTAGTGATTTCTCTTCTCTGCCCGTGGTTTTTTCCCTTTACGGTTTTCACGTAAATTCGGTGTCCATTATTTTCTTATAAGCTAGCTCAATGGGTGTTGGTGGTGTCGGGATTTCTCAACTCTAAAAGCTAGCTCAAGGGTGAGACTTTCCCTTACACTTATAAACTACCACCAAACCCCTTCCATAACCGATGTAGGATTAGCCCTAACAATCTCCCTCTTCACACATCGGGAATTGAGTCGGATTACCATCGACCCAGCTTCTCCATGCTTGAGTGAAGAGTTGTTAGTAACTTGGGCTCTGATATTAGTGTCGGTGGTGTTGGGCCGTCTCAACCCCAAAAGCTAGCTCAAATAGTGAGTCTTTTTCTCACACTTATAAACTACCACCAAACCTCTTCCACAACTGATGTGGCATTAACCCTAACAATCTCTCCCTTCACACACCGGGCCTTAGTCGGATTACCATCGACCCAGTTTCTCCCGGCTTGGGCGAAGACTTGTTAGTAACCTGGGGCTCTGATACCATTGTTGGTGGTGTTGGGCCTTCTCAACCCCAAAAGCTAGCTCAAAGGGTTAGGTTTTCTCTCACACTTATAAACTACCACCAAGTCCCTTTCATAACCGATGTGGGATTAACCCTAACAAATTGCACATAAGATTCTCATTAAAAAAAAAACATAAATAATAGATTTTCTATACTAAACATGATGTTGCAGCGTGAGGTAACATTCCATAACAAAAACATAATTTTTATTTATAAAGTAGCCAATTTTGAACATTATTTACATGGAATGTATCCATGTAATAACTCTTTTTCAAGAGTTATCGTCTCTCAACGTATTTTATAATGGATTTCTTAGAACATGGGGGACCCATCTTGCTTAATAATTGGGCTTTTCAAGAATGTGCATCTTCTATGAACTCTTTTCCCTTTCTCCTCAATCTTATGATATCCTAATTATTTTATGCTCATTTGTTGACAACCATTTAACATGGAGGATAACTGTTGGTTAGCTTTGCTTTTCGCTAATGAGTAGGTTGAATATGGAGTCATTGTATCTAGGCAAAGGCTTGTTGCAAAACTCAAGGAGGACAAGAGTAATGCAATTCAACAGAACAACAAACTTCCCCAAGAGTTGGTGAGTAGTTCATAAATTTATTGAATCAATCTATTGATTGTATCTGGCTTCATTTCTCACTATTTGATATTTACGATCACAAAGTGCATCAAAATTCATCACAAATCAGTTTTTTTCTCGTCAGGTATCGCTCAAATTCAAATTGTTGTGCATGGTGGTTTGACATCTTTTTTGATCTTCAGTTGAACTGAAAAGCTCTCTTTTTCCCTTTTATGTGGAAACTTTCTCGATGGAACTCAGAATTCAGAACTAGATATGTAAATTTTTTGATAGTTAATGTAAAATGTGAAAAATTCTTGAGGCAAGAAAGCAAGAAAAATAGTGGGAGTACTGACGTGCTTCACTTCAACACACAACTCAAGCACAAAGTGTTCTTGGCAACAAAATAACAGTTTTAGCCGAGAAACCTTCAAACTCCAAGATGCACAAAAACTTCACATCAACTCCAAACGACCTGAATATTTAATAGCTTCTTACCAGGTATGTTACTGGACTCCCATCCAAAAATCAAAGGTTGATTCGCTGTGGATGAAAAGTTATGGATGAAAGATCGCTTGGTAGTCCGAGGAGTTAATAACATCACCTCTCAGTATTTGGCTCCTTTTTGAAAAGGAACACTCCAACTAGCCTTGGATGAGAGTTAAAATACAACATTGCTGATGGTTCTCCACTCCAAGAAAGGGAAGAGGAAGGGTGTGATAGAAATGACACCACTTTGGCTCTCACAATAGTGGATACCTCAAAAACTAATCTGGTTCTTTCGGATGTAACTCACCGAGGAAGAAGTTATTGAGCTTCAATAAGCTGAAAGCTTTTGCAATTTTTTAATTCAAAAGTTCTGAAAGGAGACTAAAAAGATGACTTAAATATCATGTCTCTTCTTTACAAATTAAGGTTTAACAACTAGTACAAAGGGAGGCTCAAAAGAGAGGGGTACTCGGCCACATGGCTTAGCCGAGTACACCTTGATATTTCCATTTTGAGCACACGTGGTCACTCTTCTTTCAAAATGCATCCGATATTCCCTCCATTACATGTTCAGCCACTTGATGCGACCTCATACATAAAAAAAAATACTAAAGTCTTTAAAGAAAATAAAAGAAAACTCAAAGTACATTAATTGTCACAAGAAAGACAAATTTCTTTTTCCATTTTTGGAGTGGCCGAAGGGTGCTCTCATACTAGCAAATGGAAAGGTTTCTCCATGTCTAGTGCACTTAGCTCCAATCTCAAGTCTTCAAAGGATGCGTCACCTACAAAAAAAGTACACTCATTAGTTAAAAACTCGGCCAAGGATTTGACTCGCAATCGAGTGATGGCTCCTCTTGGCACATCAAGTGCCTCCTTCATGCTAGTCATCTCCATTGATTTACTTGGAATTATTCTCGGTTACAATAAGAAAAAGACCTAAGCAACTGGCAGCTGAGATTATGCGTATCTTTCTAATAAAAATAAAGCAATGAAATAGTATGAATTAGGACTGTTCAAAAATCTTTTATGGGTTTCTTTTTTTGTTTTACTTCTTTGAAAAAAACTATATATTCTATGTTTTATCAATCGCTATTGATCCCGAGGCGATCGAGAAACTTCAAGTGTTCAATTGCAACAAGGCATCTGAGATGGATTCTAAAGCACACAACGTAATCTTGCTGAGTGTGGGGGATGAAGTATTGAGGTGACTCACCGAATAAGACTTGAAAATCCTGGTATGGTCCAAACTTGAAGCGTTGTACATGAAAAGATCCATGGAGAATCGTTTATATATGAAAAAGAAACTGTATACAATAACGATGGAAGCATCTAAAGAGGTGAGGAAGTATGGATGATTTTAATAAGATTATTCTAGACCTGAATAACATTGGTATCAAGATTGAAGAAAAAGATTAGTCCATCATTCTATTGAGTTCGCTTCCCAAGCAGTATGAGTACTTTTTCGATACCATGTTCTACGACAAGCAAACCATCGTTCTACAGTAAAAGTTGGGCTAAATTCCAAAGAGTTCCAGCGGAAAGCTGGAAATAATGTAGGGAGGTCTGGTAGTCGCAATAAGAAAATATCAAAGAATAAGACAATATCAAAATCAAGACAAGACAAGTGCTTCTTTTGTAATAAAAAAGGACACTTCAAGAAAGATTTTTATGAACGGAAGAAAAAGATAGCCGAGAACAAAGCCGAAACTGGAGATGCTTTTATTGTCTCAGATGGATACAACTTTTCTGATGTTCTAGTTGCATCATCGAAGGATTCCGGTGATCAATGAGTCCTCAGACTCAGGTTGCTCTTTTCCCATAAGTCTGAAGAGAGTGGTTTCAAGATTTTCAACGCAAGGGTGGACTATTCTTTTTGCCTCTGTCCAACTACAGCTGTGTGGAGAGGAATGACATTGCATGATCTACCACTCCAAAGTTAACTTTGAATTTTTTGGACATATTTTATTTGATATTTTGTGGTCATTTGTTATTGTAATATCTGATTTTGAAGTTCTCTTTAAGAGTATCTAAATTTTTTAGCACTTCATTTAGAATCGTAGGATATCTGCATTTTTTGGTTATTTATTTATTTTGTTCAGCTATAAAGGTTCAGATTATCCACTTAGAATTTGGCGTTTTGTTTTAGATATTTTATTGAACCCTGTGATTTTGAATTAGATATTTTGTTGGCTATTGTGATTTTAAGCGATAGATTTTGTATTTTTTTTGTAATCTTGATGTGCTTTTTTTTGTTCGCAATGTAGTCTATGAAGTATGATATTCTACTTTTAGATTAAATTTCAATATTTTCTTTACACCAGGATAACCAAGTAGAAGTGTTGAGGATTTAAATAACAAGTTCGTTATAACAAGTTAAGATATGAAATACGTTCGTTATATCAAAATTAATCAATAATTTATATTTGAAAGAAAACATCCTTAAAAAATATAAAATCCCGTTCATTCTATGATATGAAGATTTTCAGTAGGCAGAGGAAGTAAATCCTCCGTCGACGCAAATAACTTGTCCAGTTACGTAAGAGGCGGCAGGAAGGCAGAGAAAGGCCACCATTGACGAAACCTCCCGTGGCTCTCCAATCCGGCGCATTGGCGTTGCAGCAATAACCTTCCTGTGCTCTTCTCGATCATGAGCATCTGGATGATCCTGAATCCATTCCAAACACAGTAAAAAATTATATTGCCGCCTATTTTGTGCGGCCCATAATTTTGAGAAACGACTAAAACAAAATCATTACGGGTATGCGGTTGATCTCCGTATTGATAATCCACGGTGCAACTGCGTTTGTTCGAATATTGTCCTCTGCCCATTCACAGGCTAAGTTCTTGGTTAGCTGGTTTATGGCTCCTGCAACTCACAGATTGAACAAGTTAGTTTGCTTGATTTTGATTATTTCATTGATTTTGTAGAGCTACGCAAATAAAAGTTACATGTTTGAATGAATTTTATGTAAAGGAGGTACCTTTAGATGCAGAATAGATGGAAGTTCTAGGAATTGCAGCGAGTCCAGCAACAGAGGATAGGAAGACGATACTTCCACTGGTCGAAGCCTTCAACAGAGGGTATGCTAGCTGACAGAGATGAAATGGAGATTCGAAATTACTGCTCATTATTTCAGTGAGCTCTTCCATTGATTGCTCTGCAGCTTCTTTCACCTTCGCAAGTGCTGCATTGTTTACCTGAAATGGCAGAGGTTTCAGACTTCAATTAATTACAATTCTTTTTTTTTTTTTTGGGTTATATCGGGATGGCTTATTTGAAATTTCAGAAGAAATTTATTAATTTTGTGAGATGTGGACGGATGTGAGCTTACAAGTATGTTGAGCTTTCCATTAAAAACAGAGGAGACTGTGTTGATCAGCTCCACTCTCTGAGTTCTTGACATCAGATCACAAATTGATCCACTGACAATCAACCCTTTCGCCTGAAACTCTTTCACTCTCTCTTTAAGCTCTGCTCCGTTGCGCGAACAAGTATGCACGCTGGCTCCGAGCATGGCAAGCTCCTCCACTATGCTATACCTGAACCCAAACCAAACTCAACCAGAGAGAGAGAGAGAGAGAGAGAGAGAGAGAGAGAGAGAGCTTACCCAATGCCTCTAGATCCTCCGGTGACGAGCGCAGTCATACCCTTAAGAGACCATCTTTGAACTCCAAAGCTGTTCTGTTCTTCCGCCATTGTTATACAGCTATAATAATTGAACTGGGAGAGAGGGTGAATTCAACAACGATATATAATAAGAGAGAGTGGAGAAAAGTCAACAAACGGGAAAAGTCTGGAAGCAAATTCAGCCTTTACAAGTTGAGCCTAGGATTTAGCCGACGAGTCATCTCCTTGTCGTGAACGTTAAGTATATCTTACAATTTACATGGTTCAAATTTGGACTAAAAGCAACAGTTGATCTGAGTCAAACTTTGACAGCCATTAGATTTCTATTTAGAGGTTCCCAGCACACATTTGATTCCCACTTAGTTTCTTCTTCCTCGAGATTTCTAGTCGAGCTCTTCTTATTTTGCTCATTCTTGTTACCTAGTTATTCGCAATAAGGAATAGTTATTTCCTCGCATCGATTATTGTGATTCTTCTTCTTCTTCTTCTAAAAAAATGAAATATTCTTACAGATGAATTTCAATTTTTTTTTGGGATCTTGACACTTACTCAGGTAGGATATGTCGAAATAGAATCTTCTTACTCGACGGCTCATGTAAAGATTTCAAAATTTAATTTTTCTTGCCGTTGAATTTGATTTTTGTAACTAGGTTGATACTCTGATCATTTAGGAACTACCCTACTGCGATTTCATTCATTGGTTCCTCATCACACTTTTATGATTGATTGTTAATATTAAGGAATGGTTCTTGATCTAAGAGTTTGATTCATTACTTTTGTTACAGGGGAGCTTTTCAATGTTACCCAAATAGAATTCACAATATCCAAGTGTAAAACTTTGAACGTGGATAGACCCTATTTTTGTCTATTTGAAAAAGGGGATGATGTAGTGACATAAACCCTCCTTCGCAAGCTATTTTTGAAGCTTGGCCTGCCAAATTCAAAAATCCATTAGAACCGATGACAATCTAACTTTCTACTGAGAAATACTGAGATGCAATTCTTTAGTTTTCTTTCTTTACTACTATTCTTCTTTGAGCTTTGGTCTTATTCAGATAGAAAGGTAATGGTGAAGCAGCTTAAAATATAAACTTGTGACTTCATCCAAACATCAAGCAATTGCCATCCAGCTGTACATTGCTTGGCATTTCTTTTAGGTTTTTTCTTATACCAATGTGCCTTTCCTTCTTTGAGTATCTTAAAGAGAACTTACCCATTTGCCTGCTTTTCGAGGAATCTGCCCAGCTAGCCTAAGAGGTTTGCTCCATTTTAAGTGTGCATTCTAATTTTATATTTAGGGTGTCATTTATTTATTGGAAGAGTAATTATGATATATTTAAATAGTTAAAATAATATATCACTTATACTAATAAATTAATGACAAGTAGTTCATGCGTTAAAGTGTAATATTAGAATTAAAAATATTACGAAATTGATGTGCCCCAAGGGCCCATCACCAATCAAAGTAAGTGCGTTTATTGACAAGGACAAATTTATTAATACATTTGCTTCTCATTTTGTAGGAGTTAAATATTTAAAGGCTTGAATTGGAAGCATGAGGATAAAGAGGGAATTTGTTTTCCCTAAATTCAACTCATTGTAACCAAATATTATGAGTGTTCTATTGGTTACTTTTGTGTATTTAATTTGGCAAACAATGGTCATATTGTAAGGAATTATTAAAGCATGCATTTAGGCATTTAGGACTAGATGAATGTTAGGATAGTGTGGCAAAAGAGTTTGGATGAACTTAAGGTAGAAATCATGCAAAGAAATTGCATGAAAAGCATGCATGGCTCGGCCATGCACAAGTTGCTCTAGTTTGGCGCCAACTTGAAGGAGGGTGTAGCGCCCCTAATTTTCCATAACACTATTCCTAAAATGACGTAAAATTTAAACTTTTATTTTATTCTTTCCCTCTTACTCATTTAAAGACAGTTGAATTCCTCTCGGGTTTCATCAAATGCACAGTGAGTTTGGATGACAAAAACAGAAGAAAATACCTCTCGGGTTTCATCAAATGAACAGTGGGCTTGGACGACAAAAACAAAAGAAAATACATCTCGGGTTTCATCAAATGAACAGTGGGTTTGGACAACAAAAACAGAAGGGAGCGTGGACGTTTGAAAACAGAAGAAGGCGTGAACGATAGAGATAAAAGACAGAATACTTTGGAAGTGGACGATGGAGATAAAAGATAGCGTGGACGATTGGCTTTCTTTGCCAGAACGCTTAACTAAACTTTATCGTCCACAGACTCACTTAAACTTTTGTCCACTGACCACGTGATTTTGTTGTCCACAATCCACGTGACTTCATTGTCCACAGACTAACGTCCATAGACTACTTAGACTTATTCATCCATAGACTCCAACGTCCATGGACTACTTAGACTTATTCGTCCACAGACTCCAATGTCTATAGACTACTTAGACTTATTCGTCCACAGACTCCAACGTCTATAGACTACTTAGATTTATTCGTCCACAGACTCCAACGTCCATGGACTACGTAGACTTATTCGTCCACAGACTCCAACGTCCAAAATGGACGACTATTTTCCTTTATACCTTTAGACCAGAATGGACGACGTCCATACTTATCAAATCCCGAATCAAAATAACAATCTATTTCGTCAATTCTCACACGTGTATAACAGAAACCAATAATTCACCAGTAAGAACATCTATCCATAAAACTTCCAAAAAACATCAAAACATCAAAATCCATTTCCAAAAACATCAAAACATCATTTTGTCTACTTTCCAGATACCAAGCATCCTAAAATGTTTCACCTATACAATTTTTCCTATCTAGTCCACCTTCAGCCCAAAACAACCCAAAAACTCTCAGAATACCTACTTACATCCCCACAGGTCAGAATATGCATCGACTGCCCAGCACACTCCCACGAGCCAACCCTCTTCAACCTGCTCATTCCTCGGGTGGAGGGATATCATCCTCACCTGTATCAAAATCACCTACACCATACAGACAACTATGAGCTAAAGGCTCAGTAAATTTCGTAAATACAAATGCATGCTGTGCATATGTTGTTCATAAATCATGCAGACATTTTCAGAATTTATTACAGAATAGAACTTTTAATTACAGAATAGATTAACAGAATGTTGTTTCATTACAGAACAGATTGTCACCAAGGTCTAAACTCTCACCAGATGGAGAGGGCACGTCTGGCGGTTAGACAGCCATTTCCATCTACCGGGGGAAAAACATGCTTCCATCCGTAAACAACCATGTCTGAACCCCACCCCGTCGTGACCAGATTACGTATATTCAGATTCAAATTACGTACATTCGTTTCTTTAATTCATTTCGTTTCTTAAACACGTGCAGAAATCCATTTTCATGCTATTTTGAAAGAGCGTGATGCATGTACAGAAGTGACATAATGTAAACATACAGTATGAGTACCATCAAAACATAGCAAACATAACCTATAAAAACTCTAATCCTAAACTACCCAACCAAAGCATAAAAACATACATAACTCCAAAATCCTCAACAACAAACTCGACTTATGGCATAGGCCTATCGACCATAGTAAGTCACGAAGACTTACCTCGCGCCCTTCTTCAGTCCGAGTAGGAGGAGAGTTCTTCTCGGCGATGAAAGAAGCTGGAGTAACAAATGAGGGTGTTCTCACGTAAGGGAGTGAAGAAGTAAGGAAAGCAGCTTCTTCAACAAGCTTTGCCACATGTCCTTTTCTTATTGGATTCTCCCAACTACCCTCTTTCACTTCCTAATTTGCCCCTCCATTGAATTCCAACTAAATACTTTGTTTGGTTGGACTTTAGTTTGATTTGATTTGATTTGGTTTTTTTTTTGTCCATTAATATATCACAAAAGTCATAATACAAAAAATCGGGATGTCACAGAGGGGACCACTTTTTCCTCTTTTGGCCGAACCAAGGGCTGCCCTTATGAAGATGCTTGCTTGCTTATCTCTTTTGGAACATTCCATGGATCATTGAGTTGGCAAAGCTCAGCCATTGATCAAAGAAGCACAAAGAGATCTCGGTCATCCAATTGAAGCAAGTTACCTTCTCTTGTGATCAACACTCCAACGGTCATTTCCCTCTTCAAACACCAGTCAACTCTTAGCCACTTAGGTCTATATATATCATGGTTATTAGATGGATGCATATTGAAGATCATGAAGATTCTGTGGAAGAAAAAATAAGGAAACGAGAATATTAGAAAAGTTGTTGAAAAATCTAAAGGCACTTGTTTTTTTGGTAAACTTTGTTTTGGTAAGCCGATTTGATGGAGATTTGGTGAAATCTGTTAGGCTTCGAAATCACATGAATAATGGGATGCTTTCTGTAACACCCGGTTTTACGGGATTTTGAAATTCCAATAAATAATGACATTTTTATAAATATGTCAAATTAAGTCCGTTTTGCGAACGGAAAGTTTTATTGGGACCTAAATAGTAAATTGGAATTTATGGTGAAATAAAGAAATTTGGAGAAAATGAACAGTTAGTCAAATAACGAGATAAGTTGGAGAAACCAAATTAAGTTCAACCAAACAAGCAATTGGATAGAGGGGCAAATTAGGAAGTAAAAAGGGGGTAGTGGGGGGCACCAAGTGAGAGCGTGACAAGTGTCAAAACTTGTGGGAGAAGTTTGGCGAAGGTAACACCTTCCTTTTCCCTCCCTTACGAGAAACCACATTCACTTTCACTCTTTCTCTCCTTTAACTTTCACAGCTACGAAAATTCTCTCCACCCCTACGCTTCTTCACAATTCAACGGCTCCTCCAACCGATCAATTTCCTTCACGATTCATTTCTAATTCGCGACCCTAGGTAGGGTTTTAATGTTCTGGATTGTTAGCTTTCGATCTGAGAGTTGTTATTCAAATAGGGTTTCGTTAGAAAGTTCCGATGGAAGTTAGAAATCGTTAGCTATTGGAATGTTGAATGATAATAAGTCATTTATGATTATGGAGGATAGTTAAGTGGAATTAACGGAGTCCGATTGGGTTAGACTCGGTTCTAATGCCGTGTGTTATAAATTGTCTTAGGTGAACAAGCTCACGGATAGTGCTTGGTGTGCTGAGGACTTAAGGTAAGTTTTCGTGATTACTATGGTCGATTGGCCTACACCATATGTCGAGCTTTGTCCCTCGAGGATTGTTGGTGAATGTTGGTGCTTTGCCTGTTTAACTACTTTGGTTGGGTAGTTTAGGGTTAGTTACTTTATAGTCTGTGCTTGTGATGTTTTGATGGTATTTGTGAGATTTTGATGGTATTCACGTTATATATGTTACATTGTGCATATTGAATTGTTCATGCATCATGGTTTCAAAACGTCATGAAAATGAATTTACACGTGGGTTTCATGAAAAGAACATGCATATAAAGACAAGTAAAGTACCACAGTAAACAACCATGGCATGGGGTTATCGAGGATGAGGTTCAGACCTGGCGTTCCGTGGTGAGCGGTGTAACGACCCTCAAATTATTCCCAATTTCCCGTACGAAATTTTTCTTTTTAAGCCTGTAAATCAATTAAAAACATCATCGAAAACCTTTAAAGAAAATTCATTTATTATATAAAAACAGTTTACATAAAACCACTCAACCTTCTATCATTCCTCAATTTATCAACTTATCACTTCGTCACAATATCATTTCTATCTCCATTTCAATTATACATTTTACATAAACTTTCCAAACATTCATATATTCTCGTAACTCTGCCCAAAACCGACTCGAAACACAACTATAACAAAGTACATTTTCACGAAAACGAACTGCATGGTTCCGTTTAAAAGTGTGACATATCCTCCTGTTTACAAAATCACCAAGCAGTTCATAAAAATCCAAATAAAAACCTTAACAAACATTTTATAAAACAAATCAACTAAACAGAATCAATCACCCAAAAACGTACCAACTACTAATTAAACTAAAAACATTCCCATAACGTTAAATTAATGATTTAAACAAAACATTTGAAACATCAACATAAAAATCTAACACCTAACCAGAACCAAGCATTCTAAAATGATCTAACAGTACAATTATCCATTTTTAATCCATCAACGTCAAAATATCAACCTATCAACTATACAGTTTCATCTAACTAACCCATCATTAACCCAAAACCTCTCAATACTGTTACTTACATCCCCACGGGTCTGGTAAGCATCGACTGCGCCAGCACACCACCGCAGCCATCCTCCGTCAACTGAATCATGCCTCAGGTGGAGGGAGCTCGTCCTCACCTGTTTCCTCGTAAACACCTACACCATACAGACATCTATGAGATAAAAATCTCAGTAAGCTCTAGTAAATGCAAATGCATGCTATGCATGTGACTTTATAAATAATGCTTTGATTTCTTTACTTTACTTTGCTTTGCTTTGCTTTGCTATAAACTGTATACCGAAGGGTCATTACTTTACTGTACTTTGCTTTGCTATAAACTGTATACCGAAGGGTCATTTAAACTGTATACCGTAGGGTCATTCTTTCTTTGCATTTACTTTAAAACATCGTGCAGAAATTCATTTTCGTGATCTTTTAAAACACGTGATGCATGAACAGATATGAACATGATATAACTATACAATACAATAAACAAGCAACATGTATACCATCCAGACCGAAACAGAATAACCTATAACAATTTAAAACCTAACTACCCGACCAAAGCAATTAAAACAAACAATCCATTAAGATCCTCGACGCTACATCGAAGTACGGTGTAGGCCAATCGGCCAGAGAAGATCACGAGAACTTACCTGTCGTCCGTAGTTTGTTGGTTTTGGCACGTCACGTCACATATGGCTCGACCTATGTCAAACATTCAAGCTTCATTAAAATCAAGCCTACATTCACCAATTACTCTCAAATCACTATTTCTAGTCTAATCCAATTAAAACCTAATTAAACGGCCACTAATTTGGGTTCGGTAAAAACCGACCTAAAACTTCGAACGCGCGTAATTTTCGCGTCGGTTATCGGAATCGAACGATTCCAGCGGCCACGTACTCCTCTAATAACCTATTTTAATCTGCCAAAAGGAATTTTAAAACAAATAACCGGAACTAGGTCAATTTATCAAAAACCCGAAACTGCCCTTTTTCCCGGAAAATCCCCCTTTTTGATTCTTCATCACATTCCATCAATTTCTTCACCAATCTATCCTCCTAACATCCAATTAACATAAACTAACATAAAATCGAAGTTTCCATTTAAGAAAACCCTAAGCCCTAATTCGGGTTCACTGAATTTTTGCTCAAATTGAGCAATTCACGGCCAAGCAACAATAGCCGGCGTTAAGCTCGGCCATTTGACGCCAATAACGGCCAAAAGCCGCAGACATCGGAGCTCAATCGAGCTCATCCCTCTCGGCCTTAAACAGGGACAGAACAGGGCAAAATCGTGTCATACCTGCCGGTTTAGTGCGCGAGAATCGACCGGAGCCACACGTCGCCGCCGTCTGGCCGGAAGGCGCCGATGTTCGTCGATGAACGGCGCCGCGTCGCCGTCGTCGCTTCCCGTCTCCCCTGTTCTCGCTAAAGTGTGACATACCCTCCTGTTTACAAAATCACCAAGCAGTTCATAAAATCCAAATAAAATCTTAACAAACGTTTTATAAAACAAATCTATCAACTAAACAGAACCAAACACCCTAATATGATCAACTATACATTTTATAATACCATTAACTCCTCCAAAATACTCACATACATCCCAAAATACCAACTCCTCCAAAACACTCACATACATCCCAAAATACCTTTACATCATTTCCCACGGGTCAAAACGCGCCTCGACTGCCCAGCGCACTCCCACGGCCATCATCCATCAGCTGCATCATACATCAGGAGGAGAAACGCCGTCCTCACCTGGTTCGATGTCACCTAATACGTCACCTACACCATACAAACACCTATGAGATAATTAAATCTCAGTAAGCTACGTAAATGCAGATGCATGCGTGCAGATGCCATTCAGAAAACATGCATGATATAGATTCAGATACAGATACGTGGCAGACAGATTGTCACCGAGATATCAACCCACTAAATGGAAAGGATACATTCCGCGGTCGAACTACCACTTTCCACCTAGAGGAGGGGGGGTACATGCTCACAAACCCTACAGCCATGCCTGAGCCCCATCTCGCGTAACCAGATACAGACAGATTACGTTTATTCATTATAGACATTCATTCATTATCTTAAAACACGTGCAGAAATTCGTTTTAATGACATTTGAAATACATGATGCATGAGCAGATATGAACATAATATAACCGTGCAATAAACAAACGACATGTATACCATCTAGACCGAAATAGAATAACCTATAATCAATTTAAACCTAACTACCCAACTAAAGCAATTTAAAGCAAACAACTCTACAGGGATCCTCGACGCGACATCGAAGTATGGTGTAGACCGATTGGTCAGAGTAAGTCACGAAGACTTACCTGTCGTCCGTAGCTCGCTGATTTTTGGCACGTCAACTTCACCTATGGCTCGACCTATGACAAACATTCGAGCTTCATTAACATCATGCTTACATTCACCAATTTACTCACAAACTACTATTTCTAATCTAATCGAACTAAAACATAACTAAACGGGCCACTATTTTGGGTTTGGTAAAAACCGACCCGAAACTCAAACGTGCATAACTTTTGCGTCGTATATCGGAATCGAACGATTCCAGCGGCCACGTACTCCTCTAATAACCTATTTTAATATGCCAAAAGAAATTTAAAAACAAACGACCGGAGCTAGGTCAATTTATCAAAAACCCGAAACTGCCCTTAATCGAAAATTTCTCCCTTTCCAATTTTTCATCAAATTCCATCAATTCCCTCACCAATCAATCCCAATTAGCCTTAATTAGCCTAAATTAATCGAAAATACCGAATTACAATCAAAAACCCGAAGTTCCCTAAATCGGGAAAATTCCCCTTTTCGATTTTTTTATCGATTCACCTCCGATTCAACACCAATCAACTATCCTAACATCCAATTAGTATAATCCAAAGAGAATTTAATGTTTTAAACCGGAAAACCCGAAATCCCCAATTCGGGATTCACTGAAATTCGCTCAAATTGAGCAATCTACGGCCAATCAATAATAGCAGGCGCAAGGGTTGGCAAACCCACGCCGGAAGTGACCGAAAACGGCCGGCGATCGGAGCTCAATCGAGCTCGCCACCGCCAGCCCCAAACCGAGCCGAAAAAGAAGAAAACCGAGCTTACCTGATCGGTTCGTGCGCGGAGTCAGGCCGGAGACTGGTCGTCGCCGTCGTCTGGCCGGAGGGCGCCGGAAATCGCCGGTGGTTCTCGTCGATCGTCGCTCGCGTCGCCTCCCCTGTCTTCGGCGTCGGGCTCGGGCGAACGACAGAATGGTTCAAAACCATTCTGTCGTTTGTTTTTATTTATTTATTAATAATAATAATAATAATAATAATAATAATAATAATAATAATAATAATCCTAATATTCTATTTTATTGAACGTCACTACCTCTCGTGTTTTCAACCGTTTCGAATTTCTTATTTCGCCAATAAATCCAACTTATTATCTGGGTTCTATTAAAACTGTCTGTTCGCAAATCGGAACTCGTTTACTATTTTTACTAAAATTATATTACGAGAAACGTAATTACCCGGAATATAGCGTTATTATTCCGAAAATTCTCGTAAATTCTTTAAAATTCCTATTAATTGTTAGGACCGTCTTGACGCTTTCTTTTCGTAAAACGGACCTGATTTGACATATTTACAAAAATGCCATCGAATAATATAATAATAATATTCTCAAAAATCCGTACGAGCCGGATATTACACAATACACTAGGTAAGCTCTGGAATATGATTTTCTTATCTAGATACTTCAACCTTTTTCATGGATCCAGGGTATACAAGTTCTTACTAAATCTTCTTACTTGCTTAATTGCACTTAGGATACCTCGAGAACCTAAAACATCTCCAAATGCATTCTACATTTTATCTTAAATTACCCCCTTAATGTCTTACACTTCAAAACTTTAAGGGTTTGAGTTTCATCAACTAGGGTTCATTTTTCTATAAATTTAAATCTTACATCTCATAAGCTACATCCTTTTTACGGTAATTCAATTCTAAGTGTGCAACTTCCTGTGGATCTAGGTTATTTAAATTTCCGCTAATTGTACGTACTAACGGTACCCTGACAATCTAGAATATTTCCTGGTAAATCTTACATCTAAACTTCAAATTCCTCCTCGATTGACCATATTCTAAACCCTAAGGGTCTGTCAAGTAGGGTTTAGTTCCATTTATTTAAGCCTTATATCCCGTAAGTTGTACCCCTCTCTATTTTTAAGTTTACTTCAGCCCATCACACAATTACCATCTCCACAATTTTATCTACATACTACATTCCCACACTAATATTCTTCATTCATTAATTGTCGAAATAAAACTATACCTGGAACAATTGATGGTTGGCCGTTATCCTCGTCTTTGTTCGGGGTAGTTACCCTCGGTGTAACCTTCTTCTTATCCCTACCAGGTCTTGGGCACTCCTTGAAGTAATGACCAATCACTCCACATCAAAAGCACTTATCTGTGCCCAATCTACAATTGCCATAGTGCTCCTTCTAGCATTCAGGACACAGAGGCTTTCCAGAAGTTCCTCGCACGCGCTTCCGTCGGCTTTGTTTAATTCCTTCATTGCTCATCCTCCTCGTACCGTGGTTACTTGTGCCCACCACTCCTTGGGTCCTTGGGCCTTTTCGGCTTGTTAATATCCTGAGCTGACGAGATTGCCTATCTATGAGCTGAGCTTGTTGGTCTATATGTTGGGACTGGCGATCTATTAACTCCGTAAGTCGATCTAGCGCGTCGTCTCTAGGATCCTTTCCTCGAACCATTTTCATATAAATCCTATAAAAATCAAAACAATAATCCTAAGAAATAAAATCAAATAAAGCTATAAACAGACCTACAGTTGATGAAGGATGTCCTCGTAGTGGCTGTGCAGTCGAGCAGTCTACAGAACCGATTTTAAAACCCGGGGGCTCTGATACCATAATTGTAACGACCCTCAAATTATTCCCAATTTCCCGTACGAAATTTTTCTTTTTAAGCCTCTAAATCAATTAAAAACATCCTCGAAAACCTTTAAAGAAAATTCATTTATTATACAAAAACAGTTTACATAAAACCACTCAACCTTCTATCATTCCTCAATTTATCAACTTATCACTTCGTCACAATATCATTTCTATCTCCATTTCAATTATACATTTTACATAAACTTTCCAAACATTCATATGTTCTCGTAACTCTGCCCAAAACCGACTCGAAACACAACTATAACAAAGTACATTTTCACGAAAACGAACTGCATGGTTCCGTTTAAAAGTGTGACATATCCTCCTGTTTACAAAATCACCAAGCAGTTCATAAAAATCCAAATAAAAACCTTAACAAACATTTTATAAAACAAATCAACTAAACAGAATCAATCACCAAAAAACGTACCAACTACTAATTAAACTAAAAACATTCCCATAACGTTAAATTAATGATTTAAACAAAACATTTGAAACATCAACATAAAAATCTAACACCTAACCAGAACCAAGCATTCTAAAATGATCTAACAGTACAATTATCCATTTTTAATCCATCAACGTCAAAATATCAACCTATCAACTATACAGTTTCATCTAACTAACACATCATTAACCCAAAACCTCTCAATACTGTTACTTACATCCCCACGGGTCTGGTAAGCATCGACTGCGCCAGCACACCACCGCAGCCATCCTCCGTCAACTGAATCATGCCTCAGGTGGAGGGAGCTCGTCCTCACCTGTTTCCTCGTAAACACCTACACCATACAGACATCTATGAGATAAAAATCTCAGTAAGCTCTAGTAAATGCAAATGCATGCTATGCATGTGACTTTATAAATAATGCTTTGATTTCTTTACTTTACTTTGCTTTGCTTTGCTTTGCTATAAACTGTATACCGAAGGGTCATTACTTTACTGTACTTTGCTTTGCTATAAACTGTATACCGAAGGGTCATTACTGTACTTTGCTTTGCTATAAACTGTATACCGAAGGGTCATTTAAACTGTATACCGTAGGGTCATTCTTTCTTTGCATTTACTTTAAAACATCGTGCAGAAATTCATTTTCGTGATCTTTTAAAACACGTGATGCATGAACAGATATGAACATGATATAACTATACAATACAATAAACAAGCAACATGTATACCATCCAGACCGAAACAGAATAACCTATAACAATTTAAAACCTAACTACCCGACCAAAGCAATTAAAACAAACAATCCATTAAGATCCTCGACGCTACATCGAAGTACGGTGTAGGCCAATCGGCCAGAGAAGATCACGAGAACTTACCTGTCGTCCGTAGTTTGTTGGTTTTGGCACGTCACGTCACATATGGCTCGACCTATGTCAAATATTCAAGCTTCATTAAAATCAAGCCTACATTCACCAATTACTCTCAAATCACTATTTCTAGTCTAATCCAATTAAAACCTAATTAAACGGCCACTAATTTGGGTTCGGTAAAAACCGACCTAAAACTTCGAACGCGCGTAATTTTCGCGTCGGTTATCGGAATCGAACGATTCCAGCGGCCACGTACTCCTCTAATAACCTATTTTAATCTGCCAAAAGGAATTTTAAAACAAATAACCGGAACTAGGTCAATTTATCAAAAACCCGAAACTGCCCTTTTTCCCGGAAAATCCCCCTTTTTGATTCTTCATCACATTCCATCAATTTCTTCACCAATCTATCCTCCTAACATCCAATTAACATAAACTAACCTAAAATCGAAGTTTCCATTTAAGAAAACCCTAAGCCCTAATTCGGGTTCACTGAATTTTTGCTCAAATTGAGCAATTCACGGCCAAGCAACAATAGCCGGCGTTAAGCTCGGCCATTTGACGCCAAGAACGGCCAAAAGCCGCCAGACATCGGAGCTCAATCGAGCTCATCCCTCTCGGCCTTAAACAGGGACAGAACAGGGCAAAATCGTGTCATACCTGCCGGTTTAGTGCGCGAGAATCGACCGGAGCCACACGTCGCCGCCGTCTGGCCGGAAGGCGCCGATGTTCGTCGGTGAACGGCGCCGCGTCGCCGTCGTCGCTTCCCGTCTCCCCTGTTCTCGCTCGCGGGGCTCGGGTTCGAACAGCAGAATGGCCTTCGGGCCATTCTGTTGTTTATGTTTTATTTATTTATTTTTTTTAATAATAATAATAATAATAATTATAATAACAATAATACTCTATTTTATTGAACGTCACTACCTCTCGTGTTTTCAACTGTCTCGAATTTCTTATTTCGCCGATAAATCCAACTTATTATCTGGGTTCTATTAAAACTGTCCGTTCGTAAATCGGACCTCGTTTACTATTTTTACTAAAATTATATTACGAGAAACGTAATTAATCGAAATATAGCGTTGTTACTCCAAAAATTCTCGTAATTTCCTTAAAATTCCAATTAATCGATAGGATCCTAATAACGCTTTCTTTTCGTAAAACGGACCTGATTTAGCATATTTACAAAAAGGCCACTTATTTTAAAATAATAATATTCCGTAAAGCGGGGTATTACAAGCGAGTTTTCCTCCCTTCAGATGGTGTGGGCTGTCTAACCGCTTGATGTTCCCTATCCATCTGTCGAGTGTTTCCGATAACCATAGACTGACACGTATCGATATATGAAATGACATGGACGGTTTTCTTAGCATTAAGCATACATGATCATGCATTGGCATTTACGTAAAATTTACTGAGATTTTTATCTCATAGGTGTCTTTATGGTCTAGGTGATATAGAGCAAGGTGAGGAGGATTTTCCTCTCTCATACGAGCCTGCAGCTTGAAGGAGGATGTTCGGAGAGCGGTTGGCGTAGTCGATGTGCACTTGACACGTGGAAGCATAGGTTAAATGTTTTGGGTGATGATATTTTTGATAGCTACCGCTAGGTATGGATAGTTTGTGAACATATTTGTATATAATGTTCGTTTTGATATCTCTGGAAATGGAGAATGTTATTTTTAAGGTTTTTGAAAGTCCTGAGTAAATGGTGTGTAAGTACAGGGGGAAATTATATGAGTTACAGTTAAGTAGTAAACTTCTGTCGTTTTGTAATCGGCAGAAGTTTATATAAGAGTTTGATCAAAGTCAACCAGCAGATGTGTTTGGTTACTGTTGAGCGGTGGATGTAGCTTGGCAGATTCTGTCGTTTTGTGATCGGCAGAAGTCGGTATAAGTTTTTGGTCAAAGTCAACCGGCAGATGTGTTCGGTTACTGTTGAGCGGTGGATGTAGCTTGGCAGATTCTGTCATTTTGTGATCGGCAGAAGTCGGTATAAGTGTTTGGTCAAAGTCAACCAGCAGATGTGTTCGATTACTGTTCACCGGTTGATGTTGAGTGTTATGAACCGGTAGATGCTGGGTGAATAAGTCATCATCCGGCTGACGTCATCGGTGGATGTGTTTTGTGAGTGATCGGTGGAGGTGTTTTGTGACGTCACCGGTAGATGTGTTTTGTGAGTCACCGATGGATGTGTTTGACGTCCCGGTGGATGTGTTTTGTGAGTGATCGGTGGATGTAGCTTAGCAGAAGTGAGCGACGGATGTGAATAGGAAAAATTTTGGGCTTGAGCCCTTTTTTCCCTCTGTTCTGCTGGGCCGATCCCTCTTCTTTTTTAATGGTTTTGTTTAATTGATTTTTAAATATGTTTCAATAATTTATACTTTGACTTATCAAATTAACGAAAGGGTTTACTATAAAGTTATATAAAAAAATAATAATACGGAAAAATTAGGAATAGTTTTAAGGGTCGTTACAGTTATGGTATTAGAGTCCCGGGTTTTAAAAACAGTTCTGTGGACTGCTCGACTGCGCAAGCCACTACACGGACATGCTTCTTCAACTGTAAGTACGTTATATGCTTTCTTTGTTTTGATTTCTTAGAATTGTTGTCTTTAATTGTTATAGGTTAGAAAAATTGTGCGAAAAAGAAATGATAGAGACTTGAAAGATGAGACCATAGACCAACTCAAGGAAATTATTGCCCAACAGTCTCAAAACCTTGCCCAACAGTCCCAAAACGACAAGCTCAACATATGGAAAGACAGTCCCAATAGCTCGATACGCTGATTAACCGAGAGGGCAATAGAGCTCAGGAGGTGGCAACTCCTAGTAATCAAGGAATGGAGAGGTTTCAGAAATTACAACCTCCTATGTTCAACGGACAATCGTCAGACCCCTCTTTAGTTGAAGAGTGGATTTGAACTATGGAGGATATGCTGGCATACGCGAGCATAGGGATGGGGACAAAGTCGCGTTCGTTGCCTATCACTTGGCACTAGATGCCCGTTTCTGGTGGGATACGATTATGGTGACCACAGATGTGACCGCGATGAGCTGGGAGCGGTTTAAAGTCATCTTTTAGTTTAAATATTTTAGCCATACGGTATGGGAGGCAAAAATGATGGAGTTCATGCAATTAAGACAGGCTGGCTCAGTTGCCGAATACGTCAGAAGGTTTGAGGCCCTATCCCGGTTCGCACCACGCCAGGTCAGTGTTGATGAGGACAAGGTGCGTCGATTTATGCAAGGGCTAAGCCAGGGGATAAGAAAAAGTATCATTATATCAGGGGTACGGAATGTGCCTATACTGAGATTGTAGTGAGAGCGCTAGACATTGAGGCCGCCGAATAGACTTTTGATAAACCGAGGGAGCCAACTAGAGGGTTCTTTCCGGAGATACAGCCACGGCCTCAGAATAAGGGCTGGCAACCGAGGGGACAGCCACAACAACAACAGAGGGGTGCAAAGAGGCCCTATGATGGTAAAGGTGACCAAGGCAAGGGGAAGCAAATCCAGGGGGCTACTCAAAAGCTCATTTGTCCTAAATGCCAAAAGGAACACTACGGCCCATGTCAATTGGGCACAAACAGTTGTTACAGATGTGGGGAGGTAGGCCATTTTGCTCAGAACTGTCCAAGGGTGGCTACTGATCAAAGAAGGGTGGCCCCGAGGATATTTGCGTTTATTGAGCCCGGCGATGTTGATGATGAGGCCCAGCCCTCAGTTATAGAAGATACTATTCTGGTCATGGAAGTAGCCGTGTTTTCATTAATAGACACGGGTGCTACGCACTCGTTTATTTCCACTGCATGCGTAGCTAGACTGAAGATAGTGCCTGAGTTAGCTAAGTACGAGTATAGAGTTATGTTACCTTCAGGGGAGTTTATGCAGACAGATCACATCTTTCAGGGCAATGTCGTCTCTGTAGGGAACAACACCCTTTATGCCCGGTTGATAGTTATAGGCATGGAGCGGTACGATCTAATTCTAGGAATGGATTGGCTTTCACGTCACATTGCCACCATTGAGTGTCGATCCGGGTTGGTAACTTTTCGGCCTCCGGATAAGGAAGAGTTCTCATATCAGGCATTAAATAGGTCAAGTGGGTCACCTATTTCTTATTCTATGAAGGTTCAAGAGCAGTTTAAGGGCGAATGCTCTGTTTATCTGGCTACCGTGATTGATACTCGGTTGCTTAGCGAGGTAAAACTAGAGGACCTTCCAGTGGTTAGAGAATTCTCTGACATCTTTCTTGACGATCTTCCTGGATTACCACCGGATAGAGAGATCGAGTTTGTTATTGATGTTTATCCAGGCTCAGGGCCTGTATCGAAGAATTCATACAGACTGGCACTTGCTGAACTAAAGGAGTTGAAGACTCAGTTAGAATAGTTGTTAGACAAAGGGTTCATTCGACCCAGTTTCTCTCCTTGGGGTGTGCCAGTTTTGTTCGATAAGAAGAAGGACGGAACTCTTCGAATGTGCATCGATTACAGAGAGTTGAATAAGCTAACGGTGAAGAATAAGTATCCACTGCCCCGGATTGATGATTTGTTTGACCAACGACAGGGTGCCCGAGTGTTTTCGAGGATTGACCTACACTCGGGTTACTATCAGTTGAAGGTCCGGAGGGAAGATGTACAGAAAATGGCCTTCCGAACGAGGTACAAACATTACGAGTTTCTCGTTATGTCTTTTGGACTTACGAATGCCCCGGCAGTATTTATGGACTTAATGAACAGCGTCTTCAAGGAGTATTTGGATAAATTTGTGGTTTTATTCATTGATGACATATTGATCTATTCGAAGACAAAAGAGGAACACAAAGGGCAACTACGGGTAGTTTTGGAAGTTTTACAACGACGCCAGCTCTACCCAAAGTTCTCTAAGTGCGAATTTTGGTTGGACAAGATAAGCTTTCTCGGCCATATCATATCTCAGGAGGGAATCTCGGTGGATCCAACTAAGATTGAGGTCGTCAGGGATTGGCCACAGCCTAAGAACGTGCGTGAGGTACGCGGGTTTCTCGGATTGGCAGGATACTACAGGAAGTTCATTGAGGGATTTTCAAAGATTGCAGTCCCTGTATCTCGCTTGACGAGAAAAAATGAGAAATTTGTATGGTCGCCCGCTTGTGAAAAGAGTTTTATGGGGCTGAAACAGATATTGACTACGGCCCCAGTTCTGACACTACCAGTTGAGGGTGATAAGTTCAGTATTTACTACGACGCCTCAAGGGTCGGACTGGGATGCGTATTGATGCAGGAAGGTAGGGTCATTGCTTATGCTTCTCGACAGTTGAAGCCGTATGAGCAAAACTATCAGACACACGACCTTGAGCTTGCAGCGGTTGTCTTTGCTTTAAAAATCTGAAGACACTATCTGTATGGGCAGCAGTGTGAGGTGTTCTCCGATCACAGAAGCTTAAAGTATTTATTTACGCAGAAAGAACTTAATATGCGACAGCGAAGGTGGTTGGAGTTTGTTAAAGATTATGACTTCGAAATTAAATACCACCCGGGGAAGGCAAATAAAGTCGCTGATGCTTTGAGTAGGATGCCTATTGCGAGTCAGCCTTCGCATGCAGCGATGTCTGTGACGTTGAGGTCTGAGATTGAGAAATTTGATGTGGAGATTGTGGCAGAGTTGTCCAACATGCTCACCAACATTTTTCTTAGACCGACGATTTTGGACAGAATACGAGAAGCTCAACAGGATGATTTGGAGTGTAAAAGGCATCGAATGAGCATGACATCTGAAGGTTCGTCTGATTTCAACCTGACAGATGAAGGAGTATTGAAATTTAGGCACAGGTGGTACGTACCTAGCGATGATGAGCTGAAAAGAGAGATCTTAACCGAGACACACTCCTCGGCATACTCAGTGCATCCGGGGAGCACCAAAATGTTAGAGACTTGAGACAACATTTCTGGTGGCCGAACATGAAGAGAGAGATTCCCGGGTACGTGGAAACCTGCCTAGTTTGCCAATAGGTTAAGGCGGAACACCAAAGGCCAGCCGGAACCTTACAACCACTGTCGATTCTGGAGTGGAAATGGGAGCAAATCTCTATGGATTTTATTGTTGGGCTTCCGAGAACGAAGAAAGGGCACGATGGTATCTGGGTGATTGTGGACCGTTTGACAAAGACGGCCCACTTCCTGCCAGTGAAGATGACCTATTCTATGGATCAACTAGCTGAGCTGTATGTGCAGGAGATCGTCAGATTACACGGAATGCCCATTTCTATTGTTTCTGATAGAGATGCCAGATTTACTTCGAAATTCTGGAAGACTTTGCATAAGGTCATAGGAACTCAGTTGAATTTTAGCACGGCATTTCATCCTCAGACTGACAGACAGACAGAAAGAACAAATCAGATTCTTGAGGATATGCTTAGATCTTGCGTGCTGGAGTTTCAGGGCTCGTGGAGCCGATATTTACCATTGATTGAGTTCTCGTACAACAACAGCTTCCAGGCTATGATTGACATGGCCCCGTACGAGGCATTGTAAAGTCAAAAATGAAGATCTCCGCTATACTGGGACGAGGTTGGCGAGGCTAGTATAATCGGCCCAGATATTTTGCAGCAAACAGAGGAGAAGATCGCTGTTATTAGACAACATATAGAGATAGCACAGAGCCGCCAAAAGAGTTATGCTGACACTAGATGGAGGGAATTACAGTTCAGTGAGGGTGATGAAGTATACTTAAAGATTTCTCCGTTTAAGGGCGTTATACGGTTCGGAAGGAGAGGCAAGTTGAACCCTCGTTTTGTGGGGCCCTTTCCTATTTTAAAGAGGATTGGGACTATGGCGTACAGGTTACAGCTCCCGATATCTATGGAAGGTATTCACGAGGTATTTCACGTGTCTATACTCAGAAAATGCGTGCGTGATCCGTCACACGTCATAGAGACAAGGGAGATCGAGGTGCAACCAACACTGACCTATGTGGAAAGGACAGTGCGGATTCTAGAGAACTCTATAAAGGTGTTGCGCAATAAGGAAATCCCTCTGGTAAAGGTTTTGTGGAGGAATCATGATGCTGAGAAGGCTACTTGGGAGAGGCAGCAGGATATGATGTTGAAGTATCCTGAACTGTTCGTATAGTCAAATTTTTTAGGACAAAATTTAAATTAAGGTGGATGGAATGTAACACCTGGTTTTACGGGATTTTGAAATTCTAATAAATAATGGAATTTTTGTAAATATGTCAAATTAAGTCTGTTTTGGGAATGGAAAGTTTTATTGGGACCTAAATAGTAAATTGGAATTTATGGTGAAATAAGGAAATTTGGAGAAAACGAATAGTTAGTCAAATAACGAGATAAGTTGAAAAAATCAAACTAAGTTCAACCAAACAAGCAATTGGATAGAGGGGAAAATTATGAAGTAAAAATGGGGTAGTTGGGGGCACCAAGTGAGAGGGTGACAAGTGTCAAAACTTGTGGGAGAAGTTTGGCGAAGGCAACACCTCCCATTTCCCTCCCTTATGAGAAACCACATTCACTTTCACTCTTTCTCTCCTTTAACTTTCATAGCCACGAAAATTCTCTCCACCCCTACACTTCTTCACAATTCAACGGCTCCTCCAACCGATCAATTTCCTTCACGATTCATTCCTAAATCGCGACCCTAGGTAAAGTTTTAATGTTCAAGATTGTTAGCCTTCGATCTTAGAGTTGTTATTCAAATAGGGTTTCGTTAGAAAGTGCCAATGGAAGTTAGAAATCGTTAGCTATTGGAATGTTGAATGATAATAAGGCATTTATGATTATGGAGGATAGTTAAGTGGAATTAACGGAGTCCGATTGGGTTAGACTCGGTTCTAATTTTGTGTGTTATAAATTGTCTTAGGTGAACAAGCTCACGGATAGTGCTTGGTGTGTTGAGGAGTTTAGGTAAATTCTTGTAACTTACTATGGCCGATTGGCCTACACCATATGTCGAGCTTTGTCCCTCAAGGATTGTTGGTGAATGTTGGTGTTTTTCCTGTTTAACTGCTTTGGTTGGGTAGTTTAGGGTTAGTTACTTTATAGTCTGTGTTTGTGATGTTTTGATGGTATTTGTGAGGTTTTGATGGTATTCACGTTATATATGTTACATTGTGCATATTGAATTGTTCATGCATCATGGTTTCAAAACGTCATGAAAATGAATTTACGCATGTGTTTCATGAAAAGAACATGCATGTAAAGGCAAGTAAAGTATCACAGTAAACAACCATGGCATGGGGTTATCGAGGATGAGGTTCAGACCTGGCGTTCCATGGTGAGCGGGTTTTCCTCCCTTCAGATGGTGTGAGCTGTCTAACCGCTTGATGTGTCCTATCTATCAGTCGAGCGTTTCCGATGACCATAGACATGGACGGTTTTCTTAGCATTGAGCATACATGATCATGCATTGGCATTTACGTAGAATTTACTGAGATTTTTATCTCATAGATGTCTTTCTGGTATAGGTGATATAGAGCAAGGTGAAGAGGATTTTCCTCTCTCAGACAAGCCTGCAGCTTGAAGGAGGATGTTTGGAGAGCGGTTGGCGTAGTCGATGCACACTTGACTCGTGGGAGCATAGGTTAAATGTTTTGGGTGATGATATTTTTGATAGTTTTCGCTAGGTATGGATAATTTGTGAACATATATGTATATAATGTTCATTTTGATGTCTCTGGAAATGGAGAATGTTATTTTTAAGGTTTTTGGAAGTCCTGAGTAAATAGTGTGTAAGTATAGGGGGAAATTGTATGGGTTACGGTTAAGTAGTAAACTTCTGTCATTTTGTGATCGGCAGAGGTTTATATAAGAGTTTGGCAAAGTCAACCGGCAGATGTGTTCGGTTACTGTTGAGCGGTGGATGTAGCTTGGCAGATTTTGTCGTTTTATGATCTGCAGAAGTCGGTATAAGTGTTTGGTTAAAGTCAACCGGCAGATGTGTTCGGTTACTGTTGAGCGGTGGATGTAGCTTGGCAGATTCTGTCGTTTTGTGATCTGCAGAAGTCGGTATAAGTGTTTGGTCAAAGTCAACCGGCAAATGTGTTCGATTACTGTTCACCGGTTGATGTTGAGTGTTATGAACCGGTGGAGGCTGGGTGAATAAGTCATCTGGCTGACGTCACCAATGGATGTGTTTTGTGAGTGATCGGTGGAGGTGTTTTGTGACATCACCGGTGAATGTGTTTTGTGAGTCACCGGTGGATGTGTTTCGTGACGTCACCGGTGGATAAGTTTTGTGAGTGATCGGTGGATGTATTTTGTGAGTGAGCGGTGGATGTGAGTTGAGCGGTGGATGTAGCTTAGCAGAAGTGAGCGGCGGATGTGAATAGGAAAAATTTTGGGCTTTGGCCCTTTTTGCCCTCTGTTCTGCTGGGCCGATCCCTCTTCTGCTTTAATGGTTTTGTTTAAGTGATTTTTAAATATGTTTCAACAATTTATACTTTGACTTATCAAATTAACGAAAGGGTTTACTAGAAAGTTATAAAAAAAATAATAATACGGAAAAATTAGGAATAGTTTTAAGGGTCGTTACACTTTCCTAATTTTTTGAATGCATATCCAAGTTGTTGGAGATACTTTCCTAAAGTGTCACACGTGATGTCACTCAACTGAATTTGTTGAGTTTTGGTTTCTTTATTACTTGCTGCGTTAATTCTGTTTTGGTAACTGAATTAAATCGAAGATATAATTGTTACCTATCATATTTAAAGCCTTCGTTTTTCTAAAGAAGCTACGACGGATTTTTGATTTTCACGAGAAAAGATTTCTCCACTTTGCGCGCCGTCGCTTTTCTTTATTTCCCTACGCTTTTGCATATGGGTCTGTGATCATTCAGTTCGTGAATGATTTGTTTCCACACTCTGCTTATGCTGTGGACTTCATCGATTATTGGAGTGTGTTGAGTTATTGCGTCTGAAGACAACGCCCTGGTGTTCCAGACGGTATCGCAGGAAGCAATCTTCTTTGTTCTTCATTGAAACTCAGTCTCGGGAGGAGACTGCATCCAAACTCGGGAGGAGTTCTGTTTTTAGACAATGGGAGCTTGTCAATTTGATCGTGGGCGAGGGGATCTTGCCATAACACGGATTTCGGGAGGAGTCATCTACCACAAGGGGATCTTGTTGGTTTCTAGATCTCGGGAGAGATCGATCTAAAGTCGAGGGGAGCTCGCAAAAACAGTTTTCTTGAGGAAGTTAGCTGGAGGCGGCGAGAAAGATAAGAGAGAGTCTTTATTTGTATAAGTCCGATTGTCTTGTAATTTTGTGAACTCAAATAAATATTTTTATATCTGGGCGTGGCCCCGCAGACGTAGGCTGGTTGCCGAACTGCGTTACCAACCTCCTGTGTCATTTATTTTCACATATTTATATTGTTCATCATTGCATTAATTATCGGTGTCACACAAAGTACCTTGTGTGATATCGCATAACTAATCTTAATCTTTCAGTTAGACATTGTGCTCTCTCTAGTTATTGATGGAGATATCTACCAAGATGAGTTCAGTGCTGAATTTGAGAAAGAAGTCAGATCTCTGTGGAAAGAAATTGTTCTGAAATACGATTAAGATTACGTCAACTTCTTTTCAACACTCCATCCATAAAAGCTTTTGCAAATTTGTATTTTAATTGTTTTTTCTTTTCCATTTACTCTTAGATACCCATTAACATAGTGGGTATAGACGTGTTTGACTGAAGATGTAGTGTTCCATTTCTGACTATTGATGAATGAACAAAAAAGTAATACACCCCACATTTGGATGTATATGAGAGTGGTTTTATGGTTTTTCTTAACTTGGTGTGCTGCCAATTGTCCCCTACATTTACCAAAAAGAAGAATCATTTTCTTAATAATAACTTCAAATTTCACCATGGAAACAGCTCACACATCAGCCTTCACTTGACTAATTTATCTCCCACGATAGAAGCTCTCCATTCACCACACACTCCAGTCAGCTATTTCATGTCGGATACTTATGAAACAACCACACACTCGTTTGACACACTTGGACATGTCTGTCAAGGCAAAACAAGTCATACCAACAACATCATTGACATGACACTACCACCAATAAATTTCAAACAAATATAGGATACTTTTTAAAATGCAAGAATGAAAAAATGAGTTTGATCACGAAATATATATTTCAAATGATGCAAAAGATACTATGATTTTAATATAGTTGTATGAAAATAAAACGTATATTTAGCGTGCCCTCAAAGTATATGTGTCCCGATCTTTTGAACTATAATGTGTTGAGAGTGTCGGTGTGGTCTTTGTCGCGTGGAATAAGCATTGATTTTAAATACAATTTAATTTATCAAAATAAAATCAATTATTAATTTGTTAAAATAAATCATTATAATAGTATACTTTTATATAATTTAATACTCTATGAACAACCATAATAATTTAATTTACCTCCAGGTAAAGTGATTTACCATTGATTACTAAAATAGCAACACATATAGGTAAATATTAAATAAAATACTGAATTATGTAGTGTTTTTCAATTCAAACACTAAACAATTTTTTATCAATTCGAATATCAAACTGTTCACTGTTAGCAAATCGACCCACTCTCTTAAATTAAGAGAGTGAAAAATTGGAAGTGTCACCTCTGTGTTTCTTTTTGGAAGAACAATCTATTTCTGGAGAAAGAGAAGAAGAAGCTCTCACCCTAAAACTTGTTAGATACCACTGTTTACTTACACTTTTCTACTGTTCACTTACAATTTAGTTTAGCCTTCTAGTTTTGATTTTACATGTTTTCAATGCTCATCATTGCTACTCTCTGAATATACGTGTACAAGTGTGTTTGATAGAAAATATACAGAATAGGATTACAGAGCACTTCTTCTTCTTCTTCTTCTTCATTGTTTGTTTTCAAAATCGCTGCTCTTCTTAAATCTCAACTTGGTATCAGACCCATAATGCCGTCGCCCAACTCCACAATCTCGTCCTCACCTACAACTCAATCTTCTTCCCCACTTCCTCATTTCTCCTCTGTAAATCAAACCATCACCATCAAACTGAACAACACAAATTACCTCGTATGGAAAACGCAAATGCTCAACCTCATCATTGCAAATGGCATATACAACATACTCGATGGTTCTTACCCAGCTCCTCCTCAGCTTCTCGATAATCTATCCTCCCAAATCAACTATGAATACACTGTCTGGCAGCGATATAATCGTCTTCTTATGAGCTGGATATTTTCCACGTTTTTAGAGCATTTGCTTCCACAGATAGTCTCATTCTCCACCGCAAATGAAATCTGGCTTGCTCTGGCTCAGATGTTCACATCCTCATCCTTGGCAAGGATTACGGACCTTCGCAATCAGCTTCACTCCTTATCCAAAGAGGGCATCACCGCTGCTACCTACATCCAAAAAAATACGGCTCTCTACACACGCTCACGGCTATCGGAGAGCCGGTATCCTACCGTGACAAGGTGATTTACTTTATAAGCAGGCTTGGCAGTGAGTACAACGCCTTCGTTACATCGATTACAAACCGAGCAGATCAACCACCTTTGGAGGAAATTCATAGTTTGCTCCAAAGCTATGATTTTCAGTTGGAAAAACAGAATTCGATGGTTCTTCTTCCAACACCGAGTCAGATTCAGGCCAACACTGTCATCCAACGCCCTTTCCAACCTAGTTGGACTCCTCAGCCATTCAAAATGCCTCATTTCCTTCGACTGCTCTACATCAGAACGGGTACGGGCCTTCTCTCTCTGTAACGACCCGAAACCCGACGGGTCGAGAATTTCATAAACATGACCGTAAGCCTATTCTTGACTCATATATCTATTTTCTTTTTTTTTTCTCTTTCTTGTGAAACTCTAAATCAACTGAAGGCCATTAAAAATTGTTTGGAAAATCATCTATATGTTTATATGAAGGAGGAAATCAACAGACAATCGATTTAACCTCTGCCGTTCACATCCACCGCTCAACAGTAATACTCAATATTTACCGATGACGTCAGCCGGGTGACTCATTCATCCAGTATCCACCGCTCAATAGTAACACTCAACATCTACCGATGACGTCAGCCAGATGACTCATACATCCAGCATCCACCGCTCAACAGTAACCAACTTACATCCACCGCTACACTTCTACCGCCCATCTTCCGAATACATCTACCAAACACATCCACCGCTCAACAGTAACACTCAACATCTACCGATGACGTCAGCCGGGTGACTCATTCATCCAGCATCCACCGCTCAACAGTAACCAACTTACATCTATCGATGACGTCAACCGGATGATTCATACATCCAACATCCACCGATCAACAGTAACACTCGACATTAATATAGTAACTTCTATCGCTCAACAGTAACCAACTTACATCCACCGCTACACTTCTACCGCCCATTTTCCGAATACATCTACCAAACACATCCACCGCTCAAATCTACTTACTTCTTATCCTCTAAAGATTTCAAACTTCATTTCCAGAAATACTCATAAAATATTTAGTCTTATAATCCTCTTTAAAACACATAATACTGAACAAGTCAATAGTTATCATTGTATAAAGAAAAGTTCTCTCCTACTTATTCCTCCATATCACTGTCTTATATCATAACAGACCAGGAACGCCATCCTCAGGTCGAATCGCCACCCAGCACAAAATCCACACCATGAGCACCATCCAGCAACCCTACTTAAGCATTATCTTCAAGAGTGAAGTCCTTACCTGCTAGTTCGTCACCTACATCATAAGGTAAAACTATAAGCTTACTTGCTTAGTAAGGAGCGCAACAAATGCATGAATACTCATGAATTCATACTTGATATAATCATGTTCGTATCTTTCATTCAGCTCGGGAATCATGTTTATGTTAACATTCATATTCATATCGTGGGAATCATATACTCGTTCATCATTCTCATATCATGGATTAAGGAGGAGTTTGTGCCGAAGGGGGGTAGGCAGTGCGCGTGTACATGGCCCCCTTTCGGGCAAGAATCATGGTCCATCTCTAGACAGTGACATGGCCAAAACCGCCCACAACTCTCACTTAATCAAGTTTCCATACGTTTCGTTTTCTTGTTTCATTCATAAAGAGTATGCGTGTAAAACATTTTGTATACTCGGTAAATAAATCATGAATGCATGGACATAAAAATTTTCGAAACATAAGACCATGGGAGGAGTCGTTCACCAGAAAACAGAACATACACCAATCCAAACATTTTACTAAATCAGACAACCTCCCAAACATAATCGATCATTAGAAGCAAACTCAACCTACTACCCTTGTGATGTAGTGTAACGACCCTAATACTGTACCCGTATTTCCCGTAATATTTTTTTTTTATCCCAATATCTTTAATTAAACTCTAGGCGGAACTAAACCGAAATCGAAATCGGAATCGAAATCGGAATTAAAATCGGAACTCAAAATCATTTAAAACCATTATAAAACCATTTAATAAAACTTAAAACTTTAATAAAATTATTAAAACTTATTCAGAAAGTTGGGAGGGCAAAATGGTCCGCCTGACAAAATGAGGGCGGCGATCGATCTCTGCAACTGCAGAGATCGATCGCTGTATTAAGCCAGCGATCGATCTCTGCAGCTGCAGAGATCGATCGTTGCAGCTGCTTGCAAGGGCGGCGATCGATCTCTGCTCTGCAGCAGAGATCGATCGCTGCCTACAAATGCAGCGATCTCTACTTCACTTCAACACTACTCCTTCAACACTTCATCAATTTCACCTCTCTGGAACGTGATTCCAGAGAGCAACTTCACCACTTCTATAACCCTAAACACTTCAACATTTATCCGATTTTTATGAACCTAACTCAATCAAAATATATTCTAAATTCCGCCAATTCACAGCAGACTTTGCGAAATCCAACTGCGTGGATATATCTAAAACTCGGACTAATCCGTAACAACCTAAAACATTTCAAAACATTTTCATAACGTTTAAATACAGTTAAATCAAAACATATCTATATAACGTTAAATACAATTAAACCCAAACAGTTCCAAAATTTCAAAACGATAAACATCCTATACATATTCTATCAATTATCCCCAAAATACCCCCAACAAGACCCTCAAAATCTATACATACTCCCCACGGGTCGGTGAAGCCTCGACTGCGCCAGCACACCACCGCAGCCACCCTCGATCAACTGGACTCATGCCTCAGGTGGAGGGACATCGTCCTCACCTGGTACCTCGATGTCTAAGTCACCTACACCATACATAACACACTATGAGATAAAAATCTCAGTAAGCTCTAGTAAATGCAACTACATGCTATGCTATGCGTGTGAGTTCAGAAATCATGCAGCATTTTCTTTACTTATTCATTAGGGATCACCGAGATCTAATCCTCCTAACTAGAGAGAGCACATCCAGCGGGCGGACTACTCTTTCCAGTTAGAAGAGGGGGGTACACGCTTACAACACGTACAGCCGTGCCTGAGCCCCACCTCGCATAACCATCGTATGAGTGCATAATAAATGTGGTACTGTGACCAGCCCGTAGTCGGCCTCCACAGTAGGTCCCGCCCCTCTCCAGGCCACATTGTGAGTATATAATAGATGTGGTACTGTGACCAGCCCGTAATCGGCCTCCACAGTAGGTCCTGCCCCTCTCCAGGCCACATCGCCAAGTTAAAAACATCGTGCGGAAATTCATTTTCATGCTTTTCTTTTAAAACACGTGATGCATGAACAGTTCATAACATAATTTAAATACTCAGCATACGTACCATCAAGACTGTAAAAGGAAACCTAACTTACGAAACAATTAAACCTAACTACCCAACCGAAGCAATATAAACTAGCGCGTCATCAAAATCCTCGAAAACGACTTCGAAGCACGGTGTAGGCCAATCGGCCGGAAAGGAATCACGAGAACTTACCTCGTGCACGCTGCAATCCAAACTTCGTCCACCAGCACTGATTACCTAATCAATTTAGAACGTTTACCGTCAAAACGCATTTAAACTCCTAAACGTTCAAATTCAACAAAACCTAAACTACGGAAACTTCTTAAAGTTCTAATCCAATTTATCGAGCTATTTATTTGAGCAATTTACGCTCGACACTTCAATTCTCGATTCACGAAATTCCTCGAAAACTCGAAATTCTCGGATTTTAAACTTTTTTCACAAATTGAATTAGATTCGTCCCGGAACGCTCAATATGTCCAATATATACCTAATCACGGCTAACCTATTAATTACGAGCCCTAATTCGCGTTTTTAACGAATAATAACCGAAACCCTAATTATCTAGAACGTCGTAAACCTCGAAATAAAAGCCCTAAGATTGTAGGTGCATACCTAGGATAGCGAGAGGAGGAGGAACCACGAAGAACGAAGGAGAAACGGGGGTCGGATTGAAGGAGAACGTCGCGCGGCTGTGAGGGTTCGTGAGAGAAACTCTCTCTGGGAAAAAAAATAGAATTTGAAATCGCAGAACAAGTGTTCTGTGATTGAAGGAGTTTTGTTTTATATAGAAAAATAATAATTTCAATGCTAAATGACAATTTTACCCTTCTATAGCTTTTATATTGATTTCGTACTTCGGTTCGTTAATCGTCCAACGAGTTGAATTCTCGAAAACTCCATAGTTTGCCAATAACTCCTATTCATTATTTGAGATTTAACAAAACTGTCCGTTCGCAATTTGGACCTCGTTTACTATTTTTACTAAAACGTCATTTACTCTACGATAGACATAATTACTCGGAATGTAGTGTTACTATCCCAAAAATTTCCAAACTTTCCTTAAAATTCCAATTAGCCATTTGGATCGTAATGACGCTTTCTTTTCGTAAATCGGACCTGATTTGACATATTTACAAAAAATGCCATTATATAACAAAATATGAATATGATATAATATATCCAAAAATCCGTACAAGCCGGATATTACATTCTACCCTCCTTATTCAGAATTTTGTCCACAAAATTAAATCATACAAACAAACCAGGATACTTAACCATCATATCCTGCTGTCGTTCCCACGTCGCTTCTTCCACCTCATAATTCCGCCATAGAACTTTAACTAACGGAATTTCCTTGTTGCGCAAAACCTTGATGGAATACTCCAAAATACGTACCGGCCTCACCTCATAGCTCAAGGTAGGCTGTACCTCGATCTCTGTAACCTCCACGATATGCGACGGATCGCGCAAGCACTTCCGAAGCATAGACACATGAAATACGTCGTGGATACCCTCCATAGAAGCTGGAAGCCGCAGTCTATACGCCAGCTTCCCGACCCTCTTCAGAATAGGAAAGGGCCCCACATAACGAGGGTTTAGCTTACCCCTCCTTCCAAATCTCGCAATGCCCTTGAACGGAGAAACTTTGAGGTACACCTCATCACCTTCCTCGAACTCTAGCTCTCTCCGTCTAGTGTCAGCATAGCTCTTCTGTCTGCTCTGAGCTACCTCAATGCGCTGTCGGATAATGGCAATCTTCTCTGCCGTCTGCTGTAGAATCTCAGGACCTACGATGCTGGCCTCGCCAACCTCGTCCCAGTATAACGGAGATCTACACTTCCGACCATATAAGGCCTCATACGGCGCCATGCCAATAGTAGCCTGAAAGCTGTTATTATACGAGAACTCGATCAGTGGCAAATACCTGCTCCACGATCCCTGAAACTCCAGCACACATGCTCTGAGCATATCCTCAAGAATCTGATTGGTCCTCTCTGTCTGTCCATCAGTCTGAGGATGAAATGCAGTGCTGAAATTAAGCTGAGTCCCCATAGCTTTGTGTAAGCTCTTCCAGAACTTCGACGTGAATCTAGGATCTCTGTCAGAAACAATAGAAACTGGAACTCCGTGCAATCTAACAATCTCCTGCACATAGAGCTCGGCAAGCTGATCCATAGACGATGCCATCTTCACTGGCAAGAAGTGAGCCGACTTCGTCAATCGGTCCACAATAACCCATATGCCATCATGGCCTCTCGTAGTCCTCGGGAGCCCCACAACAAAATCCATAGATATCTGCTCCCACTTCCACTCCGGAATCGGCAGTGGTAATAATGTTCCGGCCGGTCCTCTGATGTTCGGCCTTAACCTGCTGACATACTAAGCAAGTCTCAACGTACCTGGCAACCTCTCTTTCATGCCCGGCCACCAGAAATGTTGCTTCAAATCCTGGTACATTTTAGTACTTCCCGGGTGCACAGAGTATGCAGAAGAATGTGCCTCAGTCAAAATCTCCTGCTTCAGGCCCTCGTCGTTAGGCACGTACCACCTGCGCCTAAACCTCAGAATGCCATCCTCTGATAGATGAAAATCCGACGAGTCTCCCAAGGTCATACTAGATCGAAGCTCCATACACTCCGAATCGCTCTGCTGAGCCTCACGTATACGATCCAGGATAGTCGGTCTGATAGAAATATTGGCGAGAATACTGGATAACTCAGCCACAATCTCTACGTCGAACATCTGAATCTCAGATCGCAGCGTAACTGATATAGCTGCAAGTGAAGGCTGAATCGCAGAAGGCACTCTACTCAAGGCATCAGCAACCTTGTTCGCCTTCCCCGGATGGTACTTGATATCAAAATCGTAATCCTTGACAAACTCAAGCCATCGCCTCTGTCGCATGTTCAGCTCCTTCTGCGTAAACAAGTATTTCAAACTCTTGTGGTCTGAGAATACCTCGCACTGCTGCCCATACAGATAATGCCTCCATATCTTCAGTGCGAAGACCACAGCTGCCAACTCAAGGTCATGCGTAGGGTAGTTCTGCTCGTACGGCTTCAACTGCCGAGAAGCATAAGAAATAACTCTCCCCTCTTGCATCAGTACACAACCGAGTCCCACTCCAGATGCATCACAATAAACACTGAATCTGACACCTTCAGCTGGTAGTGCCAGTACTGGAGCGGTGGTCAATCTCTGCTTCAACTCCATAAAACTATCATCACAAGGAGCCGACCATACAAACTTCTCGTGCTTCCGAGTCAATCGTGTGAGGGGAAGTGCGATCTTCGAGAATCCCTCTATAAACTTCCGATAATAACCGGCCAATCCGAGAAACCCACGCACCTCACGTACGTTCTTCGGCTGTGGCCAATCTCTGACCACCTGAATCTTGCTCGGATCCACAGAAACTCCGTCCTGTGATATGATATGGCCAAGGAAGCTCACTCTGTCAAGCCAGAACTCGCACTTCGAAAACTTTGGATACAGCTGGTGCTGACATAGGGTCCTCAGAACAATCCTCAGATGCTCCTCGTGTTCTTCCTTCGTCTTAGAGTAGATCAATATGTCGTCGATGAAAACCACCACGAACTTGTCCAGATACTCCTTGAAGACACGGTTCATCAGATCCATAAACGCTGCAGGGGCATTAGTAAGTCCAAAAGACATGACAAGGAACTCATAATGCCCATACCTCGTTCGGAATGCCGTCTTCGGTATATCATCCATCCGGACCTTCAGCTGATTGTAACCTGAGCGTAGATCAATCTTCGAAAATACTCGGGCACCCTGAAGCTGATCAAATAAGTCGTCAATCCGCGGCAGTGGATACTTATTCTTCACCGTCAATTTGTTCAACTCTCTATAGTCAATGCACATCCTGAGGGTCCCGTCTTTCTTCTTGACGAATAGGACAGGAGCACCCCAGGGTGAAACACTGGGTCGAATAAACCCCTTCTCTAACAGCTCATCAAGCTGAGTCCTCAGCTCTCTCAACTCAGCTGGTGCTAACCGATACGGGTTCTTGAACCTCGGCGCAGAGTTAGGATAGACATCAATAGTGAACTCGATCTCCCGGTCTGGGGGTAACCCCGGAAGATCATCAAGAAATATCCAGAGAACTCTCTGACAATAGGAATATCGCTCGCTTCAATCCGCTGAGCAACTGACAATCAAAGACAGAGGCCAAATAAATAGAGCACGCACCTTTGAACTGCTCGTTGACCAACATGGAATAAGAGATAGGCGAGCTACTCAATCTGCTCATCGCCTGATAAGAAAACTCAGATTTACCCGGAGGTCGAAAAGTGACAATCCCGGATCGACAGTCGATGGTGGCGAAGTGCTGCGATAGCCAATCCATCCCCAAAATAAGATCATAGTGCTCGATGCCCATAACAATAAGGCGAGCATAAAGAGTACGGTCCCCAATCGAGATAATACTGCCCTGGACTACACGACCTGACTGCATACGCTCTCCTGAAGGTAGCATCACGCTATACTCGCATTCTACTATCTCAGGCGCAAGCCTCAATCTCGACATACAAGCGGTGGAAACAAAAGAATGTGTAGCCCCCGTGTCTAACAAAGAAAATACAGGAACGCCAGTAAGCAATATAGTACCTGCAATCACGGCAGGCTGAGCCTCATCATCAACGTCGCCAGGCTCAATAAAAGCAAAGATCCTAGGCATGACTCTCCTCTGATCACTACCCGACTGATCTCTGCCGGGGCTTCGGGCAGTCTTTAATAAAATGGCCTGGATCACCACATCGGTAGCATACACCCAAGCCATATCTACACTCGCCAGTGTGCTCCCTCTGACACTTAGGACAAACTGGTAACTGAGAAGCACCCTGCACTTGCTTCCCCTTTCCTCTGTCCTTACCTCCCTCAAGAGGTCTCTTCACACCCCTCGGCTGCTGCTGAGGCTGTGATCTCGACTGCCAACCTCTGTTCAGTGACTGAGGTCGAATCTCACGGAAGAAGCCCTTAGATGGCTCCCTCGGTCCGGTAGAACTCTGGTCAACTGCCTCAATATCCATCGCTCTGGCCACTATATCGTCGTAGGATACATTACGTACCCCGGAGATGGTAAGGCGCATCCTGAACTCCTTACTGAGTCCCTGAATAAATCTGCGCACCTTGTCCTCATTAACACCAACCTGACGCGGTGCAAATCGAGAAAGCGCCTCAAATCTCCTGACGTACTCGGAAATAGTACCAGTCTGTCGTAACTGCATAAACTCCACCATCTTCGCCTCGCGAACAGTGTGGCTAAAGTATTTGTCGTAGAACAACTCCTGAATCTCTCCCAGCCCATAATAGTAATATCGGTGGTCGTCTTCACAGTGTCCCACCAGAATCGGGCGTCCAGGGCTAGGTGGTAAGTCACCAACCGCTACCCTCTCTCCATCCTCTATGCTAGCATACGCCAGCATGTCCTCCATAGTGCGAATCCACTTCTCGGCTGAAGTGGGATCCGTAGACTGTCCATTGAATATAGGGGGCTGAAGCTTTTGAAACCTCTCCATCCCCCGGTTACCCGAAATGGCTGTATCCCGAGCTCTAATGCCCTCTCGGTCAATCATAGTGCCCAATTGCTGTGACTGTCTCTCCATCTGCTGAGAACTGTCTCTCCCTGTGATGAGATGATGGGCGATAAGTCTTAAGGGTATCAATAGTGTCATCTCGGTCATCGCGGTCCTTTCTCTGACGCACCATGTTTATATCACTCTATAAAATTTAAAAGCAAATAATACTAAGAAAACTGAAATAAAACAAGCTAGACGCATTACTTACAGTTGATTGAAGAATGTCCGGTGTGGCTGTGCAGTCGAGCTAGCAGTCTAACGAACCGTTTTAAAACCCGGGGCTCGAACCATAACGTAACGACCCTAATACTGTACCCATTAACCTTAATTACGTACAATTTTTCATTTTAACTAATATCTTTAATTAAACTCTAGGCGGAAACTAAAACCGAAATCGAAAACCAGAATCGAAATCGGAAATCCAAAATCTAACTTTAAAAACATTTAAAACTATTAAATAAAAAACTCAATTTAAAACAATTAAAACTAAAATAAAGAAGGGCAAAACTGGTTCCTTCAGCCGAAGCACAAAGGGACAGCGCCCGATCGCTGGTGCGCAGTGATCACGGGCACGGTCGTGCACGCTCTCGAAGAAATAGCAGCGAACGATCGCTGCAGCATGCAAGCGCCCGGGGAGCGCTGCGTTGGTCGCGGCATGCAGCGCTCGTGCGATCGCTGCGTTCAATCGCCGCGTGCAGCGCACGATCGCTGATCAACCCAGCGCCAGTCGCCGGATCACCTACGCTTCACACTTCACATTTCCACTTTTCCTTGTATGCTAAAACACTTAAATTTTATGCTTTCACATTTCACTTTACCTTTATGATCAACAACTTTACATTTTTATGATCTCTGGAATCCGATTCAGGAGAGCAAAATAATCAATGCCAAACTCTCTGGAATCCAATTCCAGAGAGGTGAATTAAATCTTTACCAATCTACCCATAATCAACAAGAACTATAACTTAAACTCAAACTAACTTTACACGGACTTTGCGAACCAACTCGCGTGGATATATAAATATCGAGCTATCCGTAACAAACCTACAACGTGTCAAAACATTTCTATATAACGTAAATACAATTTAAAACCAACACACTTCCAGAATCTCAAAAACGATAAATCCTATTACTAGATCAATTGTATCCAAACACTCCCAAAATCTATAATACTGTCCCACGGGTGAATGAAGGCCCCGAACTGCGCCAGCACACCACCCAGGCCATCCTCGATACACGGAATCAGCACAGGAGAAGGAATCTCATCCTCACCTGGATCCTCGATATTGATCACCTACACCATACAATAACTAGAGATAAAATCTCAGTAAGCTCTAGTAAATGCCCAACTACATACTATGCATGGTGGAGGTCAGAAAGAAATCATGCAGCATTTTCTGTACTTATTAATTAGGGATCAACGAGACTAATCCTCAAACTAGGAGGAGAGCAACAATCCAGCGGCGCGGACTACTCTTTCGGTTATAAGAGGGGGGTTGTTTTTTTTTTTTTTTTTGTTTTTACACGGCTACAAACGTCAGCCGTGCATGGCCCCACTCGCATGGACCAATCGTATGAGTGCATAATAAATCGTGGTCCTGTACCAGCCCGTGAGTCCCGGCCTCAAAGCTAGGTCCCGCCCCTCTACAGGACACATTGTGAGTACATAAAAGATGTGGTACTGTGACCAGCCCGAACGGCTTCCACAGTAGGTCCTGCCCCTCTCCAGGCCACATGGCCAAGTTAAAAAACATCGTGCGGAAATTCCTTTTCATGCGTTCTTTTAAAGACACTTGAGCAGAAAAGTTCATAACATAATAAATACTCAGCATACGTACCATCAGACGTAAAAGGAAAACCTAACCTACGAAACAATTAATTAAACCTAACTACCAACCGAAAGCACATAACAGCGCGTCATCAAAATCCTCGAAAACGACTTCGACGGCACGGTGTAGGCCAATCGGCAGGAAAGGAATCACGAGAACTTACCCTTGTGCACGCTGCAATCCAGTTGTCCACGAGCACTGTTTACCTAAGCAATTTAGTAGAAGTTTATCGTTAAAACGAATTTAAACTTCTAAACGTTCAAATTCAACAAAACCTCAATCCAGGAAGTCTTTTAAAGCTTAACTAACTAATACAATTCATTGAGTGTTCATTCGAGGTATTTACGCTCGGAACCAATTAAATTTACGAGTTTACCCTAAATCTCGAAATTTCGTTAAATTCTAACATTTTTTCCTAAATCGATTAGATTCGTCCAAAATACACCCAATAGATCAATATATACTTAATCATCGACGACCTATCGATACGAGCCTAAATCTCGTGTTATCGAAAACCTAAGAACGAATCCTGTACCCCTCCCAAGCCCCCCTAAACGTTTAAAACTTTACGCAACTCGAATCCAATGCTCTAAAACTATAGAGACTTACCGGAACGTCAATGGGAGGGGGAAGAAATACGTGAAGAAAAGGACGAAGGAGGAGGAAATCGGAGTTCGGAATCGTTGAAAACCCGTGGCGGCCAGGGGTTCCGGAGAGAGAGAGAGAGGAAAAAGCAGAGAAGTTCTTCTGTAAAATGATTTTCGTTAGAAAATCACTAAGGCTTTATGCCTTTAATCGTCAATAAACATGAAATACACCAAATGACGATTGTTGCCTTAGCTTATATATATATTTGGTTTTGTTCCTTGTTTCATTAATGTCACGAGTTCGGATTCTCGGAAGTTCTGTATTTTGACATTTACTCTATTCATTATACCAGAGCTTTACCAAATGTCCGTTCGCCCATTGGACCTCGTTACTATTTTTATTAAAACGCTTACTTTAGAGGACTAATTACTCGGAATATAGTGTTACTATTCCGAAATTCCATAATTCCTTAAAATTCTTATTATTCTAGGATCGTAATGACGCTTTCTTTTATGAACGACATGGTTTGACTATTACCAAAAGCCACTATCTCATAAAATAACATATAATATTAAATATGAAATCCGTACAAGCCGGATATTACATTCTACCCTCCTTATCAGGATTTTGTCCACAAAATAAATCATGCAAACAACTCAGGATAAACTAGTCTCATATCCTGAGGTCGTCCAGGGCGCTCTTCACCGTGGTCCGCCACAAAACTGGACCAGTGGGGATCTCCTTGTTGGTAGCACTGATGGGAATACCCAAAATACGTACGCCTCAACCTCATAGCTCAAGTAGCTGTACCCGATCTCGTAAGCCTCCCGATATGCGAGGATCGCGCAAGCATTTCGAAAGCATAGGATACATGAAATACGTCGGGGATACCCACCATAGAAGCTGGCAGCTGTAGTCATGTAGCCATCTTCCGATCTCTTCAAGAATCGGAAAGGGCCCCACATATCGAGGGGTCAACGTACACTCTTCCGAATCCGCAACACCTTAAACGGAGAAGAAACTTTAAGGATATAACCCTCATCACCTTCATCGAACCAAGTTCTCGCCGTCTAGTGTCAGCATAGCTCTTCGTCGACTCTGAGCATTCTATACGCTGTGGGATAACGGCAATCTTTCTCTGCCGTTTGCTGTAGAATCTATGGACCTACGATAATGGCCTAGCCAACCTCGTCCAAAGTAACGGAGACCTACACTTTCGACCATACAGAGCCTGTCACGGTGCCATGCCAATAGTAGCTGAAAGCTGTTATTCTACGAGAACTCGATCAGTGGCAAATACGCTCCACGATCTGAAACTCCGCACAAATGCTTGAGCATATCCTCCAGATTGATTGGTCCTTCCTGTCTTGTCCACAGTCTGAGGATGAAAATGCAGTGCTGAAATCTAGTGAGTCCCATAGTTGTGTGTAAGCTCTTCCAGAAAACGTCATGACGTGACTCTAGGATCTATGTCAGAAACAATAGACACTGGAACTCGTGCAATCTAACATCTCCGCACATGAGCTCGGAAAGCTGATCCATAGACCGATGCCATCTTCACTGCAAGAAGTGAGCCGATTCGTAATCGGTCCCCAACTAACCCATATGCCTCATGGCTCTAGTAGTCCTCAGGAGCCCCAAAACAAAATCCATAGATGATTGCTCCACTTCCACTCCGGAATCGGCAAGGGTTAATAAGGTTCCGGAAGGTCTATGATGTTCGGCCTTAACCTGCGGGGACATTACTAAGCAAGTCGCAAGTACCTGGCAAACTCTTCTTTTCATGACGGCCACCAGAAATGTTGCTTCAAATCCCGGTAACTTTTAGTACTTCCGGGTGCAAAGAGTCTGCGAGGCGTGTGCCTCAGTCAAAATCTCCTGGCTTCAGGCCCTCGTCGTTAGGCACGTACCACCTGCGCCAAAACCTCAGATGACCATATCGGATAGATGAAAATCAGACGAGTCTCCCAAGGTCATACAGGTCGAAGACTCCATACACTTCCGAATCGTCTGCTGAGCCCAAGTTACGATCAGGAAGTCGGTCTGATAGAATATTGGCTGAGGATACTGGGCTAACTCAGCCACAATCTTACGTGAACCTCTGAATCTCAGATCGCAGCGTAAATGACATAGGGCAAGTGAAGGATGAATCGCAGAAGGCACTCTAATCAAGGCATCAGCAAACCGGTTCGCCTTTCCCGGATGGTACTTGATATCCAAAAATCGTAAGCCCTTGACAAACTCAAGCCATCACTCTATGTCGCTGTTCGCTCCTTTGCGTAAACAAGTATTTCAAGCTCTTGTGGTCTGAGAATACCTCGCACTGTGCACCTACAGATAATGCCTCCATATCTTCAGTGCGTTAAGGACCACAGCTTGCCAACTCAAGGTCATTGTTGTGCAAAACTGGACAAACGCAAGTGCACGTACGCAAAAATACTGAACGTATCAAGCAAATGAGGTTGAGTGTTACATGACTAGTGGTTAGAACCTAAGTTATCCATTTCACATTCAAGGTTTTAACTTGAAGTGACGAGAACGACGTGTACTGTGGACCCAATAACCTTCATCGACGCGCAGTTAAGACTTAGGAATGCGTTTGATGAAGTATAAGGACTTCACTTCAATCGATTTGTTCCAAAAGAACTGAAGTATCAAGCAAATGAGGTTGAGTGTTACATGACTAGTGGTTAGAACCTAAGTTATCCATTTCACATCAAGGTTTTAACTTGAAGTGACGAGAACGACGTGTACTGTGGACCCAATAACCTTCATCGACGCGCAGTTAAGACTTAGGAATGCGTTTGATGAAGTATAAGAGACTTCACTTCAATCGATTTGTTCCAAAAGAACTGAACGTATCAAGCAAATGAGGTTGAGTGTTACATGACTAGTGGTTAGAACCTAAGTTATCCATTTCACATTCAAGGTTTTAACTTGAAGTGACGAGAACGACGTGTACTGTGGACCCAATAACCTTCATCGACGCGCAGTTAAGACTTAGGAATGCGTTTGATGAAGTATAAGGACTTCACTTCAATCGATTTGTTCCAAAAGGACTGAACGTATCAAGCAAATGAGGTTGAGTGTTACATGACTAGTGGTTAGAACCAAAGTTATCCATTTCACATTCAAGGTTTTAACTTGAAGTGACGAGAACGACGTGTACTGTGGACCCAATAACCTTCATCGACGCGCAGTTAAGACTTAGGAATGCGTTTGATGAAGTATAAGAGACTTCACTTCAATCGATTTGTTCCAAAAGAACTGAACGTATCAAGCAAATGAGGTTGAGTGTTACATGACTAGTGGTTAGAACTAATGTATCCATTCACATTCAAGGTTTTAACTTGAAGTGACGAGAACGACGTGTACTGTGGACCCAATAACCTCATCGACGCGCAGTTAAGACTTAGGAATGCGTTTGATGAAGTATAAGGACTTCACTTCAATCGATTTGTTCCAAAAGGACTGAACGTATCAAGCAAATGAGATTGAGTGTTACATGCCTTGTGGTTACAACCTAAGTTATCCATTTCACATTCAAGGTTTTAACTTGAAGTGACGAGAACGACGTGTACTGTGGACCCAATAACCTTCATCGACGCGCAGTTAAGACTTAGAAATGCGTTTGATGAAGTATAAGAGACTTCACTTCAATCGATTTGTTCCAAAAGAACTGAACGTATCAAGCAAATGAGGTTGAGTGTTACATGACTAGTGGTTAGAACCTAAGTTATCCATTTCACATTCAAGGTTTTAACTTGAAGTGACGAGAACGACGTGTACTGTGGACCCAATAACCTTCATCGACGCGCAATTTGATTAGGAATGCGTTTGATGAAGTATAAGAGACTTCACTTCAATCGATGTGTTCCAAAAGAGAACTTAACGTATAAAGCACATGGATCACATTAAATGTTATAACTTGAAGTGACGAGAACGACGTGTACTGTGGACCCAATAACCTTCATCGACGCGTAATTAAGACTTAGTAATGCGTTTGATGAAGTATAAGAGACTTCACTCAATCGATTTGTTCCAAAAGAACTGAACGTATCAAGCAAATGAGGTTGAGTGTTACATGACTTGTGGTTAGAACCTAAGTTATGCAATTCACATTCAAGGTTTTAACTTGAAGTGACGAAAACGACGTGTACTGTGGACCCAATAACCTTCATCGACGCGTAATAAGACTTAGTAATGCGTTTGATGAAGTATAAGAGACTTCACTTCAATCGATTTGTTCCAAAAGAAATGAACGTATCAAGCAAATGAGGTTGAGTGTTACATGACTTGTGGTTAGAACCTAAGTTATGCAATTCACATTCAAGGTTTTAACTTGAAGTGACGAGAACGACGTGTACTGTGGACCCAATAACATTCATCGACGCGTAATTAAGACTTAGTAATGCGTTTGATGAAGTATAAGAGACTTCACTTCAATCGATTTGTTCCAAAAGAACTGAACGTATCAAGCAAATGAGGTTGAGTGTTACATGACTTGTGGTTAGAACCTAAGTTATCCAATTCACATTCAAGGTTTTAATTTGAAGTGACGAGAACGACGTGTATTGTGGACCCAATAACCTTCATCGACGCGTAATTAAGACTTAATAATGCGTTTGATTAAGTATAAGAGACTTCACTTCAATCGATTTGTTTCAAAAGAACTGAACGTCTCAAGCAATTGACGTTGAGTGTTACATAACTTGTGGTTAGAACCTAAGTTATCCAATTCACATTAAATTTTTTAACTTGAAGTGACGAGAACAACGTTTACTGTGTTAACTTGAAGTGACGAAAACGACGTGTACTGTGGACCCAATAACCTTCATCGACGCGTAATTAAGACTTAGTAATGCGTTTGATGAAGTATAAGAAACTTCACTTCAATCAATTTGTTCCAAAAGAACTGAACGTATCAAGCAAATGAGGTTGAGTGTTACATGACTTGCGGTTAGAACCTAAGTTATGCAATTCACATTCAAGGTTTTAACTTGAAGTGACGATAACGACGTTTACTGTGGACCTAATAACCTTCATCGACGCGTAAGTAAGACTTAGTAATGCGTTTGACGAAGTATAGGAGACTTCATTTCAATCGATTTGTTCCGAAAGAAAAGAACGTATCAAGCAAATGAGGTTGAGTGTTACATGACTTGTGGTTAGAACCTAAGTTATCCAATTGACATTGAAGATTTTAATTTGAAGTGACGATAACGACGTGTACTGTGGACCCAATAACCTTCATCGACGCGTAATTAAGACTTAGTAATGCGTTTGATGAAGTATAAGAGACTTCACTTCAATCGATTTGTTTCAAAAGAACTGAACGTATCAAGCAAATGAGGTTGAGTTTTACATGACTTGTGGTTAGAACCTAAGTTATCCATTGCACATTAATGTTTTAACTTGAAGTGACGAGAACAACGTTTACGTGTTAACTTGAAGTGACGAAAACGACGTGTACTGTGGACCAATAACCTCATCGACGCGTAAGTAAGACTTAGTAATGCGTTTGATGAAGTATAAGAAACTTCACTTCAATCAATTTGTTCCAAAAGAACTGAACGTATCAAGCAAATGAGGTGAGTGTTACATGACTTGCGGTTAGAACCTAAGTTATCCAATTCACATTCAAGGTTTTAACTTGAAGTGACGATAACGACGTTTACTGTGGACCCAATAACCTTCATCGACGCGTAAGTAAGACTTAGTAATGCGTTTGACGAAGTATAGGAGACTTCATTTCAATCGATTTGTTCCGAAAGAAAAGAACGTATCAAGCAAATGAGGTGAGTGTTACATGACTTGTGGTTAGAACCTAAGTTATCCATTGCACATTAATGTTTTAACTTGAAGTGACGAAAACGACGTGTACTGTGGACCCAATAACCTTCATGACGCGTAAGTAAGACTTAGTATGCGTTTGATGAAGGTATAAGAGACTTCCTCAATCGATTTGTTTAAAAAGAAGGAACGTATCAGCAAATGAGGTTGGTTTTACATGACTTGGGGTTAGAACTACGTTAATCCATTTGCCACATTAATTTTTAACTTGATAGTGACAGAAAGACGGTAATGTGGACCCAATAACCTTCATCGATGCGTAATTAAGAAACAGTAAGGCCTTTGATGAAATATAGCAGACCTTCACTTCAATCGATTGTTCCAAGAACTGAACGTATCAAGCAAATGAGGTGGGAGTGCTACAAGTTTTGTGGTATACCTAAAGTTATCCATTGCACATTAATGTTTAACTTGAAGGGACTGAGAACGGACGTGTAATGTGGACCCAAAACCTTCAGCGATGGTAATTAAAGCAAACAGTACTGCATTTGATGAAATGTAAGAGGATTCTTCAATCGATTTGTTCAAAAGAACTGAAGTATCAAAGCAAATGAGGTTGAGTGTACATGACTTGTGGTTAGAGACCTAAGTTATTAATCACATGTGGAAGGTTTTAATTTGAAAGTACGAGAACAACGTTTACTTTGGGCCACTAACCCATCATCGAAAGGGTAATTAATACGTAGTAATGCGTTGGATGAAGTATACGAGACTTCACTTCAATCGATTGTGTGCCAAAAGAAATTTAACGTATCAAGCAAATGAGAGGAGTGTTAATTTACTTGTGGTTGAACCTAAGTATCCCAATTCACATTCAGAGTTTTAACTTGAAGTGATGATAAGCCATTTACTGTGGACCAAATAACCTTCTCGAGGTAATTAAGAATTAGTGATGCGTTTGCTGACAGTATAAGAGGGGGGGGGGGGGGGGAAAACCCCTTTTTTCATTGCGATCGCTTTGTTCCAAAAAAAACTGACGTATATGAGCAAATGGGTTGAGTGTACATGACTTTTGGTTCGAACCTAAGTTATACATTTCAACATTTAATTGTTTAACTTGAAATGACGGAACGAGTTTACGTGGACCCAATAACTTCATCGTACGCGTAATAAGACTTAGAATTCGTTTTGACGAAATATAAGAGACTTACTTCAATCGATTTGATCAAAGAACTAAACGTATCAAGCAAATGAGGTTAGAGGTTACATGACTTGTGGTAGAAACATAAATTATCCAATTGACATTGAAGGTTTTCATTTAAAAGTGACGAGAAAGCCGTGTACTGTTGACCCAATAATTCACGCGACGCTGTAATTACGAATAGTAATGGTTTGTTGAGAACTATAAGAGACTTACTTGAATCGATTTGCTTCAAAAGAACTGAAGTATCAAGCAAATGAGGTGACGGTTACAGAATGGTATGAACATAAATTATCAAATTGACATGAAGGTTTTAATTTGAGGTGCGAGGGAACGACGTGTACTGTGGACCCAATAACTTCATCGAAGCGTAATAAGAAAACCTTTTTTTTTTTTTTTTTTTTTTTTTTTTCTTTTATTGCTAGTAATACGTTTTGATCAAGTTAAGAGACTTCACTTCAATCTGATTTGTTTCAAAAAACAACTGAACGTATCAAAGCATTAAGGTTGAGAGTTACATGATTGTGGTTAGCACTAAGTTATCCCAAAAAAAAATTTCATATTAAATGTTTTAACTGAAGTGACGAGTACAACGTTCACTGTGTTAACTTGAAGTGACGAATAACGAGGTGTACTGTGACCCCAAACTTCATCTGACGCGTATTTAAGAATTTAGACATGCGTTTGATGAAGTATAGAAAATTCCTTAAATCGATTGTTCCAAAACAACTAAACGTATCAAGCACATGAGATTGAATGTGTACATACTTGTGGTTAGAACCAATTTATCAATTTACATCAAGGTTTTAACTTGGAAGTGCCAAGAACGCGGTAATGGGACCCAATAACCTTCATCTATTGGTAATGAAGAGTTACAAATCGTTGAGAAGCATAAGAGACTTCACTTCATCGATTTGTTCCAAAAGAACTGAAACGTATCAAGCAAATGAGGTATAGGTTACATGACTTGTGGTTCGAACCTAAATTATCTAATTGACATGAAGGTTTTATTTTGAGTGCCGAGAACGAGGTGTACTGTGGACCCAATAACCTTCATCGACGGTAATAAGATTTAGTAATGCGTTTGAGAGTAATAAGAGACTTCACTTCAATCGATTTGTTCCAAAAGAAACTAACGTATCAAACAAATGAGGTTGAGTGTTACATTACTTGTGGTTAGAACCTAAGTAATTCAAATCACATTCAAGGTTTTAACTTGAAGTGACGATAACGAGTTTACTGGGACCCAATAACCTTCATCGACACGTAATAAGACGTAGTAATGCGTTGGTGACGAAGCGATTTCACTTCAATCGATTGTTCCAAAAAAAAGAACGTATCAAGCAATGAGGTTGAGGTCATGACTTGTGGTTAGAACATAAGTTATCCAATTGAATTGAAGATTTTATTTGACAGTGACGATAACGAGTTGTAATGTGGACCCATAACATTCAGTACGCGTAATTAAGATAGTAATGGTTTGATGAAAATAAGAGACTCCCTTCAATCGATTGTTTCAAAAAAACCTGAACGTATCACGCCAATGCAGGTTGAAGTGTTTACATACTTGTGGGTTTTAGAAACTCTAAGTTATCCATGTACATTTAATGTTTTACTTGAAGTGACGAGAACGACGTTGTTGTAGGACCAATAACCTCATGATGCGTAATTAAGAAACAGTAATGCCTTGATGAAATATAAGAGACTTCACTTCAATCGGATTTGTTCCAAAGAACTGGTATCCTGCAAATGAGGTGGCGGCAGGTGTACCAGTCTTGTGGTTATAACCTAAGTTATCCATTTAACATTCAAGGTTTTAACTTGTTAGTGACGAGAACGACGTGTCTGTGGCACCAATACACCTGTAACGACTCGTAATTAAGACTTATAATGCTTTTTGATGAAAATAAGAGACTTCACTTCAATCGATTTGTCCAAACGAACTGAACGTATAAGCAAATGAGGTTGAGTGTTATATGACTTGTGGTTAGAACCTAAGTTATATAATTCACATTGAAGGTTTTAATTTGAAAGTTGACGGACACCGTTTACTTTGGGACCAAATACCCAGATCGACGGGTATTTAATACTTAGTAATGCGTTGGAGGAAAAGTATAAGAGACTTCACTTCAACGATTTGTTCCAAAAGAACTTAAGTATCAAGCAAAGAGATTGAGGACACATTACTTGGGTTAGAAACTAAGTTATCCAATTCACATGCAGAGTTTTAACTTGAAGGGATGATAAGGACATTACTGTGGACCAACTAACCTTAATCGACGCGTAATTAAGACTAGGTGATGCGTTTGCGAAGTATAGAGACTCTCTTCGATAGAATTGTTCCCAAAAAAAATGAACGTATCAAGCAAAGAGGTGAGTGTTTACAGACTTTTGGTTAGAACCTAAGTTAGCCATTTAAACATTTAATGTTTGAACTGAGACGAGACCGAGTTACGTGGACCCAATAACCTCATAGACAGCGAATAAGATTGTTAGAAATGCGTTTGACCAAAATAAAGAGACTTTACTTCAATCGATTTGATCGAAAAGAACTGACGATATCAAGCAATGAGGTTAGAGTGTTACAGGACTTGGGGTTAGACCAGAAGTATCGATCCAATTGACATGAACGTTTTCATTTGAAGTGACAGACGAACGACGGAACGACGTGTACTGTGGACCCAATAACCTTCTTGCCGCGTAATGAAGACTTAGTTAATGGGTGTGATGAAAGATAAGACCACTTTACTTGAATCGATTTGTTTCAAAAGAAACTGAGACGTATCAAGCAAATGAGGTATAGTGTTACATGGACTTGTGGTTTGAACCTAAATTATTCCAATTGACACGAAGGTTTTAATTTGAAGTGACGAGGAACGAACGTGTAATGTGGGGACCCAATATAACCTTCATCGTCGCGTAAAATTAAGACTAGTAAGGGTTTGATGAAGGTAAGAGACTTCCCTTCAATCATTGTCCAAAAGAACTTAAAGTACAAACAATGATGTGATGTGTTACATTACTTGTGGTTAGAACCTAAGTAATCCAATTACATTCAAGGTTTACCTGGAAGTGACGATTAACGACGTGTACGTGGACCCAATAACCTGTCATCGAAGTATTAAGACTTAGTAATGCGTTTGATGAAGCTAAGAGGAGTTCATTCAATCGAATTGGTTTCAAAAGAATGAACGTATCAAGCAAATAAGGGTTGAGGTGTTACCTGACTTGTGGTTAGAACCTAAAATATCCAATTGACATTGAAGGTTTTAATTTGAAGTGCGAGAACGTCGTGTACTGTGGACCAATCACCTTCATCGACGCGTAATTAAGAATTAATAAGCGTTTGATGAAGTATTAAGAGACTTCATCAATCGATTGTTTCAAAGAACTGAAGTCTCAAGCAATGAGTTGAGTGTTACATGACGGTGGTTTAGACCTAAGTTATCCAATTCACATTAAAGTTTAAATTGAAAAGTGACGAGGAACAACGGTGACTGTGTAAACTTGAAGTGATTGAAAAC